>CM066330.1:22459593-23059593 GCA_033807585.1 Hydrophis major
TACCAAGGTCAAGGCCTAAGGGCCAAAAGAGGAGCAGGCACATCATGCTCCCTCGGCCCCCTTAGGACGGAACAATCCAACCTCCCACCTACCCAGCTTTTCACCCCCCTGGGAGTGTACTGCCGCTGCCAAGGAATGCAAGCCCAGGTGGGAAGGACCTTGAAGGTGGGTGCGCGGAAGGACCCTAATGGTGGGTGTGCGCCTCCTTATTCAGCACCTGATGCCCATCACCCCTAAATACAGGACCCCTTCCCCCAGAGTCACTTGGAAGGGGGGGCAGAGAGACCCCTTCCCCCAGAGTCACTTGGAAGGGGGGGGCAGAGTAACTGTGGTGAAGTAACTGTTATCCAATCCCTAAATCTAAATTTAATAACCAGGAAGGATCATAAATGTGTTGGGGAGTGATGGTATATGTGATTTCCTCATGGCTATCAAAGAACACTAATTCCTCATCTGGGCTCCAATATAATTAAATTGCAGGAGCAAATAACAAGGTTGTACCTTGTAATAATACATGTACGGTATCTGGACTGGTCTGCAAAATTTCTGCAGTAGAAGAGCTCATTTACTCTGCTTTTTGATGCCTTAAAGGCAAACAGTGAACTGTGGATTTTGTAGCTATGTTCAGATAGGCTATAAATATTTAATTTTGTCTATGGCATGATGGCCTTGTTAGGTTTTGTGAGAATGATAGATACCATGTAGAGCATATTTGCTCAGAATGCCATCAAAGTAAAAGAAAAGTCAATTATAATCTATGTGCTGTTCAGCTAATGAAAACTTATCTCTCTGATTCCCATAAGATGACAGGAATGCAAGCAATTAAATCAGACAGAGAATTAAATTAGGACAAGAGGATGCAGTATAAAAGACATTCTTGTGAACACATATGTCTAAAACCTAATGAAAAGTGTACTTCACTTTTGTAGATTGTGAACTCAATTAATTTACCAATTCTAAATGTATCTAAGTTTCAAAAGCAGGATTATTTCAGAGAGTCACAAAATACACAGCCTTGGAAGAAGCTGACATATTTTACATGTCTGTTTGCTTCCCTCCCTAAAAAGTGGGAAGCACAGGGGGATATGCAAGTGAATTTTGCACTCATCAGGCTTGATAGGATGGCAGATTTTTCCATTTTCAGCTCTGATATAATTCATTGTTTTTAATTCACTATGACAACTGACAAGAGCAGATTTGAAATGGAAATTTATAGCCCCCACCATGCATATTTTTATTTATTTATTTATTTTTGTCAATTTATCATTTTACAGTTGGTTCAAATGGTTGCCTGTTTGATGTGTAAGACTATAGCTGGATTTTGTTCCAATTTCCAGCGCTAGAACTAATTCAGGATGTTTGTTAGTCTTGACAACTGGAGTGAGAAAAACAAAAAACCAAACCAAACAACTCATTGCTATTATACTTTAAAACATAGCAATTGCTTTCCTGGATCACAAGATGATCCATGTAGTCTAATATTCTGTTCCAATCTAAGCTAGCCAGATGCCTTTAGAATTTCATAAATAGAACACCAAGGTTTGCCTTGTTGTTTAACTTTGCCATCTGCTACCCAATAATATACTATCTCTGAATACAGTTGCCATACAGTTATCATAGTAAACAGCTGCTGTATTTATTAATCCTAATTTATGTATTCTCAGTGAATGTTGGAAATACTTTTTTTGTAAAGATGTTTGATTTATGGCACAGTGTTAATTATAATGATAATTTGTTCGAAGGTATATTATCAGAGGTGTAGATAATCAATAATTAGGGGTGGGAAAATCTTTTTTTCTCATTCCATTTCATTTATCGTCACTTTGCAAGTTTCAAAAATACACACCACTTCCTTTATATTTGTAGCTCCTTCATATAGATACATATAGAGGTACACAATTTAATTGTGCAACCAGTTCTTGGGGCAGTGTGATTATTATAAGGCTGTGTATGTTTTCACTGACATATTCATTGTTGTCAAGAATTTCACTTAATTGTCTATGGAGATTCTCAGTCATGCAGATCAAGGTTCTCCCACGGTTGCTTTTTCAAAAGACAACTGGACTTTTTTTTTTTTTTCCTTGAAGACGTTTTATTTCTCAGCCAAGAAACGTCTTCAATTCAAAAAAAATGAAGAAACTTCTTGGATGAGAAGTGAAATATCTTTAAGAAAAAACAAAGTCCAGTTGCCTTTGGGACAATTTCACCTACTGGTAACATATGTCTTATGACCAGTTGCCTTTGAGATTACAGAGAGAGAGAGAGGGAGGGAGGGAGGGAGGGAGGGAGGGAGACAAAATCTCTGTGTGTGTGTGTGTGTGTGTGTGTGTGTGTGTTGGTATTCTATTAGTTCGGCCCGGTTCGGCTGAACCTGTAGCTCCCAGATTCATCTGTGAGTGAGCGATCAGCTGCTGGGCCCTCCCACCTGCCCTGGGTCTCAATTGACCTTTATTTCCTGCTTTGAAGCTCAGCTGCTTCATGCGGCTCAGCAGATTGCTGCGCATCAGCTGTTAAAGACACAGGGAGAGTGCAGGATTGCAGGAGAAGGTCAGTATCAAACCCTTTGCACGTGCTCAAAGCGGGTCCACCAAGCCACGCCTACAGAACCGGTGGTAAAAAATAGTTGAATTCTACCACTGGTGTATGTGCAGGGCAATCTCTCTGAAAATTTTGAGAAGAAAGCTGAGTTACAAATTGATTTGAAAATGCAAACTGCTACTAAAATATAGGCAGAATTCGTTTGCTCTTTCTTATTTTTCTGTCTTTTGCCCTCATTTCAGCACTATTTAATACATGTGGAGCTGAATTTAGCCCTGTGAATTTTGAACAATTGCTGAAATTATGGCATTAAGAAAATTTATAATGGCAAAATATAAATTGACCTGATTTGCTTAACCATACCAGTTTTCCTTGACTGCAATTATATATACTGAAAGGCACAAGATCAGGGTAAAAGGAATATAAACAGTGACGAGTCATGATGACTATATCGCTTACAAAAACTGAGAGCACATTTTCCATTTCTAATTCTAAAAGAAGGCTGTGGTATTGTGCCTGGACTGTGAGTTTTACACAAAATCAATATGAATGTTGCTGCTGGATCCTTGGAATACATGAAATAGAAGAGCACATCATAATCAGGGGAGCAAAAAAAAAGGAACCACAGTAAAAAATAAAAATAATAAACAGCAGCCAAAATATAACTCAGGCCCATCGATAGACATCAACAGAACAATGTTCTGAGAAGCAAGATAAAAGTACCACCATGATCAAGTCTCATCAGAAGCAAAGTTTTATGATGTTTTTGAATATATTTATAATTGACACTATTCTTTCCCCTTCTCTGGTCTAGGTTATTGCAATTAATGAAATTTCATCCTTCTGTTTTTCTCCTTAAACTGGATTACTGTTTGTCTCTAACTGTTTGTCTGAACAATTCTTTTATTCTCATGGACCTGGGAACATTCTGAATTTTTCCAGATTTGGCTTTAACAAAGCTGATAGGTATCATGTTCAGATGTTCTCATATTTTATAGAAAATGTAAACTTTTTGAATTTCTCTTGTTCTTCAGCATAATTCCAGCCACAGCAAGAAGCTTCTGTTTTTTATCCTAAGGATACCTTCAAATACCTTTCCTTGTCTAAATCTCACTAATGACAACTATTTAATTGACCACAATGGAAGAATATTACTGGACTAAAAAAATAAGATTATGCAAATAGTATTCAATCTAATTCATCAGATCATTGGAAAATTAAACCCATCCAATTCAAACTGGCTTAAGCATTCAGATAGGTTGTTTGGATCTTAGCTTTTATCCCACAGATTGAGTTGAGTTGATTTAAAGTCAAGTGCAACCCTCTCCTCCACCAAATTCATGGACAAAGAATTTTTGAGTATGTAAAATGGACTTCTGCATTTGATTCCATAAAGGAATAGGTTGCACTCAGTAAATTACCATTTTTTTCTTGAATCAAATTGACCCAACAGAAATTTACCTTGGTTGTGCAGTGGTTAGAATGCAATATTGCAGGCTAATTCTGCTGATTGCCAGAAGTTCAGTCCTCACCAGCTCAAGGTTGACTCAAACCATCCATCTGAGGTCAGTAAAATGATGGTCCAGATTGATGGGGGCAATATGCTAACTCTGCAAATGTGTTAGAGACTGCTGTAAATCACTATGAAGAGGTACCATATTTTTCACACTACAAGACACACCTGACCAAAAGATACACCTAGGTTTAGAGGAGGAAAACAAGAAAAAAATCTCATGTGCCAGCTCTGCCTATTGACACCTGCAATGCATAAAAGAGACAGAAGAGGCAGGCAATGACAAAAACAGAAGACCGGGGATTCAGCACTGTAAAAGAACCCTGCCACAGTGCACTGGCTGCTATTCACCAAAAGACCAGCACCAAAGCACAGACATTTCCAGCCACTTTTGGGGAAGAAAAAGTGTGTCTTATGGAGTGAAATACAGTATATAAGTCCAAGTATTATTGCTATTATTAGTTGAACTTAGTCAAGGAAGAAATAAGGTTCTTTAGATTTTCATGGATATGTTTCAAATCAACCAAAGCTGCTTCCAAGGAGAAGCTGCTTCCCCCCAAAAACACAGCTTGTAATTCCAACAGCAGCTACTTCCAAGCTCAGGTTCAGGCAACTGAAACAAAGCGACCATTGCCCTTGAAAAAAATAGCTTTACCTTTTACCTCATTAAAGACAATCCTTTCATCTTTGCAGTGCAAAACTCATTGTTGAGATAAATGCAACCCGCATTCCGTGTACTCAGTAATAAGCCTTTAAAACAGACCCACAAATAAATTGAAATAAATTCCACTAAAATATACTTTTCTCCTACTCTTTTCAATTAATACAAAAATTGCACAAGGCATTTACGATGACAAAATGAACTGTGACTTTTTTAGCTTCCCTGTAGGCCATTAACTTGATTGAAGATGAAATATGAAATTGAATCTACCATTCAATAAACTGTACCATGTATATTTATAGCCCTACTACAAAAGTACTACCATTGCATTTCTCAAGGTGTAAAAAAAAAAAGTATCAAAAAGTCTTTTCTGTTTGTTTGTTTATTCATGCATTCATGAAACTTGTTGGATTAACATTAACATTTCACAAAGTTTAAACTGCAGGGTTTAACAATTTATGTATACATTATGTAGGCAACTTTATCTCGTAAATGAGTGGCACAGGGCTATTTGATCTCCTGGTTTTATTTTATTTTTCATAAAACAGACACATCGGAATTGCACTTTGACAGATAGCATAAATTTGAAAGTAATTTGAAAGTCACTCTCATGGACCATAATTAGGAAAAAAAGGAATACATATAACTTGTAGCTTGTAACCCTGAAGGATGTAAAAAAATGATCTTCACACTCTATGAAATCCATCCATCCTTTCATTCCATCCATCCTTCTTTCCTTCCCTATCTCCATTTTTTTTTCTTTCCAAAAGTCTGGAGCTTGCAGAAGGAGGGTGGATGAAGAAAATGTACGATGTTTGTGGGAAAAGCATGTCTTTTATATATTAAAAAACAAAACAAAACTGGAAAACATTAATGTATGAATTAATTAAAATTGCTTACTAAAATGTTTACTGTTTAAAAATGCCTACAAATGTTCATGCATACAAAATGTGGATTATAAAATGAGAAAGAGAAAGAAATATTTTAAATAGGAGCTTGAAAAAATTGCAAATGTTATAGAATGTGAACTAAATATTTATCTCTTCTTTATCTAAGGTAATTATAATGCATAACTTGTTATATGTTATAATAGAGTCACTTATTGAAATGGACAAGTAGAAATAAAATTAAAATAAAACAAAATAAATCACACTAAGGGATTTCTTTTTTATTCAAGTCATTTTGTTTTCACTATAGCCACATTATTATATTTAAAATGCATTAAATTTTATTGAAAAAGTTGATGGGCATTTGCATTCCATTCCCATGCCTATGTCCTTGATTCATTCAACTGTTGTCTTTGGTTGGCACTTTTGCTTCCTGTCATCCCCCTCCCTATATGCCCCCCCCCCTTTTTGGCAGGCTGCCATCAAGGTAAAGCGAAATGGCATGATTACAGATCTGACATTTTCTTTACATTCTATTGTCCTTCTTATAGGGCAGTGCATAGAAAGGGTCTTGTAGGGAGGGAAGGCGATTTCTGTAATTGCTGGTCACTTGTTTCCATTCTATTGTCCTTCTTATAGGGCAGTGCATAGAAAGGGTCTTGTAGGGGGGGAAGCAGATTTCTGTAATTGCTGGCCACTTATATTTTTTTCCTTTCTTCAAGGACCAATGTAATGGTTGTTTTAGAGAGAAAGAGGGAAGAACAGATAAGCATTTCCTAAAGCAGTGGTTGCTTATCTTAAGAATGCTATTTCTCTATTTTATCTTGGTAAATACTAAAATTAATGTTTTTGAACAATTCCTGATAGTTGATCATGATCAGATCATGGTTACATTAATTATATATAAAAACCTAATAAGACAGATGGAAAAATGCACTAATAATATTATTGGAAGAGCCTGGACAGCCACTTGTCTGAAATGATGTAGGGTCTCCAGTTTGAGCAGGGGTTGGACTAGTAGACCTCCAAAGTCCTTTCCAACTTTTTTTATTTTATTTTGTTTGCTCTGGTGATAGAGTGGAAAAGGTAAAATAGCAAAAGGTAAAACGTAGTGTGCAATAAAATGAGAATAAATCCTTGCATGTCTTAATGATAAATGACCATTAGTGTGTTATACATCCAACATTCAGTCGTGCCTTGAATACAGAATCTGATTTATTTGTTTTATATGGTGCCTGTTTAAAATGAAACATACTTTTAATAGAATAATAGAATACCTTTATTGTCATTGCATTCCACGAATACAATGAAATTTGAAAGCTACTCCAGCACAGCAGCAACAACAACAACAACAACAACAATAATAATAATAATAATAATAATAATAATAATAATAATAATAATAATAATAATAATAATAATAGGATTAAATCACAAATGCACTGTTTGATTCAAGACAGTTACTGCCTTGGAAAATAACCTTTTTCTCAATCTATTAGTTCTCATTTTAGGACACCTATAACGCCTCCCTGATGGTAACAGATTAAAATATGAATGTCCAGGATGAGAACGGAGATACTTTTAAGGTTAAGAGAATGAAATGGTACCAACCACAGTAAGACTATCAATTAATAATAATAAAAAGTTGCCTCTTAAACCATTGGCCCCCAATTTTTCTGGCTCTGTGCACTGGCAGTGGTTGTGGTGGTGGTGATAGGGGGCAGGGCATGGTTTCATGATACAAATGGAGCTTTGCACACTTGCCCACGTCTTGCATGGTTTGGTTTCCAACAGGCTGTGGGCCCTTATTGGTAATAGGACTGAGGAGTTGGGGAACTCTGTCTTAAAACATAAGTGTACATCTTGATTTTATACAGGAATATAAAAGGATGTAATGTGGAACTGAAGATATGCAATTATGTAATTATAGGTCAAGTTTCATATAACTTGGTATGCTTTATTGATTGCTTGCTTCTTGCCTTAAATTGGTAAGAAGGACAGGAGTTGGATTTTTACTATGATCATTGGAATATTATGCTTTCCCCATAAACATCATTCCACTTCTTCACCTGACATCTCTCTTGCAACCTCCAGATTATGGAAGGAAGGAAGGGAGGGAGGGAAAGAGGGAGGGAGAAAGGAATTTGCAAATAAAGCCAAAAGAGCACAAGATGTTGGTTTTTGTTTTGTTTTTTTAGTTTCCTCAGTGAAACTAAAAAAACAAAACAAAAACCAACAGTTTTGCAGCTGTTCACAGAATGCCTATTCCTGCCAAAGAGAATGGGGAACGTACATTATGGTTATGTTTTTAAAATGGCAGTATATAACTTTTGCTTTGGAAAGCTTTTTCAGAAAGAAATCGATTTTAAAATACTCATTTCAATATACTCTTTTTTAAAAAATTTTTTTTATTGATTTTCAAAAACAAACATAAACAAACAAAACATAACATAAACATCTGTTAAGTTTGATCATGGGCGAAAAGAATAGAGACAAGTTTCTGAATGGTGAACTTCAGCTCTTTATTTACATCATGACTTGCTCACTTAATATCAGTAAAATCCTCCTTATATAGACAAACCTTGTAACGTTTAACCAAATACAAGCTAGGAACGCTAGCTTTTATAACCAATAAGAACTCTCTGTTAAGGGCCAATCGGATTCCCCGGAATGGGCCAATCCGGTCTGGCCACTTAGTTCAGGGCGCAGTTACATAGTCCCTTAAATAGGACGGTTGTCTTTTTAGTCTCTTTGATTTTCGTTGTATCGGCTGGTTGCAATCTCACTGAGGTAGATCGTTGTCTGGCAGTGGGGCTGTCTCTGGTTCAGAGTTCACTTCTACGTCGTTGCCCACATTTTCCTCGATTCCCTGAGGTGCAGACATTTCTCCCTCCAGCTCCACTTCTTGAGTTTAAATCGTCGTTTCCCTCGAAAGGGTTTCCTAGGGCTTCATCTTCTTCCGTACCTCCCCCCCCTCAGTTTGGTCATAGGGGAATGGCGAATTGGCCGGTGCAAGCTACAAACGTAATTGGTCGATATGCCGTTTCCAAAGTTTATCATCAAGGCATTGCACGAGGTAGGATCTAGGGCCGGTTACACGTACTACTGTCGCTTCCACCCACAACGGGTCGCCCGATAGGTTTTTTGCATAAACCAGGTCTCCTACCTGGAAGGTGTGACAGCGGCTGCTGGATCCTCTGGTTTCTCTGGTTCATACGCAGGATGCAACTGGTCAAGGTGGGAGCGGAGCTTTTGTCCCATTAGCAGCTCAGTGGGAGTTTTGTTGGTGACGCTATGTGGGGTGATGTGTTGCAAAAAGAGGATTTGGTTGACCTCGTCGTCAATGTTATCGTAGTCTACCTTTTGCAAGGTTTTCTTCACAAATTGAACCATGCGTTCTGCTCGGCCATTGCTCGCAGGGTGCGCAGGCGAGGTGAGCGCATGGCGGATGCCACGGTCAGTGAGGTACTGCTCGAACACTAGTGCAGTAAATTGTGGGTCGTTATTGGATGCCAGGATGTCTGGTAATCCGTGGGTTGCAAAGAGTCTGTTTAGAATCTTGATGACCACTTCGGAGGTCGTAGTCGTCATGCGATGAATTTCGAGCCAATTGGAGTAGGCATCGATGGTAAACAGGAAGGTATGGCCCTTGGTTGGCCCCGCGAAGTCCAGGTGAATTCGGGACCAGGGTCCACGTGGTGTCTCCCATTCAGTAGGCATGGCTTTTGGTGGGGCATTGCTGACTTCTTGGCATTTGGGACAAGCTTTAACCCACTGTTCGATTTGCTTGTCAATGCCCGGCCACCATGCGTAGCTTAGTGCCAGGGCTTTCATTCGCACGATGACGGGGTGGCCATCGTGCAAAGTTCTCAGCAGCGCTTTTCGGAGCCGTTCTGGAATAACGACTCTGTCGCCCCAGATGACACAGCCTTTCTGGGAGAAGAGTTCGGTCTGTCGAGTTTTGAATGGTGTGAAGACATCTGATAACTGGTCCAATGGCCATCCACGTTCTACCCAGCCTAGGATGCATGCTAGGGTGTGGTCGCGTTTGGTTTCTCTCGCGATATCTCGGGCGATCAGTGGCGGTGAGTTGAGTGCTTCGATTTGCAACGTGCTTACCGTTGGTGCCGGATCATCGAGAGTCTCTGGAAGCGGTGCTCAGCTCAATGCATCAGCATGGGGAATGGCCGTCCCCAGGTGGTATTGCAACCGGTAATTATAAGCAGCTAAGAATTTTGACCATCGGGTCATCCTAGGGGATAATATGTAGGGAGTCAGCTTATCTCCAGCTATTATCCCCAATATAGGTTTGTGGTCAGTCACAATAGTAAAAATCCGGCCATACGTATTCGTAGAATCTTTTCACAGCTGAGACAATTGCGAGGGCTTCTTTATCAATTTGTCCATAGTTTCGCTCAGTCTTTGAAAGAGTCTTTGAAAAATATTCAACAGGGACTTCGTTCCCATTAGGCAGTACGTGGCTCAAAATGGCGCCCACCCCGAAAGGCGATGCATCACAGGTTATAACTAACGGCAAAGTCTCGTTATACTGCATGAGTACAGAGTCAGAAGTGAGCAGTTTTAACGTTTCGGAACGCCTGTTCTTCACGGTAACCCCATAACCAAATTGCTTTTTTATCTAACAATCGGTGTAACGGTTCAGCGACAGTTGCTTTGTGCGGTAAAAGTACATTATAAAAATTGATGAGGCCTAGGAATGCCTGGAGATTGGCCTTGTTTCTTGGCCTGGGAGCATTTTTTATCGCTTTTAATTTACTTTCGGTAGGGTGAATACCCTGGCTATCAATCAGGTACCCTAAAAACTCAACACTGTCAGTACACAATTTACATTTGTTTTTTTTAACCTTAAGACCGGCTTCTTGGAATTTTTTTAGAACTAATTTTAACCGGTCCTGTAAGATTTTTTTTGTAGGGGCTGCAATTAATACATCGTCAAAATAGGGGACCACACCCTTAATCCCTTGCAATAACCTTTCCATAAGGCTCTGAAAAATCCCCAGGGCTACACTTACTCTGAATTGCAGCTGGGTACATTTAAAGGCACCTTGGTGTGTCACAATAGTTTGGGCCTGTGCCGTTTTTTCATCTACTGGTAATTGCTGATATGCCTGAGTTAAATCCAATTTAGCGAAAACTTTCCCGCCCCCCAGGGAATGGAGGAGGTGCTGCACCACCGGAACTGGATATGCATTCTGCTGCAAGGTGTGGTTCAAAGTGGCCCGGTAGTCCCCACAAATTCGGATTGACCCATCTGGCTTAATGGGTGTTACAATAGGGGTTTCCCAAGGGGAGTGATCGATGGGCTCCAACACCCCCTGAGCTATCAGTTTGTTGAGTTGTTCGTCGATTTTCAATTTTAAGGCAAACGGAACTCGATGGGGCTCTAGGCGAATGGGAGCTACTTTTGGATCTAAGCTGAATGAGATTGGGGTCCCCTTGTACTCGCCTAAGCTGTCCGCGAAGATGTCCCTGAACTCAGAGATAAGGTCTTCTTCCCAGTCACAGCCACCGACTCGGTTTACGCCGGCCACTTCAATGCCGAGTGGCGCGAACCATTGGAGGCCCAGTAGGCTAGGCCTATCTCTATCAATGACCGTTAAAGGTAAGTATGCTGTGTGCTTCTTGAAAGAGACTCGGACTCGGCAGGACCCGACGATGGGGATTCAATTCCCCTGTTAGTCCTTGAGGATGAGGTGTTAGAAACGGAGATCTTGTCGTTGAATTGTGGGGATGAGTTGCTTGAGTGTCTTCCATGACACCATCGAGAGGGACGATCCTGAGTCGACCTCCATGTGACAAGGCTGGTTCTCGATGGCAACCGTGACTCGGATTTTCTTAGTGTCCAAGGCTGAGGCGTGACCGATAGTGATAGTATGTGAGCCTCTTCTCTCTGCAAAGCTCGATTTCTGCAGGAGTGGTTTACTGGCTCTCGCCTTAAAGCACAGTTTCCTGTCAGTTGGCAATAGTTAGCCCCTTTTGAGGCCTGGCTGGGTCCTGGCAAGCTGCGGCAGACCTGTCCGATGTGGCCTCGTTTCTTGCACTCATGGCAGAGTGCGTCGTGGAATCTGCATTCAGATCTGGCATGGTTGGCTCCACAGCCAGCTCAAGGGCTTAAGGGCTTCGGCCGAGGGTCCCAGTCGGACCGCAGTCAATGGACCCCTTCTTCATCGCTGTCTGACGACAAAGAGAGATCCTCGTGGTGCGTTGTCGCGAGCTGCCCTTCTGAACTAGGTGAGATTTCGCTGGCCGGTGGTGGTACCGGAGTGTGGTTTCGGCGTAGTTGTGCAGCCAACTTCTTGGTTGCTTCCGCTGCGGTAGCATCAGCGATGGCATCGGCAAGGCTGATGTCGCCTTTCGCCATCAGTTTGCTTTGGACGCCTGGCGCATCTAATCCCAGAACTATGTGATCTCTTAGTGCTTCTTCTTGATCGGTGAATCCGCAGAGGCCTCCCAAATTTCAGAGGTCTGCTATGAAGTCGGCCACGCTTTCTCCTTTTCGCTGGCTTCTTTGATAAAACTCATGGCTTCTCACGAGCGTAGGCACGGTCGGAGCGTAGTGGTCTCGCAGGATAGGTTCGAGGTCAGCCTTCACTTCTCGGGGTTTGGCTAGTGCTTTAGCCATCTTAAATACGGTTGGACCGCAATGCGTTAGGAACACCTCCCGTTTCTTCCCGGCTGTGGCGTCCTTTAAGTTGTTCGTCTCTAGGAACATTTGGAAACGATCCATGTAAGACTCCCAGTCCTCTTGTGTTGGATCGAACGGAGCGGGTGGTACGATGCTGCCAGACATGGTTCCGTTGTTGGCATCGTCTGTCACGTGCTCAGTGTTCTTCGAAGTTTCATTGGTTCAGATGTCTCCGCATCCCATCCTCGTCATCAGTGTTAAGTTTGAGCATGGGCGAGAAAGAATGGAGACAAGTTTCTGAACGGTGAACTTCAGCTCTTTATTTACATCGTGACTTGCTCACTTAATATCAGTAAAACCCTCCTTATATAGGCAAACCTTGTAACGTTTAACCAATAACAAGCTAGGAACGCTAGCTTTTATAACCAATAAGAACTTTCTGTTAAGGGCCAATCGGATTCCCCGGAATGGGCCAATCCAGTCCGGCCACTTAACAGCCAATCAGAAGTGCAGGGCCAGAACTCTGCACTTTCTCCAAGCTCACACTTTATTAATTATATTGCATACACAACAACCTCTTTTTTGAAAGCAGCATAATCCTGGGTTACATCTCTTCGTACAGACACAAATTCAAGTTCATGCTCATTTTTATATTTCATTCCATATCTTATTACTATTCTATATTTTCTATATAGCTTTTCCCCTCTTTTAACTTTCTTAATTTTATTTTATTTATTTCATCTCAATTCAAATAATTATACTTATATTCTTTGTCTGTCCTGTTTCAACTGTCTACTATTTTTTCTCATTGAACAAAATTCTCCTGTAATCACTGATTGAAGTATGACGCCTTTATATCTTTCCCCTAAAATTATAACACTTCATATAGTACATAACTTCCGTTCAGATTCTGCTTGGTACATTCTAAAACTACACACTGTATTTTTAAAAAAGAAAAAATTATAAATGTATAATATAATTAAAACAACAATCCATACCAATTCAATTCTATCATTAATATTAATATTCATTTAAATCATAACGTTTTACATATTACTTTTCAGATAAGTATCATACTTCTATGGGAACACTTATAAACTTTCCATAGTTAATTCCCCCCACTTCACTTATATTTTATAAAACATTGAGTAATTAAAATGTTCCTGTTCCTTCCTAATTCAATTCTCTCATTTATTTTATTTCATTAATTTTGTTCACAAAAGTTTCACTAAATTACACTGACTATTTTATCCCATTTTTTAATCATACGTTGTTTCCAATTTTCTAACATTATTCCTATTACAAATATAACAATACAATCTTATGTACCTTCACAGAATCCCCTTTTCAGTTAAATTTTCACCCATTTTCTCTGAATAAGTCCTGTTTCTTTACATCTTGCTCCAAACCTTTGTAACTTCTCTTCCTTTCCTTCTTCCCTTTCTTCTTCTCTCTCCCCTTTTTACCCCCCTGTCTCTCCACCTCCATTTCCCTCTTCTGTATTCCCCTTTTCTGTTGCTTTCCAACTTTATATCCACTTTTCAAATTATTTTTTTCCCTTTTTTGGCTGTTTTTTTAAGTCTTAAATTCTCCATTCTCTTTCCTCCCTTTCCCCTTTCTTCCCCAACTAGAGTTACTTCTTCATTAAAGATGGCTTCTTCTTTGTCCCAATCTTCTAATTGCATAGTCTTTTCTTGTTGTTTCTCGTAGATGCCAATCGCTATTTCTAAGATTTGAAAAACGGAGCCAAAGAAGCCCTTCCCTTCTTTGTGTCTCTTCTTTATATTTTTTTATATTTCATTTTCAGTTCATCCATAAGTGATGCCATTGTAAAAAAAATTTAAACAGCCACCCAATTGTTTTTAGTCAATCAAATATAATATCCCAAAATCCCAAAGTCACCAAGCAATCCAAATACACACAAGCTGTTTCTTTTTACACTTTCTTCTTTCTTCACTTTCTCTTCCTGGGGTTACTATTTAGTTCCAAAGTTCCAGTTAAAATGTATCTTTTAGAAGTTTTATAGAGATTTTACTTTAGATTCTTTTGAAGTCCAGGCAGTCTCCTCATTCCAAATCCTATTGTCCCTTTGGCATTTAATTATATTTTCAGCTTTATTACCTATTAGTGCCAAAGTGGATTTTCCCGATTTCTTACTCAGGTCTCTTCGTTGTCAATGTGAGGAAGGAGAGTGAAGAAAAAGAAAATTTCCCCTTTCACTTTCTTTTGCTGCTTCCGACTCTTCTTTGGGAGCGATGTTATCTTTTATAAAATTTAAATTCCAGTGTACCTAAGTTGTTGCTTTTTATCCTGGTCAGCCAAAACTTTCACTTCTTATCTTCCTCCTGCACTTTCTTTTCCGGTTGAGTGCTTCTTTGAGGTGGCCATTTCTGATCACCGCTCCTACCGCCTTTGGCCAACTGAGGTGGAGAGACATGGCTCCCCTCAACCCTGCTGGCAATCTCCCCCCTCTTCACCACCTCTACTTAGGGCTTAGGGCTTAGCCCTGAAGCCAGCTGGCTCAGGCTGCTCCAACGGTGAGCGCAGGCAGAAACACACAATCGCGGATTCCTGCCTGCCGCTGAAGCCCTGCAAACCGGAAATATAATTTCAATACACTCTTTGTGTACTTGGAATTCTGTCTCCTTCCCATATGATATCCTTCCATCACCATCTTTGCCTGTAGTTCATGTATTTCTAAGTGTTAAATGAAGACTTATCTGAGTCTTCAAAAAAGCAGTATTGAGACATCATAATAAGTAATACATGAACTACACTTGTTAGATGCATCTGGCTTTGTCAGGTTAATCCTCTCATTAAAATCTCACGGAGAATATATAATCGGGCAGTAAGATGAATTGTGAATGCAATTAGCAGACATAATTAGTGGGAAGCAACCCAAACCAAGTTGGATCACTTTATCAAATCTTATTTATATGATGATGATAGTGATGGTGATAACTTTTTGATTAAATACTTTTCACATAAAATGGATATAGTGCCTCCTTGTACAAAAGCTTTCCAACAGCCAGAACTCCTGCAGGTGGGAAATGCAAATCATTTAATGCTAATGGCTTTTAAAAAGTAGAAATTACTTCACTGAAACTGCTTCAAGTAGAGTTTCTGAATTTCATCAAATTATACCTTTTCATGAAACATGCTGCTAGGCAATAATAAACTAATTGTTCCAACCAGAAAGGAAACCATGGGAGGACAACCTTATTGCTTGTCAAAGTTATAGTTTAAGTTCCATATCTCATACATTGTTCAGCCAAAGTCTTTAATGTTTTTATGATCTGGCCAAATTAGGCCTCCATGGGCTCTGAAATTCAATATGTAGACTGTTACAGAACAAGCTGTGCTAATTATTTTTCTTCATCTAACTAACAGGAATTAATTGCCCTTTGCAAATTAAAATTAGAGATATAAGGATCATGCTGGAAGTTTGGAATCAGATTCAGAAGTCTTGCCATGTATCCATTCCATAGTGACATAATTCCAATTGCAATTATGAACGATAAAGCTTAATTTATTTAAAACTTATTTTCTTTTCCTTTCTTGGTGACACCAGATGGCCATGTTTCCTAGAATGTTTGCCTCTAACCAAATCATGGCTGATTTTATTTTGGAGGATTTTAGAAAGCCAAAGTTTGCTGTATATAACATCCCACTTAATCACTAAACACTAAAGGCTGAACACATCAACCTTTCTCAATCTCAGTTAGAATGTCATAGATACTTTTGTCAAATGTATTGCTGAAATTAAGATCTAAAGGAAATTTTGACTGTCCTGTTGACTTGTTTTTTATTTGTTTTGTTTTTGCTTTTGTTTTGGTTCCAACAGTTTTAGATCTAATTGACAAATTTTTCAGGATTATCTGTCAATAACTAGGTTTTTCATTTCTTTAAGGTCATGCTTGTGCTACCTATTATAGTCTTTAGGAAGTTTGTTTTGGGTTAGATTATTTTTGACTGTCATTGATTTTTCCAAGCATCGAACTCTTCTTGAAGACTTTGGGTTCTGCATTGTGCCCAAAATATTTAAATTTCACTATTTCCAATAAAAGCACAGTGATTCAGTGGCTTAATGACACTGGAAATTATTTCAGCTCCAATGGTTCGAGTCCCAGCACTGCATGGCTGGGTGAGCTCCTGTCACTTGCTTTATCTTCTGTCCATCTAACAGTTTGAAACATGTTCTTTGCAAGTAGATAGATAGATACCACTTTGATAAAAAGATGAACTGGTGCTCTGTGCAGGCAGTTAGGTTTCTGACACTGGGTCAGGCAGGGAAGGTATGATGCATTCCCAGTCAATTACAGAATTTCAGCTGGCAAGGTCCAAGAAGAGAGCCTTTTCTGTTGTTGCTTTGGAACATTCTCCCTTTAGAGGTGAAGCAGGCCCCCACTTTCTTGGCCTTTCCAAATTTATTTATTTATATCCCACCTTTATTATTGTCATAAATAATTCAGGATGTGAATGTCTGAAGACCTGTGTCTGCCATCTTGCTTGGACCTCACAGAAGAGCATGCAGCGGGGGTTGATTATTGCCCTGAAGAACCTCCATCTGTCTTCTAATAAACTTTTAATGTCAAATTTAACTATTCTTGCCTATACTTTATTTTTTTATATTGTTTTTATGTTTTTAACATTGTATTTGCACATCACCCAGACTTCCTCTCAGGGGGAGATTGACAAATTTTAAATTTGATTAATAAATAATACATCTGGGCCTCTTTCCATTTTCCATACATATATTGTTTTTGTTTTCAGATATTCATAACTATTTTGTTCAACTTTGACTTCTTCAACTGTCTTCTGTTTTTTTCCCCCATTCATTGAAACTGTCTAAAATATTGTATTTTGGTATTGATTTTTTTCAAGAAATTTCTACCTATCTTTAATAACTTTTCCCCTTAGCTTCACTTGCCATAGAATATTTCCACAAAATAGTTAAAACTGTCTATCACCAAGACAGTCAGACAAACAAAAGTGGAAAAAAAATGGCCGCTATTCAAGTTATGACTGTGTTTGCTAATGTTGTAGAATGAGTGTCTGGGGAGCCTATAAACATACAAAAGGGATCTTATCAAGAGGAGAAATTGCAGGAAGCCCTTTGCCAAAGCTTCATGGGAAAAGCAAAAAAAGCAAAAAAAATCCATCTTGGATATATTTTCTCAGGAAAATATAAAATCCAATAATTGGGTATCTGTTCATTATAAGATAAATAATCCCCTGGTCATGAAAGAGATCAGCCATCCAGTCTTAACCGAGAGAAATGTCCTGGATATGTATAAAAGATTCAGGGCTTCAAAGTGATACCAACTTGCCATTCTGCAGATTTAGATACACACAAGCACATGTATATGGATGCCACTGTGCATAACCCTGAAAGTTTAGAATTGGCCTCCAGAGATTCTCCAGAAGTTGCTGTGAAATTGATTTTTTGGTCAGTCACGCGAGGAAATACTACCTAAAGGAGGGGAGGTTATCCTATTATTAGTATTTACTTAACTGAAGTTTAATTTGCGTTGTGGTCATCCAGTTCCCTTTTCTGGTTGCATCTACATTTACATTTTGGCCTTCAACATGCTATTTTAAAAACTAAGCAGAGTTCTTGACCTTGTAAATTTATAATAAACCTAATGAAAACAATCGAATGACAGAGTTGGAAGGAACCTTGGAGTTCAAAATGTTGTACTGTATTAAAGACAGGTATGAAGACAATATGCCATGTGCAAAGGAAAAATAGAATGTATAAAAACATAATTGAATATGCAGATTATTTAAAATAGTTAAAAATCTAATGACTGATACCAACTAAAATCAAAATTAGAATTCATTCCATTTAGAATATAATAGAATTCTTTATTGGCCAAGTGTGATTAGACACACAAGGAATTTGTTTTAGTACATATGCTCTCAGTGTACATAAAAGAAAAGATACATTCATCAAGAGTCAAGAGTCATAAGGTACCACACTTAATAATTGTCATAGGGTACAATAAGCAATCAAATCATACTGGGAAATAGTCAATAAAAATCAATTTCCATGTCATTCTGAAGTCTGACCAACTGAGATAAATTTGAATGGATGGTTTGTTTAGTCACTGACCATGTCTGGATTCTCCAACTGAAAACAAATGTGAAGTAAAACAGGCTCTGGGATATCCCCCCTCCCACAGGCACATATTAGTGGCTGGTTGATGGATAAATGTTTATGTTTGCTTCTTATGAAAACAGGCTTTTAATTGATCCTTTGAATGAGTAGTAAATGGGGAACACCTTTGGCCAGTTGTCATTGAAATGTTTTTTGAATGACAGAGCTATGGATGTCTTGATGATGTTTAAAGGATATTGGACAGAAAGAGTTGAACTGAAGAGATACAAGGCAAGAAAGTGAGAAACAGCCTCATTTCTGGATTAACAGAAACATTAATCTCAGAGATGACTGTGGTCTTTGCCGAGACCGTGAAGAGCTAATTAAACACCTGGCAGGCTATGAGCCATGAAGGATTGTAGGATTCTCTGACTGGGTTTGTACATCTCATTAAACCATGATTTGTATTCACATATATTAGCTACAATGGCCATGTTCACGTATTATGTGACATTAAAAGGAAACAAACCATCACACTGTTTCTTGTGATTTATGACCTTATTAAGATTCTAATAAAGGATGTGCTATTAAGAGAATATACAACAGACAAGGAAAAAGCTAATGCTAAGAAAGGAGAAATGTTTTCCCTCTTTCTGAGGTTCTGGGGAGCAAATCAAATGCTAAACTGCAGGCTTGGGACTCCACCCATCATATCCATGCCAAGAATAATAAAGGAATAGTATAGCTCTCTATTATTTTTAATCAAATATTGAAAACAAAGTAGTCTTGTTTTTTTTCTCTTCAAGGCAACTTTTTGATCATTCATTTTTGAAGAAAGAGAAATAAGTCAATTAAGAATGTTTACAATAAAAGTTACTGGGGCTGGATTTTTTAAAATAACATTTATACACACATATACATTTTGCCCTAGGAATGACTAGCCAACATGTGCCATAGCCATATAAAATACGCACAAAATACACACAGAGAAAAAGTTGTATAAGCCAATAATATTTGTACTCATTTGAATGAAAAATTTGCTTTGTCTGCTGCTAGTAAAATTCTGCCAGCTAATCAGATATGATTGATGATTACCTACATCTGTTCCCAGCAAATCCATCTTCAAATAGCTCCTCCAATGCAGTCAGTGTCCTGACACTTTTTAAATCACAGTTGACAATGGATATAGGCCACTGCTGAAGATTTAATCTTAACAAGATTTCCAGTGAACTCCTGGGGATACTAGTTTTAACTAGAAGGAGAATGACAGCCTTAAAGTAGATTGTTTTGTAAAGTTCACTAAGTTACTTCTGATTAAAAGACATATGGTAGACAGCTTTATTTTCCCTTTAGGAAACCTGTAGATTTGGAATAACTGAATCCCTTCCAAACAAACATTTTTTTATCTATGTGATAGTCTTGCCAATCTTGAGACATATGGTACACTTTTCTCTGTCTTATATTGTTTATTAAAAAAAAAAACCTGTATTTTTCCAATAATATTTGTGGTAAGACTGAACAGACATGCTAAAGATCTCCCGAATGTTAAGTGAAAGGATTGGACAAATTTAATTTTAGTTCTTTTCTGTCAGAAAAAAAAAATGTACAAAGCATCCTATCATAGCAATGTAACTCCTCTAATTCCTCAGAATTCTATTCAGTCCCTAACCTCCACCCATACTAACACCAAACAGCACCAATTTCATTGGAACAATACAAGAATAACTGGCCATGCTACCATCCACCATGCTCATGAGTTCCTTAAATCTTGGCATTCCATAAGGAATTCCATCAACAGACACACTGACCTACAACTACCCTACAAATACCTCTGAATTCAAAACAATTGCCCAGCCAACCAGAGATAGCACCAACACTCAACCAATTCATGCAAGCCCCTGCAGCACTTCACCTTCCAATGACCCTCACCTGATGTAACCTCTCCATCACAAGGCCCAGTACAAGACTCTCATTGGTGATCCGCACCTGACCCATCACATTAATCACCACAAAACCCTCACTTGACACACCCATGACTGACCCACCACAAGACCCTGACCTGATGTAACCCTGACCTAATGTGACTCACCATCACAAGACCTACTCACAACAAAAACCCTTATAAACAGAAGAACACTGACACTGGCATCTCCAAAATTCAGCGGTGGTATTCTACCAGTTCACACCTGTTTGCTAGAACCGGTTGTTAACATTCTAAGTAGTTCGGAGAACCAGTTGTTAGAAGAAATTACTGGCCTAATCCTGTAAAGAAGGCAGGAAGGAAACATTCTGGTGTTGCTAATAGAAACTGCCTCTCCATTAACCCTTATTACATTCTTGGCAGGACTAGACTTCCTGTCTCAGGAACATCTCTGGAGTTTTTTCCCCCTCCTTTGCTGGTACTTCACTTGTGTGGAGTGACCATAAAATTACAATGGCACTGAAAAAAGTGACTTATGACCATTTTTCATAAATGTGTGTGCTGCACTTACGAGTGTGCAGCAACCCCACAGTCATGAGAGGCCAGGCAAGGAGATCCGTGCCTCAATGTGAGTGATATTGAGTTGGCCACACCCAGCCAATATCATGACCACCAAGCCACGCCCACCACCTAAGCCACACTCACAGAACCAGTTGTTAAAAAATTTGAATCCCATCTCTGCCTAAATTCCACTGAAGATGTTACTTAGCCTGGTAATGAAATGTTTTGAAACCAACCCACAAGCTTGAAGAACGAACCTCCACCCTCATTCTCTACCTGAGCCACAGATATTTGCCACTATCACAAATGTGTTCTAACCAAGGGTGGGAAAAAATGAGATCAACAATATTAAGATTTATGGGAAAACAAATTTGACAGATTAATTAATTCATTCATTCTTAACATACCTGTCTTCTTGATTTGCTTCTGCAGTTGGCAGTATTGCATCTATGGCTTCTCTGGGAGTTGGAGATTTTAATCACACTCTTGATGATCTTGAAAGAATATCTTAGCACTTAGACTTATATACTGCTTTATAATGCTTTACAGCCCTCTCTAAGCTGTTTTACAGAGTCAGCATATTGCCCCTAACAATCTGGGTCTTCATTTACCCATCTTGGAAGGATGGAAGACTGAGTCAAGCTTGAGCCTATCTAGCTTTGGCATTCAGTAAAATGGGAGCACTTTGATAGCAAGATTTTTCAGGCACAGAATTATATGTAACATTTTAAGAGTAAAGCATGATTATATATGCCAGGGTAAGTAAAGACAGCCTCCAAAGCTGTTTTTGGACTAAGTGAATTTGTCATTGATATTATCTTTGTCCACTTTTTCTATTTAGCAATAATCACTTTTCTTTTTCATCTCATTACCAGGCTTCCTACGACTTCAGCAGAAAAATATTGTCCCTTGACTTTGAACTCTTGTCCTCTTGTTATTATCCTCCATTATGAAATAATTTCTTAGGAGTACAAAGATGAGCTTGGCAACTGAGAAGGCTGTTGCAGTGACAGCACAATTTGCTTGAGAATTTGTTTCAGGCATACAAGAAAGAGAGAGAAAGAAAAAAAATACAATCGTCCAGGATTGCATTTCTACAGTATCTTAACTAGTTCAGTCCCTGAATCATAAATCACAGCGTATAGCAGAAAAATGATAATGAAAGAAATTATGTTATGAAGTGTGTTACTTTTATTGTGTTATTTCTATTGAACAGAATTTGTATCAAAGGGGATACAGTTAAGCACACACATACAGAGGAAGATGAAATAAAACAATAGAAATTAAAGTCAAAAGATAAACAAACAAACAAAAATCTGAATAGGACCCACACATATCTCTGGGAAGATGCTGTTCTTGAAGACAGGTACCACACCAGACAAAATCCATTTCCTGGCTCTTATTAGATGGCATTGTTTAATTAACGGGACCATTTAAACAGGTCACACAAAAATATTTCTCACCATTTTCTCTATTCCCTGTTCTTCCTTTAACTCTTCCATTCTAGGTTATTTTTTTAGATGTTCAGAAAAGTACTGGCTTGCAACCACCCATCTCTTTTATTTTTATGTGGCACTTTATAAATTTAATGGCATGCTTATATAATGCACTCTTTTGTTTGCTGGGGATATGTTTCTTAATTTGTTTAAAATTAAAAATATGTATATTGCTGTGGGTACAGGTGTAATAGCAATAGCATTAAGACTTATATACATGGATGGGATTCTACCAGTTCTGATCAGTTCTGTAGAACCCTTTGTTAACTTTCTAAGCAATTCTGAGAACCGGTTATTAGAAGAAATCTCCTTTTGTTTTTTTTCCACCCTTATTACATTCTTAGCAGTATGCCTAGACTTACTGTCTCTGAAGGAGGTTTTTTTTTTTTTCTTTCCTGGTACTTTCTTAAAGGGGAAGGGTTGTTTTAAGCTTTTTACACTGCTGTTGGGAGGAAATACTCTCCTGGAAATATTTCCAGGCGACATGCAATGATCAGCACTTTGAAGAAATCATTGAATAATGAAGCAGAGCTACGGAAAGAAGCTTTTAAATTACAAGGAACCAAGATGAGTGACATTCAGCTTCTTGGCTAGCTAGAAAGATTGACATTCAAACATGAGTTTACATTCCCTTTTGGAGTTTTGGTCTAAAACTGGTTTTTGGTGAAGTTTAATTCTGTCCTTGGTGATGTTTAATCAAGTGCTTATTGATGGGATAATTTTCCCTATTCAGCTTTGTTTGGAAGGAAAAGGGTTAATCTCTGTTCCTGAAAAGAAACTGGTTTGAGAAATCTGGCTAGTTCCTATGTCCATTTGTTCTATAATTGGTTTAACAAGCAACAGCTACTGTTGTGATTTAATTACTCATATTGTGTTTGAATTTTTTCTTGCCTCATGGTTTCTTTTTCTATCTGGGGAGGGAGTCTTCCTTCACTGCTTTGGTGGTATCTGGCACTGTCCTTTTGGGGTGTACTTCCAAGAGGCAGGATGCTAGCCTGACACTGATTTTTTTTACTGTCTTTCAGGGGCATGTGACCTTTCCTTAAATCTGGATGATTTTCTTAGGATATCTTGTGAGGTGAGTGAGACCAGCCGGTATCTTTAAGTGGTGCAAATGGTTCTAAGGATTGCTTTTCCTGGGTGTGCTCTTTCTGGAGAGCTTAAATGATCTCTCTGCTAAAGGGTTTCACTTTATGAGCAAGAGTTGGTTGCTGATAGTTACCATTGCATTTTAATTATTTTAATTCCTCAAGGTGCTCTGGTACCCTGCCTAATTTATAACTTTGGCTTGAAGGTATTTTTAATCTAATGGTTGGTATTTAGGACATCTTTTTGCAAACAAAGAAGCTTTTCGTATTTTTGTATGGGTAATCTTTGACTTACAACAATTCATTTAGTGACCATTCAAAATTACAATGGCACTGAAAAAGGTGACTTATGATTGTTTTTCACACTTATGACCGTTGCAGCATCCCCACTATTATGAGAGGCCAGGCAAGAAGAAGCAGCCCTTGACATGAATGACATTGAGTTGGCTATGCCCACTCAGTCACATGATCACCAAGCCACACCCACCAACTAAGCCATTCCCACAGAACTGATTGTTAAAAAAATTTAATCCCACCCCTCCTTATATACCCCTTCACAGAGCTTTACGGCCCTCTCTAAGTGGTTTACAGAGTCAACACATTGCCCCCAACAATCCGGGTCTTCATTTTATTGACCTCAGAAGGATGGAAGGCTGAATCAAGCTTCAGCCAGTGATTTCTGAACTGCCAAACTGCTGGCAATGAGTAGTCAGCAGAATTAGTCTGCAATAGTACATTCTATACAATGCACCACTGCATTCTTACCATTACACCATTAAGCCCCTAAGTTCTAGGAGCAGGGAAAGAATAATACATAGTAGGTGCCACCTTGGTAGTAAGTGCCAAGAAAGCTCTTACCGTGTACATTGGATTCCAGGGCACAAGGTTGTCTGCACTGGCTGAGGCCATTCTCTAGTCCTGTTGCCAGTAATCAAAGTTGCATACATATCTTCTGTGATTTACAGGTAAATATGAAGATGAACTCAAAAGAAAAAAAATGATCCCATCTATCTCAACATGCTAACTTCCCAGGAAAATGGATAGTATTCATAATTCTTGGATGAAGTTCAGAGGTGGTATTCAGCAGGTTCTGACCAGTTCTGGAGAACTGGTTGCAGAAATTTTGAGTAGTTCAGAGAACTGGCAAATACCACCTCTGACTGGCCCCACCTCCATCTATTCTCTGCCTCCCAAATCCCAGCTGATCAGCTGGGTCTTCTTTTGTTGCCCTGCACAGGAGAACAGAGCTGGAAAGCAGGTTAGTGAGGTGGGGAGGGAATGGAATTTTGCAGTCTCCTTCCCCTGCCATGCCCACCAAGCCACACCAGACTCACCAAGCAAGTGAGTCCACAGAACCAGTTGTAAAAATTTTTGAATCCCACCATTGAAGAAGTTGTAGGTGCAACATAACTCGGAGTTCTGAAGACCAGATTTAACTAATTGATTATGTGCCATCATGTATCACTCTTAGTGACCACATATATATCCCATTGATTATTTGTCCCTTCTCTGGTCTTTTTCAATGGTATATTGATTGAGTCCATCCACCTTGCCGCTGGTCATCCTCTTCTCTTCCTTTCCACCTCTCATATCATAATAACCATTTGTGTTGGATAGTATGGGAATAATTCCTTCACTGGCAGGAAGCTGAACAAGAAGAGAATGTTTTCCTTATTTGGTGCATTGATTTGAGTTAAATCTCAAATGCTGTAAATGGCTAACTTCCCATTTTGACCGTATTTGTTTCTAGCATTGAAAAATGATAAATTAAGTTTGGTGGCTGTGGTGGTCTCCCATTGAAAGAATGAGACACAGGCTGGTGTACTCGGGATGGGAGCCCAGAATAAAATTCCAGTGCTTCATTTTATTGAGATTTTTGTGCATAGTAAGCAATTACATTGTGGATTAATAATTAGATATAGTACAGGCTTGTTTGCAGTTGTCTAAGCTGCCTCTTTGTTTGTATTTGTTCTTATTGTTCTCTTTCCTTTGCACTATCTTCGTGACCTTTAGACAGGCATGAATGTATAAGGCATTATATTAATCATTGCTCAAGCTCAGGCCAAAGTTTATTCCCACAGGTGGCTTAAGACCAGAACTCATAATCAGATATTGTTACTCTTACACTTGATGCAATGGACTTATTCAGTATCTTCCATTCATGTATACCACTGAAATCATGTTAAAGGAAAAAATGAGACTGTTTTAATTCACTAAATCTGGCCTGGTAAAAAACACATGTAACAATTCCAAGAGAGAAGACTATGCTTTTGTCCAGGTAAACTAGTCACATGGACCTGCCTAATCTTGTGTGAGAAGATGTGCATACTGTCTTCTGCAAAAGAAAATCAATTCATATTGAGGCCAAAAATATTTCAGAGGCATCTCTGTATTTTGAAGCCAGCCCAATGAACTTGAAAAAGACCCATGTAGATTGTGTTCAATTTTTCAATGATTTCCTTGCGTGAGTCTAGTATCACATAAAATTGGACTTTCACATAAAATGCATGAAAATTGCTTGCATGGTTCAACCACATTGCATTTATAGGATATCAGTTCTGACCTTTATATTTCCTTCTTTTTTTCTGTTGAGAAAAAAGATGTGCCCACCTATACCAATCTTATCCACAAAAATATGGTGATGAAACAAATATTTTCCTTGCTAAAGAAAAAGTACTCCAGGGACAAGATTTTTTTTTCTGCAAATGAATATAGATTTTCAAATAAAATGTGGGTGGAAGAATACATATTTTTTAGGAGAGACTAATTTGAATTCCCATATTAAAAATACATGGCTAGAAGCATCTGCTTTGTTCTATGTTATAATCCTGAGGGATCCTACAAAATGGATCAGAGGCAAAGCACACATCATTAAAATTAAATGATAGCAGCCAGTTTAATAAAATAAATAAATAAAAGAGGACGGAATAAATCACTTTTAAAAAATAATTCTTTCTTGTTTAAGCTGGTCATTTTATCTACATTTCAGAGTTATATAAGCAAGATGGACAGTTATATAAATTTACCAAATAAATACAGTTAAAAGGCTCTAATCTGAAATACACAGTAGACCAGGTTTTTTTTTCCAAACTTGGCAACTTTAAGGTCTATGGACTTCAACTCCTAAAATTTCCCAGCCAGCGCCCCATGTGGGAATCTGAGTAATAAAAATAGTCAAGCTTGCATGAATATATGGAAGGCCAATTTAGTGTAGTGATTAAGATTTATTTATTTATTTATCGATTTATTTATCTATCTATTTATCTATTTATTTATCAATTTATTCATCTACTTATTTATTTGTCAAGCAAGTATTAGATAAGTATAAACATGGTTATGAATACATGAAATGGATATGAATAAAAGGAAACATTAGGACCGGGACAGTAGGCTCGTTGGTGTGCTTATGCACACCCCTTACAGACCTCTTAAGAATGGGGTGAGGTCAACAGTAAGTCTAAAGTTAAAGTTTTGGGGGTTTGGAGAAGAAACCACCGAGTCAGTAGAGAATTCCAGACATTGACCACTCTGTTGCTGATGTCGTATTTCCTGCAATCAAGTTTGGTGCAGTTTACCTTGAGTTTGTATCTATTGTTTGCTCTTGTATTGTTGTGGTTGAAGCTGAAGTATTCATTGACAGGTAGGACATTGCAATAGATAATTTGATGTACTACATGTTATGGACTAAGCCAACGCATCAGTAACAACCCTAAATAGCTTTACTTTGCAGCAGGCTCATAATCCTGCACTCCTCATTGGCCCGCGAATAGCGAGTCGTGATTGGTCGTTTCTGGCCAGTCTGATTGGCTGTTAATGGACCCCTCTAATTGGACACTTGTGAAAGCGGTAAACTCAAATCATTGGTTGTTTTGACAGCAGCCAGCTCTATAAAAGAGCTGCTGCTGCCCAAGTATTTGCTCTGTTCTTATTTCACAATAAAGAGTTGAAGTCACCGTTCGATGTCTTATCTCCGTTCCTTGCACCCATGCTCAGGACATAACACTGGCGACGAAGGTGGGATGCGGAAACGATAGAGCTGACTAAGTATGCATCGAACAAGACAGAGCATGTGGCTGAAGAGCGCATGCAACAAACGGCAAGATGACCAGTGGCGCCATACCACCCGCCCCATTCGACCCAGCAACCAAAGACTGGGATTCGTATATAGATCATTTCCAGATGTTCCTAGAGACCAACAATTTAAAAGATGCTATGCCTGGCAAGAAATGAGCGGTGTTCTTGACTCATTCCGGCCCCGCCGTTTTCAAAATGGCTAAAGCATTTGCCAAACCGGCGGAAGTGAAGACCATGGATTGGGATACCCTCACCCCAATCCTCCGGGCCCATGACGCACCCACAGTATCTACACTGATACGAAGACACGAGTTTTACCAGAGGGACCAATGGAAGAACGAGAGTGTTGGAGATTTTGTAGCTGACCTCCGGAACCTAGGAGGCCTTTGTGGTTTTGTAAACCTCGAGGAAGCCCTGAGAGACCACATAGTTCTGGGATTAGATGCACCAAGCATGCAGAGTAAACTCATGGTGAAAGGAGACATCAGCCTTGCAGATGTCATCACCGACACTACTGCCGCAGAAGCAACCAGGAAGTCAGCCGCTCGAATGCGCCGAGCAAACGCACCGCTTCTCCAACTCGCTAACGATAGCCCGCTCGCAGCTGAGAAGCACACTATTACCGCCCACCACGAAGACCTCGAGTCATCCTCAGACAGTGAGGAAGAGGAGATCAACCGGCTCTGCTTGGAACAAGAGCAAAGGAACCAGAGATGTCTCTGCCAATGTGCTGGTTGCGGGGCAAACCACCCGCGATCGGACTGCAAATTCCTCGACGCACACTGCCGTATCTGCGGGAAAAGAGGTGACATCACGAAGGTCTGCAGAAGCAAGCGAGAGTCCAGTCCCAGCCGAAGGGAGAATAACCTCCACCGGGAGACAGGCAAACCACCTGAGAATTGGGACCGCCTGAACCACCAATGGAACAACCACTACCACTGCAGAAATCAAGCACATGCCTCTTCAGTGAGACAAGAAGAGGCCCACCAAACTATTATTATCGGCCACGCTTCATCGTTCGATGCAAGAAAAATCCGCATAAGGGTTACTATTGAGAATCGACCGTGCGTGATGGAAGTCGATTCGGGATCATCCCTATCGATGGTATCCTGGAAAACCCTCAAACAGCTGATCCCTGCCATCTGCCACCAGGACCTCAGCACTCAACGAATCATCCTAAAAGACTACCAGGGAAACAGAATTCCAGTTGTCGGTTCCAGCCACGTCCAAGTATCCTTCAAGGACCGCACTGCGATGCTTCCCCTGACTGTCGTTGATTGTGACCGGCCCAGTTTGTTAGGGTTACAGTGGTTCACCCCACTCGGGATTGAACTAGCCGGCATACACCAAACCAGAAGTGATGACTGGGAAGAGGCCCTCATCCAGGAATTCCAGGATGTGTTCACAGGAACATTAGGCAAGTACAAGGGGACCCCTATATCATTTAATCCCAGCCCTGACGTAGCTCCCATTTGGCTTAAGCCTCGTCAGGTGCCTTTTGCCTTCAAGCCGAAGATCGACGAGCAGCTAGATAAACTGATAGCCCAGGGCGTGTTGGAACCGATTGACCATGCCCGTTGGGAAACTTCAATAGTAATGCCCATGAAGCCAGATGGTTCGTTAAGAATTTGTGGGGATTACCAGGCCACCCTAAGTCATGCTCTTCAACAGAGCGCTTACCCAGTACCGGTGGACCAACACCTTCTTCATTCCCTGGGTGGCAGAAAAATATTTGCGAAATTGGACTTAGCTCAGGCATACCAGCAACTACCTGTAGATGCGACAGAAGCCCAGACAATAGTTACACATAGATGCACCTTCAAGTGCAATAGACTCCAATTCAGAGTAAGCGTGGCATCTGGCATTTTCCAAAGTTTGATGGAGAGACTATTACAAGGCATAAAAGGCATAGTGCCTTATTTTGATGATATCCTAATAGCCAACGCTACTGCTGCAGAAGCAACCAGAAGCAACCAGTTATTAGTACAACGACTCAGAAAAGTTCTTCAGAAATTTAAAGATGCTAGTCTGAAAGTAAAAAGGGACAAGTGTCAACTTTGTACGGAGAGAGTGGAGTTCCTGGGATACCTTCTCGACAGACAGGGAATCCACCCCACCGAAAAAAAAACTAACCGCAATCAAAAGCGCCCTGAGACCTAGGAATAAGACAGACCTCCAAGCCTTCCTGGGACTCATTAACTTTTATAACATCTTCTTGCCCCAGAAGGTGACCGTAGCCGAGCCCCTACATAGACTTCTCGACAAAAAGGCTTCCTGCATCTGGGGACAGCGTGAAGAAAGGGCATTTCAACAAGTAAAAGACCTCTTAACCTCCGATGCTGTGATGCCTCACCATTCGGAGTGGGAGCCATTTTAAGCCATGTCCTACCAAATGGGAATGAGGCACCTATTGCGTTCTTTTCGAGAACCTTGTCTAAGACCGAAAGGAACTATAGTCAACTTGATAAAGAGGCTCTCGCTATTGTATCCGCAATTAAATGTTTCCATGAATATGTGTATGGGAGACCCTTTGCCCTAATTACAGACTACAAGCCGCTACTTGGTATTTTGGTGGGAAACAAACCAACTCCCCATGTCTTATCACCAGGAATGACATGTTGGTCAGAATTTTTAGCTGCCTACGATTACCGATTGCAACACCGCCTGGGGAAAACCATTCCCCACGCTGATGCTTTGAGCTGCTCTCCACTACCAGATGTCATAGAGGACCCGGCTCCAACCTTAGCCATATTGCAAATCGAAACCCTCAAATCGCCACCACTGACCGCTCAAGACATCGCCTCAGAAACAAAAAAGGACCCTGTTTTGGCAGAGTCCTCAGCTGGGTGGAATGGGGTTGGCCGGTCAGTGCACCCAACGACACTTTCAAACCATTCAGGAATCGACAGACAGAACTATTCTCCCAAAAGGGCTGCATCTTGTGGGGAGACAGAGTTGTAATCCCAGAGAAATTGCAACATAAGGTATTAAAAATGTTGCACGATGGACATCCAGGCATCGTGTGGATGAAGGCATTGGCCAGGAGTTATGCATGGTGGCCTGGGTTAGACAAACAGATAGAAACCTGGGTAGCAAAGTGCAGCAAATGCCAGGAGACTCGTTCTACTCCTCCAAAAACTCCCGCAACACAGTGGGAAACGCCTCGAGGCCCTTGGTCCCGTATTCTCATCGATTTTGTGGGACCCACAAGAGGACACACTTTCCTCCTAACAGTGGATGCCTATTCAAACTGGCTCAAGGTCCACAAGATGAAAAGCACCACCACAGAGGCGGTCACTAAAAAACTGAATAAGCCATTCTCTACCCACGGATTGCTGGATGTCCTGGTCTCCGATAATGGCCCCCAATTCACTGCCTTGCCATTCGAACAGTACCTGGCAGATCGGGGCATCCGCCATGCCTTAACATCGCCAGCTCATCCTGTGGCCAATGGTAGGGCTGAGAGAATGGTTCAATTTGTAAAAAAGACTTTGCACAAAATGGACCACGGCGACATTGACGACAAAATAAACCGGATGCTTCTCCTTCAGCACATAACCCCAAACAGTACCACGAACAGAACCCCAGCTGAACTCCTGATGGGCCAGAAACTTTGCCTGCATCTCGATCACATCCACCCAAACTACACGCCTGAACAACCCCCAGGATCCAGCAGCAAGTGTTGGGTGTTCCAGGAAGGTGACCCCGTGTTCGCAAAAAATTTCTCGGACGACCCATTGTGGGTCCCCGCTACCATAACGCAACTTATGGGACCCTGTTCCTATCGCCTACAAACTGCAGATGGTAAGATGTGGAAGCGCCACATAGACCAAATCCATTCCAGACTAGCACCTAGTCCTATCTCAGCCCCTGAATCTCTAACTGGGGGGGAAGGTACATCGAGGAGGCTGAAAAAGAAATAACAATCGAAACCCAACAGTCTACACAACCAACCAGGGGATACTTGCCGTCAGAAGGAGAACCGAGCCAGGGAGTGGCCTCGCCACGTGACAGCACTGCAATGGAAACAGATCCAGAGAACCCGGAAGACAGCACTGGCATAAGCAGGGAAAGCAGCCCAGAGCCATTCGAAGGAACAGCGGGACCGTTTTCACCATCCAGCCCAGCTAGCAGCCCACCGGAACCAGAGCCAGGACAGAAACCAGTGGAACAGTGCAGGTCAAGCAGACAGGTGAAGCGACCTGCCTATTTACGAGAATATGTCACCCCACCCCTCAGACAGAACCTAGGGGGGAGGGGTGTTTTGGACTAAGCCAACGCATCAGTAACAACCCTAAATAGCTTTACTTTTCAGCAGGCTCGTAATCCTGCACTCCTCATTGGCCCGTGAATAGCGAGTCGTGATTGGTCATTTCTGGCCAGTCTGATTGGCTGTTAACGGGCCCCTCTAATTGGACACTTGTGAAAGCGGTAAACTCAAATCATTGGTTCTTTTGACAGCAGCCAGCTCTATAAAAGAGCTGCTTCTGCCCAAGTATTTGCTCTGTTCTTATTTCACAATAAAGAGTTGAAGTCACCGTTCGATGTCTCATCTCCGTTCCTTGCGCCCATGCTCAGGACATAACACTACACTTAGGTTGGACCGAAGGTGGTGTAGTTCTAGGTTGTCTAGGTCTAAAATTTCATGTCTGTTGGCATAAGGTATTCTATTACAAGTAGAGGAGTGGACAACTCTTCTCATGAAATATTTCTGGACTTTCTCGACTGTATTAATATCCAATATATAGTGCGGGTTCCAGACCGATGAGCAGTATTCAAATATTGGTCTAGCAAATGTTTTCTATGCTCTAATTAGTATTGCAATATTACCAGAGAAAAGGCTGCACAGGACTAGGTTAACAACCCTTAATATCTTTTTAGCTATGTAGTTACAGTGGGCTCTAGCACTTAGATCATTAGAGATGAGTACTTCAAGGTCCTTGACATAGTGGGGCTCATCAACAAGGTCTTGACTATTCACCTTGTATTTTTTGATTTATTTTGCCAACATGTAAGACAGTGCATTTGTTTGTTAAGATTTGTTTGACCATTCTGACACACAGTTGAGGTCTTTTTGAAGGGTAGCAGTATTGTCAGTAGTGCTGAATATCTTTACATCATCAGCAAAAAGAACACAGTTGCTCTTAATATGATCACAGAGGTCATATGATCACAGTTGGTCCTAGAACGCTGGTTTGGGGGACACCATTGTTGACAGGTACAGATGCTAGCCTATAAATTAGGAAACCTACAAATCAGGAAGCTGGATGACTTTGGGCCTGCCTTTATCTCTCTTACAGTCCAATCCACTTCATAGGATTATCATTATGGAAAAAAAAAGAAGAAGATGTTGTGGGAGAGTTAGGTATATTCACCATACAGAGAGATTCACAGACATTTTCCATTTAGCTGTTGCCTCATTTAGTAACTGTTCATAATTACAATTGTAATGAAAAAGTAACTTTGCAATCTATCCTTATTTGCTTAAGTTGAGTTGCCAATCATGATTGCTAAATCAGGAGATTCTTCTATTTATTTCCACCAGTTCTCATTTCACTTGATGAAAGTGAATTTTCTTTCAACATTTTTCTGAAAAGAGAATAATGTTATGGTGAAATTCTCACAAGGGAAGTTTGGACATCTTGTATTTCTTTAATCAGGAGATGGTAAGGTTCCATCTATTTCATTATGCAATTCTTTTGCCTTTCCTGTTCTAATTCCCAGTAAAGATAATCAAAAATGGACCTTCTTAATAGATTCCCCCCCCCCAGAATTTACTACAATATACCTCCTTTCCATCGAGAAATTTGGAGGTAGATACCTGAGGTTAAAGGCCTATCTTGGTCACCTAGAGAATGGTTTCAGAAATTAATAGGGAAATCAAGTCCCTATATTTTACAAAATTTAGGACATACTTTTACTCCTGTAAAAATTCATCAATTATTTCTACAACTGAAATGTAGAAAACAAAGATCCTCAACATTTATTCCCACTCTTTTGGGGCAAAATAAGGATGCTACAAGACAGGAGGTAGCTCCCAAAATGATATAGTTCCTGCTTGCAGTTTTTGAACTCTTGGTTTAGAATGAAACTTTACACTGCCTTTGTTCAGACTTTAAGAAGTTTATTCATCATTCATTGAGAATATGGAATGATATTTCAGAAGTATGAACCCTGACAATAATAACAGAATAACCTAGTCCAACCCTTAATCAAAATAATAACATAAAAATACATATTTTAAAAATAAATACAATGAAAAGTATTCTTGGCACTGTAAAATCAATTAGCTCCATAGCCACAATATGTTTGCTGAAATACTGAGAGTCTGAGATAAAGGTGGTACTGAAATAATTAGCTCCCTTGAGCTATATCCTTTTGGGAAAAATAACAGTGCCAACTAAAAAAATCCAGGATTTTATGGCCTCCATAGTATGCTCATTTAAAAGCAATGGACAGAAGGACAGGCATAATTATGTTATTTTCTTATGGGCTCACAATGGAAAATGTATCATTACAATGGGTATATTTATCTGGCATCTTACTTCTAAAAAGCTAAACGTGTGTTCTCTCACTTTGTCTCATGCTCTGTTTAGCATCTAGCTAATTAAAACCCATGATGAGTTTTCTGACACTAAAGGAAAGGGAAGCATGGATGTCCCTCACGTACACAAAAAAATTTCCTTTGTATATAGTGTCAAGATATAGGAGGAAGTGTGACTGTTGTCCTTAATTAATCTTACTTCTATTGCCACTTCATTTATTTAATTTATTTCAAAGAATATTGTGCCTGGCATCTTCATGTCCATATAAAAATAGATGGGGATTTTTTAGATCAGCTTTTCAGTATGTTTATTGAGAATTCCCCTTAATTTCAGTGTCTTTATACACCTATACTTTTTTTTAAAAAAGCTGCTCTTTTTCTGGAGCCTGACTTGTAAATATATAAATGGTTTCTCAACTGTGGTATAAATATTTTATTTATTTATTTTCTGTTAGTTGTTAACCTTTCCAGTCAAATTATTTTAGGGAAGTGTGCAACGAAGTAAAAACCAAGCAAACAAATAAACCAAACAGGAAAAAGACCCAATACCAATGCACAATGAGCACCCAAATTGGAGGTGAACAGTGGATGAAATAAGTTTTTAGCAACTTTGCAAAATATGGGAAAGTAGCATTGTGATTATAATAGGGAGTGGCTGCCACAAAGAAAGAACTACCATCTTGTTCAAGTATTGCATATTTTCCCATGGAGAGAAGAAACTCTCAGCAAACTTCTTGGGATGATTAGATTAGACAGATGCAGTTGTTTTGGCTTCAAATTTGATTAAACTAACTAAGTTAAAGTGATGAATTTCATACAATATCTCCATAATATGCCCAAAGGTACCTAGAACTATCTCCACACTTACTCTCACACACACATATGTACCATACATAACCTTAAATATAACCATCTACTGGCTAAATGCTTAATTGCTTTAATGCTATACTCATTACCATTTTGAAGATGTTTTATGAAATTAGCTCTGTATATCAAGCTACCTTATTTATCAGTGGTGTACCACATCTCTGCAATTAGATGACTTTTACAAATGTGTTATTTACTAAATATATTTCATGTATTCCAATTGAATTGTTTATATTTCCATTAATTTTGAATCAAGATGAAGGAATGTTCTACTCCATTCCAAAATCTGGGAACACATCCGGGCCTTAAATAGGTTATAGAATATCATCTGAGTGGAAATAATGGGATCAGGGTTCAATACAGATTAAAAATCCCTTATTGTATTCAGGAAAGATACACAAAAATGAATATATAAAAATATACAAAAATGTATATATTTTTGACAATTATATTACTGAGAACCTAACTAAAATAAGGAAACAGCATATATTAGCCCAGTTTCTGCAATAATAGCTACAACAAAATATGTATAAAGGTCATTGGTCCAAGTAGAGCTCAAGTACAATTTTCTGCATGATTAATATTTTCAGTGTGGCTACATTTTCCATATGTTTGCCATGATTTGAAAATACAAAAAGAAGGAAGTTTCAGACAATTTTCCCATAGCAATGGAGTAAAAACAGATGCTTATGTTTATGTATTTGTTTATGTGCTATCAATTTAAAATTTGAACCTTTATTTACATTAAAGGCTGGAACAAAGAACTCTTTCACATTCTTCCTCAATTAGGTACCACGTAGTGGTTAAAGTGCTGGACCAGAAAGAAGGAGGCTGAGATGCCCCTTCCTCAGTGACTAAAACTCACTGGGTCACCTTGAATAAATTTTCTCTCAACTCAATTTACCTTACAGATCACTCTTGAGAAAAATTGGTGGAGAATGTTAGGTATACTTTTTAGAACATGTATAAAAATGGGATATGAATCTAATGTATGCATGAATAATAAATACTTGTCTAAGAGAGAGGAACCAAAGAGATGGAAAATGTATTTTGTCTGGGAAACAGGTTTTATTATGAATTATGATGTGTAGATGGTAGTAAAAGCACCCTAAAATGAATCCCACTGGTCTTTGAGCAACTTAATTAAAGTCCATTTTACTTTATTTGTTCAAATATGTGACTCAGTCCTGAGAAGGTAGATGAAGAATTGAAATCTATCCTGGGTGCTGAATCAGCTATGATGATTTTGTCTCAGTCTCCTATGCTGTCTAATGAAATTGATTACTTGTGCATTTAAGATGGCAATTATAATTATCCCAACAACAAGTTAAATTCTATAGATACAGAACTGGGCAGATAGTCAAATTTCATCTCATCCAAATTGTGTTGATGCAGAACTTTCATTGATCATTAGCATCATTGTTGGGGAGGTTTTGCTTCAAAACTTGTGTAAAAAAATCATCCGCCTCCTGATTCAGCCTAGGTCTTAATTTCCTGTCTGTTTAATTTGGTTAATTTCCTGTCTGATCATTGAATTTATTCATTTGAGCTCTATCTTTGAAGGTTCAGATAATATAGTTGTGCTGTTTGTTAGCCATTATATTTTTCTGACTATTATTGTATCATACGTTCATCTTTGTAGGTTAAACAAACTATTTTTTCAACCAGTCACAGTGGAACCTTTATTTAAAAAAAAATCCTATCAGATGCTTGGCATAAACTATTTTCCACATCTTTTTCCCCCCAGCTTCACTCAAATATCTGCTAACCGTTGTTCAAATAGAATATTAGAAACTACAGTTGACATAAATCTTGTTTAGACAGTTTTTTTATAAACACTTGATCTGACTATAGATAGTGTTTGATTCAAGCAGAATCTATAAGCTCCACAGTGAACAGTTGCAAGGTGAAGATTTAAGAATAAATTTTAATGCATTCAACTGTAAAATCACAAAAGGTTAACTGGTCTTTAAAAAGTTAAGTGAGATTTGGATGGGTATTTAATGTTTGGATGGAAAACTGATATAAAATTCCAGGACTGTACATAGATTGAAGAATCAAAAGCATGGAATTGGCCAGAAAGAAGACATGCCATATCACAGCCAAGTTACAAAGAATATAGTATGGATGTGCCTGTCATGCCCCAGCATATAACTTTTATATACTTTTTTATATGTTTTTTTTATATGTTGTTGCTCTCTACCCCATCTAGTGCCCGGAGGAACAAATATGCCCCAACATACAATCTTTATATACTGTTGTTGCTCTCTACTCCATCTAGTAGCCAGAGAGACAAAAACCAATTATATTGATTGAAGCTGACTCAATCCTTTTACCCATCACCCTGCATTCTCATATAAGTGAATGCTGGAAAGCCAAACTCTATTTCCTTTAGCTTTTAGAGAAGGCAGAAGCACAAAGAATCAGTGGCACATGGTCATCCAAGGACAAACTCACATCCCACATACAGAGCATTGTTGGTGAGGTTTATATTGCTTGTATTAATTAATTTTATGTTCAGTAGTAACTCAATACTGCCTATCTTATATTTGGTTCTCATTGTATATATTCATATTTTTCCCAGTTTCACTATATCCTGTTCTTTCAATAAAACATTCAGATCTATGCACATAGTCTGTTTTATTGGAGGATAGGTGGATTTAGCTGCATGTCAAGCTGCACATAGACTAACATGTAGTAAGGACAGAGCAGTGCCCATGTAATTACAAAGAGTCAAACACAACTCAAGGGAGACTTTACTTTTTAGATTACAAGTCACATTGAGTCATCCATTTTTTATCTACTGGGCCCCTAAGAATGTCTTTGGATGGGGTACCCAAAACGAGGTTTCTTAATAGGTCAAGAGATTAAAACAATCTTGATTTTAAAGCTAACTGAAACAAGGATACTTGGTCCTGTGTGATATCTCCCACATTTCATTCTGGGTGCTGCCTGAAGTGTCAGGCATTTATAGCCTTCAATGTGAAAAAGTCTGGGTGATAAAAAGCCAAAAATCCTTTCCCTGTAGTTTAATATATGGACATCGTAGGGTAAAGGTGTACCAATATAGCAAAAGAGGATTGGACTCTTTTGTTGGTTGAGAGACAAATAATTAACAAACTGAGGAACAATTGGAATGAAATAAATATGAAAGGACTAGATCTAAATAGCTCATCTTGGGCTTTGTCAGAGAAATTCAGAAATTATATTGAGATTCCAGTAAGAAATTCTTTATTTTTTAATTCTTTATTCATTTGTTTGTAAAACAGATACAAGATAACAAGTATGAGTATGAACATAAACAAGAATGGAAGTAAATACAGATAAATGGGGTCAGTAAGACAGGGATGGTAGGCATGTTGGTGTACTTATGCACGCCCCCTTTAAGGACCTCTTAGGAATGGGGTGAGGTTCACAATAGACAGTTTGAGGTTGAAACTATGAGGGGTTGAGACTGTAACAATGGAGTCAGGTAGGGCAATCCAGGCAAAAGTTGCTGAAGTCATATTTTCTGCAATTGAGTTTGGAGCTCTTTACCTTGAGTTTGTATCAGTTGTTTGTCCATGTATTATTGTGATTGAAGCTGAAGAAGTCATTGACAGGCAAGATATTATAGCAAACAATTTTGTGAACTATGCTTAGCTTGGACTTCAGGCAGTGCAGTTCTACATTGTCCAGGCCCAAAATTTTGAGCCTGGAATCATAGGGAATTCTATTGCAAGTGGAGTACTTTTCTCGAGTTTTCTGGATGTTGTTGCTGGCTGGCACAATGATGTATTATTCCCAGGAATCAGAGAGGACTACATTAGAAGTTAAAAGGTCTTTGCCTGATTCAGAATTAGAGCTCATGTGAACTGAACATAGCTCAGCTAAAACATAGTCAACAACCAAGACAAAGACCAAGAAACTAGGTAAGTAGACCTCTGCAGATGAGGAGAAGATGGCAGATCAAATGTATGCACTTTGGACATCTGGCCAGCAGTTTTCTGCAAATTTGACTGTCAAGAGATCATGGGATCAGCTCTTTATTCACAATCTTGAACTCACAAAGGACTCTAAGTTCACAAATGTCACTTCCTACTCACTTTCGGAAATTGCTCATTAACTACTTCATAAGAGACTTTCGGAATGACAAGTTTGAACATGTCAAGTGGGTCCTACAAAAATTATATCAGATATCAAGCACCTCTGAACTTCATTTAGTCTGCACATGATTCTATTTTCTGAAGCAAGGGAGAATGAAATCCCGTCTTCCTGCTGCTCCAGGTGTTGTTTCGCTAAAACTGCCCATGAATTGAGCTGGCTTCCATAATTTATTAGTTACTGGGAGTCAGTAGCTAGTAACCTATGAAGCTGAGAAATTGTTTTTCCTGAATTTCTACTTGTGGAGGTCTTTCTCCAGGTTCTATTAAGGAGAAAATGCTGAATTTCTTTAAAAGCTCAAATGGGAACAGTTTGAACCTTACCTAGAAAAACTTCCATTCTTGCAAACATAATAGGAAGAACTGAATACTTAATGTTAGGGATCGTATTTAGATATCCAGTAGGTGACAGAAGCAATTCAAAATCCATTAAATCACACTAACATACTGGACAGTGTAGCATCTGGACAAGATAATAGATAGTGTCTCTTTATTGTGTCATTTGCCTGTATTATATTTATTTCCCAGAATCAGAAGCATAATACTTTGTGGTTGGGGAAAACATGTATCGCTGGAGCTATTGGCTCTTTGGAACTCCAATCCAATAGATTTATGAGCATCAGAGACAGCCTTTAATTGTCCAAGAAAGTCCTTGCACTTGTAATAAAGTCCTCCCCACCATTCTGTTCTCTGTATAACGTTATATTATAATAACATCTGTATAATGTTACTGGGAGCATATAAGCTCATCAGCTTTATTAATAGCTGTAAACAGTTAACAGTTGTTCACAAACAGAGCTTATTGTATGTGTTATTCAAAGACAGATTTTATCACTATGTGGAGGAGGTGGGAGTGGGTTATTGAAATTACTATTCCTCATATACTATACCTCATATACTTCATGTACTAGGAATTCTAACTCATTTTTTTCAATAAAGGCTAAAATATGAAGCATGCCTGTCATGGCCCCATCGGAACCTGACTCTAAGAAGGGGGATGAGTATCGTGGTTCACCGGCAGCAGGTACAAATGGCTGAGGTCTCTAACAGTGAGGACTCAGATGAGGGGCCTGCATGTGATGCAGGGATGGGGCCAGGACTATCAGAGAGTGGGCTGCTGCCTTCGGAGGTTGTGGAGTCTGATAGCAGTGATGAAAAGGACCCTGGGGAGCCTGTGCTCAGTGTGTGCGTACACAAAGGGCTGCAAAAAGGAAAGAGTGGCTGAAGCAGCAAGAAGACTCAAGAGTAAGGCTGGAAGGTGATGGCCTCTCCCTTAAGGGATAAAAGCCAGCCTTCAGGGTTGGCTTCTTTGTGGGAAGCAAAGAAGTTCTTTATGCTCTGAGTTCTCGTCGAAGCCCTGCTTACTCTGGTTTGTTTTTGGAAGCTTCTTTTGGGATATTTATCTGCAATTAGTCTTTTGTTCTTGGCAGCCTTACGCAAACTTGAAAAGGCTTGCTCTTATATGGGACAATTAGTTTTGAACGACTCTTGACTGTGAATGCACAGAATTCACAGCACCTCATTTAAACTGTTTGCTTTTATAAATACTTTGTGTTTGTTTGATTTGAACAAGGCTTGGGTCAGAACAATGAGACAGAGCTATGGCCAACAGAGGAATGACCAGAGGAGCAGGATGAGGCAGTCCTGGGTCCCTCTGGCCAGGGAATGGTCACCAACAAAGGAAACAGGGCTCAGGAGGACCAGGAAAGGGGGGGAAAAGGGGCAGGCAGTGCAGCAGAGGATCTATGGAGCTCTGGCTATGAACAATTACCTTCCCATGATCCCCGATATTATGTATGGAGCATGGGTGCGAATAATGGAGATGAGCCGGTAGAAACAGTGAACTTCAAACTCTTTTTTTACATGGTGTGACAGCTCAAACTGGATGGAGGCTATAGCCTTCCTTTTTAGGCAACTTATTAACTATTCAACCAATAGCAACCTAGGAGCGCTAGCTCCATTAACCAATGAGAACGGCCTGTTAATGGCCAATCAGATTCTCCTGAACGGACCAATCTGATCTTGCCATTTAACAGCCAATCAGAAGTGCAGGGCCAGAACCCTGCACTTGACTTCAAGCTCAAGATAACTTTATTTGATATTTATTCATTCATAACACTCCTTCCCCCCGGCTTCTGCTTATGGGGCACGGTCACGTAGTCCTTGAGGTAGGACGGTTGTTTTGTTAGTCTTTTTGATTTTCGCAGTGTGCCCGGCATTTGGCTGCACTCTTGTTGAGGTAGGGCGTTATTTGGCAAAAGGGGTGCCTCTGGTTCAGAGTTCACATTTTCGTTGTCACAAAACTCTTCGGCAACACCCTGAGGTGAACTCACTCCCATCCCTGGTTCCTGTTCTCGCGTTTCTGTTCCGCTATCGTTTCCTTCAAAAAGGTTTTCCTCTAGTAGAGGTTCATCTTCCTCTGTATCTCCCCCGCCCCTCAGTTTGGTTATTAGGGAGCTCGGAATTGCCTGACTGCAGCCTTGATCGTAGTTGATTGATATGGCGCTTCCAAAGTCTATTGTCAGGGCATTGCACAAGGTATGATCTTGGGCTGGTTACACGGACTACAGTCGCTTCTACCCACAACAGATCGCCCGATAAGTTTTTAGCGAACACCAAATCGCCTACCTGGAAAGTACGGCATCGGCCGCTGGATCCGAGTGGTTCTTCCGGTTCATAGGCTGGGTGCAACTGGTCGAGGTGGGAGCAGAGCTTTCGTCCCATTAGCAGCTCGGTGGGAGTTTTGTTGGTGACGCTGTGAGGCGTGATATGCTGTAAAAAGAGGATTCAGTTTATCTTCTCTTCGATGTTATCATAGTCCACTTTCTGTAGCGTTTTCTTGACAAATTGGACCATGCGCTCAGCCCTACTGTTGGCCGCAGAGTGAGCAGGCGAAGTGAGCGCATGTCGGATACCATGGTCAGCCAGGTACTGCTCAAAAGAGCGCGGTAAATTGGGGCCCGTTGTCAGATACCAGAACGTCTGGTAATCCGTGGGTTGCAAACAGTTTTTCTAGTCTTTTGATGACCGCTTCGGTGGTCGTGTTCCTCATTCGGTGGATTAAAGCGTCGACGGTTAACAAAAAGGTGTGGCCTTTGGTTGGCCCAGCAAAATCTAGATGGATACGGGACCAGGGTCCCCGCGGTGTCTCCCATTCGGTTGGGACTGCCTTTGGTGGAGCGTTGCTTACTTCTTGGCATCTATGGCAAGTTTTTACCCACGATTCAATTTGTCTGTCGATGCCTGGCCACCACACGTAGCTTTGTGCGAGGGCCTTCATGCACAGGATGCCAGGGTGGCCATCGTGCAAGGTTCTTAGTAGTGCCTGTTGGAGTCGTTCTGGGATAATGACTCTATCGCCCCAGATGTTACAGCCCTTCTGAGAAAACAACTCTGTTTGCCGAGTTTTGAATGGTGTGAAGTCGTCTGATACTTGGTCCAATGGCCATCCACATTCCACCCACATGAGGACTCGTGCCAAGGTGGGGTCGCGTTTTGTTTCTCTTGCGATATCACGGGCAGTTAATGGCGACGTACGAAGTGTCTCGATCTGCAATGTTGTCATCGTTGGTGTGGGATCGTTGATAGTCTCTGGAAGTGGTGCACGGCTCAACACGTCGGTGTGGGGAATAGCTTTTCCGGGGCAGTATTGCAGTTGATAATTATAAGCGGCCAAGAATTCTGACCAACGAGTCATCCTGGGAGATAACATATAGGGGGTCGGTTTATCCCCAGCGATTATCCCCAGCAAAGGTTTGTGGTCAGTCACTATAGTAAAAGCCCGGCCGTACACGTATTCATGAAATCTTTTGACAGCTGATACAATTGCAAGGGCTTCTTTATCAATCTGGCTATAATTTCGCTCAGTTTTTGAAAGTGTCTTTGAAAAATAGGCAACAGGGGCTTTGCTACCATTTGGCAATACATGGCTCAAAATGGCGCCCACTCCGAAAGGCGATGCATCTCATGTGATATTTAAGGGTCAGATTTCATTGTACTGCATTAGTACAGCGTCAGAAGTCAGTAGCTTTTTTACATTACGGAACGCCTGCTCTTCTCTATGACCCCATACCCAATTTGCTTTTTTGTCCAGTAGGCGATGTAAAGGTTCAGCGACAGTCGCCTTGTGCGGCAAGAATACGTTATAAAAATTGATGAGGCCTAGAAATGCCTGGAGGTCGGCCTTATTCCGGGGTCTGGGAGTGTTTTTTATTGCTCTCAATTTGCTATCTGTAGGGTGAATACCCTGACTGTCAATTAAGAACCCTAAAAATTCGACACGATCTGTACACAGCTTACACTTATTTTTCTTCACCTTAAGGCCTGCTTCTTGGAATTTTTGGAGAACTAGTCTTAGACGATCCCTTAAAATTTTTGGAGTGGGGGCAGCAATTAACACATCGTCAAAGTAAGGGACAACTCCTTTAATCCCTTGTAAGAGTCTTTCCATTAGGCTCTGAAAGATCCCCGGGGCTACACTCACTCCAAATTGGAGCTGCGTACATTTAACGGCACCTCAGTGCATTACGATTGTCTGTGCCTGTGCCATTTTTTCATCAACCGGCAATTGCTGATAAGCCTGAGCTAAGTCTAGTTTAGTGAAGACTTTTCCGTCCCCCAGGGAATGGAGGAGGTGTTGCACCACTGGCACCGGATATGGGTTTTGCTGCAGGGCGTGGTTCAGGGTGGCTCGGTAGTCCCCACAAATTCTAATTGAGCCGTCCAGCTTAATTGGTGTCACGATTGGGGTCTCCCAAGGAGAGTGATCAGTTGGCTTTAACACTCCCTGGGCTATCAACTTATCAAGCTGTTCATTGATTTTCGGCTTTAGTGCGAATGGAACTCGACGAGGCTCAAGGCGGATTGGAGCTATTTTTGGATTAAGGCTAAAGGATATCGGGGTCCCCTTGTACTTGCCTAGCTTTTCCGTGAAGATGTCCTTGAATTCGTGGGTGAGGTCCTCCTCCCAGTCACTGCCGCTGATTTGGTTAATGCCCGCCACTTCAATGCCGAGTGTTGTGAACCACTGAAGGCCTAACAGGTTAGGACAGTCCTTGTCAATCACCGTCAGGGGTAAGTACGCTGTGCGGTTTTTGAATGAAACCCGGACTCGACTGGATCCTACGACTGGAATCCAGTTCCCCTGGTAATCTTTTAGTACGAGTCTTTGGAATTGAAGGTCTTGATGCCGGATAGTAGGGATGAGTTGCTTGAGGGTCTTCCAGGAAACCATTGAAAGGGATGATCCCGAGTCGACTTCCATTTGGCAAGGCCGATTTTTGATGGCCACTTTAACTCGGATTTTCTTGGCATCCAATGAAGAGGTGTGACTGATAGTGATATTTTGGTGAGCCTCTTCTCGCCTCGTTAGGCGATTCATGGGTCAGTTTCTGTAGGAGTGGTTTACTGATTCTCGCCTTACAGGACGGTTTCCTGTCGATTGGTGATAGTTGGCCCCTTTCGAGGTCTGGCTGGGTCTTAGAAGACTTCTGCAGACCCGTCCGATATGGCCTCGTTGCCCGCATTCATGGCAGAGCGCGTTGCGGAATTTGCAGTCGGAGCAGTAATGGTTGGCCCCGCAGCCAGCACATGGTTGCTGGGACTTTGGGTAACGGTCCCGATCAGACCGCAGTCGATGGACCTCTTCTTTGTCGCTGTTTGACGATGAAGAGAGGTCCTCATGGTGTGCCGTCGGAAGCTGTCCTTCAGACTTAGGTGAGAGTTCGCAGGCTGGTTGGTGTGTCGGAGTGCAATTTCGGCACAGTTGGGCAGCCGACTTTTTGGTCACTTCCGCTGCTGTAGCCTCAGCGATGGCATCGGCAAGGCTAATGTCGCCCTTTGCCATTATTTTGCTCTGCACGTTGAGCGCATCTAATCCTAGAACTACTCAGTCTCTCAAATCCTCTTCTAGGTCGGCGAAATCGCAGAGGCCTCCCAAGTTGCAGAGGTCCACAACAAAGTCGGCAACGCTCTCTCCTTTCTGCTGGTTTCTTTGATAGAACTCGTGTCGTCTTACGAGCGTTGGAACGGTCGGTGCATAGTGGGCCCATAGTAGCAGTTCGAGGACGTCCCAGTCCATAGCCTTCACCACTGTGTATTATCCTCAAATGAAATAAACATGCAGCATAGATAATATAAATTGATAAAATTAGATAGATAGCCGGTTTTGCTAGCGCCTTGGCCATCTTGAATACGGTCAGCCCGCAGTGCATCAAGAATACCGCCCGTTTCTTCCCGGTTGTGGCATCCTTCAGATTATTTGTTTCCAAGAACATTTGGAAATGGTTCATGTAGGACTCCCAGTCCTCTTGCGCTGGGTCGAACGGAGCGGGTGGTACTACGCTGCTGGACATGGTTCCGCCGTTGTGCATTTCAGCCATGTGCTTGGTTGTCTTCTTTGTTGTTTTAGTCAGCTCTGACGTCTCCACATCCCACCTTCGTCGCCAGTGTTATGTATGGAGCATGGGTGCGAATAATGGAGACGAGCCGGTGGAAACAGTGAACTTCAAACTCTTTTTTTACATGGTGTGACAGCTCAAACTGGATGGAGGCTATAGCCTTCCTTATATAGGCAACTTATTAACTATTCAACCAATAGCAACCTAGGAGCGCTAGCTCCATTAACCAATGAGAACGGCCTGTTAATGGCCAATCAGATTCTCCTGAATGCAGCAATCTGATCTTGCCATTTAACAGCCAATCAGAAGTGCAGGGCCAGAACCCTGTACTTGACTTTAAGCTCAAGATAATTTTATTTGATATTTATTCATTCACAACACCCGAACACAAAGAATGGAGAGCAAGCGGGATCAGCACAAGGCAAACTGATTACTCAAGGGGAGGGTGCCCTGCCCTCCTCACAGGGCTTATCTGGGGAATGAGATTTAAAGAGACGCTGTTGGGAGGGGTGTTTGTTGGGAGCAAGTATTGCTTTTTCCAGCCTCACATGCTTTTACCAATGTCTCGATACTTTGCTGTGTTTTGTCTTGTTTGCCTTGTTTGCCATATTGGCCATACATACAAGGTTGCAGTGACACAGTTATACTCTGGGTGGTGCTGCACTCCCAGGGAACTCTTCCTGTGACAAGGACTCTCTGAAACCAAACTCTCAGAACTGTGCTGCTCCTCTGGTCTCATAGCAGACAGGAACTATTGGAGGTGCCTGTTTTGAGCTTTGCTCCTGGACTTGCAGGGAACAGTGGGACTTTTGGGGGAAAGTGGGAACAATAAAGGGGAGTTAAGACTTCAATCTGGCTTTGTTGTTTCCATGCCCAGCCCTGGGTCATCGGGCCTTCAGTGACTGCCTGTATCACCAGAGATGGTATTTAGCTGGTTTGGACCAGGTCGATCTGGTGGACTGGTAGTGAAAATTTTGACTAGTTTGGAGAACTGGCAAATACCACCTCTGGTTGGCCCTGCCTATCCACCCCCGCCATTACCTCTCCTACGTTTTTTTAGGTCAGCTGATTCATGCAGCAGAGCAGATTGCTATGCAAATCAGCTGAGCGTGCATGCACAGAACTGGTAGAAACCAATTTAGAAACCCACCACTGTGTATTATCCTCAAATGAAATAAACATGCAGCATAGATAATATAAATTGATAAAATTAGATAGATAAAAATAGCAAGGTCTTTAGAAGATATTCATTGTAATACCACCATAGAAAAAGCAGAGAAGTAACTGCATCAAAATGGTGAGAGAGAGAAAATGAAATTAGATGGGAAGCGTGTATCACATTGGATTACATGGCAATGCAATAAAGGGTAGTATACCATTCTATAGCCTGGAGAAACTACAAAGTAAGTTCATTATACATTTTCTTGCTGCAATATAATCTATGTAATACTGTATAACATTTATAACATTTAAGAAAAGGAATGGAGGTACACATTGAGACAGGGAAATAATAATTATATGTATGTATGTATGTATGTATGTATGTATGTATGTATGTATGTATTTTTCCAATTTGGGTAATCTGCTTAAGTTCAACACCATCAAAATAGTTTTTTAATATTCAAATTGTGTAACTTAAATAGAATTTCCATTCAACATCTTTGCAGACCTTTTTCTGCCTGCAGCAGCCATATGTACAACCAATTAAATTACATCTTCAAAAAGAGCCAACATGGGAAATCTTGCCATTTCAATCAATACACATTGTAAAGCCAGCAGTATCATCCTTCTGAGGTAATGCAATGACATTCTTTTGTTCCTGGTTTGGCTGCTGGTAGAGCACAGCCATGTAAACAAAAAAAATCAATAAATAAATAAATAGAAACAGATGCACAAGTAATCAGGTAAGTCACTTTGTTGATGCATTCCTGATTATCCTTTAATGAAGCAAGATGCCTGAAGAAAGAACTCACCCTAATGAGAGCTTCTTCATAAGCTAGGCTTGTCTGACTTTGACACCTGCCTTCCTGTGCAGTTTAATAATAGTTACTCACAGAGTACCAGTAGAATATTTCTGCTTTCTGAAAGGAATGGTACTGTGGAAGAGTTTGATCATAGAGGGCATCCACTCCCCTTCTGGATCAGCAGTTGGAGCATGAACTTGAATAATTGTTGTATTAAGGGTTGCTACAATGTTATTTGATTACTGATTGCAGAGTGAGTATTGTTCTCTTCCTAAATATAAAAGCAACTCTATTTCTTCTCTATTTTTTTGTGTCCTGAGTAATAGATGGTGGCATCTTCTCATAGAAGGGGACCATTCCTAGTCTGTCTCAATTCATTGAGGCCTAAGAGGTCAATGTGTGGTAATTTTGTTTCATCTCTCATTGTGTTGAGCTTTCCTATATTCATGCAAGTTTATATTCCATGTTCCTACTGTAATTTGATCTTTGTGGCTTCAGGTTTTCTTTTTCTGTAGAACAACATCCCTGGTTTTTGCCTATATTTTTAACAGGACAAATATCTTGCTTCTATGTATATTTAATTTGGGTATTTTCACAGGACAATATATCCATTTATGGAGGTCCTATATAATTGTACGAAGATTCTGGTGAAAAGTGATTAATGGGATTAATAGTATGAATATGGAAAATGTTATCCATATTGCAAAGCAAATGTATCTGAATTCTGCCGTTTAATTATCTCTGTACATGCAAAAGTTGCTACTGGAATTTTGATATTTTTAAATCTTTTTAAGATCTGAGTATACATATACATCTATACATATACATATACGTGTATGTGTGTGTGTGTGTGTGTGTGTGTGTGTGAAATATCACTCATGTATCATCACAAAATCTCCAGAACCATAAAGCCTACAAACTTGAAATCTTGGCTTCTAGGTGCTCACTAAGAAAGGATTTTTTGAAATGACCATCAGAACATTAATATTTCCTATATTATTATTAATACACTCTGATGCTAAGGAGTTCTACTCCCCCTCCCAACCTGAAAAGAAATCTGTTCCAAATGCAAAACACAAGCAGAGGAGTTTCAGTTTTACAGCACCCAGCAGCTTTCGTACAGAACAGTTGAACTAAGCCACGTCCAGGCTCCTTGTTGTCTCCTTCTTGCTCACACAGAAAATACTGTTTCAGTTTTCAAACAGCCATCAACTCTCTCACACACTGACAGGATGCTACCAGATGAATACCAATGGATGCTGGTAGGCAGAGGCAGAATTTTTTCCCTTATTCCTCCCCCAAAAGCCCGACCACATAGTTTCATAGCAAAGCATGGGTATTGAGCAATAGCAGAGTAGGCAGAGGCGCAATCCCCCCCCCCCCCCCCGCATTTCCCTCCCAAAAAACTAAGTCCAGTCACATAGTTTCGTAGCGAAGCACAGGAATAGAGCTAGTATGTTATATTTTTATTTAACTAATTCATTAATTCTTTGTATTTTATTTGTAAAATCAATAAAAAAAATTCATAGAAGAGCAGAATAATAGGGTAGGAAAGATCTCAGCTGTTACATGAGTCCCTGTCTACATACATGGGTGATTTTTAAAAAAAATCATAAATAAATCTGATTTAATAAGGCTAACAACCATTTTGAAATCAATCTACAGATGCTGGCTAGGGTATATTTTCAAAAAAGATAGACCTTCTTCCCCTGATATCAAAAGAGTACAAGAAAAAGGAAAATTTTCTTGCTTTCTTTCTCTATAGGTATCCTATTTAAAAAATAAAATTTCCCTTAGAATTCTTGTGTTGTCCCTTTAAGCTTTTTTGCCCCTAATAATACTTACTAATGTGAATTCCTTACATGGAAGTCAAACTTGTTCCTTGGTTTGATCATTTCCAGTCCTGGTTAATACTTCAGAAGCTTGGTATCAATTTTGATCAGAATAGTGGCCCATTTTAGTTGAATTTAGCTCATCAGAAGAGGCTATTTTGGCTAAGTTAATCTTTTCAAATGAGATATCTTGCACTAAAAACCTGACCATGCAAGTTGAAGAATTTTGGGAATGAAATATATTTATCTGGAAAGCATCCATATTAGAGAAGGGTGAGCTAAATGTACCAATTATCTCTTTCTCACTGTAAGAAACTCCTTCAGAGAACAAATCAAAAACAAGCATTTAAAAAAAAAACATTTTAGATCTCCTGTCTGAAAGGAGTTAAAAATAAGTATTTTAATGATTCTTTTACTTTATGTCTTAAATCTTTTTCAGGTAACAAAAACTGTACAAGAATGAGTCAGGTGCCCCAGATTGGAAAATACTTAAGAAATCTAGCAGAAGCAACTATTTAACCTAATATACCATATATATTTTAAAAATTCACATTCATTATAGTTAAACACAGTTAATTTGGCCATGCAGTTAAATAAAATAATGATCCCTTAAACATAAAAAAACATTGAAATGGAGAAAAATGAACAATCCAAGTTAACCATTTTGTGTGATTTAGTATATTTTCAGTATATTGATATATTCAAATTAAAACTCATGTAAAAAAAGGTGTGAGGAAAACAATAAAGCTAAATGTCAACATTGCCGCTTTAGAAGTTCATTCCTAAACAAGATGATGCCAAAATGACAAAAACTGTTTAAATGTCATAACACATACTCATTCATCATTGATATTTAAATCATGAAATAACATGCAAATTTGTGAAGAAAGATGTTACTTTGACTTGTGCCATGACTTATGTTTCATCCTACCTGTGCACACTGACCTTGTTCATTTATAAGCTGGAAGACTCAAATCCAGGAAGCCTCCACTGGCAGTTGCACAACTTTAACATAGATTCACAATGGAAAGCCAAATGGGTTGCTGAATGTGGAGATGTAGGAGATACTGTATATAAATGAACCCACAAAAAAGGTGTCAAGCTTTGAATGATCATGCCACAATGGACAATCCTGAATAAGATTCACATTTCACACAGAGTCTGCTGGGACTTACTGTATAAATGGGGCATAATTCTCCCTTCAGTGTAACTATGGAGTCCCACATCAAACTGTACATTACATTGTGATGGCTGTAAGCTGAGGGCATGCACCAGTCCATTTTATTTTTAGCATATTTAACAGAATAACAGAATTGGAAGGGACCTTGGAAGTCCTCTAATCCAACCCACTGCTCAGGCAGGAAGCCCTGTACAATTTCAGACAATTAGCTATCCAATCTCTTAAATGAGAGCATTCACAACTTCTGGAGTCAAGTTGTTCCACTGATTAATTGTTCTAACAATTAATTAACAATTAATCAGGAAATATCACCTTAGGTTGCTTCTCTTCTTAGTTTCCATCTATTGCTCTTCTTAGTTTCCATCTATTGTCTATTGCCTTCAGGTGCTTTGGAGAATATGTTGACACCCTTTTCTTTGTAGCAGCCCCTTAGATATTGAAACACTCCTATAATGTTACCCCTAGTCCTTCTTTTCATCAAACTAGACATACTCAATTCCAGCAATCATTTTTATATATATTTTTTTCAATTAAACAATGCTGCACTTCAATGGTTAGATGGCCTAGACATTGGTATTTGAAAATACCTATTTTTTAACATTTATATGTTGTTTTGTTTTAATAATCTAGGTAGATTAGATAGCTAACCCATGTATGATATGCCATATGCTAAATAAATATTATATTTCATCATGCACATGGTTCCAAAGTTAAGTCTACTTGAAGTTGTTGCATTTCTTTCTCAAGAAACAATTCAACAATTGATTGGAGAAATATCTGAAATGTTTTGAATTTTATTAGTAACAAATTTCATTCTCACAACTGTGGGTTGAAACTGATCTCTTAACGTATAACAATTGCCCTGTGAAGCTCTCTTAGCTTTGTGATAAAATTTTTTTTATTACTTTTCTTTTTATTATACGATTACATTGCATTTTCTATTTTGTTTGGTTTTATTGTATACTGTTCAAAGTCAGTATGGAGACAGGCAGTGCCTAAGATGAGTAAATTGAAAATAAATTGAATGTAGAAAAAAAAAAGTTTTCAATGTATCACAGACTCTAGCATTCAAGTGCTTAATCAGAAGGATGAAAACATACCAATATGTATTTCTGTAAATACAGAGCTTATGGAGTTAATAGTGAAATTTTATACAAGGTTTGGAGGTAGGAGAAAAGTTTATGAAAAAGTCTTTTCACAGATAGGCCACAAAGAAATTAAATAAACAAATAATGTTCCCACTTGCCTTTCTACAATCAATTGTATCTTTTGTTGTATATTGCTAATCTTATTCTTTTAATATTTATCTGCATGTAAACTGCTTGCATCTCTTTTGACAAAAGTCTACACATTTGAGAATGCCAAAAGAGGGACAAGATTGACAGCATCTAGAAAGTTGTAGAAAAAGTATGTTGAGAGGAAAAAAAGAGGTAGCAAGACTTTTTTAGAACAAGTAAGAAAAGTATGCAAGATGTAATCTAAGAAAGACAAAGATATGCAAGAATTTACGAATGTTACATTAGAAATGAGAGGATATAGGAATAGCAAAGAAATAAAGATTAAGCAGGTATGTGATTTAATTACATGAAGGTTCCTAGAGTGGAATTATTTTAAATACTCTGGGTAAAAGCCAGAGGCAGAGTTAATATCTTAAAGACTTTTCACGAGTTAAAAAAAATTCAGAGTTATAAAACTCTGATAGACTGTTTGTGTAAAAATGAAAAAAAAATGTGATTCACAGTTTTGATTATTAAATAGGACAGATTATAGAAAAAAAGAGTGTCATAATGTGACTTTAGAGGGAGGAGTTAAAATATAATTGTATTTATAACTTATGTTGTTAAGTCCTGGGCATGGGCACAAGAACGAAGACGAGACATCGGATGGTGACTTCAACTCTTTATTTAACAAGAAAGAATGGAGCCAAAAGACCTGGGCAGCAGTAGCTCTTTTATAGAGCTTGCTGCCGTCAAACAACCAATGAACTGAGTCTATCGCTTTCACAAGCGTCCAATCAGGGGTTTCCGTTAACAGCCAATCAGACTGGCCAAACCTGACCAATCACGAATTGCTATTCACGGGCCAATGAGAATTGCAGGATTACAAGCCTGCTGTAAAACGAAGTTGTTTAGGGTTGTATCACTGCAATGGTTTAATCCATAACATATGTGAAAAATATTTTGAAAAATCACTTCTTTGTATCTTTCTTTTTCTTTTCTATTTTTTTCTTTTCTTGAACTTTTTGCTTTCTCTTGGCTTTGTTTTTCTTTTTTACTTACTTTATATTAGTTGGTATTTATTTTTATCTTTTAAAAGTTTTAATATGTATAATTGATGAAGAAATCTGAGAAAATTGCTATTAGTAGATTAATTTAGAACTCCTCTGGTGGAATCAAAGTTTGGTTACAGGAAGTCAATATGCTTTTGGCAGAATCTTGCTCATTTTTCTTACCATACAGGTTGTTGAAAGTCCACTCGAATCATTTCTGTGTGCTTGAGAATTATATCAATATTTAAATTTCCAAAACAAAGTAAATACTGAAGGTCAAATGTACTAACAATTATGCTGAAGTCAGAAGGTGCAAACTAAAGCCTTGGAAGAAGTCTGTATACTTAGTTTAGTGGAAGGGGGATTTACTATTGATTTTTTTTTTTTTTTGCTTTTCATTGTTGAACAGCTAACATCTTTCCCATCTCCCATAACCACTTGGAACTGCTCCTGTAAGTAGTTAAGAAACATCCCTCGGGACTTCAAAACTCCTTGGGAAGTTTGTTGTGCTGCAGAGCAAAATGTTAGCCACTAGCATCCTTTTTTATTTTATTTTTTTGAAACAAATTTTATTAATTTTAAAGACAAACAAACCATCATTAACCATTGAATACATAAACCCTCTTTCCATTATAAATTTTACAAGTCGAATAAGACATTATTTTATGCAACATATTCTGTTTTACACCATTTCCATATAAATATATAAATATCTCTTAGCAAATTTCTCATTATTTCTCTTTACTCTTATTCAATTTCATTATTATTATTATTTTTTCCTATATTTATCCAATTTATAATCGTCATCTACATTTCTCTCTGACTTGATTACCATTATTCTCATCCAACATTCCTCCGAGGTTTTATTAATTCTCAAACAAACATAAACACACAAAACACACAATAATAAAACTTCTTTTAAGAAAGTAGTTTGAACCCAGATTACCTCTCTTTATATGGACTTCAATTAGCTTCGTGGTCATCTTATATACCATTACCTATTTTATTTACCATTCTATATCTTCTATATAACTACTCCCCGCTTTTCACTCTTCTTAATTCTATTTTATTTAATTCTTTTAATTTATATCATTGTGTTTGTATCTTTTGTCCATTCTTTCCAAATTATCCATTTATCTCATTCCCTACAAAAAAAAAAAAAAAAGATTTCTCCTGAAATCACTGATCAGAGTATGATGCCTTTCTATCCTCCCCCTAAATTAATATTTAAAATAATGCCCATTACCCAATCTGATTCTGCTTAGTACATTCTACCAGCTAACTTTTAAAAAGAGGAAAGAATAATAAATCCAAAATGATTAATATAGTTAAATAATAAATCTAAATGTTAAATCTTGTAACATTCCAATTATCTATTTCAAAAACAAATGCTACAATAGTAAGTTTATAGTAACATCAATACAACAATCAATTAAACTCTTCAATTAAACTCAATATTTTAAACATTCCTTTTAATATTTTATTAAATTTTAAAGTCTATCCTTACTAAACATTTCAATATTTTAATCTTTTATTAATTCTTATAACATTCTAGTTTTCTATTTCTAATACATAATACCATCTTATGTACCTTGCAGAATCTTCTTTTTAAAAGAAATTATACATTACCCTTTATCCCTAAAAAATATTCCTTTTTTCCCATCTTGATTCATACCTTTGTGGCTCCCCCCCCATTCCCTTTCTTTCTTATCCCACCTGGCCTTTTTACCCCCCCCCCCACCTTCCGGCTTTTTAGCTTCCCCTTTCTGCTGTATTCCTTTTTTCTTTTGCTTACTAACATTGTGTTGATTTTGCATTCTTATTTTTCTCTTTCTTGGGTGTTTTTTTAAGTCTTAAGTCCTTCATTTTCCTTCCTCTCTTTTTTCTTTCTTTCTTAGTTAAGTTTTGAGATTAATTGAAGATGGCATCATCTTCTTCTTCTTCTTCTTCTTCTTCTTCTTCTTCTTCTTCTTCTTCTTCTTCTTCTTCTTCTTCTTCTTCTTCTTCTTCTTCTTCTTCTTCTGTTTCCTCCATCTGTTGTTGTGTTTGCTGATAAATAGCAAGCGCCATTTATAAAAAAAGGAAGGCTTCTTTCACAGCGTCCTTGCCTTCTTTTTTTATTTTTCCATATTCCTTTTTAAGTTCATCAACAGGTAAAGTCATTGTAAATCTTTTCTTTATTCTTCTTCTTAAAACAACCAAGATGTTTCAAAAGTTAGAACAGTTCCCCAAAGTCCCAGAGACATCAATCAATCCAAACAAAGCACAAAGTTCTCACTTTCTCTTCCTGGGGTGATATCAATAAAAGGGAAAAGAAAAAAAGCCCAATCTATATTTTAAAGCCTTATTGCAATTAATTTCTAGTCTCAAAATCTTCAAGGTATCTCTTCCAACAAGATCTTAATATTTTCTTCTTCTTTTTTTTGTCCACTCCCTTCCCACTTATAACAAGAAGCCAAGTTTTTACCTTTTATAAAAAGACAGGTTTCTCAATGGCCATTTGTTGATTCCATAGGGAAGGAGAGGAAACTTTCCCTTTCAGCACCTCAAATTTGCCGCTTGAAATTCTCCTTTGGAAACAAAGTATCGTTCAAAAATAGGCATAGTTTTCAGGATGTTAGGCATCTCTTAAAGTCCTGGATCAGCCAAAAAACTTTCTCTTGTAAACTTTCTCCCCTCCTCCTCCTGCTCAGTCTTACTCAGCTGCCGGCTTCTTTGTGGCGGCCATTACAGACTGCCACTCCACCATCTTGAGAAAGGGGGTTTTGCCGGCTGGGGAGGGGGTCTGCAACACCCCCAAACCCCTCTCCGGCTCCCCCCTATCTTTGGCTGCCTCTGCGGGGCAGCCTTAGCCTCCAGACCCGTCAGGATCGGAGGCACCAAGACAGCTAGTGCCGCAGGGATCGCGCAGGATCACGAATCCCTGCCGCTGCCGAAGCCGACAAACCGGAAGTTCCCCACTAGCATCCTTTTTTAGAGCCAATATAACTTTCCAAGGCATTCTTAGAAAATAAAAATCATTGGCTGATGGCCAGTATTTCATTTTAGAAGTGTGTTTTTTTTTTCCATAAAAGGAAAGGGATTGAGACCACTTGGGAGAAGGCTATAGGAGATGGTGGTACTCAGTTTGACTTTGAGCAGATATATGGTCTGGTATGGCAAATATTGTAGCTATTTTGTAAACTATTTCCTAGTTATGACCTCATGACTAGTCATATCAACATAAAGACCATAGGGGCAATATTTCTCAGTTAATTCCTCCTCCTAAAAATGTAGTTGAAAAGGTTTTGAAAGCTATAAAAAGTGAAGAGAAAGCAAAAAACAGAACAGAACAGAACAAAACAAAACAAAACAAAATACTTGTAAGAATACGATTGGAATATTTGCACTGGAAAAAGCAATTCTTTACAGTATTTATAGCCATATGTGAAACAATTTTTTCCCTTCTAAATTATGATGTTTCCCTTCTCCACATGTTCACCACATTACAAAAAAGATGTTAAGACTCCAGAAAGAGTACAGAGAAGAGCAACCAGTATGATTAGGGAACTGGAGACTAAAACATATGAAGAACGGTTGCAAGAACTGGGCTTGGCTAGTCTAGTGAAGAGAAGGATCAGAGGAGACATGACAGCAATCTTCCAACATCTGAGGGGCTGCCACAGAGAAATACCCATGAAAACTTTATTTATATTTATATTTATATTTATATTTATATTTATATTTATATTTATATTTATATTTATATTTATATTTATATTTATATTTATATTTATATTTATATTTATATTTATATTTATATTTATATTTATATTTATATTTATGTGGGAAAATATTATATATATATTTTTTTTCTTAAGTTTTCACAGGAACTTACATGTATGGCATTCAGCTTTGTTTGGGTATTTTCCCACGTCATTATAGTTGTGCTTTTAAAGTTGTAGCAACATTTCGGCAGAATCTCATCTGCCATCATCAGGCTTCTGTATTGTGTTCGTCTTGTATTGTGTTTGTCGTCTACACACACACACACACACACACACACACACATATGATAATATTCAACCATTTTATAGAGTAGTTTTTGCAGTCAGATAAAGCCTAAAATTTTAAGATAGAGGAAAAAGTGTCAAGCACAAGAAAAATCAGAAGATCCAGGGAGTTCAAATGGGTGTGAAGATTTATTGCAAGTTTAAGCTCTCTATAAGAATGTAAGAAACTACTAACAGTCAAAGCGAATTGGCAGTAGATAAGAGTCAATGGAATTCAAGGTGAGTTGAACTTAGATCTTCTGTGAGCATGAGAGGACTCGAGACTGATGACACATTTGACCCTCCCTCAGGCTCAGCCTAGTCATCTCCTGTATCAAGAAATGTTTCACTTTAAAGTATCAGCTCAAGTGATACTGGATGAAACTCTCATAGTTCCCATAGCAATGAATTAAATAAAACAAAACAAGTACTAGAGAACTTCATCAGTCTTAGCGAGTATTGGGTTTGCTCCATTATATAAAATCGCAGTTTAACCAACACTAGTAGGACAAACTATTGCATATAAACACAGAGTGCTAACCTTATAACCCCTAGCAATGATGTTACCTAGTCAAATTAAGAAATGTCTACTAGCAAATAACCAAACTCAGAGAGCACCAAGAACTTCAAGTTCATCCCAGTGCTTCATACTTTTTCTACTGGCAGCCCTTATCATGATGGCATTGTGGTTAGAAGGCAGTATTCAGGCTATCTTTTCCCACAGCCAGGAGTTTGATCCTGGCCAGCTCAAGTTTGACTCAGACTTCCATCTTCCAAGATCAGTAAAATGAGGATCTAGATTGCTGGGGACATTATAAATCACACAGAGAGTACAGAAAAGCACTATGGAATGGTATACAAATCTAAGTGTTATTGCTATCACTGTAAAGCTATCTTATTTTTATCCTTTGAATTGAGAGAGAGAGAGATAATGAATACATTAATTATTCTCTATTGTACAACTGATAGATGTGGGCTGCAACAGTCTGGATCAGCAAAGAAGTAGAATTTCCAATATCTTTGTTGTCCTCTACTGGTTATCTGGAGTTTTGCAATCCAGATTTAGTAGCCTTGCTTTATTGACTAGCAAAAATCTTTCTGGAATTTTCTTTTTTGGGAAAGAAGCAAAGAATGCTGCCTCATAGCAGCTGTGTGATAATTCAAAGTAAACATCAAACTAACAAAAACAGTAGAAAGGCCTTGGAGTATATACACCACAGAGAATAGATTTTAATTGTCTCTTCATGTAGGGAAGTATACATTGATTTAAAGAGCTAATAGTGATAGAACAGTAGGGAAAGAGGAAGGGGAAAACATCTTCATAATATATTAGTGAGCTTTTATTGCAATGAGAAACTCTCTTAAGGATATTATCTCCATATCACAGGATATGATATTAACATTTTTGCTCCCTGATATTATAGACAACTGTAATTACATTAGCACTTTTCACATCATATTAGAAGAGGAACCAATAAGAAAGGAGGTATTATTTAGAGTCTTCTGAAAATTTTTGGAAATTGCTGAGATATTCATCTTGCAAAGAGTATTTTAAAAGAAAGAAAAATGGAAAAGCTGGAGATGAAATTCATGGGCATTTCATGGAACAGAAATAGTAGGTGGCTTCATAGTGTAGTTTGTTTCTGTAGTTGTAAATATGCAATAGACCGGGCTCTCGATACTTCTGAAGGCATATGGACAACATCTCCTGCAATCTTCATGCACTCCTCACTCCTCATCTCTTTTCAGGTTTATGTGGTCTGCTACCAATCTCTACTCTATTTCAAGTGCAAGAGTCACTTCATATTGGTTTTATCTGCATGGGATAGCAATAGCATTTAGATTTATATACCACTTCGCAGTGCTTTTACAGCTTTCTCTGAGCAGTTTACAGAGTCAGCGTATTTCCCCCAACAATCTGATTGAGAAATACTAGTGCTATATTTGGGGAATCTTTGGGTTCAAAAAAAAAATTTTTTTTTTCATTTTACCCACCTCAGAAGGATGGAAAACTGAGTCAAACTTGAGCCTGGTGAGAGTCAAACTGCCAAATTGCAGTCAGCCGGCACTCAGCAGAAGTACCCTGCAGTACTGTACTCTAATCACTGCACCACCGCAGCTCTTGATAGAATGGAAATATCTACTCTGGCTTGGTAAGATGACGGCAAAAGTTAAAGTTATTTCAGAATTCACAAAGTTTTATAGAATGAAGAAACTGATATATATATATATTTATTATGAATGTTAAATTTAAGAATCTAATTGAGACTTGAAGACAATGGAAAAATAAATGATCATGATTCCTGCAGGCTGTAATTGAGCTGCTAATCTGTCAGGTAGAAATATGTCTGTATACACAGATGCACAGTATTGGTGCAAGCAAAATAGGACAATGAGTTCAAGGATACAGCCCAGTTTATTGCTATGCTTAACACTTTTCTCCTTGTATAGATCTTTTAATGTGCCATTTGTGTTGTTTTTCAGTTGAAAAACTGAAACAACTGATGGGTATATGAATTTTTTAAAGGGCTCAAGTTAAAGGTTTAAAAAACCACATTAAAAGATCTATACAAGGAGAAAACTTTTCTCCTTGTATAGATCTTTTAATGTGGTTTTTTAAACCTTTAACTTAAGCCCTTAAAAATATTCATTTACCCATCAGTTGTTTCAGTTTTTCAACTGAAAAACAACACAAATGGCACATTTGTAATGGAAAGAAAGAAAAAGAATAATGGCACATTTTACAAACTTACATTTTAATTGCACAAGAGTTTGTCTGTTACAGCTTTTTGATGTATGTACTTCACTTACAAACAGTATTGCAACTAGTGCTATATTAGGGGAATCTTTGTGTTAGATCTGGGAGAGTGGGCGCAAGGAACAGAGACAAGGCATCGAATAGTGACTCCAACTCTTTATTAGTGACTTCAGAACAGAGCAAAAAGCTAGGGCAGCAGCAGCTTCTTTTATAGAGCTGGCTGCTGTCACAACATCCAATGATTTGAATTTGCCGCGCTGGAAAGTGTCCAACCAGTGGTGACCCTTTAACAGCCAATCAGATCAGCCGACAACAACCAATCACGATCCTCTATTAGCGGGCCAATCAGAAGTGCAGGTTTACGAGCCTGCTGTGAAAGCAAAACTATCAGAATCGCAAGCTAACGAGTTTGCTTAGTTCGTAACACCCCTCCCCCCTAGGTTCTGTTTCAAGGGTGGGGTGATGTATTCTCGCAGGTAAGCAGGTCATCTCACCTGTCTACCTGATCTTCGTTGCTCCACCAGTCTTTGCCCGGACTCTGGTTCCGGTGGGCTGTTGGTTGAACTCGGTGGTGATGGTGAGCTGGCTGCTCCGATGGGCGACTCAGTGTTGTCATCTCTACTCGCATCAAGGCTGTCATCTGGATTCTCTGGGGTTGCTAATGCCGCCGTGCTGCTTCGTGGAGAGATCGCCATCTGCCCCGGCTTTTCTTCGGAAGATGAATAATCCAGGTTTGGTTGCGCTGATTGCTGGTTTTCGAGTACTGGGTCAGATACTATTTCGTTTTCAGCCCCCTCGATTTCCCTTCTCCCCCTGGTTTGGAGTTCAGGGCTTGTGAAGGGGATAAATGCCAGCTGGGAGCGTAGCTGGTCGATGTGGCGCTTCCACAGTCTCCCATCAGCAGTTTGTAAATGATAGGAACGGGGACCCGTAAGTTGAGTTATGGTAGCGGGTGACCCACAATGGGTCACCGGTAAGGTTTTTTGCAAACACCAGGTCGCCTACCTTGAATGTGCGATACTTGCTACTGGAACCCAGAGGCTTTTCCGGCGTGTAGGCAGGGTGTAGACGGTCAAGATGTGACCGAAGTTTCTGGCCCATCAGGAGTTCGGCTGGAGTTTTGTGTGTGGTGCTAATATGTTGGAGGAGAAGCATCCTGGTTACCTTGTCGTGGATGTTCCCTTGTTCCATCTTGTGTAAGGTTTTCTTTATGAACTGGACCATTCGTTCAGCCCTACCATTGGCCACAGGGTGAGCCAGCGATGTTAAAGCATGGCGTATTCCCCGGTCTGCTAGGTACTGTTCAAATGCCAAGGTGGTGAACTGTGGGCCATTGTCTAAAACCAAGACATCTGGCAAACTGTGTGTGGCAAATAGTCTGTTTAGTTTTTTTAATGACTGCCTCTGTGGTGGTGTTCTTCATTTTGTGGACCTCAAGCCAGTTGGAATAGGCATCCACTGTTATGAGAAATGTGGGTCCCGCAAAATCAATGTGGACCAGGGACCTCGGGTGCTTCCCATTCGGTTGGTAGTGCTTTTGGTGGGGCTGAGCGTGTTTCCTGGCACTTGTTGCAGGTGGCTACCCAGGTTTCTATTTGTTTATCTATACCTGGCCACCAAGTGTAGCTCTGTGCTAATGTCTTCATCCGCACGATGCCCGCATGTCCATCATGCAATAGTTTTAGGACTTTATGCTGTAGTCTTTCTGGGATGATGACTCTGTCTCCCCATAACACACATTCTTTTTGGGTGAAAAGTTCTATCTGTCTGTGTTTGAAGGGCTTGAAGGTTTTATTGAGTTCATTGTCAGGCCAACCTCTCTCTACCCAGCTGAGGACTCGTGCTAAACAAAGCTCTTTCCTTGTTTCGGATGTGATGTCTTGTGCAGTCAATGGTGGTGAAGGGAGTGTCTCGATTTGTAGTACAGCTAGGGTTGGAGCTGGGTCGTCTAGGACTTCGGGTAGAGGAGAACGGCTCAGGGCGTCAGCGTGGGGAATGGCTTTCCGCGGACGGTGTAGCAGTTGGTAGTCGTATGCAGCTAAAAACTCTGACCCGCGTGTCATTCTTGGCAATAGGATATGGGGAGTTGGTTTATCCCCTGCCAAAATGCCCAGTAATGGTTTGTGATCGGTGATTATAGAAAAGGACCTTCCATATATGTACTCATGGAATCGTTTGCTCGCAGCCACAATAGCGAGAGCCTCTTTATCTAGTAGGCTATAGTTTCTTTCAGTTTTAGATGAAGTTCTGGAAAAAAATGCAATGGGTGCCTCAGTGCCATTTGGTAGGACGTGGCTCAGGGTGGCTCCTACTCCAAACGGTAAGGTGTCACAGGTGACATTTAAGGGTAAAGTCTCGTTACATTATATCAATACAGCATCAGATGTTAAAAAGTCTTTTACTTGCTGAAAAGCTCGCTCTTCTCGATGTCCCCAGACCCAGGAAGCCTTCTTATCGAGGAGCCTATGCAGGGGTTCAGCAACAGTCGCCTTCTGGGGCAAGAAGATGTTATAAAAGTTAATAAGTCCCAGGAAGGCTTGAAGATTTGTTTTGTTTCTAGGTCTTGGGATGTTCTTTATTGCAGCCAATTTTTTCTCAGTAGGGTGAATTCCCTGTTTCTCAAGAAGGTACCCAAGGAATTCAACCCTCTCTGTACACAGTTGGCACTTGTCCTTGACCTTCAGGCCAGCGTCTTTAAATTTTTGGAGGACCATTCTTAGCTGCTTTTCTAGTAGACTTCTAGTGGGGGCAGCTATCAAGAAATCATTGAAATATGGCACGACCCCTTTTATACCTTGTAGCAATCTCTCCATCAGACTTTGGAAGATGCCAGGTGCTACACTCACTCCGAACTGGAGTCTATAACATTTGAACACACCTCTGTGCGTGATTATAGTTTGGGCTTCTGCGGTCTCTGCATCTACAGGCAGCTGCTGGTATGCCTGGGCTAGGTCCAATTTTGCGAATATTTTCCCACCCCCAAGGGAGTGAAGTAGATGTTGGACCACAGGCACGGGATAAGCGCTCTGCTGAAGTGCGTGATTTAGGGTGGCCTTGTAATCCCCACAAATTCTCAAAGATCCATCAGGCTTTATGAGGGTTACAATTGGGGTCTCCCATCGGGCGTGGTCGATCGGTTCCAACATGCCTTGAGCTATTAATTTGTCCAATTGTTCGTCAATCTTTGGTTTAAGTGCAAAAGGCACTTGACCAGGCTTAAGGCGAATGGGTGCAATATCTGGACAGAGGTTAAATGATATAGGGGATCCCTTGTACTTGCCTAGCTTCTCGGTGAACACTTCCTGGAATTCTTGGATGAGAGCTGCTTCCCAGTCATCGCTTTCGGTTTGGTTGATGCCCGCCAGTTCGATTCCTAGTGGTGCGAACCACTGCAAGCCTAATAAGCTGGGTCAATCTTTATCGATGACTGTAAGTGGTGGAGTTGCGGTGTGGTCTTTGAAGGAGACTTGGACATGGCTGGAACCGGTGACTGGGATCCTATTTCCTTGGTAGTCCTTCAATATGATTCTTTGAGGGCTGAGATCCTGGCGATGGATGTCAGGAATCAGCTGTTTGAGGGTTTTTCAGGAAACCATTTATAGGGATGACCCGGAGTCGACTTCCATAACGCATGGAAGCTTCTCAATGGTGACCTTTACTCGGATCTTTCTTGCATCAAGGTATTAAGCGTGGCCGATGGTGATGGTTTGGTGTGCCTCTTCTCGTCTGGTAGAAATGGCTGGTGCTCAATGTCTGTAGTAGTGGTTCCATTGGTTGCTTGGGCGGTCCCGATTTACTGGTGGGGTGCCTGTTGTCTGCTGGAAATTATTTTCTCTTCGGGTTGGGCTGGACCCTCGCTTGCCTCTACAGACTTTCCACAGGCCCCTCTTTCCACAGGAATGACAGAGGGCATCTAGGAATTTGCAGTCTGATTGTGGGTGGTTTCCCTCGCATCCAGCACACTGATACGAGGGCTTACGAGCCCATTGATCTCGCTGATCGCGGTTTGACCTGAGTCTGTTGACCTCCTCTTCCTCGCTTTCTGAGGAGGATTCGAGATCTTTATGGTGCGTGGTTATTGCATGCCTTTTGGAAAGGGGCGTATGGTCACTGGCGAGTTGGCGATGCGGTGCATTCGCTCGGAGCTGCCGATTTCCTGGTTGGTTCTGCTGCAGTACCATTGGCGATGACATCCCTGAGGGCGATGTCCCCCTTTGCCATGATTTTACTCTGGGTTGTGGGGTCTTTTAGACCCAGGACAACTTGATCTCTCATGGCTTCTTCGAGGTTTGTGAAGCCACAGAGTCCCCCCAGGTTTCTGAGGTCCACGATGAAGTCTCCAACACTTTCACTTTCCTGTTGGTCCCTCTGGTAAAACTCATGTCTCCTGATGAGTGTTGGCACCGCTGGGGCATAATGGGCCTGGAGGATTGGGGCAAAGTTGTCCCAGTCCATCGTCTTGACTTCAGCTGGTTTTGCAAGTGCCTTTGCCATTTTAAAAATGGCGGGCCTGCAATGGGTCAGGAACATAGCTCATTTCTTGCCAGGCGTTGCATCCTTCAGGTTGTTTGTCTCCAGGAACATCTGAAACCTCTCCATATATGAGTCCCAGTCTTCGTTAGCCGGGTCAAATGGAGCAGGTGGTATGGCACCGCTGGTCATTCTGCCGCGATTGGTGCACTCTCAGCCACGTGCTCTGTTAGCGTTCAGTGAGTGTTCATTCAGCTCTGTCGTCTCCGGATCCCACCCTCGTCTCCAGTGTTAGATCTGGGAGCTTGGGTGCAAGGAACGGAGACGAGGCATCGAATAGTGACTCCAACTCTTTATTAGTGACTTCAGAACAGAGCGAAAAGCTAGGGCAGCAGCAGCTCCTTTTATAGAGCTGGCTGCTGTCACAACATCCAATGATTTGAGTTTGCTGTGCTGGAAAGTGTCCAATCGGTGGTGACCCTTTAACAGCCAATCAGATCAGCTGACAACAACTAATCACGATCCGTTATTAGCGGGCCAATCAGAAGTGCAGGTTTACGAGCCTGCTGTGAAAGCAAAACTATTAGAATCGCAAGCTAACGAGTTTGCTTAGTTCCTAACACTTTGCGTTCAAAAAATGTTTTGTTTTTTTTAAAAAAGAGGAGGCTATGACCATTTAGGCAGAGTCTCACTCATTCTTTCGACTTATGTTGCATGTGAAATAAAAGCAAGATAGCAATTGCTATCTTGACTTTTTTTTCACCCTTTCTACAGATGCCTTTGTCCTATAGCATCTTGTACATTATGTTCAATTGTTGATGGAACTCTTAGTCTGATGTTTCTTAATCTCAGAAAATTTAAGATGTACAGACTTTAATTCCCAGAATCCCTTAGGAAACTGTGCTGGCTAGGGATTTCTAGGAGCTAAAGTCCACACATCTTAAATCTACAAAGATTGAGAAATGCTGCCTTAATCCAGTCTTCTCTATCTGGCTATTTTTTTGTCTATTGTTTGTTTGTTACAGTATTTATCATTAACTGATTCTGGGGGCCATAACAAGTACTAAATATGATGAGTACCAAATTGCATGAATTACCACATGATTCTTTGTTTTGGTCAGGAAGGCTTCCTGTTTATCCCTATGTCAGCAGCAGGGCTGACTTCCTCTCTGCCCTCTGCAGCTGTCCACTGCTTCCTTTTGCAACAAACTTCCTGGCATAGTCAAGTTCCTATCCATTCAATACAGCCACCTCCCTCTTCCTATTACAGCAGGTAGAATATCAAACAAATGACAAGTACCAAGACAACATTTTCACATCAAAATGCATCAAGTACCAAATTCAACAAGTTTGAAGCAGTCAAGTACCAAGGTACCAAGGTTTGTAAACAGACAAAGTCCAGTTCATTATACAATATATTTTGCCTATTTTATGTTCTTCTGTGCTTCTTCTTTTACCCCCTTCTCCTTAAACTGAATTAGAAATGCAGGTAGCCCTCCACTTATGACCATGATTCAGCCAAACATTTCTGTTGTTAAGTGAAACATTTGTTAAGTGAGTTTTGCCCCATTTTGCAACTTTTTCTGCCACAGTTGTTAAGTGAATCACTGCAGTTCATAAGTTAGTAACCCAACTGTTAAGTTAACTTGGGTCCCCCATTGACTTTGCTTGTGACAAGGTCGTAAAAGGTTATGTGACCTTGGAACATAGCAATGGTCATAACTTTGAATCCATTGCCAAATATTTGAATTTTGACCATGGGGATGCTGCAATGATTGTAACTGTTAAAAAATGGTCATATGTCATATTTTTCAATGTTGTTGTAACTTCACTAAATGAACTGTTGTATGTGGAGGACTACCTTTACCTTCCTGGCTATCTTTTGTTTTGTCTTAATCTGAAGCAATTTCGAATAAAGTCACACACACAAACCAAGATATCCTCCTTGGTTAAATTAATATTGGCATTTCTTACATTGTGTCAAGTTCTCTTCATCAACTGCATTATAATGACTTCATGCTAGAGCTTTACCCTTGACTTAACAATAAAAATGAAGATTAAGTTTACATGATTGCCTTCTAATATGAGTCTTGAAACTTTCATGGAAATGAGTTTGATGCCATTTACTTAAAGTGCGGTATAAAACAATTTAGTCTTTGGAATGCATCTGTTGTCTCAGCAATGGGCTGAAACCATCCATTATTAGAATGAGCATAACATAAAAAATAAATTTATGCTTTCGATGGGAAAGAAATAGAGGTGTTTTCCCATATAGACTTAAAGGCAGAACTGACAACTAGAGCTTGTGCTACAAACTATAGTTAAAATAATTCTGGCTTATTGCAAAGTACTGTATGACTGAAGCCACAGAAATGGCTCAAGTGATATTTTTAGTCACTTTGATACAATATATTAAGAAAATCACACTGAATCCTTAGCAACCAAAACTCAATTCTTGCTGCTCAGAAATTTTTAAAAAATTATTCTTGCATAATTGTTCAAGAGATTATTGGTGCATTTTTCTCTATTATTGATTGCAATAATTATTCTCTCTATTCCTGAAGCAACTTGTTTGAACCTGCAAATTAATTTCAGTCCTAAAAGTGTTAGTTGGTTTGACCTGACTTAAGTATGTTTTCAAGTTCTGGAAAAGACAGGCCTTGAGACAAAATTAAAATCTTCTTGCATCATGACACAAATCCATGAAATGTGTGACAAGTGACCAAGTGTAAAAGCTTCTGAGTTTCATTGTGTCATGCTTCATAAAACATAATCATTTTCAAGTGTCAAGAATGTTGTAAAACTCTAAAGTTCACCACAGAATCACAGAGCTAGAAGGGATCCTTCAGAGACCCACATTAAATTTGCAATGTATATAGCACTCTCTAGTGCTCAGAAGAGATCCCTATACTTAGTTCAGAAATCTTTACCACAGACAGTTGCGCTATACCAGAAAAGAAACTAATGTGGATACAAGGGATATTTATGAGTTCAGAAGTATAGCAAAAGTGATGTGCAACCAAAATATGGTACTATTACTGTACAGAATTTTAGCTAACTAACCATGCTCCTTTCTAGGAACTAAGGTGCTTTTTCAGGAGGCAACTGGACTTTCTTGTTTTGTTTTATTTTAAGAAGTTTCATGTTCTCATCCAAGAAGGTTCTTCAGCTCTGACAGGATAGTGGGGAATGGAAGGATTTATATTTATATATTTATATTTATGATATTATACCTATAATTACAGTCACATGACCTCATGGGATGCTGCAGATGACTGTAGATGCAGGGCAATTGCCAAGTGTCCAAAATGCAATCATGTAACTGTGGAAGTGGGCTGGAAATCAGAACTTAGAAACTGGGTTATCAGTAGCTTTTGGGGGGAAGGGTCTGTCATAACTTTGAATGGTTGCTAAGTGACCATTCATAAGTCTAGGATTACTTGTACAATAAAAAATGAAGCTGGGATAAAAGATCGTGACCAAGACACAAGTGATGATCTGGAAGGACACCTAAACTAGGAATAGGTATAACTAGAATATAAAATCTGTAGAGATTCTCCGTCATCCAGGTCATGGTTGTCTCAAAGGTGCTTTTTCAGGAGCCAACTGGACTTCCTTAGTTTTTTCTTTGAAGACGTTTCACTTCTCCTCCAAGAAGGTTCTTCAGCTCTGACAGGATAGTGGGAAATGGAAGGATTTACATTCCTTTGAGACAGGTGGTCATTTGCATCCTTTTAGAGGGCCATTGAAGCACTTGGAGGTTGATCTGTGTCCTCAGGGTCACCCAAGTAGTGCTCCTGGTTCCTGTAGTCTGCAATTTTTCCCCCTCTAGAAATCCACTCCTACTCCTACATCATTCATAGGGTGTTCATTCCAAATTGTATAACTAAACTCTGTAGAGATTCTCAGAGCTGAAGAAGTTTCTTGGATGAGAAATGAAAGGTCTTCAAAAGAAAAAGCAAGAAAGTCCAATTGCCTCCTGAAAAAGCACCTTTGGAACAACTATGACCTGTATGACTGAGAATCTCTACATTTCTAGGCACTCATTTTCCTTTCCTGACTCCAGATTTTCTTCTTCTATGTAAAACAACATTCTGTCATCAAATAATATGATTGAGATTCCTTGGACTATTCTAAGTGGCACTCCTTACATTTGGTTTACTGTATAGCAGCTGTTTCTACCCATGTGCAGAGAGACAGATCCACCAATCAAGTCTGGTTGTTCCTGCTTTGACATTACATTGAAGTGGAGAGACACATCTCTGCACATCTCTCAATAAACCATATCACCAAAGACAGTCCACAATCTGAATACTTTTAATAAGCAGAGCTCAACAGGCTTTTTGAGACATACTCTGATGGTCCAGACTTTCTAAAAGAACAAACCAAAACAAAAAAAAAAAAGGTATAATTTATGCTTACTGGAGGTTTCATTAGAAATACACAAAGGTGAAAAGACACCTTAATTCCTAATAGAAACTAGATAGCAAAGAAGTTGTCAAAGATGACAAAATTGGTAGATCCTTTTCTTTAATTAGGGGACGCGGTGGCTCAGTGGCTAAGGCGCTGAGCTTGTTGATCAGAAAGGTTGGCAGTTTGGTGGTTCGAATCCCTAGCGCTGGGTAACGGAGTGAGCTCCCGTTACTTGTCCCAGCTTCTGCCAACCTAGCAGTTCAAAAACATGTAAAAATGCAGGTAGAATAATAGGGACCACCTTGATGGGAAAGTAACAGCGTTCCGTGTGCCTTCAGCATTTAGTCATGCCAACCCCATGACCAAGGAGACAGCGCTGGCTCTTCAGCTTTGAAACAGAGATGAGCACCACCCCCTAGAGCCAGAAACAATTAGCTCATATGTGCGAGGAGAACCTTTACCTTTCTTTAATCAGAAGAAACAAGTTTTGTTTCTTTTTGGAAAACACTTCTGGGTTTTGTACTGAAAAAAGTGAAATTTTGATTTTAGATTTGACAGTTAGAATGACTTTATATAAACAGTTGGAAATCATTTAGAAATCTAAAACAAAAGGTTAAGATTTTCCACTATTTTACTGCGCTGAAAAAAGTCAGAAGTTCTTTCTTTCTTTCTTTCTTTCTTTCTTTCTTTCTTTCTTTCTTTCTTTCTTTCTTCCTTTCCTTTCCTTTCCTTTCCTTTCCTTTCCTTTCCTTTCCTTTCCTTTCCTTTCCTTTCCTTTCCTTTCCTTCACCTCTTCTTCCTATTTAAATTTTCTTAACTTTTGTTTCACCACAATTGAGCCCAAAAATTCTGTTGCTAAGTGATATATTTTTAAGTGAGTTTTGCCTCATTTTACGATCTTTCTTGCCACAGTTATAAAGTGAATCACTGCAGTTGTTAATTTAGAACACAGTTGTTAAGTGAATCTGGCTTCCCCATTGATTTTGCTTGTCAGAAGGTCACATAAAGTGATCATATGACCCTGGGACACCAAAACCATCATAAATATGAACCAGTTACCAAGCGTCTCACTTTTGATCATGGATCATGGGGATATGATAATGGTTGTAGGTGTGAAAAATAGTCATAAGTCACTTTTTTCAATGCTGTTGTAACTTTGAATGGTCACTGAAAGAACTGTTGTAAATTGAGGACTACCTGCATTTGTATTTTATCTCACAATAAACTTTAATAAAATTTCTTGGGGGAAAAAAATCACTTGCAGAAGGTTCTTCTGGCCAGGAGCTTTAAAACCTATTTGAAATCACTCCTGCATTGGCAAAGATACCACAAAGGACTTAGATGGCACATTATTTCCATCCTGAGTAAATGCTTCATTCTCACAAAGCTGCTATAATTAATGGCCTAAGATATGACAGGAAGGTTAACAAATGTTAACAAACGGGACCACAGGGTTTTTATTTTTATTTTTATTTTTATTTTTATTTTTATTTTTATTTTTATTTTTATTTTTATTTTTATATTATTATTATTATTATTATTATTATTATTATTATTATTATTATTATTATTATTATTATTATTATGTTTTACACTATAAACTAAAAATGATGCAAGATTGAGCATTTATAAGGACAATAGAATGTTCCTATAAAATCTTTTTGAATCCACAGAGCCACAAAAGAATTTGAAAAGAAACAACTGGAACAAATTACCTTTTACAGTTTCAAACTCTGCAACATTTACCCCCTGTTTTCCTTTCCATAAGCCAAACAAGGCAAACAACCAGAAAGAAAGAAAAACACAACTGTTGTATCATTTCCAAGGAGAAAGTCTAAATGGTTTTCTTTAATTTCAGCATTCCTGTAGTTTTAGGAGCATTCTGAATGTGGTTAGTTTATTGTCCCTTGTCTTACATGAGATTAAAAATCCAAAGTAAAATATATAGAATCTGCAAAATAGCCCTGAGATCAAAGTGTGCAGGTATAACAAACATTTCATATTAATTCATGAAACTTGGTGACTTCTCTAAAATTTCAGCTCAAGCAAGGGCATGAAAGCTTAATACAGGTATATCCCTGTTCCCTTACTGCATCTTTGTTTTTAGCCAGTTAGCAAAGCTTCTCTCTCTCCATGGTGTAAAATGAATTCACCCATCAGGTTTATAGCTGAGTATTTAATGAGTCACTAAATCTGAATACTTTCCTCAATGCTTAAAATTGTGTTCACTGGTATTCAGAAAAACAGCAACCAATATAGTATTCAAACTCTGGATAAATCTGGTATCAATTCACATCTGATGGTATACTTAAGATCATAGAATAACAGAGTTGGAAGAGACCTTGGAGGTCATCTAGTCCAACCCCCTTCTGGAGCAGGAGAGCCTATTCCAAATATTAGCCTCCACCTAGGATCGACTTCTTCCCTAATATCTGAATTGTATTGCTTGTGCTGTGAATATATGTACCATTCATTTCCTACAAATTTATGACACTGGTAAGTTAAACATTAATTCATTTAAAAGTGTATGGATTTATTTTATTTGTTTCTATGCCTATCTCCCAGAATATAACATAATGCTCTATGAAAGTATAAGACAAAGCAATTGTAACAAAGCCAAAAATAAATACAAGAATCAATGAAAGAAAGAAAAGCAGGAAATCTTAAATGGATAAGTAGACAAACAGAAGACACCCTGGAAGTCAGCCAAAAGAAAGATCATATAATGCAGGATATAGTGCATTCCTTGGTTGTTTGCCAGAAGACATTTCATTACCTGACTCACAAATAACAGATAATCAGAGTTGGAAGGGACCTTATAAGTCATCTAGTCCAACCCCCACGCCCCTCAAATATTGGAAGACTGCTATCATGTCTCCCTTGGTCCTTCTCTTTACTAGACTAGACAAGCCTAGTTCCTGAAACTGTTTGTTGTATGTTTTAGCCTCCAGTCCCCTAATCATCCTGGTTGCTCTTCTCTGTACTTTTTCTAGAGTCTCAACATCTTTTTTATAATGTGGTGAACAAAACTGGATGCAGTACTCTTGGTGTGGTCTTACTAAGACTTTATAGAATGGTATTAGTACCTCACTTGATCTCAGTTGTATCCCTCTGTTAATGCAATTTAGGATTGCATTAGCTTTTTGGCTGCTGCTGCACACTGTTGGCTGATATTTAGCTGGTTGTCCACTAAGACTCCAAGATCTCTCTCACAGTTACTGCTATTGAGCCTGGTTTCACCCAGTCTCTATGTGTACTTTTGGTTTTTCTTGCCTAAGTGTAGGACTTTACTTTTGTCTACATTGAATTTCATTTTGTTAGATACGACCCAGTGTTCTAGTCTGTCAAGATCCATCTGGATCTTGAGCCTATCTTCTTGGGTGTTAGCTATTCCTGCCAGCTTAGTATCATCTGCAAATTTGGTAAGTTCCCCTTCTATTCCCCCATCTAAGTCATTAATGAAGATATTGAAGAGTACTGGGCCTAAGACAGAACCTTGTAGCATCCCACTGCTTACTTCCCTCCATGTAGACCTAGACCCATTAAGGACTACTCACTGAGTACACTTTGTCAGCCAATTGCAAGTCCATCTAGTGGTGGTGCTATCTATTCCACTTTTTTCTAGCTTACTAAGAAGTAGGTTGTGGTTTACTTTGTCAAATGCCTTGCTGAAATCTAAATATATTATGTCCACAGTATTTTGCTGGTCCACAAATTTAGACTAGATAGTAGTATCAGTGCAAATAACCAAGTTCAGAGAGAATCAAGGATTCAAACCTGTGCTACAGATGTCCACATCTATTGGAAGCAGCATGTAGTGTCTTCTAACTATATGTGGAAAACAATAGAAGAGGAGAAAGGAAAGGTCAGACATTGAAGGTCTCTGTACAGTTCAGTCTAAAATACTCATATATTTTGTTTAAGAATACACATACATTACTAACAAAATTACAAAGGAAAATGGTATTGATAAATAAAACTTCAGTCACTACTTCATTTTAAACCAACTTCCATATAAGATACCAATAAATGAGAATATTTGTAGGTCAATGTTGAAAAGCAGAGTATTGGTGCTCTCTGTGCTTCATTGTTTTCTTGCAGGTGTTTCATTATCAAACTAGGTAACATCACTAGTACTGGTGATGTTACTTAGTTTGGGTAATGAAAAGTCTATAAGAAAACCACCAAGCTCAGAGAACACCAAACACCCTTCTATATAAGAAAGGGAAGAAGGTTGAAGAACAAAGTCAACAACAAACCTCCTTCATTGAAAAGTTTCAGCTTGAAAATGAATTCAGGATCATGGAAACTAGATATAAAAATAAGAAAGGTGGTAAATAATGATAACATTTATAAAAATAAGATCTATCTTCTCAGTAGAAAATAATATTTGTAGCTAGGGGTTGACCTGTGGAATCAGGGCTCACTGAGCTTCATTGTTTGAGCAGATGTTTCAATACTGAATTAGGTTATGTCATCAGTATTTCTAGCTTTTAGAACTGATGGTGTTACTGGTTGGGTAATGAAATGTTTCCAAAAAAACCAACAACGACGACAACAACCAACTTCAGAGAGTACCACAGACACTATTTATCTTCTCCCTCTTTGCTACTTTATGGTTGACTTGCAGTTTTTTATTCCATAATCCCTCTTAAATTGTATTATTGAAAAATGACTGCTATAAGCCCATAGTAACAAATAATCTTTGCCTTCTTTTCATTGGGTTGGAAGGGGGTCAAAAGACAAAAAGGCCACATAAATCTTCTGGACAATTCAATTTCTCCATTCTATTGCTAAGTAGCTCCCACTCATTGTATCTAATTGGGACTGAAATGGAGAGGGGAGAATTGTTCCTGCTTCAAAATTGCATTTCCTTTTGCACAACATAAAATTGAGGAAACCTGTATGTAATGCAGCAAACATGAATAAAATGTAGAGCTTCATGAAGAATAAAACCAGTGAAGCACATCAAAAGTTAGAACTTCTCACTGGATTTATTATTTATTACATACTTTCCCAAATTGTGACCCACCTAGTCTGCATGCAATTCATATTTATAAGATGGCAGATGTGAGAAAAACTTCACTCTTTGCAGTCTGAGACAAATAGCAAAACTAGAAATAGTAGGAGTCCTGTAGTGGACTATGTTTCAGGATTGGCTAAAAAGATGTATATGCATGCACAGGTCATTTAATCTTCTGTGATGCCAAAGCCCAAATTAAAATTGAATATTTTTAATCATACCTGAAATTTAAATCAAGATCAAGGAGGACGTCCATCTTTTTTCTGATAATATCAAAGATTTCATAAAAATCTACAAGCCTCTGAATTCTGTCCAACTGTTTCCAAATTGCTTTAGAGACATCTGGTTTGTTCTTCCTCTAATTTAATTTCCAACAAATAACTATATAGTTTTTTAATCACTTTTTCATCAGTACCTGTCAAAATCCTATCTAAGTCAGTCAATTTATCATAAAATCCTTCTGTTTTAGAATCTTTAAGATACCTTGCATGTATTTGCGCATATGAAAACCAATTCATCTTTATATCTTGTTCTTCTAAATTTTGCATCATTTTAAGTTCACCCTTTTCATCCAATATTTCCTCATATCTAACTGTTTGTTCCTTCTTATAAGTTATAGGATACGAAAAAGCTTCAATGGTTGATAACCAAACTGGAATTTTCAAATAACATTGTTTCTTAGTTTTCTCCCAATTCAACCATAACGATTCCCGTATATAATGCCTTCTAAAATAACCCTGTGATTTAGTTCCCTTATACCATAAAAAAGCACGCCAACCCAATAATAAATCATGACCTTCTAATGTCAACAAACTAGTCTTTCTTAACGTTATCCATTCTTTAACCCACATTAAGTTTGCAGCTTGATAATACAACTCCCAATTAGGAAGGCCAAATCCTCCTCTAATTCTAGCATCCTGTAAAAGTTTTAATTTTATTCTCGCTTTCTTGCCTTGCCATATATACTTCAACACAATTTTATTTAGTTCTTCGAAGAAATCCTTGCTTAACCTAATTGGTATTGTTTGAAACAAATATAAAATTCTGGGTAAAATATTAATCTTGATTGTTGAAATTCTACCTATCAATGACAATTGTAGGTTTTCCCATTTTTTCAGGTCGGATGCTATTTGCTGTTTAAGCTTAATATAATTATTCTCTTTCAATGTAGTACATCTTGACATCAAATATATCCCCAAATATTTAACTTTGTTCGTAACTTGAATTTTCAATAAATCTGCCAGCTCTTCTCTTTGTCTTAATAACATGTTCTTTGTCAGAATCTTTGTTTTGTCTTTATTTATTTTTAAACCAGCCATCTCACCATATGTCTCTATCTTTTCCAAGAGTTTTAGTGCTGTCTCTAAAGGGTTTTCCAAAATAAAGACCAAATCATCCGCAAAGGCTTGCAATTTGAATTCCTCCTTTTTAACTTTCATTCCTTTTATGTTTATATCCTCTCTAATATTTCTATTTAAAACTTCCAAGGTCAATACAAATAACAAAGGAGATAATGGGCATCCTTGTCTTGTACCTTTTTTAATATTAATAGAGTCTGTGAATTCTCCATCTATCATTACTTTTGCCGTTTGCTTATAATATACAGCTACTATTTTGCTTGGATAAATTTTCTAGCAAAGCCCATCTGTTCCAATAGTAATAACATAAATCTCCAGTTCACATTATCAAATGCCTTTTGGGCATCTAAGAATATCAAAGCCATTTGTTTTATCGGGTGCGCCTCATAATATTCCAATGTGTCCAGGATTACCCTCATATTGTCTTTAATCTGTCTCTTTGATAAAAATCCATTCTGATCAGAGTGAATAAAATTATTTAGGTATTTTTTAAGCCTTTCTGCCAAGATTGAAGCAAAGATTTTATAGTCTGCATTCAATAAAGAAATAGGTCTATAGTTCTTAATTTGTAATGGGTCAACCCCTTCTTTTGGAATAAGTGTAATATAAGCTTCTGACCATGTTTCAGGTATTTTCTTATTTATCATAACTTCATTCATGACTTCTAACAGTGGAATGCTCAATGATTCTTGTAATGTTTTATAAAATTCTGCTGGGAAACCATCTGGTCCTGGTGCTTTTCCATTGTTCTGTCTGTTAAGTGCTTCAGTTAATTCCATCATTGTTATTGCACTTTCTAACATTTTCTGAGTTTCATCAGATATCTTAAGTAGGTTAGCGTTTTGTAAATACTGTTTAATTTTTCCTTCATCAAGATCCTCCTGTTTATATAATTGTCCATAAAAATCTCGAATGATTGCCTTTTTCTCCTTATTACCATAACAAATTTGACCATGATAATCTATTAACTGTGATATTTTCCTTGACTCTTTCTCTTTTCTCAACTTATATGCTAACCATCTACCTGGCCTATTTGCATTTTCGAAATAGTTCTTTTTAGCACTTCTAATTTTTTGTGCCAGTTCTTCTTTCTCTGCTTGATCCATTTTATGTTTAATTATGTCCATTTTAAGTTTGATATCTTTTTTCTGTGGCATCTTCTGTAATTCTTTTTCCAGTTTTTTATGGTCATCTTCTAGAGCTTTAATCATTTGCCTCTTCCTAATGTTCTTTTTCTTTGTATAGTCAATTATTAATCCTCTTGCATATGCCTTGATTCTATCCCAAACATTCTGTATTGAAGTATCTTCTTTTTTATTTTATTGAAGAAGAAGGCCAATTCTTTTTCCATCCATTGTATAAAATCTTTTCCTTTTAAAATAGTATTGTTTAATGTCCATCTAGATCTTCTTTTTTGTCCTTTCCATTTAATTGTCATTGGATTATGGTCTGCCCATGTACTTGTTTCAATATTTATTTTTTGAACATTAGATAATAATTCTGTTGATGTCCAAATCATATCTATTCTGGACCATGATAAATGCCTGTTTGAATAAAAGTATATTGTTCAGTTTTAGCATTTCTTTCTCTCCATATATCTTTTAAATTTAATTCATCTATCATTTAAAAAAAGGATTTAGGGAGAGTTTTCCTATTTTGTCGTGTTGTTTTTGCTGTATAGTCCAGTTTATTGTCTACAATTCCATTAAAGTCCCCCATCATAAGTATGTTAGCATAGTCCAGTTCAATTATTTTCATATGTAATTTTTTATAAAATTCTTCTTGTTTATCATTTGGGGCATAAATTGCAACCAAGAGAGTTTTTATATTATTATCCACTATTTCAACTATTAATACTCTTCCGTCTTCATCAGTATGAATCAATTTAGCTGGAGTGGTTTCTTTGACATACAAAACCACTCCTCTTTTCTTACAATGAGTCAGAGAAGTAAATATTTTCCCTAACTTTGGTCATATCAATAATTGTTCATGTTGTTTTTTAATGTGTACTTCTTGTAAACAAATTATATCAAATTTTAGCTTCTCTAGTTTATAAAAAGTTTTCCTTCTTTTGATAGCTGAGTTCAGTCCATTTATATTCATGGAAATCAATTTTTTCTCCCCCATGGTTATGCTTTATATTTAGGTCTAACAGCTCTCGTGGATCTTATTTCACGTTGTTCTTTGATCTCCATTTGTCCACCTAATGCGCCTTCTTCTTTTTCCATCTCCATTTGATCCTCTTCAAATTCAATTAAAATCTTTTCTTTTTCTGTCTCCCTTTCTCTTCTTTCGAAAAATTCCTTGTAAAACATTTCTGCTTTCGCAATTGAATCAATTCTGTGTCTTTGTTCTTGCCATGTAAACATTCATCCTTCTGGGATCAGCCATCTATAGTTCACCTCTTTTTTCAATAGCATTTTAGTCAAAAATCGATACTCACTTCTAATCTCTCTCACTTTTCTAGGTACTTGTTTTAAGACCAGAATCTCTTTGCCTTTATATTTCAACCCCTTCTCTCTTACCACTTGTAATATTTGGTTTTTAATAGTTTTTTTAGTGAATCTAACATGGACCTCTCTTGGTAATTGGTTCCTCATCGCATATCTTGTGAAGACTTGATATATCTCATCTACTCCATCCATCATCTTTTCCTCTGTTATTTCCAAGACTCCAGCCAGAATTTCAATCATTACTGCCGCCAAGTTTTGTCCTTTTTCTTCCTCAATATTTTGGAATCTAAGATAAAATTTTGACCTGTCCATCTCCCACTTCAACATCCCACCTTTTTCTTGTTCAACCATTGTTAATCTGTTATCAATATTCCCAATTGTATCATCTCTTTGTTTGTCTTTCTCTTCTATTTTTTGGATTCTCTCATCATGTTTCACCATCATTTGTTGAAAATTTTCAATTTTCTCATCCATCTTTCCAATTCTTTGGTCAATACTCTCCATTCTTTGTTCCATACTCATTTTAAGATCTTGTATTCCTTGCATAACCAACGTTAAATCCACTTGCACTTTGTCTTGCTTCACCATTGTTGAGAGTCGTCCTCCAGATGACGGGGAAACAGGAGCAGAAGTTGAGATGCCCGAAGGTAAAATTTTCTTACTCATTTTGATAACTCAGGGTCTTCTAGGTCTTTTAATCCAATTAGTGAGGTAGCCAATTATAATCCAATTTAAAAAAAGGAAAACACCACAAAAACCAAAAAACAAAACCAGTAATAAGTAAAAAGCCCAAAATTAAAAAGAAAAAGATTCTTCAGGTTCTTCAAGACCTTAATCCAATTTTAAAACACGCAAATATAATTCAAAAGTAAAAATTAAAAGATGAAGAGAAAAAAAGAAGCAAAATAAAGCCCAATAATATCAAAAAATAATAAGCAAAGAAAAAGGAAAAGAAAAAAAAGAAAAGGATATTTCTTCAAATTCTCCCCACCTTAATCCAATTGAAAAACCTCAGAAAATGAAAAAAAGCCATAAAAATAGGTCAAAAATAGAAATCAAAAGGCAGACATCCCTATAAAAAAGAGAAAAAAAGCAAAAAAAAGATATTCTGAGGCTTCCCCTTTGAAAAAAAATAAATAAAAAATGAGATATAATAAAAAATAAATATATCAATATTACAAAATAGTGTGGGGTTGGAGGGGAGGAATGAAACAATTAATAAGGAGTTTTTTTAAAAAAAGACACACACTGCCTTTTATTTATCCAAGGCTCTTATTTGACTTCTCCACAAGTTTCAAAGCCAAACTTCAAATATTCATTTAATAATAGAAGTTCCAAAGAGCACCTGTATAAACATCCTCCAGTAATCTTCCCTCTATCTTATCATTTCCAGTAGCCTTGAGAAAAGTTTTTCAAACAAAAGTTTTTCAACTTCAAACAGAATATTTCCAAGCCTCTAGTTGGCAGTGTTACAAAGTTTCTTCAATCCACTCCTCCTTCCTCCCCCCAGAAAAAAGCCTAAAAAGAGAAAAAAAAAGTATGTATGTATATTTATGTATATTAAAAAAAGATATTAAAGGGGGCCTCTAATTTTAAAAAATATAAACAATCAGAAAGGCAAAGAGAAAGCAAGTAAATACAAAAATATAAAAGAAAAAAGCCAGTCTGGTTAACTAGATCACAATAAAAGTTCAGTAAAGAAAAAAAAAAAGTAAAAGTAAAAAGCCAAGCCTCACTTTGAACAAGTTAAAGAAACAATGATTGCTTGGGGGAAGAATTTTGGATATGGGATTGATTTAGAGAAATGGCAAAAATTGTGGTCACAAAATTATAAAATGACGAACTTCCGGTTTGCGTGGCTTCGGGGCAGCAGGAATTCGCGACAGCTCGCGATTCCTGCTGTGCTAGCTGTCGAGGTACCCCCGATCCAGATGGGTCAGGGGGATATGGCTGCCCTGTAGGGACAGCTGAAGAGAGAGGGGAGTCGGATAGGGAGGTGGGGGCATCGCAGACACCCCCCTTCTCCGGGAAAACCCCTTTTTCCCAAGGCGGTGGAGCGGCGGTCAGCAACGGCCGCCACGAAGAAGCCAGCAACCGGGTAAGAACTGTGCTGGAGGAAGTGTGAAGAGTGAAAGTTCTGTCTGAGCCGGGTCAAGTAACACCTTTTAAATTGCCTGGAATTGAGCTGCTTGAATTGCTGGAGGATACATTGTATCCCTAAGAAGAGCGAAAAGCGGCGGAGAAGCTGTTAAAGGGAATTTTTTTTTTTTTTTTAGGCGGAGCTTCGTTCCGGCGATACAGCTGCGATCTCAGGGCTCTGAGATCACAGCCGATATTTTCGCCCCTGGTCGGTCCTAACGGACCTAAACCGTCCCGTAGAGACGGTGATCGTGAAGGGCATTGTTCCAGGATCCCAGAGATATCGCAAAATCTCTGGTTAGATCCGGAAGAAGCCCTTTTGCTGGCGGCGGAGAGGCAGCCTCCATAGCTGCTGAAGTCGGGACAGCTCCGGAAGGAAAGTGATTGAAGTGAAGTGTGTCGGCTGGGTGAGAAAAACTTTTTTGTGCTGTAAATTCGCTAAGGTTGGAAAGTTCATTCGATATAAAGAAGAAAGCTGTGAGTTTTTTTTTTGACTGAAATTGTTTTGAGCGGCGTTTTTTAAAGTGATGTCAAATTGAGGCTTGGCTTTTTTTTTTTTCTTTTCTTTATACTTTTTGGGAAAGATTTTACTGTGACTTTGTAGATAACCGGATTGAATTTTCTTTTATATATATATTTTATGCTCCCTTTGATTTTTTAACTTTCTTTAGGATAGAGGCTCCCTTTGGCTATTTTTTCCTTTTTTTTCTGTATATATTATTCCTTTTCTCTGGCGGGGGGGGAGAAAGAGCATTAAGAAACTTTGTAACACTGCCAACTAGAGGCTTGAAAGTATCTTTATTTGAATTGGAGAGAATTGCAAAAAGACCTCATCTCAAGGACTTTTTAACCTGATAAGATAGAGGGAGAGCACAGTAAAATATTATTGCAGGTGCTTTCCTGGACTGTTATCAACACTTGAGGTTTGGCTTTGAAGCTGCTGGAGAAGAGAGTCATAACAAGAGCCTTGGATAAATAACAAAGTGCAGTGTGTCTTCTTATATATACCCCATTCGCTAGCCTTTTTCTAAATCTTAATTTTAGTAATATTTTTATTTTTGCCTTTTACTTTAAAGGGAAAGCCTCAGAGTTTTTTCTTTTTTCTTCTTTATTTTTCTTTTCTTTTCTATTGGGACTTTTTTGCTTTTCATATTTATCTTTTTGGATTATTTTGTTGTTGTGGTTGATTTTTTTTTTTTTTTTGGATTATTGAGATTTTTTAATTGGATTGAGGTGTGAAGAATCTGAAGGAACTTCTTGTTTTTTGTTTTTCTTTTTTCTCTTTTTGCTTTTTCCTTTTTCTTTGCTTTTAATCAATATTATTATTTTTGGATTTGTTTGTTTTTTCCTTTCTATTTTTTCCTTTTTTATGGTGGACTATCTCGTAATTGGATTAGGGTCTAGAAGATCTTTCTTCTTCCTTTTTTTTTTTTGTTTCTTCTTTGGTTTCGTGTTTTTTACCATTGGAGTTCTCCATTTTGGATTATAATTGGCTGCTCTACCAGTTGGATTAAAAGTTAAGAAGAATTTGAAGTCTTGGAAATATTGAAATGAGCAAGAAACCAATACCATCTGGCATTTCTGCTTCTACCTCTGCTTCCCCACCAGCTGGAGGACAACGTTTAATTCAGACAATGTTGAAGCAAGATAAGGAACAAGAAAAAATAACTTTACAGTTACAGATGATTATGCAAGGAATCCAAGAACTCAAGACAAAATCAGATATCATTGAACAAAGAACAGGAAATATTGAACAAAGAACAGAAAATATTGAACAAAGAACAGAAAATATTGAACAAAGAATAGAGAAGACTGATGAAAAAGTGGAAAATATTAAACAAATGATGGTTAAGTATGAGGAGAGATTCCAAAAAATTGAGGAAGAAGGAAAACAAAGAGAGAAGAAGATTGGAAATATTGACAGCAGATTAACAGCGGTTGAACAAGAAAAAGGTGGGATGTTGAGGTGGGAGATGGAAAGGTCAGAATTTTACCTCAGATTTCAAAATATAGAGGAGGAAAAAGGAGAAAATTTGGCAGCAGTAATGATAGAAATTTTGGCAGATGTTTTGGAAATTACAGAGGAAAAGATAATGGATGGAATAGATGAGGTATACCGAGTCTATACAAGATATGCGATGAGAAATAAATTACCCAGGGAAGTCCATATTAGATTTACCAAAAAATCCATTAAAACGCAAATATTACAAGTAGCAAGAGAGAAAATACTGAAATACAAGGGTAAAGAGGTTGTGGTTTTAAAACAAATACCTAGAAGAGTGAGAGAGATGAGAAGAGAATATCGATTTCTGACCAAAATACTATTGGAAAACGAAGTGAATTATAGATGGCTGATTCCAGAAGGATTAATGTTTACGTGGCAAGAGCAGAGACATAGAATTGACTCAATTGAGAAAGCAGAACTTTTTCATGCAGAATTGTTCGGAGGAAGAAGAGAGGAAGCAGAGAAAGAGGGTTCATTAATTGAGTTTCAAGATGAACAACTGGAGACTGAAAAAGAGAAAGGAGCAATAGGGGGACAGATTGATAACAAAGAACAGCGTGAAGTGAGATCCACGAGAGCTGTTAGACCTAAATATAAAGCATAATCATGGAGGAAAAAAAACTGATTACAATGAATATAAACGGACTTAATTCAGCTGTTAAAAGAAGGAAAACTTTTCATAAATTAGAGAAATTAAAATTTGATATAATTTGTTTACAAGAAGTTCACATTAAAAAACAACATGAACAATTGTTATTACAACCAAAATTAGGGAAAATATTTACCTCTTTGACTCAATGTAAGAAAAGAGGTGTGGTTTTATACATTAAAGAGGCTATTCCAGCAAAATTGATCTACTCGGATGAAGATGGAAGAGTATTAATGGTAGAAATAATGGATAATAATATAAAAATACTCTTGATTGCAATTTATGCTCCGAATGATAAACAAGAAGAATTTTATAAAAAGCTGCACATGAAAATAATTGGACTGGACTATGTTAATATAATTATGATGGGAGATTTTAATGGAATTGTGGACAATAAACTGGACTATATAGCAACAACAACAAAGCAAAATAGAAAGGCTCTCCCAAGGTCCTTTTTTAAAATGACAGATGAATTAACTTTAAAAGATATTTGGAGAGAAAGAAACGTTAAAGCTAAACAATATACTTTTTATTCAAATAGACATTTATCATGGTCCAGATTAGATATGATTTGGATCTCAACAGAACTAATATCTAATATTAAAGAAACAAGCATTGAAACAAGTACCTGGGCAGATCATAGCCCAATGACAATTAAATGGAAGGGACAAAAAAAAAGATCGAGATGGACATTAAATAATACTATTTTAAAGGAGAAAGATTTTACACAATGGATGGAGAAGGAATTGGCTTTTTTCTTCAGAGAAAATAAAAAAGAAGATACTTCAATGCAAAATGTGTGGGACACTATGAAGGCATACGCTAGAGGTTTGATAATAGATTATACAAGAAAAAAGAATATTAGGAAAAGGCAAGCTTCTAAGGCCTTGGAAAATGAGTATAAAACTCTTGAAAAAGAATTACAGAAAATGCCACAGAAAAAGGATATTAAATTGAAGCTGGATGTAATCAAACATAAAATGGAATTAATAGAGAAAGAAGAACTGGCACAGAAAATTAGAAACTCTAAACAGAATTATTTTGAAGATGCAAATAAACCAGGTAGATGGCTAGCATATAAATTGAGAAAAGAGAAGGAATCAAGAAAAATATTGAAGTTAATAGATGAACAAGGCCAAGTTTGTTATGGGAATAAGGAGAAAAAAGAAATTATTCGAGATTTTTATGGACAACTATATAAACAAGAGAATATTGATGAAGAAAAAGTCAAACAGTATTTACAGGAAGCTAATTTACCAAAGATACCTAAAGAGACTGAAGAAATGCTAGAAAGCAATATAACAATGATGGAACTAAATGAAGCATTTAAGAGACAAAATAATGGGAAAGCTCCGGGCCCAGATGGGCTTCCAGTAGAATTTTATAAAACATTTCAAGAATTATTGAGCATCCCATTGTTAGAAGTTATGAATGAAGTTATGTTAAAAAAGATGATACCTAAAACATGGTCAGAGGCTTATATTACACTTATACCAAAGGAAGAGACTGACCCATTGCAAATTAAGAATTATAGACCTATTTCTTTATTGAATGCAGACTATAAAATCTTTGCTTCAATCTTAGCAGAAAGACTTAAAAAATATTTAAATAATTTTATTCACTCAGATCAAAATGGATTTCTGCCAAAGAGACAAATTAGAGACAATATGAGAGTAATTTTGGACACTTTGGAATATTATGAGGCTCATCCTGAAAAGCAAATGGCTTTGATATTCCTAGATGCTCAAAAAGCATTTGACAATGTGAACTGGAGATTTATGTTATTATTATTGGAGCAGATGGGTTTTGCTAAAAAATTTATTCAAGCAATAGAAGCTATATATAATAAACAGACAGCAAAGGTAATGATGGAGGGGGAACTTACAGATTTTATTAATATAAGGAAAGGCACAAGACAAGGATGCCCCCTATCTCCTTTGCTATTTGTGTTGACCTTGGAAGTGTTGAATAGAAATATTAGGGATGATAAAAGCATAAAAGGAATGAAAATTAAGAAGGAAGAATTTAAGCTACAAGCTTTTGCTGATGATTTAGCTTTTATTTTGGAAGATCCGATTGAAACAGCTCCAAAGTTACTGGAAAGGATAGAGTCATATGGAGAGGTGGCTGGTTTGAAAATAAATAAAGATAAAACAAAGATTTTGACAAAGAATATGTTATTGAGACAGAGAGAAGAATTGGCGGATCTTTTGAAAATTCAAGTTACAAATAAGGTTAAGTATTTGGGGATATATTTGACAACAAGATGTAGCACATTAAAGGAGAATAATTATATTAAACTTAAACAACAGATAACTATAGATTTGAAGAAATGGGAAAACTTGCAATTGTCATTAATAGGGAGAATTTCAACAATTAAGATGAATATCTTACCTAGAATTTTATTTTTGTTTCAAACCATACCAATTAGGCTTGGAAAAGACTATTTTGAAGATTTAAATAAAATTATGTTGAAGTTTATATGGCAAGGTAAAAAAGCGAGAATAAAGCTAAAGCTTTTGCAAGATGCTAGAATTAGAGGAGGTTTTGGTCTGCCTAATTGGGAATTGTATTATCAAGCTGCAAGTTTGATGTGGGTCAAAGAATGGATAACATTAAGGAAACATAGGTTGTTGACATTAGAAGGACATGACTTGCTGTTGGGTTGGCATGCTTTTTTATGGTATAAGGGAACTAAAACACAGGGTTATTTTAGAAGACATTATGTACGGGAGTCTTTGTGGTTAAATTGGGAGAAGATAAAAAGACAATGTTATTTGAAAATTCCAGTCTGGTTATCGACCATTGAAGCATTTTCCTATCCTATAATTTACAAGAAGGAACAAACAGTTAGATATGGGGAACTTTTGGATGAAAAGGGTGAACTTAAATCGATCCAAAACTTAGAAGAACAAGGTATAAGGATGAATTGGTTTTCATATGCACAAATACACTCAAGGTATGATGAAGATTCTAAAACGGAGGGATTTTATGATAAACAGACTGATTTAGATAAGATCTTGATGGGTACTGATGAGAAGGTGATTAAAAAATTATATGGTTATTTACTGGGAATGAAATTAGAGGAAGAACAAGTCAAAGAAACTATGATTGTTTGGGGGAAGAATTTTGGATATGGGATTGATTTAGAGAAATGGCAGAAATTGTGGTCTCAAAATTATAAAATGACAATGTCAACAGCATATAAAGAAAACTTGTATAAGATGTTTTACAGGTGGCACTTTCCCCCGACAAGAATAGCAAGAATGTTTAAGAACAAATCTGAAAAATGCTGGAAATGTCATCAGATACCCGGCTCGTATTACCATATGTGGTGGACTTGTGAGGATGCTAGAAAATATTGGACTATAATTCGCATGTGGTTGGAAAAAATGACAAAGAAACATATAGATTTGAAACCAGAGATCTTCTTATTGGGAATTTTACCTGATATATATAGTAAAGATTTGAAATACCTGATTGTAAATGTATTAACAGCGGCCAGGATTGTATTTGCTAAAAATTGGAAGAATGAGAAAATACCATTACAGGAAGAAATTATTAAGAAAATATTGGAATGTGCTGAGATGAGCAGATTGACATTTGAAATTAGAGAGCAAGAGGATAAACAATTTTACGAAATTTGGGATCTTTTTTATAAATGGTTAGATGATAAAATACGATAATAGAATATTCAGAATGCTAGATAGTAAGGAATATCTTTATTTTGCTATTATTTTGCTATTTGCTATTTTATTTATAAAGGATTTCTTAGGATTGATTTGATATGATTAGACGATTTGTTATAGAGTAAACTGGTTTAAAGTATTGTTAGCTCATTAAGCATGAATGATTAAAAATATAGTCAAAATCTTCTTTTTTTAGTGATATTAGGATATATAAGTTTGGACTGACAATATGAGTTGTTATGTAACATAATTGTAATTGAGACTACAGAATGAATGCACAAAAATGATGAACCAACTGACACACTGGATGTACATATAAGAGTTTATGTTTTTATGTTTTGTCTGTCTTGTTTGTTTGTAGAAAATTAATAAAAACTTTTTAAAAAAAAAAAAGGGAATTTTTTTTTTTTTTTTTACTCTCCCACCCCACGGAAAAAGCAGAAATATTTCGATATATTAGACATTGAAAGTGGATTGCTTTGAAAGTTGAAGCTAAGAGACAAAGGGATTTTTGAACATTGAAAAATTTGAGAAATTGGAAAATCTCTGCTGGAGGTATGGATTTTTGATTATTTAAAATTGTCATTGCAAGTGGGAAGGGAGAAAAAAAATTGGAGCAGAAGTTGAAAAAGGAGGAGATTGTCTAGAACGTCTTTGTGGATCCCAAAAGAAGATATATGGTAATTGGACCTCTTTGATTAAAAATTAATTCAGAAAGAGAAAGAGAAGAAGGAAGAAAAGTATTAACTTTTGGAACTTTTTTTTTTCTTTTTTTAATTGCTTTTGATTGTCTTTGATTAAAAATATTTGTGGTTGTTTTGGAAAAAGTTTCCCTTTTCATAATGGCATCGTCTGTGGATGAACTAGAGATTGAATATCAAAAATATAAAAAAGAAGATACTTTGGGCGCTTTGTTTCAATTCTTAGAAATGGCGTTATGTTCTTTTGAAAAGTTGATTACGCAGCAGAAGGACTGGGATAAGGAAGAAGAGGAAGAAGAAGCCATCTTTGATGAACAATGGGTCCCTTCCGGAGAGGAGGAGAAAAAGGATAAGAAAAAGGGGATTTTAAGAATTATAAAAACAACCAAAAGAGAGAAAAATGAGCGAAAAGATGGAGGCAAGGTTAGAAAGCAAAGGAAAAGGAGCAAGAAAAGCGAAGAGAAAAAGCAAAGGGGCAGAAAGGGCAAGGAGAAGAATAAGCAAGAGAGAAAGGGGGGGAGGAGAAGCCTTAATGGGGGGAAGTAAGACCTAAAGAAAAAAAGTTTATTTAGAGACAATGGGTGAATTTAATTTAGATTAAAAGAGGGATTCTGGAGGGTATATAAGAGTGTGTTTTTATATGTATATTTAGAATATAAAATTTATTATGTAATTTTAGAATTTTTTAAACAGAATCCCAAGAAAGATTGCTATATGTAGTATTTCTAAGTTAGGGTAATGAGTTATAGATGTTACTCCAATTGGTGTACAGGAGAAGTATAGTAAAAGAAAAAAAAGATGAATGGATAATTGGAAATAGAACAGACAAAGAATGTTGTTGAAAATGGTAATAAGATATGGAAGGATATATATGCTTTTTTTTTTTTTTTTTTGGATTTTGTATATTGATAAAAGGCAATAAAATTTTAATTAATAAATAATTTGGATGGAAAAGAGAAGTAGGGACAAGATATGAAGTTAATATTATATTAAATATTGATATTATAATTTGGAAATGTTATGCCTTATTGGTCTATTATTATTATTTTTTCTTAGAAAAGAATTTATAAGCTGCTATGCCTTGATTCTTTGTGCATTGTTTTTATAAAACTGATAAAAATGGTTTTTATATATATATATAAAAAAGAAAATGATAATAAGATATGGAAGGAGATATGGGTTGAATATGATGTTTGAATTTGTGTCTGTGTAAAGAGTTTTAACCCGGGAACAGACAACCTTCAGAAAAGATCTTTTAGTTTTGTTTATGTTTTGTGTTTGTATGTTTGTGTATTGTGTTTATGGTAAAACTAACAAAATTTGTTTTTTTTTTTTAAAAAAAAAAGGAAAAAAGAATCAATAAAACCTTGGAGGAATGTTAGACGAGAATAATTTAAACAAGCCAGAAAGAAAAGAATATGATGACTATAAAATGGATAAATATGGAAGAGAAATGAAACTGAATAGGAGTAAAGAGAAATAATGAGAAATCTGCTGAAAGATATTTGTGTGTCCATATGGAGATGGGATAAATTGGAATTATGCTGTATAAAAATAATGTTTTGTTTGACTTGTAAGGATTTACAATGTTAAGAGGTTTTATGTGTTTATGTATTTAATGGTTAATGATGTGTTGTTTTATCTTTAAAATTAATAAAAATTTGTTTCAAAAAAAAAAAAAAATTATAAAATGACAATGTCAACAGCATATAAAGAAAATTTGTATAAGATGTTTTACAGGTGGCATTTCCCCCCGGCAAGAATAGCAAGAATGCTCAAGAATAAATCTGAAAAGTGCTGGAAATGTCATCAGATACCTGGCTCATATTACCATATGTGGTGGACTTGTGAGGAGGCCAGGAAATGTTGGACTAGAATTCGCATATGGCTGGATAAAATGATAAAGAAACACATAGATTTGAAACCAGAGATTTTTTTATTGGGAATTGTACCTGATATATATGAGTAGATTGACATTTGAAATTAGAGAACAAGAAGATAAACAATTTTATGAAGTTTGGGATCTTTTTTTATCAATGGTTAGATAATACAATATGATAATAGAATATTTAGAAATTTAGGAAATAATGAATATATAATTTTTCTTGGTTTTGATAATTTTTAAGAATATCTTATTAAGATAGATTTGGTATAATTTCATGATTTGTCATAAAATAATTTAACTTAATTATAGTTATCTCGCTTAAGTATGAATTAGTAAAATTACAGTCAAATGATTGTTCAATAATGATATTGGGATATTTTATTGATGAGTGATAATGTGAGTTATTACGTAATATAATTATTCTGATGACTATGAAATGGATGCACAAAAGGGAGTGGAAAACCAACCGATACACTGTAAATTTATGAAGAATGTTATAATTTTTTTATTTTTTATTTTTTTTTATGTCATGTTTTATGTCTTATATGTTTTTTGTCTGTTATTAAAATTAATAAAACTTTTACCAAAAAAAAAAAAAAGAGAGAGAGAAACATCTGGTTCAATTTCAGACTTCAAACTGCTTTGGCTAAAGAATTTTTAAAATTCATTTTGAATCAATTTGAATCAATCAAATAACCTTTGAATTGAACAGAATCAAGTTGGAGTGGATTTTCTCTGCATATTATGCCAACTACTTCACTTATTATTATTATTGTTGTTGTTGTTGTTGTGCTGGGATTGTGATGATGGGGCTGCTGCAGTTGGACAATTAATTAAACAATTAATTAAAAGCAAATGTTGTTACCTCAAAGTAAAGTTTAAAAATTCCTTCCTTCCTTCCTTCAACATATAAAACTATATTCAAAAATACAGATGTCCCAGATATTAATCTTTTTATTAACTTGCTTGGCATGCATTTATCATCTAACTGACATTCTAAGTAAGGCTTGCAATGCTTCTGAAATAAATTTGTTCTGTGGCAAAGCTATTTACTCTTGTTATGTTCTAATGAATCATATTAGCTTGATCTGACTTGAGTTGGTAGTTAACTGAGATCAGAGATTCATCTTTAGTAATGGTTTTACAAATGAGTTCTCTGTATTCAGGACTGATTCACTGCTCCTAGCAACATCAGGTCTTTGTTAATAGATCCTTATCAAAAGAAGTCAGTAGAATACATCATTGGATGAGGTTTTTTTAATTATTTTATTTTCCTTAAAGGATTATCTTTCTTACCTCTTCTAATTAACAAACATCAATAAATCTACTCTCTCTTTTTGATCTCTACATACATATGATATACATCTTACCTAACATATTGTTTCATTAATTGGATTTCTTCATTTCTATTTTTTTCATGACAGCTTATTTTGCCCAATAAGCTTTATGCCTAATACAATTGCTTTCTCTGGGACTCATTACAGACATTGTGGATGAATTAGGAATTTTAATTGGCATTTGATGGGAAGTGGGGGCATCTGTAGATGTGGTTACCAGATAAGAAAGTTTTCTGTCTTATCTACTCATTTGTACATATTTAAACAAGTCCTGTCTAATTCTTTATTCAATAGTAGATCTTTGGTGAAGGATTTTCTCTCTGAAATGAATGTTTAGAATAGAAATCACCTGGGGTGTTTGATGAATTGCTACACATCTATTTAACATGCAGAACTGTGCATTAAGTATCTATATAGAGATGCTTCTATCCATCCATCAGCAATACATGTATAGCATGCTTTTACAAACCTTTGTTGCATTCATCTCAAAATAATTCTTGTTTATATGCAAGAATGCAAATGTCTGTAAAAAGCTACTTATAAAAGTGAATATATTCAGAATGCTGCTTACATAAAGACAGATGTAGTTTTTTTAAAAAGAAATCACAGTCTGATTTAAACTTTTATCAAAATGGACTAATACTGACAGATTGAATATTAAATAATTTTGCATTCTTAATTCTCAGCTATCAAAGAATATAATGCAGATATTCCCTAGATAATCCCATATATCTCTCTTTGTGGAATGCATAAAGGATAAATCTAAAGCTATTCATTAGAATGTAACAGAATATTGCACTATATAAAGATATTTACCTTTAAAGGTTTCCCCTGTCAGTTGGGTCTAATTCTAGGGTACTCATGTCTATTTATTTAGCAGAGGGAACCAGCATTGTCTGAAGATCCTTCCAGGGTCATGTGATCAGCATGCCTATATGCCAAGGTGCATGGATTGCTGTTACCTTCCCACAGAAGTGGTACCTATTTATTTACTTGCATTTGCATGCTTTCAAACTGCTAGATTGGCAGGAGCTGGGGCAAGTTACAGGAGTTCACTCCATCGTGCAGCACTGGGATCTTGAAGCCAAGCTATCAGCTTTCCAGCTGACAAATTCAGCTTCTTTAACCACTGAGCCATCTCATCCCCAACCCCACTATATATAGGGAATTATTAAAGAAGATGTAGTATATAGATAGAGGTGGGAAGCAGGAATAGAACCAGGGGTGGGCTGCTGGGGGTTCACAGAGGTTCGGGAGATCTTCTAGTTAAGATTCTGCACAGTTCGGAAAACCTCCAAATCCTTGCTGGCCTTGCCCACCCCATCCTGCCCCTCCCAGGAGCCTCCACATGGACAGTTTTGGATGCAGGTAAGTGTAGGGAGGCTTGGGGAAGGAGAAAAATTGGCTCTTCAAAAGTTTCGGGAGGCAGAAATGGGCCTGTTTCTGGCTTCCAGACAGCTTCCGTAGCCTGAGAAAGCAGAGAACCCATTGCTATTTTTTTTGAAGTCCACCCCGATTAGAACTCTTTGCTGTTAAGTTATTTCCTCCACATGTTCACCAAATGCATGAAAACATGAGGCATGTAAACTTGACTCCATTCTTCTGTGGGGTATCATCTGTACATAACACATATTATTATCATATTTGATACATTATCTTTACTTGGATATTGTTATTCTGAGAGAGAGAAGGAAACAGAAAGAAAATAACAGCACAGGGAAGCTTTTTTTTGGGGGGGGGGAAAGCTTTAAAGAAGTATTCCTACCATTCAGCCAACCTGCTATATTTTCGTAAGATGATAAGATTTCACGCAAGAATGAAAAGAAAGGCTTTGAAGTTTCTTGTCCTTTATTATAATAGGCTGCTACCTTGTATCATAACAATTTTCTCCTTGAGAATCAACATTTACAAAAGTTATCACTGATCATCTCAAAATTTTCCAGCTGCTGCTTTAATCTAGCCACTTCCAATGAAGTGAATTTTACAGTTCAATTACATTTTCTACAAACCTATCTGCCATTAGCTGGGGTCTGCCCACTGCCAAAAAGCTTTGGTCGCTTTCTTGATCATGAATCCTGAATGACAACCAATGACAGTACATTTGCAGTGCAATTCTTTTTAGCCATACTGCCCAAAGACTGGTTCAAAGCCTTTTGAAATCAGAGCAGAAATTCACACTGAATTCAATGGTCCAATGCTGGAGGATTCAAGAGGAAATTAATAAAGACACTTGTGGTCACAACATCTTTTCTTTCTTTTTTCACATATTTTTTCTATAATAGGGAGGTGGAAAATATGACAAAAGACATCTGTTCCTTTTCATGAATTCATATAAATTTAATATGTTTAACAGTTTCAATAAAGAAATCTGGTAGAGCCATAATATACTGAGATTTGGGGGAAGGGACAGATCAAGTCAAGTTTCAAAAACAAAAGAATAATTGAACCATGGACTAAATTAAGTGCAGCTGTTCTATCAGACCAATGATTTGTTTATGTCGGTACTCTGCACCGAAAAGGAGAACAGATTTCATAGTCAGAAAGAAATGCTGTCCAACTTACTGGTGGTATCAGAATGTTTATCACATAAAGTAACCCCACAAAAAGATTAAAAAAAAAAAAAATTAGAATTGAACAGAACAGAATCGAACAGAATAGAATAGCAGAGTTGGAAGGGACCGTGGAGGTCTTCTAGCCACTGCTTAGGCAGGAAACCCTATACCATTTTAGACAAACGGTTATCCAATCTTTATATTTCTTTACATACACTTTACATTTCCAGTGTTGCAGCATTTACAAGTTCTGGAGGCAAGTTGTTCCACTGATTAATTGTTCTAACTGTCAGGAAATTTCTCCTTCATTCTAAGTTGCTCCTCTCCTTGATTAGTTTCCACCCATTACTTCTTGTCCTGTCCTCTGGTGCTTTGGAGAATAACTTGACTCCTCTTTTTGTGGAAGCCTCTGAGATATTGGAACACTGCTATCATGTCACTCCTAAACTTTCTTTCAATTAGACTAGACATACCCAGTTCTTGCAACCGTTCTTCATATGCTTTAATCTCCAATTCCCTAATCATCTTGTTTGCTCTTCTCTGCACTCTTTCTAGAGTCTCAACATCTTCTTTTACATCGTGGTGACCAAAACTGAATGCAGTATTCCAAGTTTGGCCTTAGCAAGGCATTATAAAGTGATATTAACACTTGACATGATCTTGATTCTATTCCTCTGTTTATGCAGCCTCGGACTTTGTTGGCTTTTTTGGCAGCTGCTGCACACTGCTAGGTCATATTTAAATGGCTGTCCACTAGGACTCCGAGATCCCTCTCACAGTTACTACTAAAATATCCCTTCCCTCCCTCCCATTGACAAAAATGCCCCACACATTAGCATTCCTGTTTAGAACAAGGCAGATTAATAATGATACTGATTTAAAATTTTCTGATTTTCAATAATATCAGAGGGCAGAACACATTTCAGGAGCCATAAAATGGGATTGTAAGTCTGCATGTGGTCTGGTCAGCCCTGATGTGAAGGAATGCCATCATACAACTTTTTATATGTTCAAAAGTCCATTCATGGTCTAAAGGTAGTTTTTCGACTTACAACCTTTCATTTAGTGACGTTTAAAGTTACAACAGCACAGAAAAAAGTGACTTATGATCATTGTTCACACTTATGACTATTGCGACATCCCATGTCCATGTGATCAAAATTATGACACCTGGCAATGATTTATGACAGTTGCAGTGTCTAAGATCATGTGCATTTTTGGGGGGCAACTTTGTGTCAAGCAAAGCCAAGGGGGAAGCCTAGGAGTAGGATCCTACTTTTGTTGCTACCGGTTCAGTAGATGATTGTGTGTGTGTGTGTGTGTATGTGTGCATGTGCTCACACCTAACAAGCTAATCAGTAGAGAGGATGAAGAAATGAAAAGCTAGAAGTGACCTTCCTACCCTCCCATGCACTTTTCAATCTTTTATCCTCTCAGCTGATTGTCAGGGCCTTTTTTTTTTTTTTTTTACTGTGGTTGGGCTGAACTGGTAGTGATTTTTATTACCAATTTGCCTGAACCGGACTGAACCGGTAGCATACCATCACTGGGCAGATTTTCTTAACAACCATGTTACAAGTGTAACACCTGCAATGATTCACTTAACAATTGTGAGAATGGTTGCAAAATGAAGCCAAACTCACTTAACTATTGTCATTCTTAGCAGCATACATTTTGGGCTCAATTGAGGACTATCTGAACTAATAGATAGGATGTGCATAATTGCATTCCCTCTTAATCGCCAATTCTTTTAAGATATTCAAAAGTTTAATTGTAGAGAGGCATAGAAAAGATTTAACCATCCTTGATTACACAATTACACTCTTCCATGTGATCAGGAGCCATGGGGTTTCTAATTATGTATGTAGACAAGTGCAACAGCATTATCATCTCCTGTCAAGATTTTTCTATTCAATACCAGCAGTTCAAGGGAAAGGAATCAAAAGCAACAAGCGTATTTTTGGATCCCATTCTCAGTTAGTCTTTTGAACATCTATTAAGAGCCCATGTTTTGACCACAGATCTTTGCCTAATTTATAGGATAAGTCAAAACTTAATCAAAAGGGATATTTCAGGATTTGAAACTGAAAATAAAAGCAAATATGTGGGAATGACTTTTGAAATGTATTGGCTGGTTTTGAAGAAAAACTAGATAGTCCCTTGTCTGAAATGGTATAGGATCTCCTGCTTGAACAGGCGGCTGGACTGGAAGACTTCCAAAGTCCCTTCCACTCTATTCTGATTCTCGCTGTGAATGGATTCACCAATAAATATAAGTATTATAGAAGTTCTATAATAATTGTCATTGAATGCAAGCATTTTCTCCCAGCTAAAGGTGCAATTTACAGAATAAAAAAAATCATTAGGACAAAATTCTTTAAACATTAAACATTAAGATAAATCCAAAGTAAGGAACAATAATTTCATGGCCAGAGTTAGGACCTTAAGATGGTGATGATAATTATATGATGATGATGATATTTAATTCAATTCACAGTTTGCGACTAGTTAAAAACTTAACAGTCTTAAGTCCTAATGAAGGACCTAAGAGCTGTTAAGGCAATGTCTGAGTATATAGGCAATTCCAAGTAAGGTGTTTTTTGAAAAGTCAGAATATTCAGGTCTGATAAGTTCAAAATTTCCATGTATCTAGGAAACCCTTTGAGTATTGCTGCAAGGGCTCCTACTACAATTGGTACAGCCATTGATTTCTTCCTCCACAATCACACAACTTAAATTTGCAGATCACAGTATTTCATTATTTTTTCTAGTTGTTTCTCTTCAATTCATGCTTTTGCTATTAACTGGTGTTGCAATAGCAATGAACCAGACTTTTTTCTTTTCCATAACAGTGATGTCAGGGGGCCAGATATCTGTCTGTTTGGATTTGAAAGTCCCATAAGATCTTGACCTGTTCATTTTCAAGAACTTTGTTAATTTGGTATTCCCAGTAATTTTTGCAGCATTCAAACCCAAACTTCTGGCAAAGCTTCCAATGTATGATTTTGGCAACTCAATCATCACATTGTAGATAAGCAGTTTGTGAGATTTTGTTGCAACCACTGATAAAATGAACCACTGTTTCATCTTTCTTGTTGCGTAAGCAACATTTGCTGTTGTTACTGACATGTTGAAATTTTGTTTTCATGGCATTGGTCTGCAGGGTTTGCTCTTGGGCAGCCAAAATGAAGCGTTCAGTTTCTTTCTTCAGCAACCTTGCTCTCAACCATCTCCATGTTAGCTTTGTGTCTGCCTCTCCTTCAGTGTCATTCAGGTATTGACTATGCATAGGCTTCTTTTTCCAGTTAGAAACTTGATACTCAATTGTTTCCTTTTGATATTCTGCTTTCAGTCTTCTTGTTTTCGGAGGTTTCCCTTGTTCACCTCCTTCAGCAAAGTCTATTTTGCTTTTTCAATGCAGTCATTTAAGATGTGTTTTTCCTCTTCCAGTTTATTTCACCTGTTATAATTATTTTGTTAAGCATATTCAGTAAATCAACTCTATTATCATAAAACTCCTCAGATATATGTTGTCAGTCAATATGGCACTGTCAAATTGTTTTTTCGTCTGAAAATACTGTCTTTTACTACAGTTCCTTAAAACAGATAATCTGTTTGTACATTCTAAATGTTGTTTATTTACCACAAAATATAGTTTTGTTTCCCATTCTTCATCATGAGACATGGGATAAAATCCCTCAAAATGAAACCTGTCATTCTTCTTGCTAAATAACACCTTGTTATATCACATCTGCCCCTAATTTTTCCATAGGGCCCTGAATTCACCTATCCCACTAGCACTTTGCCATAATGGGGAGGGGGAAATAGATCTAAAACCCACTTATGTTTGACTGGGGAATCTGTCATCTTTTCAGTCCCTAAAGTACCTCAGCAGAATTTACTGCAGGAGGTAATACCTAAAGTAAAGTTAAAATGTCCCTGTTTGTGGAGCGGTAAACAACTTGATGTGAATCACAGAAGAAATTTAAAGCCATTTGTGTAAGCATTATTACTATAAAGCATTCTTCAAATACTTAAATCATTCTTTTGCCCTTCTCTTTTCTTATTTTTAGACTTCTGATATTTGGACCTAATAGGAAAAATGCTCTGAGCCTTAAACAAAATAAAAACTCCAAATCATTGTTTCAAGATGCAGAACAGATGTATGACATATAATGTTACAACAGCTGTATGTCTATGAAGATTCTCAGTCATCCAGGTCATGATTGTCCCAAAGGTGCTTTTTCAAAAGGCAACTGGACTTTTTTGTTTTTCCTTGAAGACATTTCACTTCTCATCCAAGAAGCTTGTTCAGTTCTATTCAGTTCTTCTTCAGAACAATTCAGAAGATTATCTGAATAGGATCAGACTGAGAACTCCAGTTATACTTGATCATTTGTTGTATATTGCATTGGTAATGATTTATAACCTAATAGGGGACTCCTTTCTTACAAAGGTTCTCCACTAAAGGTCTTTTGATGACCCATCACTTAGGTTGAACTTCTTGTCATATCTGAGTTTGCCCAGCTAGGAAGTTCTACCATGGATCTCTTCTCCTTACAGATCTATAGATCTCTACGAAAATGGAAAAGAAAATGCTTTGATATTTATGGTGACAATATAGAGCGGTGTGGTGGCCTAGATGTGGAGTTCTCATCTCACAATCAGGAAGCTATGAGTTTGATCCAAGGAAAGGCAGATATTTCTCTCTCTGGGAACATTGAGAATATATCTGCTGAAAGAAACTCCACATTGGTGACAGGAAGGGCATTTGGTCCATAAACACTCAGCTCCATTCAGCTGCAATAATAATCCCACAAGGGATTCTCCCTGTCTATCTTTTTCTGATAGCACCTTAAAATATTTAAAGAATATTTAATATTCTATGTTGAAGTAATGCATCTTCATATTGTCTTAGATTTGTCACTGTATAATCAGAAAAGCTAATAAAATAAAATAAAATAGGACCATATCTACTTTTTATAATTTTATTAGAAAATTAGTCTCACAGAATAATTCTTTTTATACTGTGAAAATAAATGTTCTCCTTCACTGCTGTCTACCCATCAGGCTATTGTTAATAGCATTATTACAGTGTGTGAAGACATGAAGTTGGAGTTAATCCTTTGAAAAGCAGCTATTGTCACGCAGACAAGTTTCCTTCCTACCCACCATCCTTCAGTCATTCATCTATTCCACCAGAACCATACTCAGGCATTCAAGCTAGTTTTCATCTGTCTGGCTAATAGAGCTACACCTTGGTATTTTCAATAAGATGCTGAGTCCAAAGGAAGCCTCATCCCACTCAGTCTTTTGAACTTACAAAAGAAAATGCTAGGACAGAGTGAGAAAGGTGTGTGTGTGTGTGTATGTGTGGCAGGAATGCTAAAGGCAAATGACTTACAGACATGGAAATGGAGGCAACATCTGAAAATTGGTGACTGTAACAAGCAGTTAAAAGGATATTTATTCAATTGCCAGGGTCACAATCTATGGCAAGGAGCCTGAGGAATTGCCTGGAGTCAGCAGCAACTAGAAAAAAAATGCAACCACACAAAAACAGTACAAACGTCCAAATGCCATCTTATATATCCAAATGCCATCTTATGTGGTCTTGAAGACACCAACGAATCAGATGACATCACCAAAGTTCATAATATCATAAGCAACTCAAATACAACAAACATCTCTCCTGAAGATATCACTGAAGTAACCAGAGATGGCCCTGAGTCCAAATACAATGATGGCTCAGTGGCCCCAAAATTTTGTTTGCAAAAATGAGTCCAGCAAACACATATTCATTCATACAATAAACGCCATTGCAAAAACCGATGCCAACCACAAAAAACTTTGCTCAAGACCAGACTTATCCATGCCTCACATTAACTGGACCCTAAATGAATGTAAAACTGAACCCATACATGCAACCTTCTACAATGCTGTAACAAACCTGGGACTGGAACAACTAGTAACCAACAGTACTAGACTTAACAACTGCCTAAATCTCATCTTCTGCAATAGTTTATGTTAGGGATAACATTGTTTTACCCTAACTGGTTTAGGTAAATAATAATAAGTAATCATTGTTTGTAAGTTAAAGTGTCTGCAACTTTAACTGTGGAACAGTAATTAAGGGAGTGGTTGTGAAAGCACTTTAAAAGAAGCAAGACGGCAGCTTGCTATCTCTCTGGCTTTGATGATCCCTGATTACTGCAAGGAAACAAGTCTGCATTGCTCGAACGGGAGAGAAAACAAAGGACTGACTTGTAAGTGAATTGACATAGGGTATTCAACACGGACTTTGCTAACTGAATATCCCTGAATGGACTGACTAAATGATACATGACTATTGGACTGTTATTTTGACTATGCTATGAACTCATAATGGAATAAACTATATATTTGATAGCACAAGCGTATCTGTCATTTTTACTGTATGTAAAATAAACATACAAGCTTAGCTCACTCATTTATCTGTGTGCCTATCTGACTAAGCTGCACATTCTGTTTAGCTTGTCTCCCTAACCCTGGTTGGGGAAACCAGGCTTAACACTGGTTATGGGCCCAGAGGCTGCAAAGTCAGTTTAACTAGGATAAAACAGATTTATGTAAAAGTGAGAGTTTGTGTTGTTATACATTACAGTAAACAGACAGCTGTGTTTTATTAATTATAGTTTTATATCCATATATAAGAAAACATGGCACAAGTCAATCTACAAAGTTTGTCCCTGATATCCAAGCTGGATGGAACAAACTATGTATCATGGTCAATGAAATGTAGTCTGCTTCTACGAAGAGAAGGTTTGTGGAACATAATTGAAAATCCACCAAACGTAGAAGAATGGGATCCAGAGGATGAGGAAGATAAATTAAAGATAGAAGAATTTATGCATAAAAATCAACAAGCTATTTGCATTATTGCTTTAACCTTAATTGATATGCAACTTGTTTATATCCACGGAGAGAAATCAGCTGTTGGGTGTTGGCAGAAGCTGAAGAGGATTTATGTTCGAGATAATGTTGGTGCTCACATAAATCTAACACGGAAACTTTTCAGTACACATCTCCATAAGAATGGTGATATGCTGAGTCATTTGAAAACTATGCAAAGCATTTTTCAAGAACTGCACGAGAAAGAGCTTATTTTCTCTGAACTACACCAAGTCTACATAATTCTATCTTCCCTTGACGAAAGCTATGATAACTACGTAACTTCCCTTGAAATATTGCCAAAGGAAAGCCTAACTTTAACTGATATAACTGGCAGATTGATTGAAGAGGCCAGAAGAAGGCTTGAAAGAGACGAATTAAGGAGGCAGCAACCTCAAAAAGAAGATAATGTATCTCCTACTGCATACGCAATTAAAAAGTGCTTTAATTGTGGAGGAAGACGACATTTGGCAAGATTTTGTAAAAAGGCAAAGTGCCAGAACGCTGGCCAGAAAACTAAAAGTCATCAAAAGAAAAATAAAAATTTAGAGTTAGCCATGTATACTAACGGAGCTGTAAAAAATAATTTATGGGTGGTTGATAGTGGAGCATCACATTGTATAACAAATGATAACAAATATTTTATTAAAATGTCCAAGAGTACACAGCAGATATCGTTAGCCAATGGCTGGAAACTGAAAGCTAAAGGTCAAGGTATAGCATATTGTTCTTTTATAAAAGAGAATGTAAAAATGTTATATGTACCACAACTTAAGTTTAATTTAATTTCAGTAAGAATTTTGGTTAAACTAGGATATGTAGTTACATTTAAAGGAGATAACTGTATAATTGAGAAAGAAGATAAGAAAATTACTGCATCTTTAAGAGGTGAATTATATGTGTTAAATGATGATGGTTTAAAGGTGGCTAATACAGTTTATGAAAATAAGAAACCTCATGATGAATGTATTCACTTGTTACATCAAAGGCTAGGGCATTTAAATTTTAAAATACTTAAGAAAACTGTTGAATTATCTAAGGGAATAAGTTTAAAACCTTGTCATAAGTATTTGCAATGTAATGCCTGTAATCAAAGTAAGAGCAGGGTCACACCGGCTAATAGAGTTGATGGATTTACTACCAAAGAACCTTTAGAGGTAGTATTTGCAGATTTAATAGGTCCTAAAAAACCAAGTGTAGGAGGAGCTCGTTACATACTAAGTATAATGGACCATTATTCTAGATATGGGTTTTGCTATTTAATGAAGAGCAAAACTGAAACGTATCTAATTCTCTTTAATTGGATTAAATTTGCAGAAAGGAAAACTAAAAAGAAATTAGTAACTCTTATAACAGATAATGGTACAGAATTTACAAATAATAAATTGCAGAACAGACTAAGAATGTTAGGTATTCAACATAAAAAGTCTGCACCATACAGGCCACAACATAATGCCTTTATAGAGAGAAGAGGCCAAACATTACAATCAATGGCACGAACTATGATGTCTGATTCAGGATTACCTGACAATTTATGGGGAAAAGCAATAATGTGTGGTAATCATATATTAAATAATGTTGTTAATTCAACAACAGGTGAATTACCATTCACATTGTGGCATGGTACAAAACCTGATTTAAGTTACATGCACACATTTGGAGCACCAGCATGGGTGCATATCCCTTCACAACTTAGACACAAAGGACAACATAGAGCTAAAAGATTATATTTTGTAGGATATACATCTAATCATAGATCTTATAGATTCTGGGAACCAGGTACATCTAGAGTTTACACCAGTGCTAGTGCTAAATTCCTAGAACATGTAGGATGGAATAGATTAGAGCAAGATTTAAATAATGAAGTAATTATTGAACCCTACAAAAGGCAGAAAGATCAGATTAGTTATAAGAATATTCCAATTAAAGAAGAAGTCCACGAAGAGCAAATAGGACCAGAACAAGAGAAAACAGTTGATCAGGAAGAGTTAGATAATCAAGAAGAGTTAATAAATGAAAGTCCACCTGTAAGTCCTGTAATACCTAGACGTACTACACGTGTAATTAGACCACCTGATAGATATCAAGCAAGTATAGTTTGCCAAGTAACTAAAGTTCCAACTAGTGTAGATGAACTTAGGATGTATCCTGCTAAGGATCAGGAGAATTGGCAAAAGGCAATGAAAAAAGAACTAAATTCATTAAAGGTAATGAAAGTTTATGAAGATGCTAAATTACCTCCAGGAGAAAAATCCATTGGGTGCAAATGGATATTTAAAGTAAAAACTGGAAATGATGGGACTGTTACCCATAAAGCTAGGTTAGTAGCTCAAGGATTTAATCAAACTGCATCTGATTATGATGAAGTTTTTGCACCAAGTCTTAAAGCAACATCTTTAAGAGCAGCATTAGTGTGGGCAGCTAAGAAAAACTATGTCATTAACCATTTAGATGAAGAAACTGCTTATCTACATGCACCATTGCAGCACACTATATATTTAAGAAAACCAGTAGGTATAAAAAACAATAAATTAAATAGTAATGATTGTTGGGAACTCAAAAAGAGTCTTTACGGGTTGAAACAATCTGGGTTTGAGTGGAACCAATATATTGTGAAAGAGTTAAACAATATAGGTTTTAAATCTGGTTTAGCAGATCCATGTGTGTTTAAAAGAGAAAATAATGGAACGGTGTCATTATTGTTATTATTTACAGATGATATTGCTTTGATAACTAAGACTAATAATGAAGCTAATGAAATTATATCATTATTAGCCAAAAAGATAAAATTAAAGCATTTAGGTGAAATTAAAAGGTATCTAGGATTGACAATTAACAAAACAAAAAATGGATTTAAGATATCTCAAGAAGATAAAATTTGCCAATTAATTAAAACGTTTAAAATGGAACTTTGTAAACCGGCAAAGACTCCAATGAGTCAGGAAGTTTGCCAAACTAATGATCAAAGTCCCAAATTTGATAAGTCCATATATCAATCTTTGATTGGTAGCTTATCACATATAAGCAATTGGTCTAGGCCTGATATAGCTTATAGTATAAATCAGCTGGCACGTTTTAATTCAGATCCACATCAATGTCATTGGCAATCATTAAAGAGAATTTTAAGATATCTTAAAGGAACAATGAACCATGCATTGTATATAGAACCAAAGGGTGATTTGATTCTTAGTGCCTATGCAGATGCAAGTTTTGCAACTGATATAAACACTAAAAAATCAACATCTGGGATGGCTATATTATTTGGTAAGACACTAATAGGGTGGAGGTCAATCAGACAACAGCATATCAGCTTGTCCACGATGGAAGCGGAATTTTCATGTCTGTCATTATTATGCACTGATTTGATTTTGTACAAACAGTTATTATTAGACATGGGTATAACTGTTAAAGATTCCATTATTGTATACGAAGATAACCAAGCAGCTATAGAGTTAGCTACTAGTATTGCTGTTAAAACTAGATCAAAGCATACTGATTTAAGATACTTAAATGTTAGAGAATCTGTAAAGAATGGGCTAATTAAATTGGAATACTGCATGACGGAAGAAAACATTGCAGACCAATTTACAAAAGCTCAAGGAGTAATTAAGTTTAAAGAGAGTTGTAACAAATATGATTTAAAGATGTAAATAGTTATATTTATTATTATTTCCTAAAAGGGGAGAATGTTAGGGATAACATTGTTTTACCCTAACTGGTTTAGGTAAATAATAATAAGTAATCATAGTTTGTAAGTTAAAGTGTCTGCAACTTTAACTGTGGAACAGTAATTAAGGGAGTGGTTGTGAAAGCACTTTAAAAGAAGCAAGACGGCAGCTTGCTATCTCTTTGGCTTTGATGATCCCTGATTACTGCAAGGAAACAAGTCTGCATTGCTCGAACGGGAGAGAAAACAAAGGACTGACTTGTAAGTGAACTGACATAGGATATTCTACACGGACTTTGCTAACTGAATATCCCTGAATGGACTGACTAAATGATACATGACTATTGGACTGTTATTTTGACTATGCTATGAACTCATAATGGAATAAACTATATATTTGATAGCACAAGCGTATCTGTTATTTTTACTGTATGTTAATAAACATACAAGCTTAGCTCACTCATTTATCTGTGTGCCTATCTGACTAAGCTGCACATTCTGTTTAGCTTGTCTCCCTAACCCTGGTTGGGGAAACCAGGCTTAACAGTTTGAATTCAATTTACAGAATACAAATTGAAGAACTCTTTTCCAACAGTGACCACAACATGATTGACTTTTGACTCAACATACGTCCACACAAAAATCAACACAACGATATGACCCCCAATTATAACTTCAAAAAAGGCAACTATGATCTTATAGACAACTATCTCTCATCCCTTGATTGGCAATTTCTATTCACTGGATGCAATACTGTTGAAGACCATTACAAAGTATTTTTACTTGAAGTCAAAAGAGTCATCAAACTATATGTACCAAAAATAACTCCCAAAACCAGAAAAAACAGATTACCCATAACAATAAGGAAGATTCAATCCCAAAAGAGATCACTTTGGTGGAAAAACAAATCTGATCACATTGTCAACTTCAAAAGCCGATACAAAAATTTATGCCACCAGATAAAGACTTAATGCACCAATTATCACATTAAACAAGAGGAAAACCTTCTACGTACCAATTCCACCCATGCTTTCTACAATTTTGTAAAAAACAAACTAAAAGACTCAAGGTCCATCCCACCCCTGAAAGGACTTAATGGTAAAAACTGCAACAACAACACTATTAAAGCCAACCTTTTTAACACATTCTTTGGCTCAGTATTTGTAAACAGCAATGAATCATGCTCAGTATTTCCTAGTTGAACCACAAACAACTACAATGATCTAATACATATCGATTTTACAGTAGACATTGTTGAAAAAGCACTACGCACTAAAACCATCTCTATCTATTGGACCAGACAGAATATGTGCCTACTTCTTAAAAAAGCTATCCACTGCCAAAGTCGAACCTCTAAGCATAATCTTTGAAAAATCTTTCAGGACCAGCTCCTTGTCAAAACTATGGTCACTAGCCACGGTCATCCCCATCTTCAAAAAGGGATACCCCAGCCTAGCTGAAAATTACAGACCAATTTCTTTATGCTGCATCAGCTGTAAAGTCATGGAATCAATTATTAACCAATCTGTTATCATCCACTTAGAGGCAAACAACCTACTCTCTAATAAACAATTTGGTTTCAGAAAAAAAACTATCCTGCAATCTGAACTCTTACACTGCAAAAACATATGGACTATACAACTCGATCAGGGCAAAGCAATAGACGCAATCTACATAGATTTCTGTAAAGCCTTTGATTCAGTGGTACATGACAAACTACTCCTAAAACTAAAATCTTATGGTATCTCTGGACACCTGCATAACTGGATAGAAGCATTACTGTCAAACAGACAACATATGGTCAAAATTGGGAGCATCCTATCAAATTCTGTACCTGTCAACAGTGGTGTCCCCCAAGGCAGTGTTCCAGGACCAACTCTCTTCATACTCTACATAAATGACCTCTGTGATCATATCAAGAGCAACTGTATTCTCTTCACTAATGAAGTAAAGCTATTCAACACCACAGACGATACTGCTACCTTTCAAAAAGACCTTGACTATGTATCAGATTGGTCAAACAAATGGCAACTTCAAATCTCAACAAATAAATGCTCTGTCCTACATATTGGCAAAAAAAAAAATCAGAAAATAAAATACAGGCTGAATAGTCAAGACCTTGTTGATGATCAAAGCTCTGTCAAGGATCTTGGAGAACTCATCTCTAATGATCTAAGTGCTAGAGCCCTCTGCAACTACATAGCCAAAAAGGCATTAAGAGTTGTTAGCCTAAGTTGTTAGGTAGCTTTTTCTCTGGTAATATTACACTACTAACTAGAGCATACAAAACATTTGCTAGACCAATACTCGAATATAGCTCATCAGTCTGGAACCCACATTATGTATCTGATATTAACACAGTTGAGAAAGTCCAGAAATATTATACAAGAAGAGTTCTCTATTCCTCTACTCGTTGCAGAATAACTTATGCCACCAGACTTGAAATTCTAGACCCAGAAAACCTAGAACTATGCTGCCTTCTGTCCAATCTAAGTATAGTATATAAAATCATACATTGCAATGTCCTACCTGTCAATGAATGCCATAACAATACAAGAGCAAACAATAGAAACTCAAGGTTAATCGCACCAAACTTGATTGCAGGAAATATGACTTCAGCAACAGAGTGGTCAATGTCTGGAATACTCTGTGGTTTCTTCCCCAAACCCCAAAAACTTTAACCTTAGACTGTCTGCTATTGACTTCACCCCTTTCTTAAGAGGTCTGTAGGGAGCGTGCATAAGTGTACCAACGTGCCTACCATCCCTGTCCTATTGGGTTTTTTTTTTCTTATATGTATCTATATATTCATAATTATGTTTTTACTTATACCTATTATCTTGTAAACAATTAACAAACCAAATAAAATAAAAAATAAATAATTACCTGATCCCAACTAGTCTCAGAATGTTTAGAAAAAGGCAAAAGTTGTATGTGACTTTAAAGACTTACTTTTGAGATTTTTGTTTGACTTGAGTAAAAGGACTAAGTATTAAAGGCATATTCGCATGGCAACATCAATTTGCAAAGCCTAGAAGGATGGAGTTGACCCAGAATAATAGCCTGTTGGGGAAGGTATGTGCTGCAATAATGTATTTTGTAAAGATTTTCTATGCCACAGTGTGTCCAATCCTTGGAGAGCTCAGTAGTCAGTAAAAGATCAATGGCCTATTTAAATATACAGATGTACACACTGAAAGAGCACGTGCAACTTCTTTCAGAGCTTAATCCAGTCTTATTCAAGGAATCTTGGAACAAAGGCAGAAAAACAGATTTTAGATAAACAGTAGAAGAAACTTCTAAAAGCTCAGAGCTATTTGGCAATGGAAGATCATTTTTGGAGAAGGCTGAAAGTAATTAAGGAGAAACTGAATATCAGATGGCATAATGATAAAGGAAATACCTTACATAAGGGCTGAAATATATGAGGCAAGAACCAGTGATTCTTAGGCCAGACAGAATTGTTATCTAAACCTCTTTCAATTCTAGCTACTTCTTCCCCTGATTTTAAACCGAATGATTAAATGTTAACTCAGAAAGGCTGGAGGGAAAAGCCTATAATTTAAACTCTGGAACAGTGATCTCTAATGAAGTGCAGCAGTCAGACCCTTTGTGCATGTATGACTTCTTTATATGCCATGAAACAACTTATATACATATGTCAGGTTTCTAAATCTTCTGATCTTAATAAAACAATATGAGGCTGAATTTTTGGTGGACAGAAATCTACCGGTTGGGTTGGAATGAAGTTTGCAATATACAATGCAAGGAGCTAGACTAGATAATGTTCCTTTTCAGTGCTGTGATTGGGAAAAACATATTGCTCTTCTATTCAAACTTGTTCTGGAAATATGCGTGCCAGTTGTATCCTTGTTTTAGACCAGTTTTTCTCAACTTTAGCAAATTTAAGATGTATGGTTTTCAACTCCTAGAATTCCCCAGTCAGCATGCAGTGCTGTACAAATAATTGATTACAACAAAAATGCCTATTGAAGAAAGAAAAGTATTGAACAGCAAAAATATTTTTTACCACAACAGACAAGAATGTGCCGTGTTGAATGAGACCAATCCTCTACCTATTTTTTTTTTTTCTTTTATTATTCTCTAACATAACCCTAGAAATATTTCTGGAAAATCACCAAGAAAAACATAAATGTTTGAGCACTTTAAACTCATTTGTACCTAAATAACTGTCTCGTTTGGCACAGCAACCAAACAGAACAGGTACAGACTTCAACGGGTAGTGAGGACTACAGAAAAAAAAAAAAACCAATCAAACCAGCCTTCCTTCCTTTGAGGATCTGTATACTGCATGAACCAAAAAGAGGAATAAAAAAATATCTACAGACCTCTCAGAACCTCGACATAATCTGTTTCAACTTCTCCCCTTAGAATGCTGCTATAGGGTATTGCATGCCAAAACAACCAGATATAAAGATATTTTTCCCTGTGCCATCACTCTGCTAAACACTTAATTCCCACAGCACTATCTCATTTATCATCTTTTCTCATCTTGTCATCTTTCCTACTATCTTCTCTTATTGGTTTCTTATGATTTATCGCTTGTTGTTTGTAACCTATGATTAATGATTTATGACCTATATTTATTACTTACTGTTTATATATACACTGTGAGTTTATATACTGGACACAATTTCCTTGTGTGTTTGATCTTCCTTGGCCAATAAAGAATTCTATTCTATTCTATTCTATTCTATTCTATTCTATTCTATTCTATTCTATTCTATTCTATTCTATTCTATTTCTTTCCTTTTCAGGCATTATAGATATTGAATGGAACACTCTTCCTGAAACTGAAGACAATATCAACAAATACAGTCTCCTACTGAATGAATTAGTCCAACTCTTTTTTCCCCAGTCATCTAAGTCATAGCTTCTTTTGACCACAATACGTCAAATAGATAGGTGCTATATCTCCCTCACTTGACTGAATAACCATGAAGTAAAATTAGCGATGTAGCAGAGCTGCATAGTTTCCACGTAATCCCAAATTATTCCAGGTCTCCAAAGAATTCCAGGGGTTATTATTAAGATATAATCTCTAATGGGATAGAAGAGCAAATATTCAGTACAGTTAATCCTTGATTTACAACTGGCTGCTTTACAACCGGTCAAAGCTATGACAGAGTTTTCCAGGGCTACTTATAACCTCAATTCAAAATGCAATGGTTGCCCCACACATATGCATACATGATCACATTTTGGCCACTCAGCAGCTGACCCACATTTATGATCATTTGCCAAATCCTGTGGTCACATGACCACAATTTACCTTTTTTTTGCCTGAAAATGGTATTTATTTCTAATTTCCAACAAAAAAAATCACCACTGTGTACAACAGATTTGCTTAACAACTGCTGTGTTCATCTAATGACCAAGTTGATTCACTTAATGACTGCTTCAAAAAGGTCATCAAATCAGATGCGATCATGGTGAACCACTTAACATCCGGAATTATGACCAGAATTCCAGGGTCAATTATAGTCATAAATTGAGGGCTATCTGTAAATGAGTGGAATCATCTTAGTGAGATTTAGTTTTAATAAACAGAAACAATTTCTATTTCACTTGTTCATAAGAATGTGACTTTCCAATATTCAATTCAAAGACTGGCATTCTTAATGCTTGCAAGACTCTGATATTCAGACAAATGGTAGACACTACTTTGGTATATATCTTCATTTTTTTAAAAAAATAAGAAAGATTGGTATTTATTTAAAACAGAGGCTTTCCCACATTTCTGCCCTAAATATATTATTGGTGCGCTAAGGCAGTGTTTCTTAGTCTTAACCACTGTATAAACTTTAACTCCCAGAATTCCCTAGCCAGCATGCTAGGAGTTGAAGTCTACATTTCTTAAAGTGGTCAAGTTAAGAAACACTGTTCTAAGGAATTCATAAAGCCCTTCCATTTAATGAAAGCAAAAGTGAAGCTTATCACTATCAGTTCACCAAAAATTAAGTGAAGGGAAATCTGATCATTTTCCCTTTAAACTTCTGATAATTCTGAACAAATCCAAAAACATAACTAGTAAGAATAACAGGGTATTGAAAAGGTGGGTAGCTTAGAGAACCCGCATGTCTCTAGACTTCTTAGCATAATTTCTCAGGTAAATTATTTCCTAACTTTAATGGAACAGAAACATTTTAAATATTTTTTAGAAATGTGCCTTAGAGTTTCACCACTCCAGTGAATATTCTTTCAGAATATTGAAAAAAAGAAGTTAAATATATTGACTTTCTACCCTTTTAGATCTCTACTCTTTTGCCAGGGCTGGGCTTCCCTCTAGTGTTTTATACTTCTACAGTATTGCCCGTGACCATAGTGCTTTTACTGAAGAAGAACCTGTGTTAGAATTGTGTAGATTGATATATCGATTGAAGAAACTGTCATTGTGTTATCTGAGGTGAAAGCTAGGGACAGTCTTTACAATTTTCTACCTCATAAGAAAGATTGCACTTACCTTATGACTTGTTTGTGTGATTTCTTTTTTGTGTGTTTTTTTTTTATTTTGACTGCCCAGATCCCTAGAGACTGGAACACTATTCAAAGACTGCAGAACAAATAAATATTCTATGTTCTCACAAAACATTGAGTTGTCTTTGATGTTGTCTAGCCATTCACAACTCAATGTAAACATATATATTTCCAAGAGCAGACTCTGAAAATAATATATTATTTGTGGGATGAAGCGATTGTTTTCATAGAAATTAACATTATTTGTTAATCTAGTTTGATTTCTATAAGACTCTCTTAATGGGGCAGGAGCAGGAACGTTTTTTAATGGAACCACATTCAAGAAAATTAACAGATTATGAAACATTGATAAGTTAAGAATGCCAAGAAGTATATAAGCCAATTAGTTATTTGAGAAAAGGAGGAGGGGGAAATGACATTATTCTTTGAAAGGGGGGAAAATCCCAATGTCAACCAAATGTTATTAATCAGTATTATTTGAATTTCAAAAAGAGCGAGGATTAAAAATAAATTGGTCTGAATTAACATAGTACTTTAATTTCAAATACCATGAACTCACCCTAGGGACACTGTGATCATTGTGTTGCTTTATTGTACTAGTATGAAACTGACAGAGTCTTCTGAGCTGATAATGATCATCCAATTTGATTTACATTATTTATGCTGCAAAGAAGTGTAGAGTTCCCAGTTTTTGATCACACCCGCATTATCCTACAGGATTGGAAGGTGACCAAGCCAACGGATTTCTAACTCTTTGTGATGCATTTCTGTAGCAAAACACTTAGCTAATTCAAATACTGATGTTGTTTTGTTGAATAAAATGTGCAAACCTTGCTATACTACCCTACAATTTGAATTTGCTTGTGTTTCTTCCTTTTTTATTTTAAAGTGCTGGGTGAGTTTTCAAAATAAGAAACAGGCACAAGGCACATATGTCAAAATATCAGAAATTAGAGTTTCTTCTGCTTCTGTTAAGAAATTCTAGTTTTCCAAACTCCACTTTCATAAAAACATTTGGTTTAAGACTTTCCTAAGATGCTTCTTACATTTCCTTGGAGAAATTCTGTTAATTCCAATGATTCCAATGATAAATTCCAATGATAATTTAAGAAGCCATGAGATCTCTGAGTTCAAAGTTTTAAATATCTTAAGGGATATTTTTTGTGGTTCTATCATGAAATCCCTGTATACTGAGAAATATTCTGCATTATACCATAGATTTACATTTTATTGATGTCATATGCACCCTGAGATTTTTGGAAATTGCACAACTATCATACTTAAATTGCTCGTTATCCTTTCATATGTATACTACAAGAGAAAATACTGCCAGAGAACTTCTCATTCTGGGAGGAAAAAGTAACACATTGCTATACATTTTCAAGAATGGCAATACAAACTATAGGCTCAGTACAGCCTGTTTAGGGCAGTAGCATAGGATATGCAAGATCAACTCTTTTTACTTTACCAGAACTGGACAACTTCAAGCTTTCAAACTGTGTGCTTGGATTCCAGTACTGTTTTAACAGCTTTGGGACTCCCTGCTGAATGTGATTATTAAAATCTCACAGTAGTTTACATAATTCAAGTAGACTATTAGCCTCCTCTTTACAAGCAGTTTTTATTTGAAAATATGAAATATTTTATTCAGTAAAGCAGCCGTATCTGCTTCCAGGATGGAGAAGCTGCAGCTGATTCCTGCACTGTAAGCTAATTCTTACAATGGAACACTTACAATTACAGCATTTGTCCTTTTACATGCTCCAGAGCAATTTTCAAAATCAGATTTGAAGTACTGCACAATCCTAATAGCTTAATTACCATCTGCTTAGTCAATTAGATAAGCCTTTGATCTAAGTAAAAGGGGTTTGTCATGTCCATATTCTGAATCATTTCCTGAACTAACCCTATACAAATTTTGGAGCAAGCTGGAGGAAGCCAAGTACTTAGACAAGATGCAGTCAGAGTTCAGTCCTGATTTCAGTAAGGAGAAGGATTGATCATGTTTGCTGATGATCTGTAACAGAATTGGGCTTGGAGGCTATATCCATCCTGCTGCTCTTTGATGTCTTATTGGTGGCTTTTGACTGTGGTGTTCTATTATCCTGCATTAGGAAACACAGGCACACTTTTTGCTTTACAAATAGGTTCTCCTATTTTCTTTTCCTTTATTTTTTTTTTTTCTAAAAATATTGTCTTGGAATGTTTATTTCTCCTAAAGGAAAAAAAAGGCATCACAAATTATTTCCCACCTTTTAGACTTCATTTGTCTCCCACATCCACACACACACATAAATACTTTTTGCTTTACAAAAATTATGCCTGGCTTTAATCTGCCCAGCCTCTCCAGAGCTAATACAGACACTCTAAATGCACCCCTCCCCCCAAAACTCTTACATTAATTGCATAGCAATCATGGAGACACACACCATAAGAAAAAATGCTCAGCAGGGATTTGAGAAGCTTCATTCAAAGTTGATGTGCTATTTGTGTCCCCAAGCAACTTCTTGTTCAATGTAAGGTTCTCATTTTTTCTGTGTGGACATTTCCAGTCAATGTTGACCAGATTGAGAAGTCACACAGGACTGTCATTTGTTGTAAACCTCAAACCTTAGCTCTCCCTGCCTTCTTGTGTAGAATAGAACAGAATAGAATTCTTTATTGGCCAAGTGAGATTGGATACACAAGGAATGTGTCTTTGATGAATAAACTCTCAGTGGACATAAAGCGATGAGTGATAAATCATGATCACAGTCAACATAAATATACATTCATCATAAATCATAAGATGCAACACTTAGTGATAGTCATAGGATACTTAATAAGCCATCAACATAAATCATACTAGGATATTAAATAAACACTATAAATTGTAAAGATACAAGCAACAAAGTTATAGTCATAAGTAGAAAAGGAGCTAGGTAGTAGAAAAGATGAGGATAATAATAATACAGCCTTACTAAATAGTTTGACAGTGTTGTGGGAAATAGTTGTTTAGCAGAGTGATGGCGTGGGGAAAAAAACTGTCCTCGTGTCTACTAGTTATAGTGTGCAATTCCCTATAGCAGGGGTCAGCAACCTGTGGCTCTGGAGCCGCATGTGGCTCTTTCATCCCTCTGCTGTGGCTCCTTGTCACTCAAAATATGTCACAACTGCCAATGTGTGACACCCACTGGCGCACAATTTATTGAGCTTTTCAACCTCCAGTTGGCCAACCATGGGTAAGTCCAAGAAAAGAAAAGTTTCAGAAGAAAACAGAACATTTAATTCAACTACATATGCTAGTTTTGTGGCCAATCAGGAAATAGTCAGGCACAGGAAGGGTTTTGTGGCTCCTGGTGTTTTCTTTTCTGTGGGAAACATGTTCAAATGGCTCTTTGAGTGTTTAAGGTTGCCAATCTTTGCTCTGTAGCATTGTTTTGAGGGAAGAAATTGAAACAATTTATGTCTAGGATGTGAGGGGTCTGTAGGTATTTTCACAGCCCTGTTTTGGCTGAAAACCATGAAAGCTCCATGAAACACTAGGTAAGGTCCTCTGTCCATTTGAGGTCAGGTATCATTAATATGCTGATGAAACCCATTTATACAACATGACCCTATGTTGAAGTCTTGAACCTGGAAATTGTGCAGCCCCAGATGGGGAAGAACAGATTCAGGCCTGCACTATGGGGTATATTTACTAAATTATCTCCTAATAAAACATTTCACTTATATCATAATATTAAAAAGTCTAGAAGTTTTATTTATTTCAGTGAATGCATCAAACAAGTCAGTATGTATGATGAATAAATAAATGTCCTTAACCAACCACAGTTATATTCTATTTTAAACACTGTTCATTTATTAATCATTTAAGAATTATCATTTAGACGTGTGTGTTTGTGTGAGAAACACACACACACAGAGATAGAGAGAGGGGGAGAGGGAGGGAGGGAGGGAGAGAGAGAGAGAGAGAGAGAGAGAGACAGAGAGACAGAGAGAGATCAGTGTTCCAAGTAACCCACCCATAGAAAACAGAACTATGAGAGAGGCAGATTCCTCAAAGAATAGTTTATTGCAGGGGTCTCCAACCTTGGCTCCTGGAAGCCTGGCGGACTTCAACTCCCAGAGTTCCACAGCCCTGGCTGTGGAATTCTGGGAGTTGAAGTCCGCCAGGCTTCCAGGGGCCAAGGTTGGAGACCCCTGGTTTATTGGATACTTCATATTGGCACAATTGGTGAAAGACGACTCTGAAATTTCTCACAGCTTTCACCTGATAAATAAAAGTCGTCGTCCTCCCTGCCCAAATTGCTAATCACACTGTCCAATCCAGGTGCTGACTGGCCACTTGGTTACTTTCTCCTCCTCTAACCAGGCACCTGTGAGAATGTCATTGACTCCTACGGGAAAATGTTATTGTTTTGGCTACAAAACCCCATCTAACTATTTCCCCCCCTCCTACCAGGTTCACTTCAGAGTTGACAAGAGACAGAGACAGAGAGAGAATGCTGCTGTATGATATTCCTAGACAATTCACTGCTTCTTAGACAATTTCCAGAATAAGAAATAAATCGTTAAGTGAGTATAATATTTCAACATCATTGTTTTCTGAACCCTTATGATGAAGCAAAGCACAACAATTATACATGTTCCAGGCTCGCCTTCATCTAAGGAAGCAGTCATTGAAAAGAAAAATACCAATCTGAATTAGTGAGATGAGATGGATAGATAAACAATTTAATGATGATACATTCATACATTGTTCAATCACTATAAAATACTGCCATCTTCTGGATATTCAATCAAACCTTCAACAGAGACCTACCCAAAAGGAAAATCAATTAGGTTTTTATTTTATTTTTTAAGTCAGTAAAGATAACCTTGGTATGGTTTAAAAGCAGTTTAGCAGGCTGATTTTAATTCTGCCCATTTAGACTAAATCCATTTTTTTCTGATGAAGCAAAATTATTAAAATGTTTTTCAGGGAGAAAAAGGAAGAATGAGCAAGATGGTAGAAATAGATGCACAGAGAGATAAAATAAAGAAGGAGCAAAATGCTCTCTTTATACTTTTTATTCGAGGTGATAGGTTTAAATGAAATTGTTGATCTTCATTGGGAGACTGTTTCAGGCTGGTTGAAATCTTATTAATCTGAGATGTCATAACATTGCATTTTATGAAAGCACTTAAACCTGGGAATCTTCTCCAACAATGACAACAAACATTAAATGCCACATTAATTTTTGTTGTTGTTGGAGAGCTTAACTTAATTGAGTCTATAGCAATGATTTATAATTGGGGAGCAGAAGAAAACTGATGGATCTTTTCCAATTCTATCACATTTTTCCTAACCTCTTTCCTTACTTCTTTTCTTCCTATAATGCTATTACATTTACTTATTCTTAAATCAGTAAAGAAGTATGAAGTCATTGTCTTAGGTGAAATCCTGTACTTCAGCCAACGCTTTGATGAAACATGAGCTTTAATAGATGAAAAAACAATTAAAATCTATTAGGTTCTTCATATTATATAAAAACAGCATAAAGTTTAAAGTCTCCCTGTCCAATATGTTTGACTCTCCGACAAGAAATATTTAATCCTTGGCCAAGGGAACCAGCATTGTCCAAAAATATTTATGGGGTCATGTGGTCAGCATGGATATATGCCAAAGGCACACAGAACACTGTTCCCATCTAATAAGTAGTACCTATTACTCTCATTTACATGCCTTTGAACTGCTAGGTGGGTGGGAGTTGGGGCAGGAACTACTCACACGGGATTTTAAGCCTGGGTTGTCAGATTTCAGGTGACAAGCTCAACATCTTTAACTGATGAGCCATGAATACAAGAATATAATATGATGGTTTTGTGTCCAAATTAACTCTGTTAGATTTTACAAGAAAAAAACCCCACAGCTTTATTAGTGGATATTATTTGGGTTTGGTCTTTCTATAGTGAGATCTATGGAAATATGTTGTGCAGGTGGGTGAGATGAAGAATTGGTCTTCAGTCTCCTATACACTCTTTATATGGCTCAATTCAGACCTAAAGAAGAATATGCTTGATGCATATACTGGAAAACATACACACATGGCTATAGAGTAACTGCACACTAGAACAACTAGACACAAGAACAGTTTTTTTCCCCGAACGCCATCACTCTGCTAAGCAAATAATTCCCTCAACACTGTCAAACTATTTACTAAGTATGCATTACTATTATTATTAATCTTTTCATCATTCCTATCATCCATCTCCTCCCACTTATGATTGTATGACTGTAATTTGTATCTTTATGATTGATATTGATTGTTCCTTGTATGATTTGATTGCTTATTTGTACCCTATGACTATCATTAAGTGTTGTACCTATCATTAAGTGTTGTATCTTTTCTTTTTATGTACAATGAGAGCATATGCACCATGGACAAATTCCTTGTGTGTCCAATCACACTTGGTCAGTAAATAACTCAATTCAATTCAGTTCAGTTCTGTTCAGTTCAGTTCTGTTCCGTTCCACCCCACTCCACTCCATTCTACTCCATTGCACTGCACTCCACTCCACTTCAGTCCATCCCACCCTACCCCATCCTCTATTATTATGTCCAAGTTGACTTAAGGATGTGAATGTGCGTGTGTGTTTGTCATTGTCTCTTTCCTGGGACGGGAGAGAGATAGAGATAGAGGAATAGGAGAGAGAGCAAGAAAGAGAGTGAAAAAGAGATATAGTTGGTCCAAAGCTTTGAACCTTAGGAAGGACTATAAGTTACAGGCCCTGGTGCTTTCATCATTATATGGCTCTAGCTATCTTAGCTGATGGTAAATAAGATAATAGATCTATTGCTGATATATAAATTATGATCTTTGGAGATTGTAGAACAGTTTTGAATATGCTATTTAATGCATCTAATCTATTAGCTATTGCATAGTGAATATGCCTGCAAATGCACAAATGTATTAATACAAATACTAACACACAGCAAATAATTTTAATTATCAAACAGAAATAATTTGATTCAGATTTTCATTAATCTGTATGCTAGTAAGGAATGTTGGGACCAGTTTTTGATTTTCTTTTTTTTTTTAAATAACTTATTCCGCATTCATTTGCAATATGGCTATAAAATTACAGAACAATGGTAACACATTTATGTGACTATTTCTCTTAATATAATTATTTTTCATTCATTTTTCTTAGGGTGTGATATATTTGCAATAATTTTTTTTTCTATCTACATGTCTTCTGATAAGTGTATTTATGTTCACGTTTTCTTAATATAAGCCATTTTTCCCACCCCCACCCCCCCAGGCCCCCAAAATCCCCATATTGCAAAATTATGGTATGTAATGTATTCCAATTGCATAGATATTTATGGAGAAGGAATCTGGATAAAATTTGCATAACAATAAGATAAATAGATTTCTGCTGTCTCCATGGCAGTAACTATGCAAAACTAATGCATTATCAATTAAATAGTAACCTTGAAGTTAAGATACACTTCATTTTGGAAGCATGCAATCATTTAAAAACAACTCTGAAATAATTGTCTGTCGTTTTGCAGATCCTAATTTCTCTTCTTTAAGTTTGCTTTGCTTGTAACATGAAAAACCAGTGAAATATTTTTAATGCTATTCTCTGCTGGTAATTCTCTAGTGCAGGGGTGGGGAACAATGGTTCTTTTATGACTTGTGGACTTCACCTCCCAGAATTTCTGAGCCAGCCATGCACTTCTGCTTTAGTGTGACATCATGGTATATTAACCAATACAATTAAAGAAAGGTAGCACATGCAGAGAACACAGATGCCAGAAGGAGGAACGTCAGTATTTAAGTGAGATTGGTTAAAAGACAGTTAATGCAAAATGGATGGTAGACAATAAATGTGCTGGTGATTGTTGTCTATGGACTGTGGAGGTTTTCATTTCCCTGTCATTACTTGATTTAAAATAAAGTCATCATTTTCATTAAATAATTGCCAAGTAAGTAATTAAAAGGTAAATGAGGCAAAGAATCATTATTAAGTTCTACCAACTAAAATGAAGATTCAGGAATAAAGCAAAATTGACTTCCTCAACATTTAGAAGAGGTTCAGTTTTCTTCAGTCTTGTACTATTGGAAAATTTAAATCAGCTCTGATCAGGAAAATATGATTTCACTGATTTCATGGTTCCTTTAATGTAACCCATGTTGACAACTGTGCCCCAAATCAAAAGGCAGTGAATAGAAGAATGGGCTAATGGATGTTACATTCTTATTGATTTATTAAGGAAGTCATACAACCTCAAAAATCTTCAGGTGCAAAATTAGCTACAAAATTCTTTAATGGTAACTGTAAAGGTAAATGTGAAACAAACAAGATAGATTTTGTCAAGTTTGGAACAGAACTTTAGGGAAATGTGGCCTCTAGAATGCTATCCCAAAAGCAATTGCACTCATCAGCCTGGAAAAAGTAATGCAGGTCTGATTTAAACAAGATTCATAGTTAGCAATAGCACTAGCTCTTAGACTTATACACTGCTTCACAGTGCTTTATAGCCCTCCCTAAGCGGTTTAAAGAGTCAGCATATTGCCCCCCAAAATCTGGGTTCTTATTTTACCGACCTTGAAAAGATGGAAGTCAGCCTTGAGCATGGCTGCCAACTCTCACGCAATCAGCGTGAGACTCACGCAATTCAACCAATTTTGACTGTCTCACTCTGATAAACGAAATCTCACGCTAAACCCCCAAAATGGAATGTACAAAAATAAATATATCTCTACATTCTCTGATATTCCGAAGTGAGGAGAGAATTCCACGCTGCAGGAAGCGGTTGCTCCTTTCCGCTCTAGGATGTCACAACTCTCTGGGCTTAACCCTTGCACTGCACTCTGCTCTGGCAGGCGGAGATGAGAGAGACGAACTCTCTATCCCCCATGAAGTACGACTACAGGGCATCCCTCTCCGGCCTCCCTCTCGCAAGGGGAGCTGCCGTGGCTGGCCTCTTGCGCGCCTCGGCTTCTCTCGCTCCCCAGCCTGATGGGAAGTCCCTGGAGAGGGAGGGGGAAGAGGGGGGGAGGGCTCCTTCCTGGGTACATTGTGTCCCTCCCCCCACCCTTTGCACCTAGATATGCGCCCCCCCCAGCCTCCCCTGGGTCCAAGAGGCTGCAAGAGGGTCTGGCAGGGAGGAGCCTCTCCAGGAAGGGGGTCCCGCCAGAGGGCAAGCTGGAGCGGGGTGGGGGGGCTCGCAAGGAGGGGGGGTTCCTGTCCCCTCCGAGCCCCAATCGCAGCCGGTGCAGGAGTTTCTCTCTTTTTAGGCTTCTTTCCCCACTTGATGCCAGGAATGTTTGGATGCTCTTTGGGAGCCCCTGGGAAGGAATCTCGCCTTGAGGGGTCTCCCCACAAATGCCAAGCAAAGGGGAGGGGAGTGGCCACTGTCCTCTCCTCTCCTCCCCCAGACAATCCAGGACTTCCCTGTAGGGGAGCAGCTGATGGCAGCATTGCTGGGGGTCCCATGCACAGACTGGGAGGGGGGCGTTTGGGGAGTGAAGGACACCAGCCTCCCCCCCCATTCTGTGTGTGTGTGTGTGTGTGTGTGTGTCCATCTGCCTGCCTGGCCCTTTCCGACCCTTCAGCTGGACTGTGAGGCTGGTGGGTCCAAGACTCAGCCTGGATCCCCCTCCCCTCCGCAGGTGGGAGGCCCAGAGGGTGGGAGAGGGCTGGGAAGGGCCGTTTCTGCCCAGCTCCAAGGCCGGGAACCCTGGCAAGGCCCCCTCCACCCCCGGGGCCATGTGAGGGAGGCTTCTGTGGCCCTGAAGAGGCAGCCTGGAGGGGCCGGATCCCAGGCACTTGGGACGCCCCTCTCAGCCAGGGACCCTGGAGGAGGAGGAGAGCCGGAGCAGCCCAAAGGGATGGGCAGAGGCCCAAGAATGTGGACCCTTTCCAGCCAAGATGGTCAGTGAACTGCATTATTAATATCTTACAAATCCGGTTCAAGTACATTGGTGCTGCTTGCATGTATGTATGTATGTATATGTCCAAATCATGACTAAAGTATGCATCAGATTGCACCATTTAAAATGTAAAATTGTCAAAGCTCCCTACCGTGGAAGGGGGGACACCCCCCTTCCACACCATCCCCCCCTCGGTCGCTCCGCTCCCTCGCAGTGTCTCACTCCGAACTATCACTCAAGGTTGGCAGCCCTGCTTGAGCCGGTGAGACCCAAGTTGCAGCCGGCAGTCAGCAGTAGTGCCATTGATGTGCCACCACTTTGCCACCACACCTCTTATAGTTAGATCCGAGTCCAGAGATAGCACAGCACTCTGCCCAAGACCAAACATCTTGAACATCCCTTCAGGATTTTGTCTTGAGTCCAGCATTCTTAAATATCATGGCTAAAATAATATAACTGGTTAAATCCCCGAGGAGATTTTTCTGTTCCGAAGAATATTCAAATTTTCAAGATATGCTGATTCATTTATACAAGAACACATGTATCAGAATCCACAAAGAGCAGATACCACCAAGTTAAATCTATTTTCTGATCTTTATAGTTGAATAAGCAAACCAGAAAAGTGAAATGAAAAATGGCAAGGTAAGTGATATCAATAGCTACAGGAGAAATCCAACTTCAATCACATTTCCAAGATAGTGCTACTTATGTGAACCATACTGCTCTTATTGAACATGTATGTCCTTCCCAAACTGGACTGGTGTAATTGCAGGTAGTCTTTAATTTACAACCACAACTGAACCTAGAATTTTGGTCATAGATCATTGTGGTCATTAAGTGAGACTGATATGACCACCATGCTCAATGACAACAATCTTAAGCAAGCATGCATGGGTACTTTACGGGGGGGGGGAGCCTCCTCTAGCTAGGACCATTAGGTTCACTTACCTTTTCACTTCCCTGCATCTTCTGACAGGTGTGCCTAACTGATGTAAAACTCAGCTAGAAAGCTCGAGGAAGGCAATGTTCCAAAAGGGTAGTGTTGCAATTTTTCTCAAGGCTGGCCAGGAGCAGTAAGTCAGCCAGCAAACTTACTGTTCCCAGCTAGCCTTAGTTAGCTTTTGAGCTGCACCTTGCATCAGTTGGTCAAGTAAAGGTAAATGTATATGAATCCGGGCAGGGAAAAGGCTCAGGCCTCTTGGGAGTGGTGGTGGGGAGGGAAGAGACCCACATAGTGAGGGTGGGGCTGCAAGAATGGATGCTGCCAAGCATCTACATTTGATCATATGACCACAGGAACACTACAAAAATTAAAACTTTGGGCAGGGGTTGTAAATCCCATCATTCAGCACTGTTGTAATTATGAATATTCACTGAATGAAAAGTCATAAATTGATGATCACCTATAGAACTGAAACTAATCCTGCTTTAACATGAAGAGAATCACACAAACATCTCTTCCAATGTGTTGAATAAGCTAGGTCTCACTTCTACCTACACATTGTAATGTATCTTGTTTCAGGTTTGCCATTGTATATGTTTTTGATCTAAAATATGCTCTATTCTTACATGGTAGATTAAATTTATGAAGATATTGCTGGAATATCTGTCAGTACAGAACAATGGAAAGATGGAGTGATTGTGTGTGGGTATTTTTTTTTAAACACAACAATTTTCTCTCATACAATTCCTGAGAGCATTTCTATTTTAAAGTACAATACTTCTGCAACCCTAACTGCTCAACGTAGCTGGAATTTGTGATTAAAACTACAAGTCCTCAAAAGCTTTTAATGCTGATGTCATTTCTACATAAAGAAAAAGAATTGAAACTTTTGGGGTAAAATTTTCAAAGAATTGATTTGAAAGCTAGTTTATGCTGGGCTGATAGATACAATGACATTCTTTTAAAGATCTTGTCATGCCCCTGGTGGAGACTGACTCTGAGGAAGAGGAGGAACAACCAACAGGGAGTGGGAGTGTGGCTCCAGACGTGGTAGAGAAGGCTGGGGAAGGGCAGAGGCCAGCTTAGCAACAGAGGAGGATCCAGGCCCATCCCTTATCCATCCTAGGTCACGGAGGGAGGAGAGGATCAGGGAAAAGCGAGGTTTACTCAAGAGGAGATTATCATGATCCTCCTCATGGCTTGCAGGTGGGAGCTATGTATATAAGTTTGCAACTGCGCAGTTAGAATTTGCAGGAGTCGATTTAGTGTTCACCTTGAAAGAGGTTTATCTTGCTGGCTTTCTTCCCATGGACTTTTCTTGGTTATTTTTGGGGAGTTTATGATTAGTTATCTTGGCTTGCTTCGTAACTCTCATCAATTTGTTTTGGTTTTCTGTTTGCCTTATTATTTACTTTTGTGACTTTAAACTGTGCTTAATAAAACTGTGAAGTTAAGTTGAAGGCCTTATCGGACTTTAATATATGTTTTGGGGTTTGGGTTATTTTGAGAGGCTATGGGTCATCACAGATCTCTGTGTCTATGGGGAAAACATGGCTTCCTGGTTGTTAACATTAACTGACACCAGTGATTGAGCTAGTATGGCAGGTTGTGGGGTGGCATTATTATATTGCCAATAGGACATGACAATTTCTGTCTTGGGTTTTCACAGCTGTGAAAGAAAAGTCTTGCATCAAACCTTGTATGAAGATTTCAATAGGTCAATACACACTTTGAATGTATTATTTATTGCAAAAATCCAGAGAGAAATAAATTATACATAATAGGTCAATGTTTTCCCTCTTACTGAGGGTTTCTTATTGTTACTAATCCTTTTAAATAAGTCAAAAAACCTTGTAATCTTAAGGAAAATCAGTTGTATTTTATATTGATGGAAATAATTTTCTAATGTCCTATTTCTCTTCTATTGTTAAATGGATTTCATTATACATTGGAATGTTGTTTGGCAGAACCAGCATTGTTCACGCTATTAAGTGATTCATATATGGAAATAAACCTGGTATAAATATTTTTCATCAGCTGTAGATTTTTCTTTGTGATGTGATTAAACAATGCTCTGGCTTTCAAGGATTACTGTATTTTTTAAGATCTGAGCACATTTAGTAGCTATAGAGTATGACAGTGCTAGGGAAGGGTATGGTAATGTCCTGAAACTTTTTGCAAATTTCACTTGTTTTATATCATGGGAAAAGTTGATTGATTTGCTCACCAGAACTGATTGAGTGAAACATGCTATACTACCAAGTTACCAAATTTGAGAATAATTTCTTAATTTCAAATATTTTTTTTACTTTTTAATAAGTCTGGTTGAGTGGTAATGTCAACACTAAAGGCAGCATTTCTTGATTTAAAAATTAGTAAGGAAAATATTCCATGGCTTTCAGTTGCATGCTATAATGTTATTGTTAGGCATCCAGAAAGTATCCATGATATCAATCACCCCAAGACATTTTCTCTCCAATTGATTTATTTAGGAACAGATCTAGTATGTCTAAAGTAATTTCCCAAAGTGTAATTATTTTTGCACGCTAAACAGAATCCACCTTCTCTCATCCCTTCTCTCCTCCAACTTCTATACTTTATAAATCGCGAGAATCAATTAACTGCAACTGGAATTTCTTAATACAACATACAGAATAACCTTGAACTTTCTAACTCTTCCAACCCACTTCAAATAAAATGTGGCAGCTGAATTTCAAAGCTGACAGGCATCCCCCTTGGCAAACTCCTCTGTCACAACTCCAATAAAGAACGGATTGTAGCCAAGACAGCCAGGATGTGATATGACCATATTCTTTAACTTGCCTAGCGTTACTACATGGATGCTATAATGAATATTCATCAAATAATTAACATCGGTTTCCTGACAAGGAGTGGTGTAATAATAATGATTCATGGCTGGATGTCAAGGGGGTGATGTTTTAATAATGACGAGAAATAAATGAGGGTACATGGACTCATCGAGCAGGGGAAAGGTGCAGTTACCATGTTTCTTTGAGGATGCTGGATGTTAGGCAGTGAAGCCAGGCGGAAGGTGGTTATAGTAATTATGTTGATATCCAAAGTATAACATGTATAAATATAGCTCTGGGTTGCAACGAAACCCAGAGCTGACTTTAAACATAATTTGATCTCTGTTACCTGTTGTTGTGGCATGGAAGACGAATAAAAAACTTCACTGAAGCTACAGGAGTGAGTTGATATCTTATCATTCACCCCTCAATTTCGGACAAACAGCTGAAATCCTCGTCCTAAAAGAAAAGAAAAAAAAAACACATACAGGGGTTACTACATTGTCCTTAACCCCCCTCTTCCCCCTCCATAAGGACCCTTCGGTTTGTGGGGAAAATCCTCATGGAATTGGTTAACCAAATGATCAGCATGAACATCTCAACTCCTTACCCACCTAGCATCTGAGAGGGGGTATCCTTTCCATAAGACCAAATATTGCAATCGGCCACAGTGTAATCTAGAATCAAGAATTTTTTGAATTTCATAATGTGTTTCCCCTTGTACCGTTAATGATTTAGGGGGAGCGATTGGCAGTGGTCTTATGTAGTAGCTGGTTTTAGTAAACTACAATGGAACACTGGATGAATTTTTCCCAACAGTCAAGGAAGACTTAATTGGACAGTGACCGGATTGATTATCTTTGAAATTGGAAACAGATCCAAGAATTTTGGACACAGCTTCTTACTGGGCAATTTCAACCTAAGATACTTGATTGATAAATATACTTTGTCCTCTACTTTAAAAGGCGGTTGAAGGGATCTATGTTTATCCACCTGTTTTTTATAATTTTTTTGCAGCTTCGATCAAAGCTTTTTTTGTATCTTCCCACCCTTTCTTGAATGAGTTTGTCCATTCCTGTTAGGGACATGGATGAGGGAGGTTGCCTAACAATTGTGGCATTGGGACAAAATCCATTCCAGTGTTGATTTGGAATTAAGTCAATCCCGTGCTGCTATGTACTGCATTATTGTAAGCAACCTCTGCAAAAGCTAATAATTCAGCCCAATTTTCTTGTTGATAATTTACATGGCATCTAATGTATTGTTCAATCATGGTGTTAGCCCTTTCCACTGCTCCGTTACAAGCAGGATGGAAAGCTGAGGATAACTCTTCAGAGGAACCAATGGATTTCAGAAATTCCCTCTAAAATTTTGTGATAAATTGTACCCCTCTGTCTGATATTATTCTATGAGGTATTCCATGTAGTCTATAGATAAGTTTCACGAACAGCTTTGCAAGGTTTTTTTTTTGCAGATGGAAGTCCTTTGCAGGCTATAAAATGGGCTTGTTTAGAGAATAAGTCAATTATAGACCAAATTATCGCATTCCCTTCACTCTTAGGTAATTCAACAATAAATCGTCCATTGCGATTTCTTCCCAAGGTTGGGTTGGTTCAGCAACTTGTTGCAGGAGGCCAGGGGTTTTTCCAGTTCTGTGTTTCATTGTGGCACAAATCGAGCAACTTTTTACATAGTCCTCAACATCAGGTTTCATTTTTGGCCACCAGAACTGTCTTCTCAGTAAATGTAGGTTTTTTAGGAATCCAAAGTGGCCTCCCAGCTGGGAATCGTGGCTACACTTTAGTACCAATAGTCTTAGGGTTGTGGGTACATAAAGTTTAGTCCCTTTCCAAGCTAATCCATCATTCATTGTCAACTCAATTTGATGGTCCAGGAACCAAGGATCTGTCAATAGGACCATTTTCAATTTTGCAGTGAGCTCATCTTCCAGGCGTTTGGGGTTGTGGTTGGCTTGGGCTTGAGTGGTCACTTGGCCTGCTGATTGAGCATCTGAAATTAAGGCTTGTACTATTTCCTCTTGGTGGCTGTCAAACTGAGGTTTTCTGGACAGAGCTTCTGCCCATTTTTCCCTCTGGGGACATATTTAATGTTGAAGTTGAATCGCTTGAAATATTGGACCCAGTGGACTTGTTTGGGCAATAATCTCCTAGGGGTCTTTAGAGCCTCGAGGTTCTTATGATCAGTCCATACCTCAAAGGCCTCTGGCGCCCCTTCTAGAAAATGCCTCCAAGTCAATAAAGCCCGTTATATGGCGAATGCTTCTTTCTCCCAGACCACCCACCTTTGCTCTGTGTCTGTCAGCTTTCTGGACACATAAGTGCAAGGCATCAGTCAGCCTTGAGAGTCTTTTTGCAGCAAAATGACTGCCACTGATACATCACTTGCATCCATTTGGACAATAAAAGGCTTGGTCGCATCTGGGTGCTGGAGGATGGGCATAGCTGTGAAGAGGTGTTTTAAGGTCTCAAAAGCTTTCTGACAGTCCATAGTCCAAGCCAGGGGTTGACTTGGCTTCAGTTTGGTGGGTGACTGGCCCGTTTTTAATAGCTCTGTCAATGGGAGGGCAACTTCAGCAAAGGATGGAATGAATTGTCTATAGAAGTTGGCAAACCACAAGAAACTTTAAAGTTGTTTTTGGGTTCTGGGGAGTTGCCAGTCCAGCATCGCTTTCACCTTTCTGGGGTCCATTTCAATTCCCAGGTTGGATATTTAGCAGCCTAAGTAGTCCAGCAACTCTTTGTGGAATTTGCATTTTGAGTGTTTCACATATAATTTGGCGACTAGAAATTTTTTTAGAACTTGTCGGATCAATTGAACATGTTCTCCCATGGTTTTGCTGAAGATAAAGATGTCATTCAGGTACACAAGGACCCCCCCAGTAAAGGTGTGGGTGTAGCACCTCATTGATGAGCTGCATAAACACTGCAGGAGTCCCCTGAAGTCCAAAAGGCATGATTTTGAATTGGAAGCTACCCAGAGGGCAGTTAAAAGCAGTTTTCCACTCATCTCCCTCTTTGATGCAGACCTGGTAGTAAGCTTCCCTGAGATATAGCTTGGTAAATACCTTGCCCTTCGACAGGTGGTTCAATAAGTCCTTCATAAGAGGGAGAGGATACATGTTTTTGATGCATATGGCATTCACGCCTCTAAAGTCAATACACAATATCAACCTGCCATCTTTCTTCTCCTTGAACAACACGGGGGCAGCTAATCTTGATTTGGCAGGCTCAATAAAACCTAGTTCCAAATTTCTGTCAATGTATTTCCTTAATTCAGTCATTTCAGCAGGCATCATGGCAGGCTTTGGTTTTGATAATTTTGCCCCAGGCTCTAATTCTATGGCACAATCAATGGCTCGATGGGGAGGTAAAACATTACACTCTTCTTCACTGAATGCTTCAGCCAAGTCTTTGTATTAGTCAGGTGCCTGGAGGTGATCTGGGGGTGATTTGGGAGAAGGTGGGATGCCATGGATGCTGGCTCTGGGATCAAGCTGACTGGTGGCTTTGTAGTGGGTGGAAGAAAGGGCAAGGGGTCTGGTTCCATCTTCGCAGGTCAGGTTCTTGGGGACATGGTGTCGGTCTGGTGGTCCATTGCTCCCATCTGCGCAAAGGGGGTTTTCCCAGCTGTGTTTGATGAACCTGCCCCTGCCTGGAGATCTTTCTTGATTCTTCCGACCTCTAACAGCTGGATTAGACTTCGACTGAGGTGCTTGTGGTACAGGAGCAGGGGCCAGACAGTCTGCCGCTCTATGGCTGGCTTGGCCACATCAGTAACATTTCAGCACCCTGGTGGGTTGGGTACGAGCAGTTTTGGCTGGTCCGGTCAGTGGTCTCCTAGCCACAATTTTCTTAGATGGGGCTGCCGAAAGGGGTTTCCTGTGTGGGTTAATGTTGTGATCTAAGCTGAGGGAGGTGGCATACCACAATTGTAAGGTCTCTGGGATTCCCCTAATTTCATAGGCCTTCTTTACTTCTGGATCAATGGCATTTTTAAAATAGTGTAAAGTCATTCTTTCAGGCCAATCCATGAGGTGGCTTGCGGCCCTTCTAAAGTCCCAAATGAATTCTGACAAGGGTCACTTGCCTTGCCTCATTTCTATTAACTTCTCTTCAGTCTCAGCTACCCTGTCTGGATTTTCAAATCTGAGTCTTAATAATTGAATAAATCTGTTTACATTGTGTAATTCGGGGGCTTGTTCATTGTGTAGTTAGGCCACCCAGTGTGAAGCATCCCCTTCATTCATCCCATTTGTTATGGCCATAACCAAATCGCACTCTGTGGCATATTGATCTCCAAATTGTTCTATATGGGATCAGATTCAAGTGAGGAAGTAATTGAAATGTTCATGGAGGCCATCAAATATGGCTTTAAATGGTATTTGGTTGTGGTTGAAGAGGTGGTACATGCCAGGCCCCTGCAGGTTGTACTGGAATGAAAGGAACAGGCCAGGTGGCATAAGTAGGCTGGATAGACCCCCTGGCTGGGTGGTGTCTCTCTGGAATAGGGGTCCCTGTGGTCTCGCTGCTGGTTGGTGCTGCATTTGTGGTTGCCAAGAGGAAGATGGGGGTGGCCTGGTTCCCTGGTTGGGTGGAGGGGAAGTGGCTGCTGTCTGTTGTCTGGGCAACCCCCCTTCAGACCAGGGCTGTGTTGGTGCTGGCTGCCATTGGCATTAAATCACCCCTGGCCTGGATAAAATCCCCACCCTGGAGGGATATTCTCTGCAGGGGGCAAAATTCCTTCTGGAAAATGAGGGGATTGCCTTGGAGGCTGCAACATACCTCTGTCAGTTGATGCTTCTTTCTGGCTTCCCCCAACTGGCATCTGTATAGTCTCCTCATCCCTCACGATACTTGGGTAAGTGAATATGGGTGGTCTCAAGCTTCCACCTATCCAAACAGACTGTGAGACCAAACATGTCACCTTTAAATTCTGGAACTGTTGATGTAAATCTGCCCTTGAAGGACTTCCAGGATAAATCTTGGGGGTGTCTTCTTGAGAAAATTTCAACCCCAATTATCTCTCTTCCTTCCAATCTGACAAAATAACAATATGCCTGGGGCTTTAGAGAAAGATTTCTCTTCAGACATCTGGGTTACATCTGGGTTATAACAACTTCTTGAGTTGAAATGCTTCAGTGTAGCTTCCAAATCTTTCTTCTACTGCCATTCTGAAAGCCTCCATCATCTCCTCCAAACAAGGGCTGTCAGATCCAGTTAATGCTCTGGAGAGAGGGCCCCCACACACTCCCCCCTGCACATCTCCAACTTTGGCTGATTGTTGATCTTTCTCCATCTCTGGGAAAAGAACTCTGGGGTATCAGCCAAGCCCCTTCAAAAAATAAAAAAAATCACTTTGGGAAATAAATGTAAGGCATCCAGAAAGCATCCATGATATTAATCACTACGAGACATTTTCTCTCCAGTTCATTTATTTAGAAACAGATCTGGTTTGTCTAAAGCAATTTCCCAAAGTGAAATTATTTTCACGCGCTACACAGAATCCACCTTCTCTCCTCCCACTTCTACACTTCATAAATCATGAGAACCAATTTACTGCAACTGAAATTTCTTAATACGACATACAGAATAACCTTGAACGTTCCAACACCTCCAACCCCCTTCAAATAAAATGTGGCAGCTGAATTTCAAAGCTGACAGATATTTTCATTCTGTTACATAATTGCTGTTTTGATGGATGAGAAGAGAACTGCATTAATGATATTTCTTGTGTTTGTATAGTTCTAATTAGAGGGGCTTGGATGGCCATCATATGTCTTGTGAAAATGCTTTATATGGGCATTTTTAACAAATAGAAAGGACTAAAGTGCTAATATTGATTTTAAAGGAGAAAAAATGTTCTAAACATTCAGCAATAGCAGTAGTACTTAGACTTATATACCACTTCATAGTGCTTTTACAACCCTCTCTGAGTGGTATACCGAGTCAGCATATTTCCCACAACAATTTGGGTCTTCTTTTTACCAACTTCAGAAGGATGAAATGCTGAGTCAACCTTGGGCCTGTGAGAATCGAACTGCTGGCAGTTGGCAGAATTAACATGCAATACTACATTCTAACCTCTGTGCCACCTTTTGTTGTTCTGTTGCTAAATTGTGTCTAACTCTTCATGAACTCATGAACCATATCATACCAGGCCTTTCTATCCTTCTTTGTCTCTCAGAGTTTGCCCAAATTCATTTTCATTGATTTGATGACATCATCTAACCATCTTATCTTCTGCTATCCTTTTGTCCTTTTGTTTTTAATCTTTCCCAACTTCAGGGTCTTTTCCAAGAAGTCCTGTCTTCTCATTTAGTGGCCAAAGTATTTGATCTGCAGCTTCAGTATCTGTCCTTCTGAAGAACAGTTAGGGTTATTTTCCTTTAGAAATGACTCATTTGATCTTGCTGTCCAAGACACTAACCATGGTTTTCATTAAAAGGTGTCTTCCCCTTCCCCTATTTACTGTAAGCATTTATTTCCAACAACTATAGTTTCCGGTGCTGATTTAAAAAAAACAAACAAACTTACAACTTGGAACTGTTCAAAATATGACAAAAGATTCAGTGATTAAGTCAGAAAAAAAGGAGACATACATACACAACTAGCATGAAACTATTGAAAAAGTGTTCATGTTGGACACTGATGTCCAATGGACTAAAATTTAGTTTCCAAATTTCTCCTTTAATTGTTTATTTGACCAATGTTCTTGATCCCCACAGTGATTGTAAGTAATTCTCAACCAATTTGATTAATACAATTTAAAGCAGCAGGAAAAGTGAAGAACAGAAATAACAAAATCATGGTTTCCTGTCTAGGGTCAAGACAATCATTATACAACCTGTACATTCTGATAATAATAATCAGCTCAATATCCAAATTGAAGTTACAAATCATCCTGCACAGTGTGGCAATATAGCCAAATGAAATTCAATGAAACTCCCTCCGCGTTTATTTATTTTCCTTACAAGAGGCCTAGAAATTGGCTAAAGTTTCATTCAATTGTCCTAATGATCACTGAGAATATCTGGTACGAGAGCAATGTCACTGACATTAAAATAAGGACAAGTGTCAGTTTAGTCTTATTTAATATCTTCATTAATGATCTAGAGGATAGAAGTAAAGAGAACATTAATTAATTTAATTAACAGATTATGCAAAGTTGGAAGGTACTGCAAATGCTAGACAGAAATGGAGAGAATTGAAAAATGCCACCAGGGAATAACTAATTGGGATACAACTCAGACCATAGGATGGGCAGGGGGGTGGGTGGAATTAAGATGTCAAAAATCTGAGACTATGATTACAATACAGTGTTTTTAATCTCAGTGAGCTCATACCCCTTGCGGGGACAATGTTGTGCTATATACCAATATCTGTTTATCATACAGAATTAATGCTGATGATGAAAGAGAAAATTAAAATACAGTAATTGATATGAAATTCACAACACTTTTATTTTTATTATTCCATGTCTAAATGACAAAGAAGAATTAAAAATAGTTTCAGAGCAGGGAAAATGAGATGAACTGAGTGACATATGGCAGAATAATATTGATCAACATACTGTAATGGGAGTTATGGTCAATGGTGTTTCTCCTGAAAAGAGGGGAAGGAGAAAGAGAATAAGTTTAGCTGCTTCCCATAGCAATCCAGCTATTGTTTTGTTCTGTTTTTTAATCCCCTGGTTCCTCAAACATTGTTTGGCAGACCTCAGAATACCTTATTCCATAAGAAAATTGCCAGTTACAAATTTGTGCAACTTTAATCCACCTACAGTAGTAAAGATTTTCTAATTTGATTTAAGCAACATGGTTTGCTACAATAATAATAAATAATAAATGCAAGGATCTGCAAACAGGGGTAGAATGACTAGCAAAAGAAAGCAAATATTGTACCAATAGGTGCCTTATTTGCAATCCCAAAACATCTGAAGTGCAACTTGAATGCCATTGGCATTGGCAAAATCACCATCAGTCAGTTGCAAAAGGCAGCTTTACTCATAATAGCTTGCATCCTGAGACAATACTGTTAATACAGTCACATCTGCCTATCCCAAGTCCTTCAAAAAGACTTGATAGGTAAACAAAAATGCCAAATATGATCTGAATATCTGGCTGACAAACCATAATAAAATACAAAGGCTAATAATGGACAATCAGTCTACCAGATAAATCAAGCAGATGTGACCAATGATTACATCAGAGTTATGTGATAATATACCTGTTTTTCATCAGGATGTAGTGATGCTTGTTTGCTGGTCCTTAAAGATTTTAGATCTGAAAAGGTGCTTCTAAATGTAGAACATCAAAAACATCATTCTTATTTGTTAAATGGCAAATATTGTATGAAGCATCAAAGAATTTATGCCCCTTGCTTCAGAAAAATGAAGAGTTCAAAAGCTAATTATGTTAAGTTGGAGCATGGGTGCGAATGATGGAGACGAGCCGGTAGAAACAGTGAACTTCAAACTCTTTATTTACATATTGTGAAAGCTCCAACTGGAGGGCTGCTATAGCCTTCCTTATATAGGCAACTTATTAACTATTCAACCAATAGCAATCCTGGAACGCTAGCTCCGTTAACCAATGGGAATGGCCTGTTAATGGCCAATCAGATGCTCCTGAACGGACCAATCCGATCCTGCCATTAACAGCCAATCAGAAGTGCAGGGCCAGAACCCTGCACTTGACTTCAAGCTCAAGATAACTTTATTGGTATTATTCATTCACAACACCCCTTTCACCCGGCTTCTGCCCAGGGGGCGCGGTTACATAGTCCTTAAGGTAGGATGGCTGTTTTATTAGTCTTTTCGATTTTCGCAAAGTGCCTGGCGGTTGGCTGCACTTCTGCTGAGGTAGATCGTTGTTTAATGGTAGGGGTGCCTCTGGTTCCGAGTTCGCATTCCTGTCGTCACCAATATCACTGGCCACTCCCTGAGGTGAACTCACTCCGGTCCCTGGTTCCTGTTCCTGCGTTTCAGTTCCATTATCAATCTCTTCAAAAAGATTTTCCTCTAATTGCAATTCATTTTCCTCTGTATCTCCCCCCCCCTCAGTTTGGTCATAAGGGAGTTCAGAAGTGCGTGACGGTAGCCGCGATCGTAGTTGATCTATGTGGCACTTCCAAAGTCTATCGTCAGGGCACTGAACAAGATATGATCTTGGGCTGGTTACGTGGATTACGGTCGCTTCTACCCACAGCGGATCGCCCGATAAGTTTTTAGCGAATACTAAATCACCTAACTGGAAGGTACGGCATCGGCCGCTGGATCCGAGTGGCTTTTCCGTTTCATAGGCTGGGTGTAACCGATCGAGGTGGGAGCGGAGCTTTCATCCCATTAGCAGCTCGGTGGGAGTTTTGTTGGTGATGCTGTGAGGTGTGATGTGCTGTAGGAAAGGGATCCGGTTGATTTTCTCGTCGATGTTGTCATAGTCTATCTTTTGGAGAGTCCTTTTGATGAATTGTACCATGCGTTCAGCCCTACCGTTGGCTGCAGGGTGGTCAGGCGAAGTGAGCGCATGTCAGATACCGCGGTCAGCCAGGTACTGCTCAAAAGACAGCGGGGTAAATTGGGACCCATTGTCGGATACCAGAACGTCTGGTAATCCGTGAGTTGCAAACAGTCTTTCCGTCTTTTGATGACCGCTTTGGTGGTCATGTTGCTCATTCGGTGAATCTCGAGCCAATTTGAGTAGGCGTCGACGGTTATCAAAAACGTGTGGTCTTTGGGGGGGAGAAGGCGGAGCTTCGTCGTTGCGATACAGCTGCGATCTCGGGGCTCCAAGATCAAAGCTGATATCTTCGCCCCTGGTCGGTCCTAACAGACCTAAACCATCTTGTAGTGACGGTGACAGTAAGGGGCGCGTTCTGTAGATTCCAGGGACATCGCAAGTCCCTGGTCGATCCAGAAGAAGCCCCTTTGCCAACGGCAGAGAGGCAGCCATTCGGCTGCTGAAACTGGGACAGCTCCGGAAGAACGGGATAGAAAGAAGTGTATCGGCTGGTGAGGATCTTTTTTTTTTTTGCTTGGGATTCAAGAACACTCTAATATTAGAAGAAATCTGTAAAATTATTGACAGAATTTGACTTAGCAACGATCTTTTTTTGTAACGTCAAAGTGAGGCTTGGCTTTTTATTTTTACTTTTTTTTTCTTTACTGAATTTCTATTGCGATATAGTTAACCAGACTGGCTTTTTTCTTTTATATTTTTATATTTACTGGTTTTCTCTTTGCTTTTCTGACTGTTTGTATTTTTAAAAATAGAGGCCCCCTTTAATATTTTTTTTCTCTTTTTAGGCTTTTCTCTGGGGGGAAGAAGGGGGGGTGGATTGAAGAAACTTTGTAACACTGCCAACTAGAGGCTTGGAAATATTCTATTTGAAGTTGAAAAACTTTTGTTTGAAAAACTTTTCTCAAGGCTACTGGAAATGATAAGATAGAGGGAAGAGTACTGGAGGATGTTTATACAGGTGCTCTTTGGAACTTCTATTATTAAATGAATATTTGAAGTTTGGCTTTGAAACTTGTGGAGAAGTCAAATAAGAGCCTTGGATAAATAAAAGGCAGTGTGTGTCTTTTTTTTTTTTTTAAACTCCTTATTAATTGTTTCATCCCTCCCCTACAACCCCACACTATTTTGTAATATTTTGTAATATGTAAATAATATTTATTTTTTTATCTTTTATTATCTTTTATTTTTATTTTATTTTTTTTAAAGGGGAAGCCTCAGAACACTCTTTTTCTGCTTCTTTTCTTTTTTTTATAGGGATGTCTGCTTTTTTTATTTCCTTTTTTGACTTATTTTTATGGGGTTTTTTTCATTTTCTGAGGTTTTTCAATTGGATTAAGGTGGGAAGAATTTGAAGAACTCTCTTTTTCTTTTTTCTTTTTTTCCTTTTTCTTTGCTTATTACTTTTTGATATTATTGGGCTTTATTTTGCTTTTTTTTTCATCTTTTTATTTTTAATTTGAATTATATTTGCATATTTTACAATTGGATTAAGGTATTGAAGAACCTGAAAAATCTTTTTCTTTTTAATTTTGGGCTTTTTACTTATTACTGGTTTTGTTTTTGTTTTTTGTGGTGTTTTCCTTTTTTTTAAAATTGGATTATAATTGGCTACTACACTAATTGGATTAAAAGATCCGGAAGACCCTGAGTTATCGAAATGAGTAAGAAAATTTTACCTTCAGGCATCTCAACTTCCGCTCCTGTTTCCCCGTCATCTGGAGGATGACTCTCAACAATGGCAAAGCAAGACAAAGTGCAAGTGGATTTAATGATGGTTATGCAAGGAATACAAGATCTTAAAATGAGTATGGAACAAAGAATGGAGAGTATTGACCAAAGAATTGGAAAGATGGATGAGAAAATTGAAAATTTTCAACAAATGATGGTGAAACATGATGAGAGAATCCAAAAAATAGAAGAGAAAGACAAACAAAAAGATGATACAATTGGGAATATTGATAACAGATTAACAATGGTCGAACAAGAAAAAAGTGGGATGTTGAAGTGGGAGATGGACAGGTCAGAATTTTATCTTAGATTCCAAAATATTGAGGAAGAAAAAGGACAAAACTTGGCGGCAGTAATGATTGAAATTTTGGCTGGAGTCTTGGAAATAACAGAGGAAAACATGATGGATGGAGTAGATGAGATATATCGAGTCTTCACAAGATATGCGATGAGGAATCAATTACCAAGAGAGGTCCATGTAAGATTTACTAAAAAAACTATTAAAAACCAAGTATTACAAGTGGTAAGAGAGAAGGGGTTGAAATATAAAGGCAAAGAGATTCTGGTCTTAAAACAAGTATCTAGAAAAGTGAGAGAGATTAGAAGAGAGTATCGATTTTTGACTAAAATGCTATTGAAAAAAGAGGTGAATTATAGATGGCTGATTCCAGAAGGATTAATGTTTATATGGCAAGAACAGGGATACAGAATTGATTCAATTGCGAAAGCAGAAATGTTTTACAAGGAATTTTTTGAAAGAAGAGAAATGGAGACGGAAAAAGAAAAGATTTTAATTGAACTTGAAGAGGGCCAAATGGAGATGGAAAAAGAAGAAGGCACAATAGGTGGACAAATGGAGATCAAAGAACAACGTGAAATAAGATCCACGAGAGCTGTTAGACCTAAATATAAAACATAACTATGGGGGAGAAAAAACTGATTTCTATGAATATAAATGGACTGAACTCAGCTATCAAAAGAAGGAAAACTTTTTATAAATTAGAGAAGCTAAAATTTGATATAATTTGCTTACAAGAATTACACATTAAAAAACAACATGAACAATTATTGATACGACCAAAGTTAGGGAAAATATGTACTTCTCTGACCCATTGTAAGAAAAGAGGAGTGGTTTTGTACGTTAAAGAAACCACTCCAGCCAAATTGATTGATACGGATGAAGATGGAAGAGTATTAATAGTTGAAATAGTGAATAATAATATAAAAACTCTCTTGGTTGCAATTTATGCCCCAAATGATAAGCAAGAAGAATTTTATAAAAAATTACATATGAAAATGATTGAACTGGACTATGTTAACATACTTATGATGGGGGAATTTAATGGAATTGTAGACAATAAACTGGACTATACAGCAAAAACAACACGACAAAATAGGAAAACTCTCCCTAAATCCTTTTTTAAAATGACAGATGAACTAAATTTAAAAGATATATGGAGAGAAAGAAATATTAAAACTGAACAATATATTTTTTATTCAAACAGGCATTTATCGTGGTCCAGAATAGATATGATTTGGACATCAACAGAATTATTATCTAACATTCAAGAAATGAATATTGAAACAAGTACGTGGGCAGACCATAATCCAATGACAATTAAATGGAAAGGACAAAAAAGAAGATCTAGATGGACATTAAATAATACTATTCTAAAGGAAAAAGATTTTACACAATGGATGGAAAAAGAATTGGCTTTCTTCTTCAATGAAAACAAAAATGAAGATACTTCAATACAGAATGTTTGGGATACAATGAAGGCATATGCAAGAGGATTAATAATAGACTATATAAAGAAAAAGAACATTAGGAAGAGGCAAATGATTAAAGCTCTAGAAGATGACCATAAAAAACTGGAAAAAGAATTACAGAAGATGCCACAGAAAAAAGATATCAAACTTAAAATGGACATAATTAAACACAAAATGGATCAAGCAGAGAAAGAAGAATTGGCACAAAAAATTAGAACTATTTTAAAGATGCAAATAGGCCAGGTAGATGGTTAGCATATAAGCTGAGAAAAGAGAAAGAATCAAGGAAAATATCACAGTTAATAGATGATCATGGTCAAATTTGTTATGGTAATAAGGAGAAAAAGGCAATCATTCGAGATTTTTATGGACAATTATATAAACAAGAGGATCTTGATGAGGGAAAAATTAAACAGTATTTACAAAATGCTAACCTACCTAAGATACCTGATGAAACTCAGAAAATGTTAGAAAGTGCTATAACAATGATGGAATTAACTGAAGCACTTAACAGACAGAACAATGGGAAAGCACCAGGACCAGATGGTTTCCTGGCAGAATTTTATAAAACACTACAAGAATCATTGAGCATTCCACTGTTAGAAGTCATGAATGAAGTTATGATAAATAAGAAAATACCTGAAACATGGTCAGAAGCTTATATTACACTTATTCCAAAAGAAGGGGTTGACCCATTACAAATTAAGAACTATAGACCTATTTCTTTATTGAATGCAGACTATAAAATCTTTGCTTCAATCTTGGCAGAAAGGCTTAAAAAATACCTAAATAACTTTATTCACTCTGATCAGAATGGATTTTTACCAAAGAGACAGATCAAAGACAATATGAGGGTAATCCTGGACACATTGGAATATTATGAGGCGCACTCGGAAAAACAAATGGCTTTGATATTCTTAGATGCCCAAAAGGCATTTGATAATGTGAACTGGAGATTTATGTTATTATTATTGGAACAGATGGGCTTTGCTAGAAAATTTATCCAAGCAATAGAAGCCGTATATTATAAGCAAACGGCAAAAGTAATGATAGATGGAGAATTCACAGACTCTATTAATATTAAAAAAGGTATAAGACAAGGATGCCCATTATCTCCTTTGTTATTTGTATTGAACTTGGAAGTTTTAAATAGAAATATTAGAGAGGATATAAACATAAAAGGAATGAAAGTCAAAAAAGAGGAATTCAAATTGCAAGCCTTTGCGGATGACTTGGTCTTTATTTTGGAAGATCCTTTGGAGACAGCTTTAAAACTATTGGAAAATATAGAGACGTATGGTGAGATGGCCGGTTTAAAAATAAATAAAGACAAAACAAAGATTTTGACAAAGAACATGTTATTAAGGCAAAGAGAAGAGCTGGCAGATTTATTGAAAATTCAAGTTACGAATAAAGTTAAATATTTGGGGATATATTTGACGTCAAGGTGTACTACATTGAAAGAGAATAATTATATTAAGCTTAAACAGCAGATAGCATCCGATCTGAAAAAATGGGAAAACCTACAATTGTCATTGATAGGTAGAATTTCAACAATCAAGATGAATATTTTACCCAGAATTTTATATTTGTTTCAAACAATACCAATTAGGTTAAGTAAAGATTACTTCGAAGAACTAAATAAAATTGTGTTGAAGTATATATGGCAAGGCAAGAAAGTGAGAATAAAATTAAAACTTTTACAGGATGCTAGAATTAGAGGAGGATTTGGCCTTCCTAATTGGGAGTTGTATTATCAAGCTGCAAACTTAATGTGGGTTAAAGAATGGATAACGTTAAGAAAGACTAGATTGTTGACATTAGAAGGTCATGATTTATTATAACATTGTTATAATAACATTGATAATTTATTTTAACATTATAATTTATTATAATCAATGTTATAACATTGATAACATTGTTTTACCCTAACTGGTTTAGGTAAATAATAATATGTAATCATAGTTTGTATGTTAAAGTGTCTGCAACTTTAACTGTGGGATAGCAATTAAGGGAGTGGTTGTGAAAGCACTTTAAAAGAAGCAAGGCTGCAGCTTGCTCTCTCTCTGGCTTTGATGATCCCTGATTACTGCAAGGTCTCAAGACTGCATTGCTCGAACGGGAGAGAAAACAAAGGACTGACTTGTAAGTGAATTGACATAGATATTTCTACACGGACTTTGCTAACTGAATATCCCTGAATGGACTGACTAAATGATACATGACTATTGGACTGTTATTTTGACTATGCTATGAACTCATAATGGAATAAACTATATTTTTGATAGCACAAGCGTATCTGTTATTTTTACTGTATGTTAATAAACATACAAGCTTAGCTCACTCATTTATCTGTGTGCCTATCTGACTAAGCTGCACATTCTGTTTAGCTTGTCTCCCTAACCCTGGTTGGGGAAACCAGGCTTAACACTGGTTATGGGCCCAGAGGCTGCAAAGTCAGTTTAACTAGGATAAAACAGATTTATGTAAAAGTGAGAGTTTGTGTTGTTATACATTACAGTAAACAGACGGCTGTGTTTTATTAATTATAGTTTTATATCCATATAAGAAAACATGGCACAAGTCAATCAACAAAGTTTGTCCCTTATATCCAAGCTGGATGGAACAAACTATGTATCATGGTCTATGAAATGTAGTCTGCTTCTACGAAGAGAAGGTTTGTGGAACATAATTGAAAATCCACCAAACGTAGAAGAATGGGATCCAGAGGATGAGGAAGACAGACTAAAGATAGAAGAATTTATGCATAAAAATCAACAAGCTATTTGCATTATTGCTTTAACCTTAACTGATAAGCAACTTGTTTATATCCATGGAGAGAAAACAGCTGTTGGGTTTTGGCAGAAGCTGAAGAGGATTTATGTTCGAGATAATGTTGGTGCTCACATAAATCTAACACGGAAACTTTTCAGTACACATCTCCATAAGAATGGTGATATGCTGAGTCATTTGAAAACTATGCAAAGCATTTTTCAAGAACTGCATGAGAAATAGCTTATTTTCTCTGAACTACACCAAGTCTACATAATTCTATCTTCCCTTGACGAAAGTTATGATAACTACGTAACTTCCCTTGAAATATTGCCAAAGGAAAGCCTAACTTTAACTGATATAACTGGCAGATTGATTGAAGAAGCCAGAAGAAGGCTTGAAAGAGATGAGTTAAGGAGGGAGCAACCTCAAAAAGAAGATAATGAAACTCCTACTGCATACGCAATTAAAAAGTGTTTTAATTGTGGAGGAAGAGGACATTTGGCAAGATTTTGTAAAAAAGCAAAGCAGCAGAACGCTGGCCAGAATACTAAAAGTCATCAAAAGATAAATAAAAATTTAGAGTTAGCCATGGATAGTAACGGAGCTGTAAAAAATAATTTATGGGTGGTTGACAGTAGAGCATCACATTGTATAACAAATGATAAGAAACATTTTATTAAAATGTCCAAGAGTACACAGCAGATATCGTTAGCCAATGGCTGGAAACTGAAAGCTAAAGGTCAAGGTATAGCATATTGTTCTTTTATAAAAGAGAATGTAAAAATGTTATATGTACCACAACTTAAGTTTAATTTAATTTCAGTTAGAATTTTGGTTAAACTAGGATATGTAGTTACATTTAGGGGAGATAACTGCATAATTGAGAAAGAAGATAAGAAAATTACTGCATCTTTAAGAGGTGAATTATATGTGTTAAATGATGATGGTTTAAAGGTGGCTAACACAGTTTATGAAAATAAGAAACCTCATGATGAATGTATTCACTTGTTACATCGAAGGCTAGGGCATTTAAATTTTAAAATACTTAAGAAAACTGTTGAATTATCTAAGGGAATAAGTTTAAAACCTTGTAATAAGTATTTGCAATGTAATGCCTGCAATCAAAGCAAAGCCAGGGTCACACCTGCTAATAGAGTTGATGGATTTACTACCAAAGAACCTTTAGAGGTAGTATTTGCTGATTTAATAGGTCCGAAAAAATCAAGTGTAGGAGGAGCTCATTACATACTAAGTGTAATGGACCACTATTCTAGATATGGGTTTTGCTATTTAATGAAGAGCAAAACTGAAACATATCAAAATCTCTTTAATTGGATTAAATTTGCAGAAAGGAAAACTAAAAAGAAATTAGTAACTCTTATAACAGATAATGGTACAGAATTTACAAATAATAAATTGCAGAACAGACTAAGAATGTTAGGTATTCAACATAAAATGTCTGCACCATATAGGCCACAACATAATGCCTTTATAGAGAGAAGAGGCCAAACATTACAATCAATGGCACGAACTATGATGTCTGATTCAGGATTACCTGACAATTTGTGGGGAGAAGCAATAATGTGTGGTAATCATATATTAAATAATGTTGTTAATTCAACAACAGGTGAATTACCATTCACACTGTGGCATGGTACAAAACCTGATTTAAGTTACATGCACACATTTGGAGCACCAGCATGGGTGCATATCCCTACACAACTTAGACACAAAGGACAGCATAGAGCTAAAAGATTATATTTTGTAGGATATACATCTAATCATAAATCTTATAGATTCTGGGAACTAGGTACATCTAGAGTTTACATCAATGCTAGTGCAAAATTCCTAGAACATGTAGGATGGAATAGATTAGAGCAAGATTTAAATGATGAAGTAATTATTGAACCCTACAAAAGGCAGAAAGATCAGACTAGTTATAAGAAGAGTCCAATTAAAGAAGAAGTCCAAGAAGAGCAAATAGGACCAGAACAAGAGGAAACAGTTGATCAGGAAGAGTTAGATAATCAAGAAGAGTTAGTTAATGAAAGTCCACCTGTAAGTCCTGTAATACCTAGACGTACTACACGTATAACTAGACCACCTGATAGGTATCAAGCAAGTATAGTTTGCCAAGTAACTAAAGTTCCAACTAGTGTAGATGAACTTAGGATGTATCCTGCTAAGGATCAGGAGAATTGGCAAAAGGCAATGGAAAAGGAACTAAATTCATTAAAGGTAATGAAAGTTTATGAAGATGCTAAATTACCTCCAGGAGAAAAATCCATTGGGTGCAAATGGATATTTAAAGTAAAAACTGGAAATGATGGGACTGTTACCCATAAAGCTAGGTGAGTAGCTCAAGGATTTAATCACACTGCATCTGATTACGATGAAGTTTTTGCACCAAGTCTTAAAGCAACATCTTTAAGAGTAGCATTAGTGTGGGCAGCTAAGAAAAACTATGTCATTAACCATTTAGATGTAGAAACTGCTTATCTACATGCACCATTGCAGCACACTATATATTTAAGAAAACCAGTAGGTATAAAAGACAATAAAGTAAATAGTAATGATTGTTGGAAAGTCAAAAAGAGTCTTTACGGGTTGAAACAATCTGGGTTTGAGTGGAACCAATATATTGTGAAAGAATTAAACAATATAGGTTTTAAATCTGGTTTAGCAGATCCATGTGTGTTTAAAAGAGAAAATAATGGAACGGTGTCATTATTGTTATTATTTACAGATGATATTGCTTTGATAACTAAGACTAATAATGAAGCTAATGAAATTATATCATTATTAGCCAAAAAGATAAAATTAAAGCATTTAGGTGAAATTAAAAGTTATCTAGGATTGACAATTTACAAAACAAAAAATGGTTTTAAGATATCTCAAGAAGATAAAATTTGCCAATTAATTAAAACGTTTAAAATGGAACTTTGTAAACCGGCAAAGACTCCAATGAGTCAGGAAGTTTGCCAAACTGATGATCAAAGTCCCAAATTTGATAAGTCTACATATCAATCTTTGATTGGTAGCTTATCATATATAAGCAATTGGTGTAGGCCAGATATAGCTTATAGTGTAAATCAGCTGGCACGTTTTAATTCAGATCCACAACAATGTCATTGGCAATCATTAAAGAGAATTTTAAGATATCTTAAAGGAACAATGAACCATGCATTGTATATAGAACCAAAGGGTGATTTGAGTCTTAGTGCCTATGCAGATGCAAGTTTTGCAACTGATATAAACACAAGAAAATCAACATCTGGGATGGCTATATTATTTGGTAAGACACTAATAGGGTGGAGGTCAATCAGACAACAGCATATCAGCTTGTCCACGATGGAAGCGGAATTTTCATGTCTGTCATTATTATGCACTGACTTGATTTTGTACAAACAGTTATTATTAGACATGGGTGTAACTGTAAAAGATTCCATTATTGTGTTCGAGGATAACCAAGCAGCTATAAAGTTAGCTACTAGTATTGCTGTAAAAACTAGATCAAAACATACTGACTTAAGATACTTAAATGTTAGAGAATCTGTAAAGAATGGGCTAATTAAATTGGAATACTGCATGACAGAAGAAAACATTGCAGACCAATTTACAAAAGCTCAAGGAGTAATTAAGTTTAAAGAGAGTTGTAACAAATATGATTTAAAGATGTAAATAGTTATATTTATTATTATTTCCTAAAAGGGGAGAATGTTAGGGATAACATTGTTTTACCCTAACTGGTTTAGGTAAATAATAATATGTAAACACAGTTTGTATGTTAAAGTGTCTGCAACTTTAACTGTGGGATAGCAATTAAGGGAGTGGTTGTGAAAGCACTTTAAAAGAAGCAAGGTTGCAGCTTGCTCTCTCTCTGGCTTTGATGATCCCTGATTACTGCAAGGTCTCAAGACTGCATTGCTCGAACGGGAGAGAAAACAAAGGACTGACTTGTAAGTGAATTGACATAGGATATTTCTACACGGACTTTGCTAACTGAATATCCCTGAATGGACTGACTAAATGATACATGACTATTGGACTGTTATTTTGACTATGCTATGAACTCATAATGGAATAAACTATATTTTTGATAGCACAAGCGTATCTGTTATTTTTACTGTATGTTAATAAACATACAAGCTTAGCTCACTCATTTATCTGTGTGCCTATCTGACTAAGCTGCACATTCTGTTTAGCTTGTCTCCCTAACCCTGGTTGGGGAAACCAGGCTTAACAGGGTTGGCATGCTTTTTTATGGTATAAGGGAACTAAATCACAGGGTTATTTCAGAAGGCATTATATACGGGAATCGTTATGGTTGAATTGGGAGAAAATTAAGAAACAATGTTATTGGAAAATTCCAGTTTGGTTATCAACTATTGAAGCTTTTTCGTATCCTATAACTTATAAGAAGGAACAAACAGTTAGATATGAGGAAATATTGGATGAAAAGGGTGAACTTAAAACGATGCAAAATTTAGAAGAACAAGGTATAAAGATGAATTGATTTTCATATGCGCAAATACATGCAAGGTATCTTAAAGATTCTAAAACAGAAGGATTTTATGATAAATTGACTGACTGAGATAGGATTTTGACAGGTACTGATGAAAAAGTGATTAAAAAATTATATAGTTATTTGTTGGAAATTAAATTAGAGGAAGAACAAGTTAAAGAAACAATGATAGCTTGGGGGAAAAATTTTGGATATGGAATTGATTTAGAGAAATGGCAAAAACTGTGGTCACAAAATTATAAAATGACAATGTCAACAGCATATAAAGAAAATTTGTATAAGATGTTTTACAGGTGGCACTTTCCCCCGACAAGAATAGCAAGAATGTTCAAGAATAAATCTGAAAAGTGCTGGAAATGTCATCAGATACCTGGCTCATATTACCATATGTGGTGGACTTGTGAGGAGGCCAGGAAATATTGGACTAGAATTCGCATATGGCTGGAAAAAATGATAAAGAAACACATAGATTTGAAACCAGAGATTTTTTAATTGAGAATCGTACCTGATATATATAATAAAAATTTAAAATATTTGATTGTAAATGTATTAACAGCAGCTAGGATTTATTTGCTAAACATTGGAAGAGTGAGAAAATACCAATAGAGGAAGAAATTATTAAGAAAATATTGGAATGTGCTGAAATGAGTAGATTGACATTTGAAATTAGAGAACAAGAAGATAAACAATTTTATGAAGTTTGGGATCTTTTTTATCAATGGTTAGATAATACAATATTTGTAATAGAATATTTAGAAACTTAGGAAATAATGAATATATAATTTTTCTTGGTTTTGATAATTCTTAAGAATATTTTATTATGATAGATTTGATATGATTTCCTGATTTGTCATAAAATAATTTAACCTAATTATAGTTATCTCGCTTAAGTATGAATTAGTAAAATTATAGCCAAATGATTGTTTAATAATGATATTGGGATATTTTATTGATGATTGATAATGTGAGTTATTATGTAATATAATTATTCTGATGACTATGAAATGGATGCACAAAAGGGAGTGGTAAACCAACCGATACACTGTAAATTTATAAAGAATGTTCAAAATTTTTTTTATTATTTTTTTTTTTATGTCATGTGTTATGTCTTATATGTTTTTTGTCTGTTGTTAAAATCAATAAAACTTTTACAAAAAAAAAAAAAGTGTGGCCTTTGGTCGCTCCAGCAAAGTCCAGATGGATGCGGGACCAGGGTCCCCGCGGCGTCTCCCATTCGGTTGGGGTTGCCTTTTGTGGAGCGTTGCTTACTTCTTGGCATCTCTTGCAAGTTTTAACCCACGATTTGATTTGTCTGTCGATGCCTGGCCACCACACGTAGCTTTGTGCGAGGCCCTTCATGCACACGATGCCAGGGTGGCCATCGTGCAAAGTTCTTAGCAATGTCTGTTGGAGTCGTTCTGGGATAACGACTCTATCGCCCCAGAAGACACAGCCCTTCTGTGAGAACAACTCTGTTTGACAACTTTTGAATAGTGCAAAGTCGTCTGGTACTTGGTCCAATGGCCATCCGCGTTCCACCCATGTGAGGACTCGTGCTAAGATGGGGTCGCGTTTTGTTTCTCTCGTGATGTCAAGGGCAGTTAATGGCGGCATGTGGAGTGTCTCGATCTGCAACGCTGTCATCGTTGGTGCAGGATCATTGATAGTTTCAGGGAGCAGTGCACGGCTCAGCGCGTCAGTGTGGGGAATGGCTTTACCGGGACGTTATTGTAGCTGATAATTGCAGGCAGCCAAGAATTCTGACCAGCGGGTCATTCTGGGAGAAAGTTTGTAGGGAGTTCGCTTGTCCCCAACGATGATTCCCAGCAATGGTTTGTGGTCAGTTACAATGGTGAAAACCCGGCCGTACACGTACTCATGGAATCTTTTAACAGCTGATACAATTCCCAGGGCTTCTTTATTGATCTGGCTGTAATTTCGCTCAGTTTTCGAGAGCATTTTTGAGAAGTAAGCAACAGGGGCTTCGTTACCATTAGGTAATACATGGCTCAAAATGGTGCCCACTCCAAAAGGCGATGCATCACATGTAATGTTTATCGGCAAAGTCTCATTGTACTGCATTAGTACGGCGTCCGAAGTCAGTAGTTTTTTCACATTACGGAACGCCTGCTCTTCTTTGTGACCCCATACCCAAATTGCTTTTTTATCTAATAGACGATGTAAAGGTTGAGCAACAGTCGCCTTGTGCGACGAGAATACATTATAGAAATTGATGAGGCCTAAGAACGCCTGGAGGTCGGTCTTGTTCTGGGGTCTGGGAGCATTTTTTATTGCTCTCAATTTGCGGTCGGTAGGGTGAATACCCTGACTGTCAATTAAGTACCCTAAGAATTCAACACGATCTGTACACAGTTTGCACTTATTTTTTTTAACTTTCAGGCCTGCTTCCTGGAATTTTCGTAAAACCAGTCTTAAACGCTCCCGTAAGATTTTTGGAGTGGGGGCAGTAATGAGCACATCGTCAAAATAGGGGACAACGTCCTTGATCCCCTGTAATAGTCTCTCCATTAGGCTCTGAAAGATCCCTGGGGCTACACTGACTCCGAATTGAAGCCGCGTACACTTAAAGGCACCTTGGTGTGTTACGAAAGTCTGTGCCTGTGCCGTTTTTTCGTCAACCGGCAGTTGCTGATAAGCCTGATCTAAGTCTAGTTTAGCGAAGACTTTTCCGCCCCCCAGGGAATGGAGGAGGTATTGCACCACCGGCACCGGATATGAGTTTTGTTGCAGGGCGTGGTTTAGGGTGGCTCGGTAGTCCCCACAAATTCTAATGGAGCCGTCTGGCTTAATTGGTGTCACAATCGGCGTTTCCCATGGGGAGTGGTCGGTTGGCTTTAAAACTCCCTAGGCTATCAACTTATCAAGCTGCTCATCGATTTTCGGTTTTAGAGAGAACGGAACTTGATGAGGCTTAAGGCGGATGGGAGCTATCTTTGGATTAAGGCTAAAGGATATCGGGGTCCCCTTGTACTCGCCTAGCTTTTCCTCAAAGACATTCCTGAATTTGTGGGTGAGGTCTTCCTCCCAGTCACTGCCGCCAATTCGGTTAATGCCTGCCACTTCAATGCCGAGTGGTGTGAACCATTGCAGGCCCAACAGGCTAGGCCGGTCCTTGTCGATCACCGTCAGGGGTAAGTACGCTGTGCGGTTCTTGAATGTAACCCGGACTCGACTGGATCCTACGACTGGAATCCGGTTCCCCTGGTAGTCCTTTAACACGAGCCGTTGGAATTGAAGGTCTTGGCGCCGGATAGTGGGGATGAGTTGCTTGAGGGACTTCCATGAGACCATTGAAAGAGATGATCCCGAGTCAACTTCCATTTGGCAAGGCTGATTTTCAATGTTCACGTTGACCCGAATTTTCTTAGTGTCTAGTGAAGAGGCATGGCCGATAGTGAGTGTTTGGTGGACCTCTTCCCGTTTCGCTAGGCGATTCACGGGTCGGTTTCTGTAGGAGTGGTTTGCTGGTTCTTGCCTTACAGGGCAATTCCCTGTCGATTGGCGGAGCTTGGTACCCTTCGAGGTCTGGCTGGGTCTGAGGAGACTTCGGCAGACCCGTCCGATGTGGCCTTGTTTTCCGCACTCAGGGCAGAGCACGTCGCGGAATTTGCAAACGGAGCGGTAATGGTTGGCCTCGCAGCCAGCGCACGGTTGCTGGGACTTTGGGTAACGGTCCCAATCGGACCGCAGGTGATGGACCTCTTCTTCATCGCTGTCTGACGACGAAGAGAGGTCCTCATGGTGGGCCATTTGTAGCTGCCCTTCTGCATTAGGTGAAACTTCGCTGGCCGGTTGGTGTGCTAGAGCTGATTTCGGCATAGTTGGGCAGCCGACTTCTTGGTTGCCTCCGCTGCTGTAGCTTCAGCGATGGCATCTTTAAGGGTGATGTCGCCCTTTGCCATTATTTTGTTCTGTACATTTAGAGTGTCTAACCCGAGGACTGCTCGGTCTCTCAAGGCCTCCTCTAAGTCGGTGAAATCGCAAAGGCCTCCCAAGTTCTGGAGGTTTGCAACAAAATTGGTGACGCTTTCTCCTTTCCGCTGGTTTCTTTGATAGAACTCGTGTCGTCTTACGAGCATTGGAATGGTCGGTGCATAGTGGGCCCTTAGTAACGGTTCGAGGATGTCCCAGTCCATGGCCTTCACTTCAGCCGGTTTCGCTAATGCCTTAGCCATTTTGAATATCGTCAGGCCGCAGTGCATTAGGAATATCGCCCGTTTCTTCCCAGCTGTGGCATCCTTCAGATTATTCGTTTCCAAAAACATTTGAAAACAGTCCATGTAGGAATCCCAGTTCTCTTGAGCTGGATCGAACGGAGTGGGTGGTACTACACCTCCGGACATGGTTCCACCGTTGTGCACTTCAGCCACGTGCTTAGTTGTCTTAGTTGGCTCTGATGTCATCCAATCCCATCCTCGTTGCCATTGTTAAGTCTGGAGCATGGGTGCAAATGATGGAGACGAGCCGGTAGAAACAGTGAACTTCAAACTCTTTATTTACATATTGTGACAGCTCCAACTGGAGGGCTGCTATAGCCTTCCTTATATAGGCAACTTATAACAGCTTATTGGCTGCCATTAACAGCCAATCAGAAGTGCAGGGCCAGAACCCTGCACTTGACTTCAAGCTCAAAATAACTTTATTGGTATTATTCATTCACAACAAATTACTTCCCAATGTGTTGGTCTATAGCAGCTATTATTCTGCCAGACTGGAGTTGACTAGAGTGTTAGGGTTCCAAGTAATAGATCCATAGTAGCAAAATTCTGAGGCAGGTAGATTCCTCAAAGAATAGCTTTATTGGAAATATCATATTGGCATGTATCTGGTGAAAATTGAGTCTGAAGGGTCCCACAGTTTTCACCAAATTAAAAGTGAAAACTTTCACCCCAATTCAAAACAATCAGTCACATGGCCCAATGAAGGCAGTGTCCACTGGTTGGGTGACATCAGTCCTCCTTCCTCCGACCAGGTATGAGAACATCCTTGGTTCCCAAGAGAAAGTATTTTGTTTTGACTCACAGCGCCAAACTTTCCCTAATCCTCCCCTCCCTATCCTTCAGCTCCAGTGTGGCAGAACTGAAGCTTCATGATGGCTTAAGCCAGGCAAGCTCCAGGGTTGACACAGAGTCCTGGGAAATGGCTTACCCAGAAAAAGGTATTTTAAAGTAAAATTGAGCTTAATTTCCTTACAGGAATCCCTTTTGAAGCCCAAGATTATTTCTTTAAATCTAGGACATTTAACTCATTTTAGGTGGCAAAATTGTGCATATGTAAAACTCATTTATGATATATACTCAAGTATACGCCAAGAATGCTGTGTGTCAAAATACACCCACAAAATTTGGCTTGGCTTATTCATGGGTAGACATATCTACCATATATGGTAACACATTTTAAAAGTAACCCTATATCCCCTATATGCTTATATAGAAGCCCATCTGCAATAAGACAACTCTTGAAGTTTTGAAGTTTTGTCTCTTTTATAAATGGGGAGGCAGTTTCCATCATGCAGTTGTGGCTGCCATATCTTAATTTTACCCCTTGGATGCTCTTGTTTATAGTCTGTCAGTGCCTGTCAAGAAATTCCTCTTCGTGGCATGGAACTGGGCATGTGGGGAAGGTGATAATTAGCTTTTCTTAAAGGAACTAGACTTTCTCTCTCTCTGCATCAGCCAAAGATTAAAGGATTAATGATCCTATGTCCCTTTATATCAAGGAGTCATCACTTTTCCACTGGCTAATGTACAAAAGCAAATGATTGTTTTTATCTTACTGCAGACACAACAGCAATCAATTGCTCTGTATTAAAAGAGAGTTAGGGTAGGAAGGTACAAAGGAGAAGAGACCCAGAGTAATCCATCAAGATAGTAATGCAGTAAAACAACTGCAGTATATAGTAATCATGAAAGAGCTATGGCTCCCTTTTTATCACTGTTCTGCTTTGCTTGCTCCCAACTACTCTATGGATTGCTGAGTTATATCCCACCTGCTGAGCTGTTGGACTTCCTCAGTGCTCTTATTATGCCAATGATTCCAGAGGAGAATAAATGCAAGGCAAGGAGCACAGCAGGAATGGCAAAGGACCAGTCCTAAATGGATTTAGAACATAAAAATAATATTCCGCTGACTCCTGTGGAGAGTTGAGGGATGTATCAGTTCCAGTATGCTGACTAACCTGTCAGAAATAATAAACTGCCCACAAAAGCACTTGGTGCACAGAGAGGAATTATTTCTATTCCTCCAGATAGCACTTATGAAAAAAGAACTAGCTATTTATTGAGGACAAAGCAAGACATACAAAACCATGCACAAGTCCACTAAGAAGTCATGCTTGCCAATGTTTTTCATTCTTAGTTGAGTATATGCAGATAATTGCATTAGCATATATTCCACTGTTCTCCAGTGTTGCTGCCTTCACTAATTAAGGTTCTGTATTTCACCAGCATGTTTGTCATAGAAATATTTTATTTTAATAATTAATAGCAAATATATACAGTACACCACCAGCCCTCAACCTTTTGGGACTGCTTCTGTGGAGAGTTTTTCCGCAGACTGAAGAGGACATGTGGCTTCATGTGCTGCCTGCATCCCGCAGATGAGTGTTTGCATGGCTAAGTTGCTGGCATACCGTGGACCAGTGCAGTAGGAATCCCTGCAGTACGCAACAATGTGAAACCACAGTTACCAATTCCTTCACAGGTATTGGCCTTAATATTCATTGAGTTCTTTTCAAGAACTTAGAATGTGTGATGTATTAGCATAGTATATGTATAGATCCAAGTAATGTGGCTTTTTGCAATTCACATATGGAAATTTAGCCAACATGCAGCTTTTCTGACTTATAATAGCATGGTATAATGGCATGATTTTTTTTCCCAACACAGTGTACCTTTGTTTTGTCTGTAGTTGTTCCTTCAGTAATTCTTCAGGGGTGGGAAACCAGAGCTCGAGTCCTGTTGCTCACTTGTCAATAGATGTCTGAGAACTAGCTGGATACCAGTGCTTTGTGACAAAAATTTGTGATTGAGCTATGCGGGAGAAATTTGGTTCACAATTCATTGGTTCAGTGGTGGTCAGTGATTGAAACATAAGGGGATATCGCTCCCACCATCCTGAGTCTGGAAGCAGTTCGATAGGTGGAAGGCATAGACATTTTGGTGAGGTACCGATGTTTAGTACTGTAAGGAGTCCCAGACCTCTCCTGAGTGAAAGAGTGGAACATTTGCCAGTTTGAACTGTGGTAACGGAATGTGAGGCAACTGGCAGATGGAACAGAGTTCTTTTCAGGTGGGCAGAGAGAGTAGACTGTCTAACTCCTTAGCATCAGAGCATGTTAATATAAGGCAACTGGCAGTTGGAACAGAGTTCTTTTCAGGTGGGGTGGGAGAGTTGAACTCTATCATCAGAGCATGTTAATTACTGTATATGAAATACTAATGATCTGATTATCGTTTTGAAAAATCTTTTCTTTTTTTTCTGTTTCCCCACTATAGTAAATGGATTGCTGACTGGGGAATTCTGATGATTGAAGTCCACACATTTTAAAATGGCTGTCATTAAGAAACACTGCTCCTGATGTATTCACCTTTCACTTCCAAATAATAAAGTGGGCAGTAAGATGCTCATTTACAGTTGTTTTCATTTCTTTTAGCAAATATTCCAAATTTTCATTCCTTTCAGTCAGACATATCCTACATGTGCCCATTTTGCAATATTTTTTCTCATTTTTGTTTTTACAGAATTCTTTTATTTGGCTCCATTCTCATCTGAATCTTGTCTTATTTTGACATTCCACCAAATAGCCTTTCTCATACATCTGACTAGAGTTTATGTGTACATTTCTATAGCATTTGATGTCATAATTCTTTTCACTCTATTCCAAGTAATTTCCACACCCTCTGTTCTTATGTCATTTTTTTTCTTATGTCATTTTCTATTTGGGGATAAATTTATCTTCTAATACTTTTTCCAGACAGGACTTAAACTTCCTCTTTGTGGAATCAATCTATTTATATTCCTGTTCTTTTTTCATTTCTTTCCTAATATTTCATGTCTAATTTTTTCCTAAGAACAACCTTCCTACTATCAAATAATGGCCTATTCCATGATCAAAAATTCTTATCAATCTTGCATTCTTTATGAATTTCATATTTTTAAATTTTAAATAATCACATCATTTTCCTTTTTATTCCATTTCCATTTGTAAACATTGATAGACTTAGATTTAAACCATGAATAAGAAACAGGGACTGTTTTTCTCAAGCAGTTATTCATCAAATCAGCATTCTTGTTTTTTCTTGAATTTCTTAATGATCCAGACACTTGCCGTGTACTCTCTTATTTCATTACTACCTATATATTCATGTCATCTAATAGAACAATTATTTCCCTTGCATTTCATTCATTCAGAATATTATAGTTTACCTCCAATTTTTTCCTAGGGCTCATCATCATCCACTGAACTGAACATCTCATTAATCTATGAATTCCTAATTTCTTACAGATTCAGAACAATTTAGATGGTAACAATTCATACATTTGGGCATAAATAAAAGCCATGCTGGCACAGTGGTTAGAATGCAAGCTAATTCTGCTGATTGCTGATTGCTAGCAATTCAGCAGCTTGAGTCTCACCAGCTCAAGATTAATGCAGCCTTCCATCCTTCCGATGTTGGTAAAATGAGGCTTTAGGTTGTTGGGGGCAATATTCTAACTCTGTAAACTGCTTAGAGAGAGCTGTAAAGCACTGTGAAGCAGTACCAAAAGTCTAAATGTTACTGCTATTGCTGTAAATGTTAGCCCTTTCATTCATAAATACAATGTACCATCACTTTCTTGTCTATGGAGATTCTCAGTTATCCAGGTCACAGTAATCCCAAAGGTACTTTTTAAAGAGGGAACTGGACTTTCTTGAGACTTCACTTTCTTGCTTTAAGTCATCAACTCCATTTCACCAGTCAGAACTATTTCATTCTTCCATTTTGTCTTTTTCACAAGAAAACTGACTTTCTTCATTTCATTTCAATTCTGTTCTGTTCAGTCCACTTCAGTTCAATTCTAGTTCATAGTCTTTCCCATTTACATTTCTCACATTCCAAATCACTTTCTTCTTCATTCTGTGGTTATCAACCGTTGAGTACACAGATAGATTACTTATTTCTATGGCCTCATGATTTTTCAATGTTTTAGCAACAGCAATAGTGGTTAGACTTATATACAACTTCATAGTGCTTTATAGCTCTTTCTCAGCACTTTATAGATTCACTATATTACCCACAACAATCTGGGTCCTCATTTTACCAACCTCAGAAGGATGGAGGCTGAGTCAACCTTGAGTCGATCAGAATTGAACACCTGTAAGTCAACAGAATTAGCCTGCAATACTACATTCTAACCATTGTGTCACCACCACCCTTACAGAGAAAATATAAGAGAATGTGAAAAAATAAAGAGAAAGTGTATACTAAGTTACCAGACTTTGTAATTATTATGGCAATTGCAATGTTTCCTGCTCTTGCTAAATGTGTGAGAGCACATTTTTCCATATGCCACAAGCACAGCAGTCCAAATTTTACCCTAGGCATTCTCACATTGTTGCATACAAATCAGGATAACTGATCTGGAAAATACCTTACAAGCCAACATATTGTTCTCTACTTCTCCCCATTTAGAAGGGACATGCAGTATACTGAGACATTTCCTCAAAACACTTTTTCAACAGATTAGTTGTAAACTTCTAGAATGCAGCTGCACATGGCACTGATTTCAACATATCTGTGGCATTTGTTTTTAAAGCAGAAAACTATTTTCACACTATTGTCTTAATATTTACAAAGGCATATTTATTAAACATTCTAATTTCTATGTATGTTTCATATAAAAATATGTTTACTTAAAAGGAAAGGCAGATGTCAGTTTTCCCTGCGGATACTAAACATCGGTGTAAAGAATATGGAATAAAACCAAAGAATACATATGATCTGATAATGAGCAACGAAAAGGGAATTTTAAAAAATCCAGGGAAGTAGAAATGATGACAAATCTAGCAGTTTTGTTCTTGTAACCTGGAATAGCATTCAATACTCTACTGGCATAGAACAGATGTTCATGTTATTTGTGTGTGTGTGTGTAATTTTCTTTTCACCATTATTGAGGATGACCTGAGTTTACATAAACCATTACTGAAATGTATTCATTGGAAGTGCTTCTTAAAAATCCTGCATATGGTTTTATTTTCACCCTTGGTGTTTTCTGCATAAATTTCTATGTATAAAACAACATTATTATGTAAATAGGTTGGCTCATAGATGTAACCAACTGCTTGGATCCTGAAGCTTCAGAATATCTGATAATGGTGACTGATATTATGACAACTATCTCTGATCATTTGAATGATAGTAAGCAAGACTGATAACTTTCAGAAGAACTGGGATTGGTGCTAGTAGAAAGGGATGCTGCAGACCTCATCAGTCAAGTAATTCCAGATAGGGTGCGGTGGGCGGATCCAGGAGAAGATAATTTTCTCTCTTGGCTTCTTTTCTGCCATTGTGCCTCCTGAGGTGTGATCTGCGCCCACCCTTTTGGTTTTCTGAAAAGACCTAAAGACTTGGCTATGATAACTAGCCTGGGGCCCCAATGGGGGCTCATCATAAAGAGCCATGGTGGTGCTGTGGTTATAATGCAATATTGCAGGCTAATTGTGCTGCTGACTGCCAGCAGTTTGGCAGTTTGATTCTCAAGATTGATTCAGCCTTCCATCCTTTCAAGGTTGGCAAAATGAGGATCCAGATAGTTGGGGCAATATGCCGACCCTGCAAACACTTAGACAGGCCTGTAAAGCAATTGCAAAGTTGTATATAAGTCAAAGTGATATTGTTATGGATGTTTGCTGCCCATCTCTTATCCAATAATTCTAGGACCACAACATATTTAAAAAAAATATTAAAACCATCAATTATAAAAAGCACTGCAGATAAAATCATTAACATAAGATGGCAAAGGAAGGAACTGGTCACACAGCAGTGGAGGAAGTGCAATTAAGTTTTAAAAAGTCAATTGCCTCCAGAATGAGGATCCCTCATTGGGCCTCCAAGCCATCTGGAATTCCTTAAGACTCTTACGAAAAGTCAGGAGGGTGGGAGCCAATGTCACCTCAGGAGGTAGGATGTTCTAGTGGGCAGGAGTCAGAGCAGAGAAGGCTCTTCTCCTGGATCCCTCCAGCCAAAATTCCTCGGCTGACACAATCTCCAATCTGCATCCTCTACCTGAGTCTACTTATGAGAAGGAATTATCTCTAGATGTTTGACTAGTTTGAACATTCTGTGGTTGTTTTGGATATATTAAATCTTGCAAGTCTGATTATACTGCATCTCTTCCTCTTTATTGAATTAGAAAGGATTCTTCCTGAGTCACTTCTGAATGTTATCTCTTTCTTTTGGGCTTAAAAGAAATGGTTCAGCTCTTTAGCCTAGGTAATATTTCCTACACATTTCTGTCACACATCTTAACTTTCTACAATCTCAGGCTCTTCTGTTGTATCTATAGTCCTGGAACTTGCTTGGACTCTGTCTTGGTTTCCTGGCTCTTTTTATATGGTTACTCATGATTAACCCTTTTTATTTTCTCACCACATGTGGAACATTTACAGAATTACAGAATCAGGAGCAGGGGGTTATTATAAACTTGGACATGGGTTGGAGTAAATGGAGACAGTCTTGAATGTGAACTTTCAGCTCTTTATTGCATAGTGACTTCTCAAAACAATAACAGTGAACACTGCCTTATATAGGCAACCCTTGTGAGAATTGTCCAATAGCGAGCTATGAACGCTAGCTCTTTAAACCAATAATAATCCTCTGTTAAGGGCCAATCGGATTCCTCAGAACTAACCAATCCGATCTGGCCGCCTAACAGCCAATCAGAAGTGCAGGGCCAGAACGCTGCACTTTACCTCAAGCTCATACTTTATTAACTATGGTACATACATAACACCCCTTCCCCCTGGCTTCTTAAATTACGGTGTAGTTATATAGTCCTTTAAATACGACGGTTGTCTTTTGAGTCTTTCGGATTTTCATTGGACTGGTTGATTGCAATCCTGTTGAGGTAGATTGTTGTTTGGCAGTGGCTCTACTTCTTGCTCAGGCGCAATTTCTTGCGGTGCAAACAATTCTCCTTCCTGCTCCATTTCCTGAGTTTCACTTGATTTGTCGCTCCCTTCGAGCAGGTTTCCTGGAACGTCATCTTCTTCTGTACCTCCCCCCCCCCTCGGTTTGGTCATGGGGGAGTTGTTGACTGGCCGTTGTGAGTCGTGACCGTAATTGGTCGATATGCTGTTTCCGCAGTCTATTGTCACAGCATTTCACTACATAGGATTTGGGGCCGGTCACTCACTCTACCGTTGCCTCTATCCATAACGGATCGCCTGATAAGTTTTGTGCGTAAACACGGTCTCCTACCTGGAAAGTGCGATAGCGGCCACTGGATCCTATTGGCTTTTCTGGTTCGTAAGCAGGGTGCAACTGGTCGAGGTGGGAACGGAGTCTTCGTCCCATCAGTAGTTCCGCGGGAGTTCTGCCAGTGATGCTATGTGGAGTTATGTGTTGCAAAAGGAGAATTTGGTTCACTTTGTCATCGATATTGTCATAGTCCATTTTCTGCAAGGTCTTTTTAACAAATTGGACCATGCGTTCCACTCGGCCATTGGTGGCAGGGTGCACAGGCGAGGTGAGTGCATGGCAGATGCCGCGGTCAGCGAGGTACTGCTCGAACATTAGTGCCGTAAACTGTGGCCCGTTATCGGACACCAGGACGTCAGGCAATCCGTGGGTTGCAAAAAGTCTATTTAGGATTTTAATCACTGCCTCGGAAGTTGTGGCCATCATACGATGAATTTCTAACCAATTGGAGTATGCGTAGACTGTCAGCAGGAAGGTATATCCTTTGGTCGGCCCCGCGAAATCCAGGTGGATTCTGGACCAGGGTCCACGTGGCGTCTCCCACTCAGTAGGCATGGCTTTTGGTGGGGAGTTGCTGGCTTGTTGGCACTTGGTACACGCTTTGACCCACTGCTCGATTTGCTGGTCCATGCCCGGCCACCATGCATAGCTTCATGCAAGTGCTTTCATCCGCACGATGCCGGGGTGGCCCTCGTGCAGAATTTGTAGCAGCATCTTCCGGAGTCATTCTGGGACAACGACTCTATTGCCCCAGATGACACAGCCTTTTTGGGAAAAAAGTTCAGTCTGTCTTGCTTTAAACGGTGCAAAGTCATCTGGGACTTGGTCCAATGGCTATCCACGTTCTACCCAGCCTAGGACTCAAGCTAGGTTGTGGTCTTGTTTGGTTTCTTTCGCGATGTCTCGGGCAGTCATAGGCGGCGAGTTGAGTGTTTCGATCTGCAACGTGGTTGCCGTTGATGCCGGATCGTCGAGAGTCTCTGGAAGCGGTGCTCGGCTTAATGCATCGGCGTGGGAAATGGCTTTCCCCGGGTGATATTACAGGCGATAATTATAAGCAGCGAGGAATTCTGACCAACGGGTCATTCTAGGGGATAATATGTAGGAGGTTGGCTTGTCCCCGGCGATTATCCCTAGCAACGGTTTGTGGTCAGTTATAATGGTAAATGTCCTTCCATACACATATTCATGAAATTTCTTTACAGCTGAAACGATTGCGAGAGCTTCTTTATCAATTTGTCCATAGTTCCGCTCTGCTTGTGAAAGAGTCTTCGAAAAGAATGCAACAGGGGCTTCGTTCCCATTAAGCAGTACATGACTCAAAATGGCGCCCACCCCGAAGGGTGAGGCATCGCAGGTTATAACTAATGGTAAAGACTCGTTATACTGCATAAGTACAGTCAGATGTGAGCAATTTTTTAACATTCCGGAACGCTTGTTCTTCCCGGTAACCCCATACCCACAATGCTTTTTTATCTAACAACCGGTGTAATGGTTCAGCAACAGTCGCCTTGTGCGGTAAAAATACATTATAGAAATTAATGAGGCCTAAGAATGCCTGGAGATCGGCCTTGTTACGTGGCCTGGGAGCATTTTTTATCGCCTTTAATTTATTTTCGGTAGGGTGAACGCCCTGGCTATCAATCCGATACCCTGGAAACTCAACACTGTCAGTATATAAGTGACATTTATTCTTTTTCACCTTAAGTCCTGCCTCTTGGAATTTTTTAAGAACACATTTCAAACGATCCTGCAAGATTTTTTTGGTAGGGGCTGCAATTAATACGTCATCAAAATACGGAACCACGCCCTTGATTCCCTGTAACAACCTTTCCATGAGGCTTTGGAATATCCCCGGGGCTACACTAACCCCAAATTGCAATCGAGTACATTTAAAAGCAACTCTCTGTATTACAATTGTTTGGGCTTGGGCCATCTTTTCATCCATTGGTAGTTGTTGATAAGCTTGAGCTAAATCTAATTTAGCGAAAACCTTTCCGCCCCCCAAGGAATGGAGGAGGTGCTGCACCACCGGAACTGGATACGCATTCTGCTGTAGGGCATGGTTTAAAGTGGCCCAGTAGTACCCACAAATTCGGATTGACCCATCTGGCTTAATGGGTGTTACAATAAGGGTTTCCCATGGAGAGTGATCGATGGGCTTCAACACCCCTTGAGCAATTAGCTTGTCGAGTTGTTCGTTGATCTTAGCTTTAAGAGTGAATGGAACTCGACGGGGCTTCAAGCAAATTGGGGCTATTTTTGGATCTAGACTAAATGAGATTGGGGTCCCCTTATACTCACCTAAACGATCCGCAAAGACATCGCTGAACTCAGAAATAAGGTCTTCCTCCCACTCACAACCACCGACTCGGTTCACGCCGGCCACTTTGATGCCAAGTGGCGTGAACCATTGGAGGCCTAATAGACTAGGCCTATCTCTGTCGATGATCGTTAGAGGTAAGTACGCTGTATGCTTTTTGAAGGAAACTCGGACTTGGCAGGACCCGACCATGGGGATTCGATTTCCTTGGTAGTCCTTGAGGATGAGGCGTTGAAATTGGAGGTCTTGGCGTTGGATTGTGGGGATAAGTTGCTTGAGATTCCTCCAAGACACCATCGAGAGGGACGATCCCGAGTTGACCTCCATGTGGCAAGCCTGGTTCTCGATGGCTACCGTGACTCAAATTTTCTTAGTGCCCAAAACTGAGGCGTGACCTATAGTGATAGTATGGTGAGCCTCTTCTTTTTGCAAAGCTCGATTTCTGTAGGAGTGGTTTACTGGTTCTCGCCTTACAGGATGGTTTCCTGTCGATTGGCGATAGTTGGCCCCTTTTGAGGCCTGGCTGGGTCCTGGTAAGCTGTGGCAGACCCGGCTGATGTGGCTTCATTTCCCGCACTCATGTCAGAGTGCGTCACGGAATTTGCATTCGTCCCTGGCATGGTTGGCTCTCCAGCCAGCGCAAGGGTGTAAGGGCTTAGGGTGAGGGTCCCGGTCGGACCGCAGTCGATGGACCCCTTCTTCGTCACTGTCTGACGACGAAGAGAGGTCCTCGTGGTGTGTTGTTGTAAGCTGCCCTTCTGAGTTGGGTAAGATTTCTCCAGTCGGTTGTGTTGCCGAAGTGCGGCTTCACCTTAATTGTGCAGCTGACTTTTTGGTTGCCTCCGCAGCCGTGGCTTCGGCGATGGCGTCAGCAAGGCTGATGTTGCCTTTTGCCATCAGCTTGCTTTGCACACCTAGTGCATCTAATCCCAGAATTACTCGATCTCTTAGTGCTTCTTCTAAATCGGCGAACCCGCAGAGGCCCCCTAAATTCCGGAGGTCCGCCACGAAGTCAGCCATGCTCTCTCCTTTTCGCTGGTTCCTCTGATAAAACTCGTGACGTCTCACAAGTGTAGGCACGGTTGGCGTGTAATGGTCTCTCAGAATGGGTTCAAGGTCGTCCCAGATCATGGCTTTCACTTCTCGAGGTTTGGAGAGTGCTTTAGCCATTTTAAATACAGCTGGGCTGCAGTGCATCAGGAACAGTGCCCGCTTCTTTGCTGGTGTGGCGTCTTTCAAATTATTCATCTCAAGAAACATTTGGAAGCGATCCATGTAGGATTCCCAATCCTCTTGGTTTGGATCGAACGGAGCGGGTGGTACGATGCCACCGGACATGGTTCCGTTGTTGGCGTCATCTTATCACATGCTCGGTATTGCTTCCTGGCTTCTTAGGTTCAGATGTCTCCAAATCCCATCCTCATCGCCAGTATTATAAACTTGGACATGGGTTGGAGTAAATGGAGACAGTCTTGAATGTGAACTTTCAGCTCTTTATTGCATAGTGACTTCTCAAAACAATAACAGTGAACACTGCCTTATATAGGCAACCCTTGTGAGAATTGTCCAATAGCGAGCTATGAACGCTAGCTCTTTAAACCAATAATAATCCTCTGTTAAGGGCCAATCGGATTCATCAGAACTAACCAATCCGATCTGGCCGCCTAACAGCCAATCAGAAGTGCAGGGCCAGAACCCTCAAGCTCATACTTTATTAACTATGGTACATACATAACAGGGGTCATTTGGTTTAATTTTTTACTTAATATAGGACATCTAGTGGTAGAACATTACAAGAAATTGTTATCTAATTTAACCTTTGGTGAGGGAAAGGACAGTGCCTCTCTAAGAAATATGTTCTGTTCTTGAATTACTCCACCAAGTTTATTTAGCTTATCAAGATGTTGCCACCAAGTTCAGTGCAGTTAAGTAAAGTTAAAAGCTAATGTTTAATGACCTTTCCTCTTCTACCACCATTAGTTTTTATGAACCAGTCGTGTTGTGAGGAAATTTCTTTTTGCATAACCATTTTTAAAGCTTAATGACATTTTACTAATGGTCCTTTCTTGTGAGAATTTGTTCACTGAGCTCATAACCTTTAATTGTAGAAGTAAAACAATTGATTCCTAGGTACTGTATTTCATGTTGAAAGAGGAAATGGGTTGCCTCAGTCAAATGTATCCTACTGTAGTGTACTATTAATTATGATTGTATTTTATGTGTTCACACATGGTTTATTTTATTCCTGCATATTTCAAAGAAGAAACTAGTTCATTTGCAGGTTGTCTAGTTTTATCAATCCAGAATTATTTTATTTGTACTGATTAGCTCCATGCCATGTTACGATGGAACATGTGAGCTTTGTAGCAAGGAAAATATCTCAGTTATGAAAATATTCATTTGACCATTCAATTAGTCCATTTTTAATACCAAATAATGATTATTTCTGTATAAATCATACATGAAACACTAGTGTGTTCTATAGTTGTTGATAACAATTTACTGTTTTTCACCATTCCTGAGTGAATGAGTGAATTAGATTTCCCCTCTTTTTGATGTTTTGGAAGATGTATCCCAAAAGATGTTGATATACTAATAAGTGATTGAACTTCAGCCCTTCTGTAAACACCTGGGTCTAGTGAAAGGCAGGAAGTATGGAAATTGTTGAATAAACTGCACACAGGTGCAACAATATCCAGAGGCACTCTGAACAAATGGGACTATCCTATGGCTTCTGCCCTTTGCAATTGTGGTGACATGTAGACAACAACACATATGTATACCTGCCCTTTGTGTCCTGAAGAATGTACACTTATGGATCTTATGGCAGCCCAACAGAATGCAATCAATGTTGCTAGTTTTAATATATTATCAGATATTGACCCAAACATAAATGAAAAAACAAAGGGTATTTTTCCCAAAATGTCTTTGTAGTAAAAGTGCAACAAAAATGGAAGTCCTGTAAGAACTTAGAAAGCAGAAAACATTAATAAGAGAAGACTGAGTGAAAATATGAAGCAACTATTACACCAAAATAAAACATTATTTGTCATCTCTTGACTAAGATCACAAGTCATGAACAAATGGCTTTTCTTAGCAGATAATACATTACTGGTAAATGTTAAGAATGAAATCTTAACAATAACAATTCAATAATGAACCAAGGAAGGTAGCTGACTTTCCTTTGTTTGAAAAGAAGTGAAAAGAATGGAAAGCCACCTTTTGAGATGCTTTAAATTGCAGTTCTTGGAAGGAAGAAGTAGATAGTTTCCTTACATAATCTTTTAAATTTTTCAGAACCTACAACTGGTTCCCAATTAATTAGATCCAGTATCAGCTTATTTTTCTTATAATCATACTAGTTTCCATGATATGTTGATGGATAATTATTTCTGTTATGTTCTGTGCGTGGCGCAAGAAGTGGAGACGAGTCGATGAACAGTGAACTTCAACTCTTTATTTAACATGGTGCAACAGCTCAGAAAATGGCCACAACAGCCCCCTTTATATAGGCAAGCTCTTGGGTATTTAGCCAATGAAAACACAGGAACGTCAGCTCTTTTAACCAATGAGAAGGGCTTGTTAATAGCCAATCAGATTCTCCTGAATGGACCAATCCGATATTGCTATTCTCGGCCAATCAGAAGTACAGGGCCAAAACCCTGCACTTTGCTTTAAGGTTTCAACAAACTTTATTCAAGCACTTTTATTAATTCACAACACCCCTTCCCCCCGGGTTCCATTTAAGGGGTGCGGTAATGTAGTCTTTGAGGTAGGCAGGTTGTTTTGATTGTCTATTTGATTTACTCTGTCCTCCCGGTATTTGTCTAGAGTCTTGTTGGGGTAGGACGTTATCTGGTGAACAGGGTGCCTCTGATTCTGTATCCAAACTTCCGTTACCACTAATGTCCTCGATATCCCTTTGAGGCAAGTTTACCCCTGTCCCCGATCCTTCTTCAATGTTGTGTCTGAGCGGTCATTTCTTCCGCTTGCGCTTTCCGCCATTCTAAACTCAGCCTCCTCAGTGTCTCCTCCCCCCTCAGTTTGGAAATCACCAGAATCGCAGACCCCAGAGTGCAGCCTTGAACGCAGCTGATCAATATGGCGCTTCCATATTCTATCGTCAATATTCTATTGTCACGACATTTCACTCGGTATGATCTGGGTCCGGTGACTGGGATTACAGTTGCCTCGACCCACAATGGGTCACCATAAAAGTTTCTCGCGAAAACCAAGTCGCCTACCTGGAAATTACGGCATTTCCCACTGGATCTGTGTGGTTTTTCAGGTTCGTACAATGGGTGTAGTCGGTCGAGGTGGGAGCAGAGTTTTCGTCCCATCAATAACTCAGCGGGAGTTTTGTTGGTGACGCTGTGTGGAGTGATGTGCTGCAAAAGGAGTATCCGGTTAATCTTGTCTTCAATATCGCCATAGTCCATTTTATGTAGAGTTCTTTTGATGAATTGTACCATGCGCTCAGCCCTTCCATTAGCTGCAGGATGCGCCGATGAAGTTAGCAGATGGCGAATACTGTGGTCCGCCAGATAGTGTTCAAAAGAAAGCGCGGTAAACTGGGGCCCGTTGTCTGATACCAGAATGTCCGGTAATCCGTGTGTTGCAAATAATCTGTCCAATTTCCTGATGACTGATTCAGTTGTTGTATTTTTCATCTCATGGATTTTGAGCCAGTTCAAGTCGGCATCTACTGTTTATAAAAATGTGTGTCCATTCGTAGGTCCCACAAAGTCCAGATGAATACGGGACCATGGTCCCCTGGGTGTTTCCCATTCTGTTGGGGTTGCTTTCGGTGGGGCATTGCTGACTTCCTGGCATTTGGAACAAGTCTTTACCCAGGCTTCGATCTGCTTGTCTATGCCCGGCCACCACGCATAGCTTCGTGCGAGTGCTTTCATGCGCACGACGCCGGGGTGGCCATCGTGCAAGGTTCTCAGTACCGCTCTCTGTAACTGCTCTGGGACAATGACTCTATCGCCCCAAATGATGCAGCCTTTCTGGGAAAATAGTTCTGTCTGTCAACTTTTGAAGGGAACGTAGTTGTCAGGGATTTGGTCCAATGGCCATCCATGCTCTACCCAGCTGAGGACACATGCTAAAATGAGATCGCGTTTAGTTTCAATCGCGATATCACGAGCTGTCAGCGGCAGTTTTTGGAGTGTCTTGATCTGCAGTGTTGTGACGGTCGGAGCAGGGTTGTCAATGGTTTCTGGAAGTGGTGCACGGCTCAATGCGTCAGTGTGGGGAATGGCTTTCCCCGGGCGGTGTTGCAACCTATAATCATAGCCAGCCAAGAATTCTGACAAGTGGGTCATTCTGGGAGATAATATATAAGGGGTTGGTTTATCTCCCACTATTATTCCCAGTAAGGGTTTGTGGTCAGTTATTATAGTGAAAGCTCGCCCATAAATATATTCATGAAATCGTTTAACAGCAGATACAATAGCAAGAGTTTCCTTATTGATTTGACTGTAGTTGCGTTCTGCTTTTTTTTTTTTTTTTTTGAAACAAATTTTTATTAATTTTAAAGATAAAACAACACATCATTAACCATTAAATACAAAAACACATAAAACCTCTTAACATTGTAAATCCTTACAAGTCAAACAAAACATTATTTTTATACAGCGTAATTCCAATTTATCCCATCTCCATATGGACACACAAATATCTTTCAGCAAATTTCTCATTATTTCTCTTTACTCCTATTCAATTTCATTTTTCTTCCATATTTATCCATTTTATAGTCATCATATTCTTTTCTTTCTGGCTTGTTTAAATTATTCTCATCTAACATTCCTCCAAGGTTTTATTGATTCTTTTTTCCTTTTTTTTATAAAAAACAAATTTTGTTAGTTTTACCAAAAACACAATACACAAACATACAAACACAAAACATAAACAAAACTAAAAGATCTTTTCTGAAGGTTGTCTGTTCCCGGGTTAAAACTCTTCACACAGACACAAATTCAAACATCATATTCAACCCATATCTCCTTCCAAATCTTATTATCATTTTCTTTTTTATATATATATATAAAAACCATTTTTATCAGTTTTATAAAAACAATGCACAAAGAATCAAGGCATAGCAGCTTATAAATTCTTTTCTAAGAAAAAATAATAATAAAAGACCAATAAGGCATAACATTTCCAGATTATAATATCAATATTTCATATAATATTAACTTCATATCTTGTCCCTACTTCTCCTTTCCATCCAAATTATTTATTAATTAAAATTTTATTGCCTTTTATCAATATATAAAATCCAAAAAAAAAAAGCATATTTTTCCTTCCATATCTTATTACCATTTTCAACAACATTCTTTGTCTGTTCTATTTCCAATTATCCATTCATCTTTTTTTCTTTTACTATACTTCTCCTGTACACCAATTGGAGTAACATCTATAACTCATTACCCTAACTTAGAAATACTACATATAGCAATCTTTCTTGGGATTCTGTTTAAAAGATTCTAAAATTACATAATAAATTTTATATTCTAAATATACATATAAAAACATACTCTTATATACCCTCCAGAATCCCTCTTTTAATCTAAATTAAATTCACCCATTGTCTCTGAATAAACTTTTTTTCTTTAGGTCTTGCTTCCCCCCATTAAGGCTTCTCCTTCCCCCCCTTTCTCTCTTGCTTATTCTTCTCCTTGCCCTTTCTACCCCTTTGCTTTTTCCCTTCGCTTTTCTTGCTCCTTTTCCTTTGCTTTCTAACCTTGCCTCCATCTTTTCGCTCATTTTTCTCTCTTTTGGTTGTTTTTATAATTCTTAAAATCCCCTTTTTTCTTATCCTTTTTCTCCTCCTCTCCGGAAGGGACCCATTGTTCATCAAAGATGGCTTCTTCTTCCTCTTCTTCCTTGTCCCAGTCCTTCTGCTGCGTAATCAACTTTCCAACAGAACATAACGCCATTTCTAAGAATTGAAACAAAGCACCCAAAGTATCTTCTTTTTTATATTTTTGATATTCAATCTCTAGTTCATCCACAAACGATGCCATTATGAAAAGGGAAACTTTTTCCAAAACAACCACAAGTATTTTTAATCAAAGACAATCAAAAGCAATTAAAAAAAAAGTTCCAAAAGTTAATACTTTTCTTCCTTCTTCTCTTTCTCTTTCTGGATTAATTTTTAATCAAAGAGATCCAATTACCATATATCTTCCTTTGGGATCCACAAAGACGTTCTAGACAATCTCCTCCTTTTTCAGCTTCTGCTCCAATTTTTTTTCTCCCTTCCCACTTGCAATGACAATTTTAAATAATCAGAAATCCATACCTCCAGCAAAGATTTTCCAATTTCTTAAATTTTTCAATGTCCAAAAATCCTTTTGTCTCTTAGCTTCAACTTTCTAAGCAATCCACTTTCAATGTCTAATATATCGAAATATTTCTGCTATTTCCGTGGGGTGGGAGAGTAAAAAAAAAAAAAGTTCCCTTTAACAGCTTCTCCGCCGCTTTTCGCTCTTCTTAGGGATACAATGTATCCTCCAGCAATTCAAGCAGCTCAATTCCAGGCAATTTAAAAGATGTTACTTGACCCGGCTCAGACAGAACTTTCACTCTTCACACTTCCTCCAGCACAGTTCTTACCCGGTTGCTGGCTTCTTCGTGGCGGCCATTGCTGACCGCCGCTCCACCGCCTTGGGAAAAAGGGGTTTTCCCGGAGAAGGGGGGGGTCTGCGACACCCCCACCTCCCTATCCGACTCCCCTCTCTCTTCAGCTGTCCCTACAGGGCAGCCATATCCCCCTGACCCATCTGGATCGGGGGTACCTCGACGGCTAGCACAGCAGGAATCGCGAGCTGTCGCGAAATCCTGCTGCCCCGAAGCCACGCGAAACCGGAAGTTCAGTTGCGTTCTGCTTTTGATAGTGTTTTGGAAAAATAGGCAACAGGGGCTTCACTTCCCTTTGGTAAAACGTGGCTCAAAATGGCGCCCACTCCAAATGGTGATGCTTCACAAGTAACCATTAAAGGCAAAGTCTCATTATACTGCATCAAAACAGCGTCGGAGGTCAATAGGTTTTTTACTTGTCGAAACGCCTGTTCCTCTCGGTGTCCCCAAACCCAGGTTGCTTTTTTGTCTAACAACTGATGTAGGGGTTTGGCTACGGTTGCCTTGTGAGGCAGGAAGATGTTATAAAAATTGATAAGGCCTAGGAAAGCTTGGAGATCAGCCTTATTGCGGGGTTTTGGGACGTTTTTGATTGCCCTAAGTTTTCTATCGGTGGGGTGAATGCCCTGTTTATCTGTTAAGTATGCTAAAAATTCTACTTGATCAGAACATAGTTGATACTTGTTTTTCTTAACTTTGAGACCTGAGTCTTTAAATCTCTGAAGAACCAACCCCAGGCACTCCCTTAGTATTTCTTGAGTCGGAGCAGCAATTAAAACGTCATCAAAATAGGGGACAACGCCTTTTATCCCTTGTAATAGTCTTTCCATCAAACTTTTAAAGATTCCCGGGGCCACGCTTACTCCGAATTGGAGTCGGTTACATTTAAACGCACCTTGGTGCGTAACGATTGTTTGGGCCTCTGCTGTTTTTTTGTCTACAGGCAGTTGTTGGTATGCCTGGGCTAGATCTAGTTTAGTGAAGACTTTTCCGCCCTCCAGGGAATGGAGAAGGTGTTGCACCACCGGTACCGGGTAAGCGTTTTGCTGCAGAGCATGATTCAGGGTGGCTCGGTAGTCCCCACAAATTCTTAACGATCCATCCGGCTTGATGGGTGTCATGATTGGGGTTTCCCAGGGAGAATGGTCGGTTGGTTCTAACACCCCCTGGGCTGTTAATTTATCAAGCTGCTTGTCAATCTTTGGTTTAAGGGCAAATGGAACTTGACGAGGCTTAAGGTGGATGGGAGCTATTTCGGGGTTGAGGTTAAATGATATCAGGGTCCCCTTGTACTCGCTTAGTTTATCTGCAAAGACGTCCTTGAATTCTTGGATGAGAGCCTCTTCCCAGTCATTGCTGCTGGTTTGGTGAATGCCGGCTACTTCAATTCCAAGTGGAGCGAACCATTGGAAGCCTAACAAGCTAGGCCAATCCCTGTCGACTACAGTCAAAGGTAGAGATGATGCAGTACGATCTTTAAATGAGACACAGACTTGGCTGGATCCAACGACTGGAATTCGATTTCCCTGATAATCTTTGAGTATGATTCTTTGGAATCGGAGGTCTTGTCGCTGTACGGTAGGGATGAGTTGCTTGAGGGTCTTCCAGGAAACCATCGAGAGGGACGATCCTGAATCGACTTCCATCATACAAGGCTGGTTTTCAATAGCCACCTTCACCCGGATCTTCTTGGCGTCCAGTGATGAGGCGTGACCAATCGTGATAGTTTGGTGTGCCTCTTCTTGCTTCGTTGAGTGGTTTAGGGGTTTGTTTCTGTAGGAGTGGTTGTTCCATTGGTGGTTCAAGGGTTCTCGCTTTGCAGGATGGCTTCCTGTAGATTGGTGATAGTTAGCCCCCCTTGGGGTTTGGCTGGGTCCTTGTTTGCTTCTACAGACCCGTCTGATGTGGCCTCTTTTCCCGCACACATGGCAGAGCACGTCGAGGAATTTGCAGTCTGATCGGGGGTGGTTTGCTCCACAACCAGCGCATTGGTCCTGCGATCTCTGGTGTTGGTCTCGTTTAGATCAGAGCTGGTTGATCTCTTCTTCATCACTTTCCGATGACAATTCGAGGTCCTCGTGGTGGGCTGTCGTTGCCTGGTCTTCTGATTGAGGTGAAACTTCACTGGCGAGTTGGCGAAGTGGAGCGTGGGTGCGGCGTATTCGGGCAGCCGACTTCCTGGTTGCTTCTGCTGCAGTAGCATCAGCGATGGCATCTGTAAGGCTAATGTCACCTTTCGCCATCAGCTTACTCTGCACGCCTGGTGAATCTAATCCCAGAACTATTCAGTCTCTCAGGGCTTCTTCTAGGTCGGCAAACCCGCATAGGCCTCCCAGATTCCAGAGATCCGCTATGAAATCAGCAACACTTTCGCCCTTCCGCTGATCTCTCTGGTAAAATTCATGCCTTCCAACAAGCGTTGGCATAGTCGGTGCATAGTGGGCCCTTAGCAGGGGTTCAAGGATGTCCCAGTCCATGGACTTCATTTCTGCCGGTTTCGCTCGCGCCTTGGCCATCTTGAATACGGTCGGTCCGCAATGAGTTAGGAATACCTCCCGTTTCTTTCCGGTAGTGGCATTCTTCAAATTGTTGGTCTCCAGAAACATCTGGAAGCGATCCATATATGAGTCCCAGTCTTCTTGTGCTGGGTCAAATGGAGCGGGTGGTATGATGCTGCCGGACATGGTTCTGCCGTTGGTGCGTGTCAGCTACGTGCTCAGTTATCGCTCTGTAGTGTTCAATCAGCTCTGACGTCTCCACATCCCATCCTCGTCGCCAGTGTTATGTTCTGTGCATGGCGCAAGAAGTGGAGACGAGTTGATGAACAGTGAACTTCAACTCTTTATTTAACATGGTGCAACAGCTCTGAAAATGGCCACAACAGCCCCCTTTATATAGGCAAGCTCTTGGGTATTTAGCCAATGAAAACACAGGAACATTAGCTCTTTTAACCAATGAGAAGGGCTTGTTAATAACCATTCAGATTCTCCTGAACGGACCAATCCGATATCGCTATTATCGGCCAATCAGAAGTGCAGGGCCAGAACCCTGCACTTTACTTTAAGGTTTCAACAAACTTTATTCAAGCACTTTTATTAATTCACAACAATTTCTATGAGATTCAGATAAGATTCCTATTATTGTTTCATGCACAGGTCAATATTAAGCTCTAAACTGTAAGTTACATTTTATTTATTTATCTTTAAAAAAAGATCTCAGCAGTATATTGTAGTTGTTGCAATTCCAATATTAAACATTTGATTTTTAGAACAAAATAATTGTGTTTGTAAATTATGCTATTAATGTTTTTCAGTCTGCTTTTCACATTTGCTTGGTGTTCTGTCATATAATGCATTTTTGCTTATCCACTGACTGATTCCGTTGCTAAATGAATTTGATCTCATCTAAACAAAATCAGAATTAATATTTATAGGAATTCCATCCAATTTGCTGAAGGACAAGCAGGCTTGTAGTACTAGAACAATCCGTCCAAGTATTTCCAAGTAAATCTGTCACTTCATACATTCAAAACACGAACAAGATTTTTAAATCACAGTATATTGAAAGAATCATTGGGGCCTGTTTTATACACAATATTAATCAATAATGAGCTGGTTCACACATTATATAAAGACACAAATACAGAAAACACATGATGGATAATGTTGTTTACAACCAGGCCACTATCTTCTTCTAACTAGTTCTATCCTTGTCCCAAAGGTGCTTTTTCAAGAGGCAACTGGATTTTCCTTGTTTTTCCTTGAAAACATTTTGCTTCCAAGAGGCTTATTCAGTCCTGAGTGAGGAATGAAAGGATTATTCTATGTTTGTTTTCATCATTGTCCTTCATACTTTAGGGGAAAAACTTTGTTCATTTTTTTACTAACCAAAGTTAGCTCTTTGGTTCATTTCTGTAAGATAATAGTTGTTCCTCAAGAGAAGCTTGAATGAAGATGTCTGGAAGCTGAATCATGGCAACTGGACTTCTTTTCTTGTTGGTTTGAAACATTTCACTGCTAATCCAAGCAGCTTCTTTAGTCTGAGTAATTTGGTTAAAGGGAGCCCATACATGTCCTCCAGGTAGATTTCATTTCTCACATCATTGGGATAGACATGTCAGGTAAGTAGCAATAGAAATAGCACTTAGACTTATATAACACTTCGCAGTGCTTTGTAGCTTTCTCTAAGTGGTTTACAGAGTCAGCATATTGCCCCCAACAATCTGGGTCCTCATTTTACCAACCTCGGAAGTATGGAAGGATGAGTCAACCTTGAGCCAGTGAGACCCAAACTTCCATACTTCTGGCAGCTGGTGATCAGTAGTAGCCTGCAGTATTGCATTTTAACCACTGTATCACCGCAGCTCTTTCATACTACATTATTCTTCTTATGTTTTGATGTCTTATCTATAAGGTTGACAAGTTTCTGTCTCAGTGTGTTGGTGGGTTTGAAGAACACAGGTATGTAATGTTTTCCAAATATTATAGGATCCTCCTGACCAATTTGTTCAGACTGAAGAAGCTATTTATATAGGCAGTAGAACACTTTAAACCACCAAAAAAAAAAAAAGTCCAGTTGGCATGATTCAACCTCCAGATAACTCCCTGGATAAATGACATCTTGAAGTAAGATATTGTCATAGTCCTTTAGGAAAGTCATGTAATGTTTATGATTTCTTACCATATTGAGTAAAGTAAATTGAATTAACAAATAGGCACAAGTTAATTGCAAGGTGATGGAGAATCTCCTTTATGTATTCTTATTGCTGTTTTTCCCTTTTGCATTTTTATTGAGGGTCTCTGACTTCAGGATGTATTCCATAAATTGTCAGTTGTTATTATCCTGTTGCCTGAATTGCTTTTATAATTTTGTGATAGAGTTGAAAGCAAGATATTTGATCAGTGTTTTGATTTAAACTGTTTCTATTATTTTAGATCATATTTGTATACACCTCAAGTTGCTAGTCTGACATATTTTATAGCTTTAGAAAAATATGTGTATGTGTCTATAACAAAATATGTTTCCTTTCAATTTATCTACATTAAACAATGGTGACACTTTTAGAACAAAATAAACAATATTAAAACAAATAATAAGATATGAATTTCCTTAATTTCAATTTACATCAGGATTAGCATCAAGTTATTGAGAAGAAATTTACCAACCTTTATTGAGGGCAATTGAGAATAGAAAGATTGTAAAAGAGAGAGAATGTTTTAAATACCAATTGCTCTTCTTTTTTTATTACTTAGTAAAGAAAAACCTGATCATTAAGGGATTTGAATTCATAATATTCTGTCTATCTGAGAACCATGAAACAATATTAGAATTTGAGACGCAATATACTATTTAAAAGATAGCTCATTTTTGTCTTTTGTCGAATCCAATCAAAAAAAATCAAAGCCTACCCAGAAAACTTTTAAAAATTATAAAGAAGTGGATATATGACATTTTTCAGGTATAAATTCTGAAAATACCTACTGCTTCACTGGAAATTTCAACAGATGCATTATCCACCAGTGTCAAATTTGTTAGCAGATCATCTATAAGACCTTTCTCAGTGTCTTGCTTCTAGATTCCTCTCAAATTGTTGAGTGATCAGTAATTAATCTCAATCTTCTCAGTTGTCCAATATTGCTAATAATGTTTTTTTTAAAGTTGTTTAATGCTTTTAAATTAATTGGGCATGATTCTATTGTTTTATTTTTATTCTTAATTTGATTTACTTTGCACTACCTTAGTTTGTACTAGTTGCCCAAGAAAAAAATCAACTTTTCTTGGAACTGAACCTTTAAAGTTTAGTCACAGCTTGTACATTTTACAATAAAGTTAAGAGTTTATTTTTATTTTCACACATTTCATAAACAAAGCCAAATATTTCCTTATTTCCCTAACATACATATATACATGGTTTTTTAAAAAATTATTGTTAACTGTTATGAGTCTTTTCTGAGTGGAAAGGTAAGACAGATATTGTAAAGATAAATAATAAATAAAAGAGCAAAATATCTGTAAAATTGGAAATTGCCAGTGTTAAGAATTTCTTCTCTGAAACTAGGAGCTATAAATGTATATCTCTAATAAAATTTTAAAAGTACATGTTGCCTAACATCTCAGTTTTATTATCATCATGATGGAATCATATCACATCAAAAGAATGAAACAGTCAATTATATTATTTATAATTATATATTACAGATTGCAAAGTCTTCAAGAATAGCTCTTTTAGAATAACTTGGAACATATTTTCCGAAAGAATGTATTTCATCACAATAGAGGAAGTTGAGAAATGAGCTTTATTATCAGTACTTTTGCTGTAGTCTTTTCCTACACAATAAAGATTTATCTAACTTAATATTCTTTTCATTTAAATGATTGGTTTGCTTTTTTAATACATGTGTCAGAAAGACGTGTTAGTATTCTCAAACAGAATAACATGAGTCTCTTATTTAAAAATACTGAGAAATATTATCAAAATGACACAAATTAACTCTGCGGGTTGTATGTGTGTTTTATCAAATAATCTTGTTCAAGAATGTGGTTCATGAACCACATTTAAATGAATGTAGGCTCCAAGCAGACGTTCTTGGCTGATTTTTCTCTCTGTCAGTCAAGCTAGATGTTGAACAATATATGAACATGAGTGAATTCTTTGCACTTTTCACCAACATTTGGCATTTACAAAAACAAGTATATCATTCCTTTGCTAAATTTTTGTGTATTGGATGTATTCAGGATGAGGTGCAGGTAGCATGTCTGTTCACAGTAATGTTGGTTTACATAGTCATTTTTAAGATGATAAGAGCCACCTTTATTTGTCAAGCAGAATAAAAATTGGATAAAACAATACTCTTAAGAGAAAACGCTGCAGACTCTTAATTAGTATTTGGTGAAATACAGTTCTCAGGTTGTAAAGATCATGATTCAAGTTCACATTCAGTAATAGATTCCAAGGCAATGTTTTCAAGATGGTCATTAACTTTCAGTCTAATCTAGTTCACAGAATTTTTATTATCGAATAAGAATTGGAGAGAATATATATGTAGTATTCTGTCTTTAACTCCCAGAGCAAGAATGTTTGAGGAAGGACATTAAATGCAGTATATTTGTTTAGCTTTCTATTTTTAACACCTTGTTAAGTGAAACCATATGTCACTGTGAATAATAATAAAAAAAACTAGGTAAGATCATCAGGAAATGTCAGGGTTGTAAGGAAGATTGTGAAACTAGAATAAACATATTCTGAAAGAAACACTTGTGAATTTGCCAAGGAAACTGAACATGGTTATTGATGGTTGATCATCTTTACCAGCTTTTAAACTATTATAAACTAAGTCAATATGCATAATTCAAATAGAAGGAAAGTGTTATTCCTTCTTTTTCAATATTCTTCAGTGAAATACTTGGTTTACAACTTGCATGTCAGATACCACTGATGAAAGAAGGAATCTTCTGATTGGTTGTGGTCTTCTATAAAACTCAGAACACAAAAATCAGAAGGCTTGTTGGTAGCATCTTCATTGCCTGCAATGATTTCTCCTTAACTGGCATGAGTTGCTTACACTTTGACTTCTGAATTTTTTTTAATTCCTATTTTTATATTCCCCCTGAATAATTGAAACTTTAATAGCTAGTTATGAACTGAATACATATATCTGCATTAGAATGTAAAAGAGCCACTGGTGAAATCTTCACAAAGTAAAATATTTCAGATACCACCAATAATATATGTAAAAATAATATCTCTATTAGGCAATTTTTCTGCAATCCTTTTTCTCTTGTACTATTCTGTCAATATTTAATGGCAAGTGCAGTTAAAGTCACACATGACGTACTATTTCTGTTCCATGTCTATGGATTATCTACAATATTTTAATTCTTATGCAATGCTCAGTTGGGAACTTCTGCTTATTTAGAAGAAGCTATTTCTTTCCGAAAATGTTTCAAATATATGATGAATATTGACTGAGGTCTTCCTTAAACTCTTCTTTTTGATCAGTGTCTTTAAAACAGTTTTTTTTGTACAAAACCAGAATATCTCTAGTTATAAAGTTGTAGCATTTTCAGGGCTTTTGAGGACAACTTAGGGTTGTTCAAGAATTTTAGAGACTTCCCCTTCCCTAATCTCAGAAGCCTTATTATGAATCCCTGACAGTTCAGCATGATCAACTTTGGGTTCCTGGTTTGGTTATTCCCAACATCCCAGATTAAATTGTTGGTTATCATTTGTAGTATTTGTGCACAAAGTCTAATTAAAAAGGCTGTGCAAAACTTCAGAGTTGTGCAAAGCCAAAGGTAATCTGGGAGAACCACAGGAAGGGTTACATTTTTAAAGCTAAGGAACACAGATTCAAGAACACAAATCCTTGACAAACTAGCTCTCATAGAAACTGGAAAAGACAATTGGCACAGGAAAAATTGTAACTGTGAACTATAAGTCTCAAGAGAACTAAACAGACTGTGGACAAATGGAGGGAGGGAGGGAGGGATGATAGAGAAAGGGGGAAGGAAAAGGGAGAGAGAGAGAGAGAGAGAAAGAGAGAAACTGAAAGTTGTGTGGGGAGGGAAGATCCATGGGTCTAATATAAGCAATGAGGAAAATGTAACTTTGCTAGAGTGAAGAAAAAATTGAAATTTAGGGTTATGATGAGAATAATAATACAACAACTTGGTTATCCAATGCAGAGGCATTTAGAAATGCTTATTCTGAGATATAAATTATCAAACTAGTAAATAGCTCACTTTTCCAGTAAGCACTTAAAAATGTAATAAAAAACAATTGCTTCAAGGTGTGATATCATACTTTGAAAATACATTAAAATATTGTTAAAGAAGGTGATCTGGGAAAAGGAAACATAAATCATTTATTACTCTAAGAAAAACACAAAAATATATAGTTGATTTGCACAGAGCATATAATTAGCCTTCCGTTGTTGTTTTTTTTTAAAAAAGAATAATGTTTGATTGTTAAGAGTAAAAGCAGGTAGTTTCTCTTTAATCCACCTCCTCTCTGTAATAATTGTATGCAATATTTAATGGGCCATGACATGTGAAGCTGAAATAAATTTGCTCACAGCTAAATTTGTAGTAATTAAATAGAAATTCTAAATTCATATGTTGCACTTTTGCATAAATTCATATATATCTAGCACATTATATGCAAGAACGGTAGGAAAAACTTTTTGAATTGTTTCCAAAATCACTTGTATTGTTAAATCTTTAAAAAATTCACTACATCACCATCACTTTTTATGATGATGGAAAAATATAATATTTTATTTTTTAAAAAAACAAACCATTCTACTACAGCATGGATCAGAATATAATTCTTCTTTGTTGCCCATCTCCAGGTTTTGCAAAACAGCTTTAAATATGTACCACCATAATCTAACTGGCCATATTGTTCTACAAAATGCATATTTTATAGATGCTAGCCTACTGCTGTGCCAGAATGGTTTTTTTCTTCATCCTGATTGGTTGGGAGTCTTAGTCTGTGCTAATTGGTCTTGAGTTTGCTGTGTTCTGCTTGATTGGTGTTTCTAATATCTTCTGTCTGTTTTGTAGCTCTTTTTGTATTGATTGGCTGGCAACATTATGTTACTTTATTGGAGGATTTTAGTGCAGCTTGGCTCCGAGTAAATTGATTCATTTATTAGGAAGCTAGGTTTCATCTGGGTGCCTGGTTGGGATGTGTTTGAGTTGGAGGTATGGGGGGTGGGGTGAGGTCTGTTTGTGCCCAGGTGTTTGACTGGCTTGTGGTGTGGAGATTGTTTTGTTTGAGAGTGCAGGCTTCCAGATAATTGACAGTCTGGTGGAGTCATCTCTTCTATTCATACTTTCAGGTCTTTTTTTCAATCTCTATGGCTTCTCTGATAATTCTGTGGCTGGGGTTTTCTATAGTGGCTATAGGGTTTTGGTGCCATTGAAGTCAATGCTATGACCTGTGGCTTTCATGTGTTGGACTAGTGAGGAACTGTGTTCCAGCTTTTTGACTGCATTTTTGTGTTCATCTAGGCGGATACTTATTCTTCTATTGGTCTGTCCAATGTATGTGGCAGGGCTAATGCACAGGGGACTTCATATATGCCTTGGTTTTCCAGGTCAATTTTATTTTTGGGTTTCTTAGGATGGCTGCTATTTTTCTCTCTGTATTGAAGGAAGTCTTGATATGATGCCTGTGTAGTATCTTACTGATTTTGTCTGTAGTACCTCTTATGTAGGGCAGGACAGCTGTTCCATAGGTCTGTTCATCTTCTAGGTCTCCATTATGTCTCAGTGTGTTTTTGTGGATCAAGCCAGTGATTTTGCTTTTGTGGAAGCTGTTGGCTGTCAGTACTTTAGTCAGGGTGCATAGTCCAGTCTTAATGTTGTCTTGTCTGCCAGGCGTTTGGTTCTGGCAAGTAGTGTTTTGGCCACGGAGTTTATCTGTGCTGGGTGGTGCTGGGATTGGGCGTTGAGGTAGCAGCTGGTGTGTGTTTTCTTCTGGTATATGGTGTGTCCTAGTGTGCCATCTGTTTTTTGTAGATTAGTACATCTAGGAATAATAGTTGTTTGTTTGTTTCCGTTTCCATGGTGAATTTGATTTTGGGGTGTGTGCTGTTTAGTGTGTTAGGAAATTGTTTAGGTTTTCTTTTCTATGGGGCCAAATAACAATTTGTCATCGATGTATCTTAACCATAGTTTGGATTTGTGGGTGACATTAGTTAGGGCTCTGGATTCGAATTCTTCCATGAACAGGTTTGCAATGACAGATGGCAGTGGTGATCCCAATTTGCTTGCATCTTTGTCCTTTGTATATGAAATATGTATTGGTTAAGCAGTGTTCTGATAGTTCCATGAGGTGTTTAGCTGGTTGGTATTTATTTTTGATGATTTCAAGAGTTTCTTTTATCAGGACTTGAGTGAATAGTGAAACCACATCGAAACTTACAAGCAGATCTTTTTGTTCCACGTGTAGATCTTTGATCATTTCCAAGAGGTGGTATGAGTTTTGTACATGTGAAACTGCTGCTTCAGCATGGGGCTGTAGCTACTTTACTAGGTATTTGGCTAGGTTTTGTAGTGGTGCTGCTCTGGAGCTGACTACTCGGAGCTTTTGGTCCGTGGTCGTGTCTCATCTTCTGTGTGGGTGTGACCAGAAGCCGGACTGCAGCTGCATCACTACCCGCTTCAAACCCTTCTGACCCATACATGAAGTGAACTGACGCCCACCATGAAGATGCGGCACGACCACGAATGCGAAGCCAAACAGCAGCATCACAGCTCACCAGGTCAAATCCCCCAGCAACTAAGTCTAACCTGAGCACAACCAAGCTCTCACCTGAACAGAACACACCCCCAGCCAATCAGAACACAGCCAACCCCCCAACCAATCAGAACACACCCCCACCCGATCAAGTCACACCCCCACTAGCAGTTAAAAGGAAGAAGCAGCTGCAAGCTCACATTACCCTGAAAAGCACAAAGCCGAAGACAGAAGCCTGAAGATGATGAATGAGACTTCATCGAAATGTTGCCTAGATACTTCCAATTTTACCTGGGAGAAAACCCGAATAACCAAAGATCTATATACATACATATATAAATACATATACATATACATATACATATACATATACATATACATATACATATACATATACATATACATATACATATACATATACATATACATATACATATACATATACATATATATATATATATGGATCTTTGGTTATTCGGGTTTTCTCCCGCATAAGATTGGAAGTATCTAGGCAACGTTTCGATGAAGTCTCATTCATCATCTTCAGGCTTGGTCTTCAGCTCTGTGCTTTTCAGAGTGATCATATGTGTGTGTGTGTGTGTGTGTGTGTGTGTATGGCATTCAGCTTTGTTTGGGTATTTTCCCACGTCATAGTAGTGGTGCTTTTAAAGTTGTAGCAATGTTTCAGCAGAATCTCATCTGCCATCATCAGGCTTCTGTAGCAAATACAAACTCTATACAGAATCCTGATGATGGCAGATGAGATTCTGCTGAAACGTTGCTGCAACTTTAAGAGCACCACTACTATGACGTGGGAAAATACCCAAACAAAGCTGAATGCCAGACATGTAAGTACCCGCGAAAACTTAAGAAAACATATATATATATAACGTTTCAGCAGACTCTCATCTGCCATCATCAGGTTTCTGTATAGTGTTTGTCATGTAAGCACCCGCGAAAACTTAAGAATATATATATTCTTATATATATATATATGTGTGTGTGTGTGTGTGTGTGTGTGTGTGGGTGGGTGGGTGTGGTTGTGGGTGTGGGTGTGTGGGTGTGTGTGGGTGTATGTGTGTGTGTGTATATATATATATGTCTGGCATTCAGCTTTGTTCGGGTATTTTCCCACGTCATAGTAGTGGTGCTTTTAAAGTTGTAGCAACGTTTCAGCAGAATCTCATCTGCCATCATCAGGCTTCTGTATAACACTATACAGAAGCCTGATGATGGCAGATGAGATTCTGCTGAAACGTTGCTACAACTTTAAAAGCACCACTACTATGACGTGGGAAAATACCCGAACAAAGCTGAATGCCAGACATGTAAGTACCCGCGAAAACTTAAGAATATATGCATATATATATATATATATATATATATATATATATATATATATATATATATTTTTTTTTTTTTTCTTAAGTTTTCGCGGGTACTTACATGTCTGGCATTCAGCTTTGTTCGGGTATTTTCCCACGTCATAATAGTGGTGCTTTTAAAGTTGTAGCAACGTTTAAGCAGAATCTTATCTGCCATCATCAGGCTTCTGTATGGTGTTTGTCTGTGAGTCAAACTTTTACAGTGGTTTCAGATTTAAATTTGGGGCAGCCTATTGCTGTGTCAGAATGGTTTTTTCTTCCTCTTGATTGGTTGAGAGTCTTGGTCTGTGTTTATTGGTCTTAGAGTTTGCTGTGTCCTGCTACTAATATCTTCTGTCTTTTTTTGGGGGGGGGCTCTTTTTGTATCTTGATTGGCTGGCAATATTGTGTTACTTTATTGGAGGCCTTTAGTGCATCTTGGCTTCGGGTAAATGGACGGCTATCATTAGTTAGGAAGCTGGGTTTCATCTGGGTGCCTGGTTGGGGTGTGTTTGAGCTGGAGGTATCAGGGGGGATCTGTTTGTGCCCAGGTGTTTGCCTGGCTTGTGGTGTGGAGATTTTTTTGTTTGTGAGTGCAGGCTTCCAAATGATTGACAGCCTGGTGGAATCATCTCTTCTGTTCATGCTTTCTGGTCTTTTTTCAATCTCTATGGCTTCTCCAATGATTTTGTGGCTGGGATTTTCCATGGTGGCTAGGGTTTTGGTGCCATTGAAGTTGATGTTATGACCTGTGGCTTCAATATGTTGGACGAGTGAGGAAGTGTGTTCCAGCTTTTTGACTGCATTTTTGTGTTCATCCAGGCGGGTGCTTATTCTTCTATTGGTCTGTCCAATGTATGTGGCTGGGCATGATGCACAGGGGACTTCATATATGCCTTGGTTTTCCAGGTCAATTTTGTCTTTGGGGTTCCTGAGGATGGCTGCTATTTTTCTGTCTGCTTTGAAGGCAGCCTTGATGTGGTGTCTGTATAGAATCTTACTAGTTTTGTCTGTAGTGCCTCTTATGTAGGGCAGGACAGCTGTTCCATTGGTCTGTTCATCTTCTGGATCTCTATTATGTCTCAGTGTGTTTTTGTGGATCAAGTTGGTGATTTTGCTTTTGTGGAAGCCGTTGGCTGTCAATATTTTAGTCAGGGTGCATAGTTCAGTCTTAATGTGTGTCTTGTCTGCCAGGCGTTTGGTTCTAGTAATTAGTGTTTTAGCCACGGAGTTTATCTGTGCTGGGTGGTGGTGGGATTGGGCGTTGAGGTAGCGGTTGATGTGTGTTTTCTTCTGGTATATGGTGTGTCCTAGTGTGCCATCTGTTTTCTTGTAGATTAGTACATCTAGCAATGGTAGTTGTTTGTTTGTTTCTGTTTCCATGGTTTCACTATTCACTCAAGTCCCGATAAAAGAGACCCTCGAAATCATCAAAAATAAATACCAACCAGCTAAACACCTCATGGAACTAACAGAACACTGCTTAACCAACACATATTTCATATACAAAGGACAAAGATACAAACAAATTGAAGGAGCCCCCATGGGATCACCACTCTCACCTGTCATTGCAAACCTGTTCATGGAAGAATTTGAATCCAGAGCCCTGGCTAATGCCATACTCAAACCCAAACTATGGTTAAGATATATCGATGACACATTCGTGATTTGGCCCCATGGACAAGAAAACCTAAACAACTTCCAAACACACCTAAACAGCGCACACCCCGAAATCAAGTTCACCATGGAAACAGAAACAAACAAACAACTACCATTCCTAGATGTACTAATCTACAAGAAAACAGATGGCACACTAGGACACACCATATACCAGAAGAAAACACACACCAACCGCTACCTCAACGCCCAATCCCACCACCACCCAGCACAGATAAACTCCGTGGCTAAAACACTAATTACGAAAACCAAACGCCTGGCAGACAAGACACACATTAAGACTGAACTATGCACCCTGACTAAAATATTGACAGCCAACGGCTTCCACAAAAGCAAAATCACCAACTTGATCCACAAAAACACACTGAGACATAATAGAGATCCAGAAGATGAACAGACCAATGGAACAGCTGTCCTGCCCTACATAAGAGGCACTACAGACAAAATTAGTAAGATTCTATACAGACACCACATCAAGACTGCCTTCAAAGCAGACAGAAAAATAGCAGCCATCCTCAGGAACCCCAAAGACAAAATTGACCTGGAAAACCAAGGCATATATGAAGTCCCCTGTGCATCATGCCCAGCCACATACATTGGACAGACCAATAGAAGAATAAGCACCCGCCTGGATGAACACAAAAATGCAGTCAAAAAGCTGGAACACACTTCCTCACTCGTCCAACACATGGAAGCCACAGGTCATAACATCAACTTCAATGGCACCAAAACCCTAGCCACCATGGAAAATCCCAGCCACAGAATCATCAGAGAAGACATAGAGATTGAAAAAAGACCAGAAAGCATGAACAGAAGAGATGATTCCACCAGGCTGTCAATCATTTGGAAGCCTGCACTCACAAACAAACAAATCTCCACACCACAAGCCAGGCAAACACCTGGGCACAAACAGATCTCCCCTGATACCTCCAGTTCAAACACACCCCAACCAAGCACCCAGATGAAAGCCAGCTTCCTAACTAATGATAACCGTCCATTTACCCGAAGCCAAGCTGCACTAAAGGCCTCCAATAAAGTAACACAATGTTGCCAGCCAATCAAGATACAAAAAGAGCCCCCCCAAAAAAAGACAGAAGATATTAGTAGCAGGACACAGCAAACTCCAAGACCAATAAACACAGACCAAGACTCTCAACCAATCAAGAGGAAGAAAAAACCATTCTGACACAGCAATAGGCTGCCCCAAATTTAAATCTGAAACCACTGTAAAAGTTTGACTCACAGACAAACACCATACAGAAGCCTGATGATGGCAGATGAGATTCTGCTGAAACGTTGCTACAACTTTAAAAGCACCACTATTATGACGTGGGAAAATACCCAAACAAAGCTGAATGCCAGATATATATATATATATATATATATATATATATATATATATATATATATATATATATATATATATATATATATATATATATTTTGTAGAACAATTTATCAGAAAATGTGTTCTGAAATTATTCTTTAAATAGATTATTCTTTAAATAAATATATTTTATTTAAGCGTATGTGAAATAAATGGTTCATTAAATTTAAATTTAATGCAAAAATGAGGCAAAAGGAACAATGATAGAATTTGCACTGGCAGGGTTTTTTTGGCAGCAGGTACTAGATTCATTAAAAACAGTTATGATCATTTTATTGAGTTGTGCAAGTTGAACTGAGCTGGTATAGACAAGGAAGATTTATTCTATTTGTTTATTTATTGCAAATTTTAAAATTTGCAAGTGAATTCATAAACAATGTCATAGTACACTGATTTATTTTGTTTTGTTCCCAAGTATTGATTTGCTATGATTCTAGCTCGCTCCTTTCTTCTTATTTATATTATTTATTAAACTAGTTTATATGGCTGCTCATCTCACCCACAGGTGATGCCTTTAGATTTATCATAACTAAGACTGATAGCAGCTGTATTCTTTTGCTTTGTTATACTCTATAATTTTCCTGCTGGAACCATGTTTTGACATATTATTGAACAAGGATTATCTTTTATGTTGATAATGTTGCTGGGTATGAAGGCTATCAGGAAATACTGGAAACATGGCCAAATCATATAGGTGCTATCAACATTTTCTAGGGTTGGTCGAAATAATTTCATTAAAGTAGGTATGTTACTTATAATTTGCCACAGCTAAATTCTTGGTTGTTAGGTTATTCAAACATAGTCACAATTCAGCAAAATATGCATGGAAACAGAGTCAATGATAAAAGCAATGATCCTAGTTCTTATTTACAAGGGACATCTTATTTTGCTCAGCATGGAGTGTATGAAGACTGCAGCCTAATGAATAAAAGCAGTGCAGAAGTAATTTATTTCTGAGTGCTGGGGGGAAAAAACCTTGGAACAAACAACAGTAGAAAGACTTTTCAATGTGGAAGAGGAAAAGTCTCTTCATAATTCAGATTTCTAGATCTTCCCCAATTCATTTAAAGAAACTGCACATGCAAGCCTTTCCATTTTTCCTAATTTCAATAATTCTTCATTGCCCAGCATCCATGTAAGATTTTGTTACATACATTATTATCATAAATATCATTTTATAACTCAATTTCCTATGGCCAACTATGGCTAGCCAAACTCTTTTAAAAGTTTATTAATATTTGTAAAAAATATTAAAGATGGTTACAAATAATTCAAATTGGTGAACATATCCAAGACATCTTACTCTTCCTATTGTCACCACAACAACACTGCAAGGTGAGTTCAGCTGAGAGTGAATGACTGGTCACTCAGCTGGCTTTTATACCTAAGATAGAACTAGTTAGGTCACTCAGCTGGCTTTTATACCTAAGATAGAACTAGTTAGTACTCATGGTCTCCTGCTTTCTAGTTTGGTGCCTTAAACCACTAGACCAAATATCATATTCCTGTTATAGACTCTTCCAGTTGTTTTCATGTCAAAGACTAACAGGTTTTTGATTAACAGGTTTTCCATAAGTGTTCTTTTTAAAAAAAGTGTTCTTAAAACACTTTTAAGACAGCAACGGTTTTTAAAAACACTTCACTATTGAAGCTAATAGTAAAACTTCAGTCAATGGTAGCAAATTATGTAACATAATGAGAGAGTATGTAAAATAGTATATTCTTTACCTTGTTTTAAATCTAAAGCTAATCAATGTATTGAGTGACTTTAAACACTGGTACATGACAGGCAGGGGGAAAAGAATGCCTCTCTTTATATATTGTTCATTGGTGACTAAGTAGTGCAAGCCTTCACTATCACTGAGCTTAGCCAATAAAACTGCAATAAGCCCAAAATGGAGCATAACTTAACTATCGCTCATTAAAGGTATTCAAAGGTCACATTCAACAGCTCCCTGCTGATGAAAAGAAAACTTCGGCAAAAGCTTTGATATGTGCCCAGCTTCTTCTTTAAAAATAAAGAAACCACTATTTTTCCAACTAATGTTGGAATTTCTACATTCAGGTTTGTTTTAATCCTTGACATGTCACTGAAGTTCAGATAGTTAGAAGTTTATGTCTGACTGTAATGACTTCTGTAAAACTAATATAACCAAGAAAGAAAAGGGGGAGGGGGGAGAAAAAAGAAAAGATGAAGGAAAGAAGGGAGGGAGTGATGGAGGGAGGGAGGAAGGAAGGAAGGAAAGAGGGTGTCTGGTTGTTTTTTGGACTCTAGGTCCCTCACTAAATTTATTGCAATGTTTAGGATATATTCCTGTTAATCAGTATCCTTCTTAAAATTAATATAAAAGTATAAGTATTTAAATATAACAAGTTAAATGGAAAAGTTGAGAACTAGAAAGGAATTCCAGAAGAGAATTGACATTTCTTTCAAATTGTAGACACTATGATTATGATGTTGCTTTACTTTTGATTAGCTTTGTTAGCTATCATATCACAGTGGTGAATATTTTTAACATGTAATTTAATTTAACATGTAATTCAGTAGTGTGGCTATCAAGACAAATATCACTTATTCCAAATTTGTGCATAGGATTCTATTTACATATAAATGCAGGGTTTTACATTTACCTTTATTGAAATTAATTTAGGGTTAATTTAGGTCAGCTTCTGTGCCCTGTCAAGATCTCTCTGAATTTTATTTTGTCTTCTAAGGTATTATTTTGATGTATGATAATCTGCAAATCCTTCCTAAATTCCTATTTAGCTTTCTCTATTAATATTAGTGGAACTAAAAAAGGTCAGTCAGAAAGTGCAGACTTTCAGATGTATACCTGAAATGAGAGGGAAGGAACACCAAAAACAATCAGAACATTTTTTTTAATAGTGATAATAAAAGTAGAGATACTTTTAGAAAAAGTTTGAATAGACACCATTAGGAATGGTACAACAGAGTATCTTTCATTCCTTTTCTTCCCCAACCAATATATTATTATAAGAGGAAACATCATGGAGATAAAAATAACTGTAATTGCGACATATAATCCAGGCAATGAAATCCAGTCTGGTGCAATGGTTTAAGGCACCAGGTTAGAAACTAGGATACTATGAGTTCTAGTTCCACCTTGAACACAAAGTCATCTGGGTCACCCAGTCACTTTCTCTCAGCCCTAGGAAGGGAATGACAAACCCTTCTGAAAATCTTGTCAATATATTTTAGGGTATTGAATATTCATTGTATGGCAATATCCTATAGCTGTGATGGTGAACCTATGCCACATGTGTCAGAAATGGCACACAGAGCCATCTCTCCAGGCACGTGAGCCATCACCCATTGCTCTTTTGAGTTACAGTGCGCCGGTAAGCTGGTCTTCATGTGCACGCACTGGAAACATGATCTTCCAGTTTCCAGAATATGCATACACAATGGCCACCTGGTCTCCATTTTCTGATGCACGTGCATGTGCAAAGACCAGCTGACCGGTGCACATGTGTGCGCCAAAAATCAGAAGATCATCTTCCAAGCATGCGAATGTGCACCAGGCAGCTGCTCTTCGTGCCTGCATGCACTTCAGAAACTGGAAGACCAGGTGACCAGTGCACATGTGTGTGTGTGCTCCTGTTTTGGCACTTGATGCCGAAAAGGTTCACCAACACTATTCTAGAGTCATTATAGAACACAACAATATTTGCAAAAAAATACATACCTAGTAAATAATCATTTGTTTGCACCTGCTCATCCAGCTATTTGCTTTTTTTTTTTTTTTTACAAAATATCCATTTTTAATATTATTTTTATTTTTAAAATCAAGATTGAATTTTGTAATTTACCTAATGTAGGCATATTCTAAAAAATGTAACAACTGCTTTTTGTTTTAATTAAATAATACAGCAGCGTACCTTTTTTCTTACATGCTGATTTCATGAGGGAATTTATTTTCATTTAACAGGGATTTAATTTTTTGTAGTTATTTTAAGTGTCAAGAGATTAGGTTTTGTTCGAAGCTTCCGGTTTGTCGGCTTCGCCAGCAGCAGGGTTTCGCGATCCTGCGTGATCCCTGCCGCACTAGCCGTTTTGGTGCCTCTGATCTGGACAGGTTTGGAGGCTAAGGCTGCCCTGCAGAGGCAGCCGAAGATAGGAGGAGCTGGTGAGGGGTTTGGGAGTGTTGCAGACCCCCTCCCCAGCTGGCAAACCCCCCTTTTCTCAAGGCGGTCGAGCGGCGGTCTGTAATGGCCGCCACAAAGAAGCTGGCAGCTGGGTAAGACTGAGCAGGAGGAAGAGGGGAGAAAGTTTACAAGAGAAAGTTTTTTGGCTGATCCAGGACTTTAAGAGGCATTTAATCCTGAGAACTATGACTTTTTGAAAAATACTTTGTTTCCAGAGGAGGATTTCAAGCGGCAAAATTGAGGTGCTGAAAGGAAAGTTTACTCTCCTTCCCTATGGAATCAACAAATGACCATTGAGAAACCTGTTGTTTTATAAAAGGTAAAAACTTGGCTTCTTGTTATAAGTGGGAAGGGAGAGGACAAAAAAAATATTAAGATCTTGCTGGAGGAGATGCCTTGAAGATCTTGAGACTAGAAATTGATTGCAACAAGGCTGTAAAATACAGATTGGGCTTTTTTTCTTTTCCCTTTTACTGATACCACCCCAGGAAGAGAAAGCAAGTACTTTGTGTGTTGTTTGGACTGATTGATGTTTCTGGGACTTTGAGGAATTGTTTTAACTTTTGAAACATTTTGGTTGCTCTAAGAAGAACAAAGAATGGCTTTATCTGATGATGAACTTAGAAAGGAATATCAAGAAAGTAAGGATGCTGTGAAAGAAGCTTTCCTTTCTTTAGAAATGGCGCTTGCTATTTATCAGCAAACACAACAACAGATGGAGGAAATAGAAGGAGAAGAAGAAAAAGAAGAAGAAGACGCCATCTTCAGTGAATCTAAAAAATTAATTAAGAGAGAAAGGAGAAAGGAAGGAAGGAAAATGAAGGACTTAAGACTTAAAAAAACACTTAAGAAAGGAAAAAATAAGATGCAAAATCAACTCAATGTTACTGAGCAAAAGGAGAAAGGATTACAACAGAGAGGGAAAGCTAAAAAGGCGGAGGTTAGTGGGAGGGGGGTAAAAAGGCCAGGGGGGATAAGAAAGGAAGGGAAAAGGGAGGGAAAAGCCACAAAGGTATGAAACAAGATGGGAAAAAAGGATTATTTTTTTTTAGGGATAAAGCGTAAGGTATAATTTCTTTAAAAAAGAAAATTCTGCAAGGTACATAAGATGGTATTATGTATTAGAAATAGAAAACTAGAATGTTATAAGAATTAATAAAAGATTAAAATATTGAAATGTTTAATAATGACAGATTTTAAAATTTAATAAAATTGTAGCACTTGTTTTTTGAAATAGACAATCAGAATGTTATAAGATTTAATATTTAGATTTATTGTCTAATTATATTAATTATTATGAACTTATTATTTTTTCTCTTTAAAGGTTAGTAGGTAGAATGTACTAAGCAGAATCAGATTGGGTATCAGGCTTTATTTTAAATATTAATTTAGGGGGAGGATAGAAAGGCATCATAATCTGATTTCAGGAGAAATTCTTTTATTTTTCTTACTATAGGGAATGAGATAAATGGATAATTTGGAAAGAATGGACAAAAATACAAATACAATGATCTAAATTAAAATGAATTAAATAAAATAGAAATAAGAAGGATGAAAAGCGGGGAGAAGTTATATAGAAGATATAAAATGGTAAATAAGATAGGTAATGGTATATAAGATGAGCACAGATTTAATTGAAGTCCATACAAAGAGAGGTAATCTGGGGCCAAACAGTTTCTTAAAAGAAGTTTTATATTTTTGTGTTTTGTGTATCTATGTTTTGTTTGAGAATTAATAAAACCTCGGAGGAATGTTGGATGAGAATAATGGTAATCAAGTCACAGAGGAATGAAGATGATGATTATAAACTGGATAAATATAGAAAATAATAATAATAACAATGAAATTGAATACGAAAAGAGAAATAATGAGAAATTTGTTAAGAAATATCTATATGTTTATATTGAAATGGTGTAAAACAGAATTATGTTGCATAAAATAATATTCTACTTGACTTGTAAAATTAATAATGGAAAGAGGTTCTATGTATTTAATGGTTAATGATGGTTTGTTTGTCTTTAAAATCAATAAAATATGTTTAAAAAAAAAAGAGATTAGGTTTTGTTTGATGTTAATATTTATGCTCCTGGGAAGTCCAGCTGGAAACGAATGCCAAATTAACCCCTGTGGAATTGATGATAAAAGTATTTAATTTATAGTTCTCATATATGTTTGAAAAGTGTACATAAAGACACATGCATATTGAGAGACAAAGAGAGAGAGAGAGAGAGAGAGACAGACAGACAGACAGACAGACAGACAGACACAGAATTTACTCAAGTTCTCTCTCTCTCTCTTTCCACACATGCATGCCTTCAATTGTCTGGCAATTATCTCAACAGCTAAATGGAATAGACATTGTTTCTTTGCAAAATAAAAACCTCAATTTTGCAGGGTTTTTTTTTTGTTGTTGTTTGTAGTAACAGAAGTTTTCTTTGTAGAGATGTACCCTTAAGTAAGTGTTGACTCTTGAAGACTTCCTGAATCAGTCCCTCCAGTTTTCTTGGCAATATTTCAAAAGTGGTTTGCTTTTGTCTGCTTTGTAGAGCTAAGAGAGAGTAACTGGCCCAAGTTCATCTAATTGACCTTGGGGTTTATACAGGACTAGAACTCACAGTCTCCCAGTTTCTGCCATGGAGCCTTAACAATTATATTAAACTGACTCTCTTCAGGATGGAATACGATGGCTTTTGTGTGATCTTTACCAGACCAAATATTTATTTAGGTTTTCTGCCTTTTCCCTGTCCGCTATATATAATTGTGTGTGGAGAAATGCTACATACAGTACATAACTCCTTGGGTCCATTTTCCATCTTTTTATTTGATGTTTTACATTGTGCGTAAGCTTTGAAAGGTTGCACGCATTTTGAGTTTATATAAATATTTTTAATGGCATCCATGCATGAAATTCATGTAAGAGCAGAAAATACATTTTGTCTCATTTTTTACATATTTAGTTTACCTACAGAAAGTTGGAGCCACAACATTCAAATTCAAAGTTCCTTCATAGTTGAATGATGACAGTTGCATTATACTGTCAAACACTTTTTTTAAAAAGAATTTTATTGATTTTCTACAGACAAACATGACAAACAAAACATTAAAACATCAACTCTCATATGTACATCCAGTGTGTCGGTTGGTTCATCAGTTTTGTGCATTCATTTTGTAGTCTCAATTACAATTATATTACATAACAACTCATATTGTCAATCCAAACTTATATATCCAAATATCGCTAATAAAAAAAACAAAAACTTTTGACTATACTTTTAATCATTCATGCTTTATGAGATAACAATACTTTAAATAATTTATTCTGTAACAAATCATATAATCATACCAAATCAATCCTAAAAGCACTTTATAAATATAGTATACTGTCTAACATTCTAAATATTCTATTATCGTATTTTATCATCTAACCATTGATAAAAAAGATCCCAAATTTCATAAAATTGTTTATCCTCTTACTCTCTAATTTCAAATGTCAATCTACTTATCTCAGCACATTCCAGTATTTTCTTAATAATTTCTTCCTGTAATGGTATTTTCTCATTCTTCCAGTTTTTAGCAAATACAATCCTAGCCACTGTTAATACATTTACAATCAGGTATTTCAAATCTGTACCATATGTATCAGGTAAGATTCCCAATAAAAAGATCTCTGGTTTCAAGTCTATGTGTTTTTTTGTCATTTTTTCCAACCACATGCGAATTTTAGTCCAATATTTTCTAGCGTCCTCACAAGTCCACCACATATGGTAATATGAGCCAGGTACCTGATGACATTTCCAGCATTTTTCAGATTTGTTCTTAAACATTCTTGCTATTCTTGTCAGGGGAAAGTGCTACCTGTAAAACATCTTATACAAGTTTTCTTTATATGCTGTTGACATTGTCATTTTATAACTTTGAGAGCACAATTTTTGCCATTTCTCTAAATCAATCCCATATCCAAAATTCTTCCCCCAAACAATCATAGTTTCCTTGACTTGTTCTTCCTCTAATTTAATTCCCAATAAATAACCATATAATTTTTTAATCACCTTCTCATCAGTACCCATCAAGTTCTTATCTAAATCAGTCTGTTCATCATAGAATCTCTCCATTTTAGAATCTTCATCATACCTTGAATGTATTTGCGCATATGAAAACCAATTCATCCTTATACCTTGTTTCTCTCAGTTTTGAATCGATTTAAGTTCACCCTTTTCATCCAAGAGTTCCCCATATCTAACTGTTTGTTCCTTCTTATAAATTATAGGATAGGAAAATGCTTCAATAGTCGATAACAAAACTGGAATTTTCAAATAACATTGTCTTTTTATCTTCTCCCAGTTTAACCACAAAGACTCCCGTATATAATGTCTTCTAAAATAACCCTGTGTTTTAGTTCCCTTATACCATAAAAAAGCATGCCAGCCCAACAGCAAATCGTGCCCTCCTAGTTTCAACAATCTAGCCTTTCTTAATGTTATCCATTCTTTGACCCACATCAAACTTGCAGCTTGATAATACAATTCCCAATTATGCAGGCCAAAATCTCCTCTAATTCTAGCATCTTGCAAAAGCTTTAGCTTTATTCTCGCTTTTTTACCTTGCCATATAAACTTCAACATGATTTTATTTAAATCTTCAAAATAGTCTTTTCCAAGCCTAATTGGCATTGTTTGAAACAGATATAGAATTCTCGGTAAAATATTCATCTTAATTGTTGAAATTCTCCCTATTCTCCCTACAATTGCAAGTTTTCCCATTTCTTCAAGTCTGTAGCTATCTGTTGTTTAAGTTTAATATAATTATTCTCTTTTAATGTGCTACATCTTGCTGTCAAATATATCCCTAAATATTTAACTTTGTTCATAACTTGGATTTTCAAGAGGTCTGCCAGTTCTTCTCTTTGTCTTAGTAACATGTTCTTTGTCAGAATCTTTGTTTTATCTTTATTTATTTTCAAACCAGCCATCTCACCATATGTCTCTATCTTTTCCAATAACTTTGGAGCTGTTTCTAGCGGATCTTCCAGAATAAAAGCTAAATCATCAGCAAAAGCTTGTAGTTTGAATTCTTCCTTTTTAATTTTCATTCCTTTTATGCTTTTATCATCCCTAATATTTCTATTCAACACTTCCAAAGTCAACACAAATAGCAAAGGAAATAGGGGACATCCTTGTCTTGTGCCTTTTCTAATATTAATAAAGTCTGTGAATTCTCCCTCCATCATTACCTTTGCTGTCTGTTTATTGTATATGGCTTCTATGGCTTGAATAAATTTTCTGGCAAAACCCATCTGTTCCAATAGTAATAACATAAATCTCCAGTTCACGTTATCAAATGCCTTTTGAGCATCTAGGAATATCAAAGCCATTTGCTTTTCAGGATGAGCCTCATAGTATTCCAAAGTATCCAAGATTATTCTCATATTGTCTCTGATTTGTCTCTTTGGCAGAAATCCATTTTGATCTGGGTGAATAAAATTATTTAAATATTTTTTTAAGTCTTTCTGCTAAAATTGAAGCAAAAATTTTATAGTCTGCATTCAATAAGGAGATAGGTCTATAGTTCTTAATTTGCAGTGGGTCAGCCTCTTCTTTTGGAATAAGTGTGATATAAGCCTCTGACCATGTTTTGGGTATCATCTTCTTTGACATAACTTCATTCATAACTTCTAACAATGAATACTGTCAAACTCTTAATCTGAGCTGTCACAACATTTGGTCAAAGCTTTAATGTATCTAAACTGTATTTTGGGGAAGAGAACATTATTTTTCCCCAAAGAGGTGATAAGAAAAAGGGAAATATGATATATGTGTGGGTGTTCACATTTGTGTGTATGTACAACATTTTCTTTTCAATGATTATTTTATGATTACTTGTCTGACTTGAAATTTTATTTCCTAATCAATCATCTACATCATGCTTTAATTAACATTTTTTGTATCTGCAGCATTTTTTCTTCCTTTTCTTTCATTTTCTTAAGTGGTATTCTAAAACTACTTTGTAAATTCATAAAGACTCTGGCTTTCTAATTCATCTAGCCTGTTTGGAAGAAGTCAATTTTAATTTGCTGGAAACAAATCTCTGATAATGAGATTCTCCTCTATATGTCTTTTGCTTTCCCTATAGCCCCGTAGAGTCGATAAGGATATTTTCTTTGTAATTATGATATAATTAAGTATTCCCCAAACAATTGGTGTCTGTAATACTAACAGTGCAACAGAGCTGTCTTTTATTTAAAACCTTAATTCTTATGAATGACATTAGATTGACCTGCTTTTGATAAAGTCCATCACCTCAAAAACAAACAAATTAACTAACAAAACAAAGCAAAAAACCCTCTGAATGAAATAGGACATCTTAAATGATAAAGGAGCAAATACTTTTAATTCCTCACCAGCCTTCACTGAAACACTTCCTTGTTTGTTTTTAATTGAGTGTTAAAAGTAAATAATACAAAAATAATTGATACAAAAAGAGACAGGACTAGAGAAGATAATAAAATTCAAAGACCTGCAAATAGAAATAGAACAACTGTGGCAAAAGAAAGCACAAATAGTACCAATAGTAACAGGCACTTTGGATGCAATCCCAAAACAAATGGAGCACCACTTGAATACTATCGTCATTGACAAATTACCATTAGTCAATTGCAAAAGGCAGATTTACTCATAACAGTTTACATCTTGCAACTATATCTTTAGCACCATCTAACATCCATCTGCTCATCTCAGGTCCTTGGGAAGGACTCGACAGGTGGATAAAAATGCCAAATCCAGCCTGAACATCAGGCTGACTTTGCAATGAACCAATATAAACGTAATCAAGAATGTATAATTCAATTTTTCATTCTTCTCTTTCATGGTATGATTATGTGAAAAGGACTCACATGAGAAACATGTATTTCTTTTTTTTATTTTCCATGTGTTGGATAGTGAGGCAATCAGTAATACATACAATTCCCTTGTTCAAATGCAGAACTGGAAAGTTGTAAAAAAGATTCTTCTCAAGATTTAAATCTGAATTAAGTAAGGTTTTTTCCACCTTTATTCTAAGGTTGTCTTCAATTTTATAAAATATCAGGCATAAGTGAAAGTCAGCTTCTTTAGAAAGACTGCGTCTTTTTGAACAATGAGTCCATCAAAAATGGAGTTTTCCAATCTTGGCAACTTCAACTCCCAGAATTCCCCAGCCATCCAAGCACCTTAAAATTGCCAAGATCAGGATATCTTGATCTAAAATGACCTGCATAAAGACAGCAAATCACAAACTGGTTTAACTCCCTGATGATCCCTGGAGAAATATGAAAGTACATTGTGGTTTCCACCAGTTCTTCCTTAGTAAAAGTGTTAAAGCATGAGAAGGATTTGAGGAATAAAATCTACAATATGACTAAATCAAGACTTTCAGCATAGGTTTAATTTGATTATTGCTTTAAGTATCCCTCCTATTCCTTATAGAAACTGAGAGCTTGTCATTGTGACAAATTATAGGAAGTGTGTTGCCTTCTCACTTCCAAGAATAGGTCAGGGTTAACTCTGCAATTAGTGAAATTGTGTCCAGTTTTTCTTCCAACGTTTTGGAAAATCGTCCTTTTTTAAAGGGAATCTCATCGTAGTTTGCTGCTAATGAAGTGAGAACTGAGAAATGAAGTTGAGTGGTTTTTGAACAAGAGCAAAATTTGTTTCCATTAACATTGACCCTTAGTTGCAATATATAATATAGTACTCTCACTCTCACATAGTTTCATTTCAAATTGATGTTATGTTGTAGTCTATCACCCACCTAACATAGAAAAGCCAACAAGGTTAGATTTTGTTAAGTTGAATGAGTTTTTTATTGGAGGATGCATTCGATCTGGGTGTGTGGGGGATTATCATCTTAAAATATATATTTTTAGCTGAACTACCTAGAGATAGAGTTTCATCATCAGAGGAAACTATAACCTGTGTGCAAAATTTTAGCTCCTGCTAACCTAGTAGTTTGTAAGCATGCAAATGTGGTTAGATAAATGGGTAGGAAGGAAACACCATTCCATGCACATAGGCATATAGTTATGTAGGCCACATGGTCATAGAACTGTCTTTGGACAATGCTGGCTCCCTTGGCAAAGAGGCACCTCCCCATAGAATCGGACACTACTGGATGGAATAGCATTCTTCACTTTTACTTTTAAAACCTAGACACTATTTACCAATGCCAAAAACTAATTGTAAATTGATTTTGGACCTCATTTGTACTTGAATGGCAAACCACTGGAAAATTTCAGAGCTATTAAGTAGACTGAAAAGAGAGTAAAAATGATTAAAAGGAGTGGTAAGCTGTTTCTGATGTGGGATGCAGTGGCTCAGTGGCTAAGCTTGTCGATCAGAAAGGTCAGCAGTTTGGCTGTTTGAATCCCTAGCATTGCATAATGGAGTGAGCTCCCAATACTTGTCCCAGTTTCTGCCAACCAAGCAGTTCAAAAACATGTCAAAATACAAGTAAAAAAATAGGGACCACTTTGGTAGGAAGGTAACAGCATTCCGTGCACCTTCGGTGTTTAGTCATGCCAGTTACATGACCACGGAGATGTCTTCAGGCAATGCTGGCTCTTTGGCTTGGTAATGTAGATAAGCACCGCCCCCTAGAATTGGAAACAACTAGCATGTATATGCGAGGGGAACCTTTACCTTTATCTTTAAGCTGTATCTATATTGCTTGCAGATAATGTACATAGAGATGCCCATGAAATCCTCCCCTCCTCCATCTCTACACAAGTTCCCAGATATTTATTTGAGATGGTTACTGTTAAGTGTGGAGCATGGGTACGAAGAATGGAGACCAGCCGGTGAAATAGTGAACTTCAAAACTCTTTATTAAAATGGTGTGACAGCTCAAACTAGATGGCTGCTATAGCCTTCCTTATATAGGCAACTAATTAACTATTCAACCAATAGCAACCTGGGAGCGCTAGCTCCGTTAACCAATGAGAACGGCTTGCTAATGGCCAGTCAGATTCTCCTGAATGGACCAATCTGATCTCGCCATTTAACAGACAATCAGAAGTGCAGGGCCAAAACTTCCGGTTTGCGTGGCTTCGGGGCAGCAGGAATTCGCGACAGCTCGCGATTCCTGCTGTGCTAGCCGTTGAGGTACCCCCGATCCAGATGGGTCAGGGGGATATGGCTGCCCTGTAGGGACAGCTGAAGAGAGAGGGGAGTCGGATAGGGAGGTGGGGGCATCGCAGACACCCCCCTTCTCCGGGAAAACCCCTTTTTCCCAAGGCGGTGGAGCGGCGGTCAGCAATGGCCGCCACGAAGAAGCCAGCAACCGGGTAAGAACTGTGCTGGAGGAAGTGTGAAGAGTGAAAGTTCTGTCTGAGCCGGGTCAAGTAACACCTTTTAAATTGCCTGGAATTGAGCTGCTTGTTGCTGGAGGATACATTGTATCCCTAAGAAGAGTGAAAAGCGGCGGAGAAGCTGTTAAAGGGATTTTTTTTTTTTTTTTTTTTTTACTCTCCCACCCCACGGAAAAAGCAGAAATATTTCGATATATTAGACATTGAAAGTGGATTGCTTTGAAAGTTGAAGCTAAGAGACAAAGGGATTTTTGGACATTGAAAAATTTGAGAAACTGGAAAATCTCTGCTGGAGGTATGGATTTTTGATTATTTAAAATTGTCATTGCAAGTGGGAAGGGAGAAAAAAAATTGGAGCAGAAGCTGAAAAAGGAGGAGATTGTCTAGAACGTCTTTGTGTATCCCAAAAGAAGATATATGGTAATTGGACCTCTTTGATTAAAAATTAATTCAGAAAGAGAAAGAGAAGAAGGAAGAAAAGTATTAACTTTTGGAACTTTTTTTTCTTTTTTTAATTGCTTTTGATTGTCTTTGATTAAAAATACTTGTGGTTGTTTTGGAAAAACTTTCCCTTTTCATAATGGCATCATCTGTGGATGAACTAGAGATTGAATATCAAAAATATAAAAAAGAAGATACTTTGGGCGCTTTGTTTCAATTCTTAGAAATGGCGTTATGTTCTTTTGAAAAGTTGATTACGCAGCAGAAGGACTGGGACAAGGAAGAAGAGGAAGAAGAAGCCATCTTTGATGAACAATGGGTCCCTTCTGGAGAGGAGGAGAAAAAGGATAAGAAAAAGGGGATTTTAAGAATTATAAAAACAACCAAAAGAGAGAAAAATGAGCGAAAAGATGGAGGCAAGGTTAGAAAGCAAAGGAAAAGGAGCAAGAAAAGCGAAGAGAAAAAACAAAGGAGTAGAAAGGGCAAGGAGAAGAATAAGCAAGAGAGAAAGGGGGGGAGGAGAAGCCTTAATGGGGGGAAGCAAGACCTAAAGAAAAAAAGTTTATTTAGAGACAATGGGTGAATTTAATTTAGATTAAAAGAGGGATTCTGGAGGGTATATAAGAGTGTGTTTTTATATGTATATTTAGAATATAAAATTTATTATGTAATTTTAGAATTTTTTAAACAGAATCCCAAGAAAGATTGCAATATGTAGTATTTCTAAGTTAGGGTAATGAGTTATAGATGTTACTCCAATTGGTGTACAGGAGAAGTATAGTAAAAGAAAAAAAAGATGAATGGATAATTGGAAATAGAACAGACAAAGAATGTTGTTGAAAATGGTAATAAGATATGGAAGGATATATATGCTTTTTTTTTTTTTTTGGATTTTGTATATTGATAAAAGGCAATAAAATTTTAATTAATAAATAATTTGGATGGAAAAGAGAAGTAGGGACAAGATATGAAGTTAATATTATATGAAATATTGATATTATAATCTGGAAATGTTATGCCTTATTGGTCTATTATTATTATTTTTTCTTAGAAAAGAATTTATAAGCTGCTATGCCTTGATTCTTTGTGCATTGTTTTTATAAAACTGATAAAAATGGTTTTTATATATATATATAAAAAAGAAAATGATAATAAGATATGGAAGGAGATATGGGTTGAATATGATGTTTGAATTTGTGTCTGTGTAAAGAGTTTTAACCCGGGAACAGACAACCTTCAGAAAAGATCTTTTAGTTTTGTTTATGTTTTGTGTTTGTATGTTTGTGTATTGTGCTTATGGTAAAACTAACAAAATTTGTTTTTTTTTTTTTTAAAAAAAAAGGAAAAAAGAATCAATAAAACCTTGGAGGAATGTTAGACGAGAATAATTTAAACAAGCCAGAAAGAAAAGAATATGATGACTATAAAATGGATAAATATGGAAGAGAAATGAAATTGAATAGGAGTAAAGAGAAATAATGAGAAATTTGCTGAAAGATATTTGTGTGTCCATATGGAGATGGGATAAATTGGAATTATGCTGTATAAAAATAATGTTTTGTTTGACTTGTAAGGATTTACAATGTTAAGAGGTTTTATGTGTTTATGTATTTAATGGTTAATGATGTGTTGTTTTATCTTTAAAATTAATAAAAATTTGTTTCAAAAAAAAAAAAAAAGAAGTGCAGGGCCAGAACCCTGCACTTGACTTCAAGCTCTAGATAACTTTATTAAGCATTTATTCATTCACAACACCCCTTCCCCCCGGGTTCTGTTTATGGGTGCGGTCACGTAGTCCTTGAGGTAGGATGGTTTTGTTTTGTTAGTCTTTTGGATTTTCTCTGTGCACCCTGCATTTGGCTGCACTCTTGTTGAGGTAGGGCATTGTTTGGCAAAGGGATTGCCTCTGATTCAGAGTTCGTGTTTTCGTTGTCACCAACATCTTCGGTATCACCCTGAGGTGCACTTACTCCCATCCCTGATTCTTGTTCTTGCGTTTCTGTTCCGCTATCATTTCCTTCAAAAAGGTTTTCTGCTAATTGAAATTCATCTTCTTCTGTATCTTCCCCCCCCCTCAGTTTGGTCATTAGGGAGTTCGGAAATGCCTGACTGCAGCCTTGATCGTAGTTGATCGATATGGTGCTTCAACCGTCTATCATCAGGGCATTGTACGAGGAATGATCTCGGGCCGGTTACATGGACCACAGTCGCTTCTACCCACAGCGGATCGCCCGATAAGTTTTTAGCGAACACCAAATCGCCTACCTGGAAGGTACGGCATCGGCCGCTGGATCCGAGCGGTTTCTCCGGTTCATAGGCTGGGTGTAACTGGTCGAGGTGGGAGCAGAGCTTTCATCCCATTAGCAGCTCGGCGGGAGTCTTGTTGGTGACGCTGTGAGGAGTGATGTGCTGTAAAAAGAGGATTCGGTTTATCTTCTCTTTGATGTTGTCATAGTCCACTTTTTGTAGCATTTTCTTGATGAATTGTACCATGCGCTCGGCCCTAACGTTGGCCACAGGATGCTCAGGCAAAGTGAGCGCATGTCGAATACCGCGATCTGCCAGGTACTGCTCAAAGGACAGCGTGGTAAATTGGGGCCCGTTGTCGGATACCAGAACGTCTGGTAATCTGTGGGTTGCAAACAGTCTTTCTAGTTTTTTGATAACCGCTTCAGTTGTCGTGTTCCTCATTCGGTGGATTTCGAGCCAGTTCGAGTAGGCGTCTGTGGTTAGCAAGAAGGTGTGGCCTTTGGTCGGCCCAGCAAAATCCAGATGGATGCGGGTGTCTCCCACTCGGTTGAGATTGCCTTTGGTGGAGCGTTGCTTACTTCTTGGCATCTACGACAAGTTTTGACCCACGACTCAATTTGTTTGTCGATGCCTGGCCACCATGCGTAGCTTCGTGCGAAGGCCTTCATGCGCACGATGCTGGGGTGGCCATCATGCAAGGTTCTTAGTAGTGCCTGTTGGAGTCGTTCTGGAATAACGACTCTATCGCCCCAGATGATGCAGCCCTTTTGAGAAAACAACTCTGTTTGTCGACTTTTGAATGGTGCGAAGTCGTCTGATACTCGGTCCAATGGCCATCCGCGTTCTACCCACATGAGGATTCATGCTAAGGTGGGGTCACGTTTTGTTTCTCTCGCGATATCATGGGCAGTTAATGGTGGTGCACAGAGTGTCTCAATCTGCAATGTTGTCATTGTTGGCTCAGGGTCGTCAGCAGTCTCTGGGAGCAGTGCACGGCTCAACGTGTCGGCATGGGGAATAGCTTTCCCGGGGCGGTATTGCAAATGATAATTATAAGCAGCCAAGAATTCTGACCAGCAAGTCATCCTGGAAGATGATATATAGGGGGTTGGCTTATCCCCAGCTATTATTCCCAGCAAAGGTTTGTGGTCAGTCACTATAGTAAAAGCCCGGCTGTACATGAACTCATGAAATCTTTTGACAGCTGACACAATTGCAAGGGCTTCTTTATCAATCTGGCTATAATTTCGCTCAGTTTTCGAGAGTGTCTTTGAAAAATAGGCAGCAGGGGCTTCGTTACCGTTAGGCAATACGTGGCTCAAAATGGCGCCCACTCCGAAAGGCGATGCATCACACGTGATATTTAACAGTAAGGTTTCATTGTACTGCATTAGCACAGCGTCAGAAGTCAGTAGTTTTTTCACATTACGGAACGCCTGCTCTTCTCTATGACCCCATACCCAGATTGATTTTTTGTCCAGTAGACGATGTAAAGTTTCAGCGACCGTTGCCTTATGCGGCAAGAATATGTTATAAAAATTGATGAGGCCTAGAAACGCCTGAAGGTCGGCCTTATTCCGGGGTCTGGGAGCATTTTTTATTGCTCTTAATTTGCTATCTGTAGGGTGAATACCCTGACTGTCAATTAAGTACCCTAAAAATTCGCCACGGTCTGTACACAGCTTACACTTATTTTTCTTCACCTTTAGGCTTGCATCTTTGAATTTTTGGAGAACTGGGATCTTAAACGATCCCGTAAGATTTTTGGAGTAGGGCAGCAATTAACACATCGTCAAAGTAGGGGACAACACCTTTAATCCCTTGTAAGAGTCTTTCCATTAGGTTCTGAAAGATCCCCAGGGCTACACTCACTCCAAATTGGAGCTGCATATATTAAAGGCACCTCGGTGTGTCACGATTTTCTGTGCTTGTGCCATTTTTTCATCAACCGGCAGTTGCTGATAAGCCTGAGCTAAGTCTAGTTTAGCGAAGACTTTTCCGCCCCCCAGGGAATGGAGGAGGTGTTGCACCACTGGCACCGGATATGGGTTCTGCTGCAGGGCGTGGTTTAGGGTGGCTCGGTAATCCCCACAAATTCTAATCAAACCATCCGGCTTAATGGGTGTCACGATTGGTGTCTCCCAGGGAGAGAGATCGGTTGGCTCTAACACTCCCTGGGCTATTAACTTATCAAGCTGTTCGTCGATTTTCGGCTTTAGTGCGAATGGAACTCGATGAGGCTTGAGGCGGATGGGAGCTATTTTTGGATTAAGGCTAAAGGATATCGGGGTCCCCTTGTACTCGCCTAGCTTTTCCGTGAAGACGTCCTTGAATTCATGGACAAGGTCCTCCTCCCAGTCAGTCGCCAATTCAGTTAATGCCTGCCACTTCAATGCTGAGTGGCGCGAACCATTGGAGGCCTAACAGGCTAGGCTGGTCCTTGTCGATCACTGTCAGGGGTAAGTACGCTGTGTGGTTTTTGAATGAAACCCGGACTCAACTGGATCCCATGACTGGAATCTGGTTCCCCTGATAGTCTTTAAGTATGAGTCTTTGGGAATGAAGGTCTTGGCGCCGGATAGTAGGGATGAGTTGCTTGAGGGTCTTCCAGGAAACCATCGAAAGAGATGATCCCGAGTCGACTTCCATTTGGCAGGGCTGATTTTCGATGGCCACTTTAATGCGGATTTTCTTAGCATCCAAGGAAGAGGTGTGACCGATAGTGATAGTTTGGTGAGCCTCTTCTCGCTTCGTTAGGCAATTCATGGGTCAGTTTCTGTAGGAGTGGTTTACTGATTCTCGCCTTACAGGATGGTTTCCTGTCGATTGGCAATAGTTGGCCCCCTTCAAGGTTTGGCTGGGTCCTAGGAGACTTCTACAGACCCGTCCGATATGGCCTCGTTTCCCGCACTCATGGCAGAGCACGTCGCGGAATTTGCATTCAGACCGGTAATGGTTGGCCCCGCAGCCAGCGCATGGTTGCTGGGACTTCGGGTAATGGTCCCGATCGGACCGCAGTTGATGGACCTCTTCTTCGTCGATGTCTGATGATGAAGAGAGGTCCTTGTGGTGGGCTGTTGAGAGCTGTTCTTCTGCCTTAGGTGAAACGTCGCAGGCTGGTTGGTGTGTCGGAGTGCGGTTGCGGCACAGTTGGGCAGCCGACTTCTTGGTTGCTTCTGCCGCGGTAGCATCAGCGATGGTATCGGCAAGGCTATTGTCGCCCTTTGCCATTATCTTGCTCTGCACGTTTAGAGCATCTAATCCCAGAACTACTCAGTCTCTCAAAGCCTCTTCCAGGTCGGCGAAATCGCAGAGGCCTCCCAAGTTTCGGAGGTCCGCAACAAAATTGGCAACGCTCTCTCCTTTCCGCTGGATTCTTTGGTAGAATTCATGTCATCTTACGAGCGTTGGTACGGTCGGTGCATAGTGGGCCCTTAGTAGAGGTTCGAGGACGTCCCAGTCCATAGCCTTCACTTCAGCTGGTTTTGCTAGTGCCTTGGCCACAATGCGTTAGGAATACCACCCGTTTCTTCCCAGTTGTGGCATCCTTCAAATTATTGATTTCCAAGAACATTTGGAAACGATCCATATAGGAGTCCCAGTCTTCTTGCGCTGGGTCGAACGGAGCGGGTGGTATAACGCCGCCGGACAAGGTTCCGCCATTGTGCGTTTCAGCCACGTGCTCGGTTGTCTTCTTCGTTGTTTAGTCAGCTCTGATGTCTCCACATCCCATCCTCATCGCCAGTGTTAAGTGTCGAGCATGGGCATGAAGAATGGAGACGAGCCGGTGAAATAGTGAACTTCAAAACTCTTTATTAACATGGTGTGACAGCTCGACTGGATGGCTGCTATAGCCTTCCTTATATAGGCAACTAATTAACTATTCAACCAATAGCAACCTGGGAGCGCTAGCTCCGTTAACCAATGAGAATGGCTTGCTAATTGCCAATCAGATTCTCCTGAATGGACCAATCTGATTTCGCCATTTAACAGCCAATCAGAAGTGCAGGGCCAGAACCCTGCACTTGACTTCAAGCTCTAGATAACTTTATTAAGCATTTATTCATTCACAACAGTTACTATTCCAATTGCTTAATAGTAGACAAAACCAAAATGCATCTCTTACCTTGAGTCTTCCTGTTAGGATATATTTTCTATATATAGAGATAATCATAAATTCTATGAAAATATAACAGTCTCTTGAAAATTATTGTTCTTCTTAAACTAATTTTGCAAAAAATCCCATTTCTAGAAGATAACATTATTTGTAATTATTTTTATTTGCAAGTAAAGAAAATAAGCTGCTCTGAAATCTATTGGGAAATTATTTTGTAAAATATAAAAACTTTTCAGCATGCAATACTATATCTTAGCATTAGTTCTAACTCTATTTTTTATAATTATGTTACACATGACCGGTCTCCATTTCTTTGCCAATTATATTCTCACTGATGCCTTTAGTTGATGGTTTTTATTATTATTATGGTTAGAAGGTTCATGCTAATAAATTTCTTGTCTGACTACTTTCGTATTATTCTCGCTATCATTTTTATAAAACTATCAATTTAATAAATAAAGATGCAGATACCTGTAATTTTTATTAGAAGGGGCTGATGTGGTTGTTACATATCAGAAATACCATTACAAAGCATAAGAAAATAGTAATTATTTTGGGTGACACTGTTTTTCTATTGCTGTTTCTAATTAATATGCAATATACGTTCATATGTTTTGTTTCTTTCATGCTTTGCATTTTGTACTACCAACTACTATATCTTTCTTTACCCAATCAGTAAAAAAGATGAATTTTCATCTACCATGGTTTTTTTCTGAGAACTGGTTACTTTGATGATATAGTTCAGAATGCAAACTAAAGTATCACCCAACTTTATCTATGGAGATTCTCAATCATCCATTTTAGAATCAGAAAGAATCACATTTTTTACATTTTATTTGATTTGTCAATCGCTTACAAGATACAGGTATAAGAATAAATATAGTTTTGAATACATGAGATAGATACTTAAAAGAAAAAGAAAAAAACAATATGACAGGGACGGTAGTCATGATTGGTGCGCTTATGCATGTCCCCCTACAGGCCTCTTAGGAAGGGGGTGAGATCAATAGTAGACAGTCTAAGGTTAAAGTTTTTGGGGTTTTGGGAAGAAACCACAGAGTCAGGCAGAGTAATCCAAACATTGAGCACTCTATTGCTGAATTGGTATTTTCTGCAGTCAAGTTTGGTGTGGTTAACCTTGAGTTTGCTCTTGTATTGTTATGATAGAAGCTGAAGTATTCATTTGCAGGTAGGACATTGCAATGTATGATTTATATACTATATTTATATCGGACTGGAGGCGGTGTAGTTCTCAGTTTTCTAGGTCTAGAGTTTCAAGTCTGGTGGCATACTGCAATGAATAGAGGAGCGGAGAACTCTTCTGGACTTTTTCAGTTGTGTTAATATCAGATACATGATGGGTTCCAGACTGATGTGCTGTATTCAAGTATAGGTCTAGCAAATGTTTTGTAATCCAGGTGATGATTGTCTTACAGATGCTTTTCAAAAGGCAACTGGGCTTTCTTGGTTTTTTCCTTGAAAATGTTTCACTTCTTATCCAAGAAGTTTCTTCAGTTGTGACTGAATGGTGTGAAATAGAAGGATTTATATTCTTCCAGAGGATCTCACAATGTATTGGCATAGTATATGTGCAGATCCAAGCACTGTGGCATCATCATTCATGAAACTCAGTCAACTGAACATTTAAAAGGTATCACAAATATCATTGACTGATGCTAATGGTTGATATGGGTTGCTAAGAGAATCCTAGATATCTCATTATTATTATCTCTTTTATTCATTAAACATGAAACTCAGTCAACGTAACATTTAAAAATGTATCACAAATATCATTGACTGGTGCTAATGGTTGATATGGATTGCTGCCAACATCCTAGGCATCAACCAAGTATCTTCTTAAAATCTATGTTTTTCCAAGTAGTACAGTCTTTTGCAGTTCCGTTGGCATTATAGCAAGAAGCTGCAACTTCTTGATGTATTTTGCAAAATTCTTGGACATGGTACCAAGTGCCCTGATGATAATGGGTATCACTGTTACATATTTCATTTATAACTACATAATTTCAATGGCCAGGTTGCAATATTTTGTCATTTTTTTCCAGTTCTGGGGTCTCCTGGTATAGCAATATTGATAAATTGTATGTTTCAAATTTTGACAATGGTGATATTTGATGTAAAAATATTATAATTAGTAGTATTAATGTTAGTATTATTAATTATATACTATCTGAAATCCCAGGTGTTCTAGGTGATGAGACTTACTGATTGGAACATTAGGAATTGTTCATGGTTCACTTGAAGTTTGACTTATTTTACAATTCCCTTGATTTTTTGATCTGTCTGTCCTATACACTGTTGATACACATATATATTGACAATATGACCTTGTATATATGATTAATATTATATACATATTTATTTTTCCACAATTGATAGCAATACTATATATAAGGAAGTATTTAATTGTTTTTCCCCCAATGAAAATCATAACATAGTCTTTGGAAAATCACAAAAGAGAACTTGCCTAGAGAGCACCTTAAAAGCAAGAAAGCCCCAAAATGAGGAACATCTCAGCTTTTCAAGACTGTATGATTGGCATAAATATAATAAACATATGTGCAAATTCTGTTAAAATCATCTCCATCTGCTCCTTCTGAAACGGGGGGGGGGGGGGGGGAGGAAACCAGCGGTATTAAAAAGGAAAGTTTAAATTAGTTTCATTCTTTGATTAATCCAAATGAGATTTTTAAAAGAATCAATAGAGACATTTCCTAAGTTTGTTCTTTCATTTACTTCTAATTTCTGCAAGGCAATAACATCAAGAAGGAGGGGAAATGGTCTATCCATATTTTTTAGACTTTCAAAGACAATGAACTGCTATGTATGCAAGAGAGAGAGAAAGAAACAGATAGACAGACAGACAGACAGACACAGAGAGATGCATTTCAGAGCCCAGATTTGAATGTGATTACTTGGGTATCCAGTGAAATCATGTTATTCCCACCTACTCCAAAGTCATAACTGGTTGGGAATATTTGGAATTAAACCCTTTATCCTCCATCATAGAAAAGTTTCAGTATATAGACAATAAGTAGAGCCATGAAAGTAATGTTCTGATATCTGGACATCTGAATTGAATCTCACTGGAATTGAATTAATCTGATATCAAAATGACAGCAGTTCTGGAATGGAATACTCATTCATTAAAAGAAAAAAAAAAAGAAGAGCATGATTATAGCAAAGTATGTCTGTTGTAGTTGATGCATGAGCCAATCTATTTTGGTCCGTGCCGCCCCCCACCGCCCCCAGTAAGGTCATGAATCTTAACTGTCCTTGAAGCTAGACCAAAAACAGTTTACTTCATTCTGTATTTACTCAATAGTTGATTCTGGAGTATGATTGGGTAAAAAACAATCCAAACACCTATAGTAGGAGGAGAAGGAAAGAATAGAATAGAATAGAATAGAATAGAATAGAATAGAATAGAATAGAATAGAATAGAATTCTTTTATTGGCCAAGTGTGATTGGACACACAAGGAATTTGTCTTAGTGGAAATGCTTTCTGTATACATAAAAGAAAAGACACATTCATACAGAGTCAAGAATCATAAGGTACAACACTTAATAATAGTCATACGGTACATAAGCAATCAAATCATACTAGGAAACAGTCCATATAAATCATAAGGATACAAGCGACAAAGTTACAGTCATACAGTCACAAGTGGGAGGGGATGGGCGATAAGAAGTGATGAGAAGATTAATAGTAATAGTAGTGCAGACTTTGTAAATAATTGGACATAGGGGTGGGATTCTACCAGTTCTCACCTATTTGCTAGAATTGGTTGTTAGCATACTAAGCAGTTCTGAGAACCAGTTGTTAGAAGAAATTACTGGCCTAATCCTGTAAGGAAGGCAGGAAGGAAACATTCTGGTGTTGTTGCTTACAGAAACTGCCTCTCCATTAACCCTTATTACATTCTTGGCAGGACTAGACTTCTTTGCTGGTACTTTGCTTTTGTGGAGTGACCATTCAAAGTTACAATGGCACTGAAAAAATGACTTATGATCATTTTTCACACTTATGACTGTTGCAGCTTCCCCACAGTCATGAGAGGCCAGGTGAGGAGATGGTGCCTCGATGTGAATGATATTGAGTTCAACAGCCCATCCAGTCACATGACCACCAAACCATGCCCACCAATTAAGCCACTCCCACAGAACTGGTTGTTAAAAAAAATTGAATCCCACCCCTGGTTGGACAGTGTTGTGGGAATTAGTTGTTTAGCAGTGATGGCATTTGGGGAAAAACTGTTCTTGTGTCGAGTTGTTCTGGTGTGCAGTACTCTATTGCGTTGTTTTGAGGGAAGGAGTTGAAACAGTTTATGTCTAGGATGTGAGGGGTCTGTAAATATTTTCACAGCCCGCTTTTTGACTTGTGCAGTATACAGGTCCTCGATTGACAGGTTGGTAGTAATTTTTTTTTTTCTGCAGTTTTAATTATTCTCTGAAGTCTGTATCTGTACTGTTGGGTTGCAGAACCAAACCGGACAGTTATAGAGGTGCAGAGGACAGACTCAATAATTCCTCTGTAGAACTGAATCAGCAGCTCCTTGGGCAGTTTGAGCTTTCTGAGTTGGCGCAGAAAGGACATTCTTTGTTGTGCTTTTTTGATGATGTTTTTGATGTTAAGTATCCATTTTGAATCATGTGATATAGTGGAACCTAGAAATCTGAAGGTTGATACTGTTGATACTGTGTTGTCTAGTATTATAAGAGGTGGTTGTATGAGAGGGTTTCTTCTAAAGTCTACAACCATTTCTATAGTTTTGAGTGTGTTCAGTTACAGGTTGTTCTGGTTATACCACGAGGCAAGTTGTACAATCTCCTGTCTGTATGTGGCTTCATTGAAGGGAAGGGAAGGGAAGGGAAGGGAAGGGAAGGGAAAGGAAGAGAAGGAAAGGAATTGAAAGGAAAGGAAAGGAAAGGAAAGGAAAGGAAAGGAAAGGAAGATACTTAACTTGTGTGGCATCATGTGACATATCAGGATTTTTTCCCCTTTGTTAAACTGGGTGTGGGCTTGGCCAGCACAGGATGCATCCAGTCTGCGGGCTGAGATTTTGACAACCCTGGGGTATCTGATACAGTAATAGGTTAAGGTAGTTAGTCTTAGTGTTATGAACTAATAAAGGCATTTAATAAAGTTTTAACAACCTTAAGTAAAAAGCAGGGTTCTAATCCTGCACTTATGATTGGCCAATAATAGCGACATCGGATTGGTCCTTTCCGGGACATCTGATTGGCTGTTAACGGGCCAACTCTCATTGGTTCAAGGGCTTAAAACTTCCATGTTTTCATTGGCTAATAGGACAGCAGCCAACCCTATAAAAGGGCTGCTGCTGCCCTAGGTGATTGCTCTGTTCAGTATGTTTAATAAAGAGTTGAAGTTCACTGTTCACTGCCTCGTCTCCGCTCCTTGCACCCATGCGCAGAACATAACACTGGCGATGAGGGTGGGATGCGGAGACATCTGAGCTGATTGAACACTCACAGAACACCAAACAGAGCATGTGCCTGAAGGCACATCGACAACAGAAAACATATCCGGCCACGCCATACCACCCGCTCCAATTGACCTGGCACAAGAAGACTGGGACTCGTACATAGACCGGTTCCAGATGTTTCTGGAGACCCACAACTTGAAAGACACAACTACAGGAAAAAAGCGAGCAGTGTTCCTGACCCATTGCGGGCCTGCCGTCTTTAACATGGCCAAGGCACTAGCGAAATCTGGGAAGTCCTCGCGCCCCTTCTACAGGCCCATTATGCACCCGCCGTACCAACGCTTGTCCGAAGACATGAGTTTTATCAGAGGGACCAACAGAAAGGAGAAAGTGTCGCAGATTTCATCGCGGACCTCCAGAACCTGGGAGGACTCTGTGGGTTTGCAGACCTCGAAGAAGCTCTGAGAGACCGAATAGTTCTGGGATTAGATGACCAAACGACACAGAGCAAGATCATGGCCAAAGGGGACATCGATCTTGCTGATGTCATCAAAAATGCTACTGCAGCAGATGCAACCAGGAAGTTGGCCGCCCGAATGCGCCGCACCAACACACCGCTCCATCAACTCGCCAATGATACCTCACCTCGCCTAGAGAGGCACACAACAGCGGCCCACCATGAGGACCTTGAATCTCCATCAGAAAGTGATGAAGAGGAGGTCAACCGGCTCTGGTCTGAACACAACCAACGCAACCCATGGAATCGAAGATTACCGCACCAATGCTCAGGTGGGGCAAACCACCCGCGATCAGATTGCAAATTCCTCGATGCGCTCTGCCATTCCTGTGGGAAGAGAGGCCACATTGGGAAGGTCTGTAGAAGCAAGCGAGGATCCAGCCCAATTCGGAGAGAAAACAACTACTGCCAGACCACAGGGAATTGTCCTGTGAGTCGGGAACACTTGAACCACCAATGGAACAACCACTCCTACAGAAATAAAACACTTGCCACTTCAACGAGACAGGAAGAGGCACACCAAACCATTACCGATCACGCTTCATCGTTAAATGCAAAGAAGATCTGAGTGAGGGTCGCCATTGAGAACCAACCTTGCATGATGGAAGTCGACTCAGGGTCATCCCTCTCAATGGTTTCCTGGAAGACCCTTAAACAGTTAATCCCTGCCGTTCGGCGTCAAGACCTCAGAGCCCAAAGAATTATACTCAAAGATTACCAGGGGAACCGAATTCCAGTCGTCGGCTCCAGCCAAGTCCAAGTATCATTCAAAAATCGTACTGCGTCATAACCGCTGACCATCGTCGATCGCGATCGGCCTAGTCTATTAGGCCTTCAATGGTTCGCCCCACTCGGGATCAAGGTAGCCGGTATTCACCAAACCAGAAGTGACGACTGGGAGAAGGCCCTCGTCCAGGAATTCCAGGACATCTTTGCAGACAAACTAGGCGAGTACAAGGGGACCCCAATATCATTTAACCTTAACCCTGAAGTAGCCCCCCTCCACCTTAAGCCTCGTTGGGTACCTTTTGCCCTAAAACCAAAGATCGACGAGCAGCTCGATAAATTAATAGCCCAGGGTGTTTTAGAAACAACTGACCACGCCCGTTGGGAAACCCCAATCATAACACCCATCAAACCGGATGGATCATTCAGGATTTGTGGGGACTACCAGGCCACCCTCAATCACGCCCTTCAACAGAACACTTATCCGGTGCTGGTGGTTCAACACCTTCTCCATTCCCTGGGGGGTGGAAAAGTCTTCGCTAAATTGGATTTAGCGCAGGCGTACCAACAACTGCCTGTAGATAAAAAAAACGCAGAAGCACAGACGATCGTTACGCACCGTGGCACTTTTAAATGCAACCGACTCCAATTCGGAGTGGCCCCAGGGATTTTTCAAAGTCTGATGGAGAGACTCTTGCAAGGGATCAAGGGGGTCGTGCCATACTTTGATGGCGTTTTAATTGCGGCCTCGAATAGAGAAGTACTAGAGAGGCATCTTAAAATGGTTCTCCAGAAATTTAAAGACTCCGGCCTAAAGGTTAAAAAAAATAAATGTCAACTGTGTACAGAGAAAATAGAGTTCCTGGGGTACCTAATTGATAAGCACTAATAGCAAACTAAGAGCGATCAAAAATACACCAAGACCCAAGAATAGGACAGATCTCCAAGCTTTCCTGGGGCTCATTAACTTTTACAAGATCTTCTTGCCCCAGAAGGTGACCGTAGCTGAGCCCCTACATAAACTTCTCGACAAAAAAGCCACCTGGGTCTGGGGACACCGAGAGGAGCACGCATTCTGACAAGTGAAAAACTTACTAACCTCCGATGCTGTTTTAATGCAGTATAACGAGACTTTGCCTTTAACCATTACATGTGACACCTCACCGTTTGGAGTAGGAGCCATTTTAAGTCATGTGTTACCAAATGGTAGAGAAGCCCCTATTGCCTATTCTTCAAGGACCTTATCGAGAGCTGAATGCAACTATAGCCAAATTGACAAAGAGGCTCTTGCTGTTGTATCTGCTGTGAAACGGTTTCATGAATATGTGTATGGATGAGCTTTTACTATTATTACCGATCACAAGCCTTTGCTGGGGATTATAGCGGGAGACAAGCCAACCCCCTATATATTGTCACCTAGAATGACTCGTTGGTCAGAGTTCTTAGCTGCGTACAATTATAAATTGCAACACCGCCCGGGGAAAGCCATTCCCCACACTGATGCATTGATCCATGCCCCACTTCCGGAAACTGTCGATGACCCAGCTCCAACCCTCACGACGCTGCAGATTGAAACACTACATTCACCATCGCTAACAGCCAGAGACATCGCTATCGAAACAAAATGAGATCCTGTCCTGGTGCGAGTTCTCAGCTGGGTCGAAAGAGGATGGCCAGTAGAACAAACCCCTGACGACTTCACTCCTTTCAGGAACCGGCAAACAGAACTTTTCTCGCAGAAAGGCTGCATCCTATGGGGAGACAGAGTCGTCGTCCCAGAGCGGTTACAACGAGCAGTTTTGAGAACATTGCATGACGGCCCCCCCGGCATTGTGCGTATGAAAGTGCTCGCATGAAGCTACGCGTGTTGGCCAGGCATCGATAAGCAAATTGAAGCCTGGGTGAAGACTTGTCTAAAGTGCCAAGAAGTCAGCAGTACCCCACCGAGAGCAACTCCAATGGAGTGGGAAACCACCTGGGGGCCATGGTCCCGCATCCACATTGACTTTGCAGGACCTACTAAGGGACATACGTTCCTCCTAACAGTGGATGCCTATTCCAACTGGCTCGAAATCCACAAGATGAAGACTACTACAACTGATTCAGTCATCCACAAATTAAACAAACTATTCGCAACACCTGGACTGCCAGACATTCTTGTCTCCGACAACGGACCCCAGTTCACCGTCCTGGCGTTTGAGCAATACTTAGCGGACCGGGATATCCGCCATGCGCTAACCTCGCCGGCGCACCCTGCGGCGAATGGCAGGGACGAGTGCATGGTACAATTTGTTAAAAAAAACTCTCCACAAGATGGACTATGGGAACATTGATGACAAACTTAACAGAATACTCCTACTCCAACACATCACCCTGCACAGTGTCACCAACAAGACTCCAGATGAATTGTTGATGGGACACAAGCTCCGCTCCCACCTCGACTGTCTCCACTCGTCCTACGCGCCAGAGAAACCCTGTGGATCTAGCGGAAAATGCCATGAGTTCAAGATAGGCAACTTAATCTTCACTAAAAGCCTTTTCGGCAAACCATTATGGGTCGAAGCAACCATAACCCAAACCACCGGGCCCAGATCGTACCGCATGCAAACATTGGACCGAAAGATATGGAAACGCCATATAGATCAGCTTTGCTCTAGATTGCAGCCCAGTTCCTGCGACTCCTGTTACTCTCAAACTGAGGGGGGAGGGGATGTTGAGGGAACTGAATTCGAGATGCTGGATGACGAAATCAAAGAAAGTCAGCAGCCAGGTGCATTCAATGAAGAAGAATCAGGAAGGGGTGGTGTCTCACCACAGAGAAATACCTCAATGGAGGCGAGCCCGCAGGAACCAGAGGACAACAATGACAGAATTAGCAGCGCTGAATCGTCCTGTGGGAATGCAGAACCGCCTATACCAGATAAATCAAAAAACTTTCCACCGGAATCAGACTACAGACAGGAACCGGTGGGACAGCGCAAATCTAATATGTAATTGAAACGACCGGCATATCTAGGCGATTACGTTACCGCACCCCTCAAACGGAACCTAGGGGGGAGGGGTGTTATGAACTAATAAAGGCATTTAATAAAGTTTTAACAACCTTAAGTAAAAAGCAGGGTTCTAATCCTGCACTTCTGATTGGCCGATAATAGCGACATCGGATTGGTCCTTTCCGGGACATCTGATTGGCTGTTAACAGGCCAACTCTCATTGGTTCAAGGGTTTAACACTTCCATGTTTTCATTGGCTAATAGGACAGCAGCCAACCCTATGAAAGGCTGCTGCTGCCCTTGGTGATTGCTCTGTTCAGTATGTTTAATAAAGAGTTGAAGTTCACTGTTCACTGCCTCGTCTCCACTCCTTGCACCCATGCGCAGAACTTAACACTTAGCTTTTTTATATCAAATTGAGTTACTAGAACTATCTGAAGAAAGTCAGGATAGCTGATTCAACACAGGAAATATGAGCCACTTTTTAGACAACTTTGAGTCAACAGCATTTCCATATCTTCTTGTTAATTCACGAAAGGCAAATTGCAATAAGCACATTTGTCCTGCTCTCTTTTCTCCAGATTACTTTACAACTATTTTACCAAGCAAAGCTAACAAAAGGTCCCTGTCTTAGACACAGATATTGTGTGGCTCTTTCCAAGTTACAATCCTATTCCTTAAAGTTCAGCATAATCAGAACAGATGTGTCTTTTAAAAACTGAAACTCTTCCCTACAGTCTTCATAACTGAAAATTTAAATGGTAATGATTTTATTGTCCCCACCTCGGCAGCCATGTTAATTCCATTTAAAGGTGAATCGATATTTTTGCAAGGTTGTGATGCTCCTGTTATCCTTACCTCCTTATTTTGCTTTGTTTAAACCAATAATGAACAGTGTCAGAAAGTTATTGTAAGAATTGCAAGAAGATCTTCAGCCTTTCATAGATTGACAGATTATCATTTTTTCTGGAATTTATATGAAATGGCAACATTAACAGAAGTGATCATCTTCAATTCAGAACTTCTATATGCTTTTCTCTTACTTTGCAAATTCAGTGTGTGTCAATTAAAGTGTGTGAAAATGCTAAAAGATATTAAGGAGATTAAAACTCCTTAGATATTACTGGTCTATATTGACTTCTACCAGACTTAAACAGAGAAGTTAAAAATCTGCATTAAGTATTATATATTGATCTTTTTTGTTTCCTTTTGTTTGAAATATTTGTATACTGCTAAATCAACAAAAGGATTCTCTTTCAAAGAAATTATTCTCAAGGCCAAATCTTCAATTAAAAAAAAAGTGTTATTATAGAAAGTTTAAGATGTCAGCAGAGAATTTAAGATGTGCTCGTTATTTAAGATGTGCACCTGGATAGCCAGGTGCACATCATAGCCAAGGTAAGCCGGCTCCATCTAGTGTACAAGTTACCTCCCAAACAGTGACTTACTTCTCTTTAGATGTCTGGAATATACTATATATGAGATCTTCTTTGAAAATCACTGAGATATAATCCTATAACTTATCCAAAATGCAGTTATTCACTGTTGGTTGACATAAGAGTCCCAATGCCTTCCTACCAGTATCAAGTGCAATTCAAGCTGCTGTTGGATTAGACATATAAAAGCCTTTATGCCCTCGTATCAATACATTTTAAGGATTGTTTTCCTCAGTCAGATTCAGCCTACTCAATACAATCAACCTGAAAGAAAATGTAAGTAATTATCTATTTTCTTGAGGTAAGAAACCTACAAACACGCCATCCAGTGTTGCTTTTTAGTGGGTAGATCTTTGTTATGTTACAATTCTCATCCCACCCACCCACCCTGATATTAGTTTGGTCCTCTATTGAGGACTTTCTAAATACTTTTAAAAACTGTGCTGTTCAAGAGAGCTTATAGAAAATATTTTAATGATGATTGTTCTTTAACAGTTTTGTTATTTAGCCTCTAGATTTTTGTGATATTATACTCTTGTTGGGAAGTTGTTACCATCATACTCTTGTGACAATGTTAAATGCAAATCTAATAACATAATAATAATTTAAAGTCCCATTGAAACATATGCAAAGAGACACAATTAATTTCATTGTGGAGAAGGTAAAAAATAGCAAAAGGGTAGTTGGAAGATTTGAACACAAACCTCACCAGTTTTACATATGCATCAATATTGCATCCATGTTCAAAAGTGACTTGTCAATCATTTTGAGATGCTCTGTCAAACTGTCTTGCTGATTTTGATACCCCTATTGCAAAAACTTTTGCTTATGGATATTAAATTCCTTTTTTAAAAAAGCCAGCCTGGAAAAACTGTTTTTATGTATAATGGTCTAAATGTATTTTTCCTCTCTCTACAATATTGAAATTGCAAACATTTCCTTACAGTTACTGTAATTCATAATGGTTCACCACTGGACCTGAAGCAGTTTTTCAAACTAAAAAATTTCTACCACATATAAACCATTCTTTATTACAAAATCACAAGTGTCTTGCCCAGAAATCAATGTTTATAGTATAGAATGACCAAGTGGTACAATTTAAATCATTGATTGTTACATGAAATGTCAAATCAGGTGGACATCCTTTCTCTCAGTAACTATCAAAAAGACAACAACTTAACCCCAGATAATTCTTTCTGGTGCATCATGGTGAGCATTACATCCACTTATATGGTCAATGACCTTTGTCCCCTCTTTCACAATCAGGGACAAAGGATCTTTCCCAAAGGTTAAACCAGGAAAGTGCAATCCCTTTTCATGTTGATGGTTTCTACTGTGGTTTCTCTTATCTCACTTATTTTAAATAACTGTTTTCTCCAGAACAGAACAAGCCATCAGTGGAGACAAACCAAGATTTATCAAGGAAAATTCAGGATTAGTTTAGACAAAAACATGATGGTGGAATGAGCCCCTGGGAACGTTTTAGAGTATTTTGTAACATGAGAGAAGTTTTTAAGGAAGAGGCAGGAGGAGGAAGCTTATCAGAGAGAAGTTCAGAATAAGAGACTGCACAGTTCCATGCTCCAAAGTGGAGGAAGGAAGAGGTTCAAAGTAGCAATAACAACAGCACTTAGACTTATGTACCACTTCATAATGTTCTATAACCTCTCTAAGTGGTTTATAGAGTCAGGATATTGCCTCCAACAATTTGGATCCTCATTTTACCAACATCAGAAGGATGAAAGGATGAATCAACCTTCAGTAGGACAGTATCCAAGGAACCAAACCCCTAGCAGTGAGCAGAGTTAGCCTGCAATACTGCATTCTAACCATTGTATCACCATGGCTCACCAAGGTAGCTACACCCTAGAACAGGGGTCACCAATCTTTTGCATCTCAGGGACCACCAAACTCATAATTTTAAATCCTAGGGACCGCTAACCAGTTCTGTGGGCATGGCCTAATTTGGGTGTGGCTTGGTGGTCATGTGATTGGCTGGGCATGGCTTGTATGTAAATATTATAAATATTTATATAAATATTGAACTTTTTATAAAAAAAGAGTAACTTTTACCCAAAATCAGGCAAAGCAGGCAGGCAGATTGAGTTGCTCACAGAATCACAGATTCATTAAGAGATCTATCTGCCATCAGTTACCTGAGTCTGTCACATAAAATTTGCTGCACTGAATAATAGAACCTTCAGTCCTAAGGGAGGTTCGGCTGTGCTTAAAAGCAGAGCTGAAGTTCTAAAAGACTAGCTAGAAAGCAAGAAATCCAACCATTTCCTGCTTTCTAGCTAATCTAAATCTCCTGGCAAAGCAGAACAGCTGATGGTCGGAAAAAGGAAAATTAGCAATTTAGCAGGCAAGTTTGTCGGGGAAGGCGTGAGTGGGCGGGGAGGGTTCCCGTGGGCCATATGGATGGCACAGCCTTGTGTTTCTGCATAGCCTGGATTAATTGCTTTGGGGTTGTGCTCTGGGGGTGAGATTTCTCTGCGGCCCCCAACATTTTCTTTCAGCACACCAGTTGGCGACCGCTGCCCTAGAACATCATAGAATGTATCTGGTAGGTTAAAAAGTTATATCTTTATTTAGGTAAGATTCTATCCATTAGGCATAGGCAAACACAGGATTGGACTTGTTGGGATTTGCTGTGTCATCACCTATTTGAAATAAAGTTCTGCTTTACTGAGAGTTTCTGTTATCAAACAAATATTCTGAAAGCTTGGCTGGAGAACAGGGAAAAGATGATTAAGGCTACTAAGTAAGACAATTGCTTGCTAATTTGCTATCTCATTTTGATTCTGCATTAATCTGCATTTATTTAATATAAAAATCTTCAAAAACAGTGCATGATAAATCCATATTCAATGCCCTATTTATCTCAAAATTATTACCTAAAATCCCATTTTGAAATATGGTTCTGCCAAGAATTGCTTCAATTCATTTTAAAAAAATGAAAGATGGTAGATAATCTTTTAAAGTTCTAAATTGCCCTTTTATCAAAGAAGAATTAAATAGGTTGAAATTAAATATATTTACCCTCTAGATTGGCTGACCCAATTATCCTTAAATATAAAACTAGCCTTGAACAAGCTCATGTTAAGTATTGGAATATTTTGGATATAAAAGTCCTACTTCTTTCATGGACTTGTCACATGAATTTGGGAAAATATATATTTTAAATTCTAGACAAAAAGTATTTGTTTAGTTGCAATGTGGAGGCACCATGGGTGCTGTTCGGGATAATATTGATTACCTAACTTGGTTTGGGTAAAAAATAATATATAAACTATATTAGTGAGTTTAAGTGTATGTATCACTTTAACTGCAAAACATGTATTTTGCGGTTGTAAAATCACCATAAGAGGGAGCAAGAGAGCTCACTGTTAGCTGGCTTTTACTGTAGTAGCTGACAATGTTGGATTGATGGTGATAACTGTGTGTCTTTCCCTGCTGTTGCTGAAACGAAGAAAAGGGGTTTGATTTTCTTCATATCTCTGACTGCAAAAGAGATATATTGCTGGACTGATTATTTGTAAGTTTACTGACCTCTATTTTCAACACTGGACTTTGCAACTGATTAATCCCTGGATGGACTGAACTATGTTTATGACATATGGACTGTTTTGACTGTGCTATAACTCTTGCTGGAATTAAAAAAAACTATTTAACTGGCACAATGTATCTGTCTTACTGAGTATAAACTACAACAACGTTTATCTCACATCATTTGCCTTCCTGCAAGACTGCCGTTGCACGTTCTGCTTGGGTGTGTATCCCTAACACAAGTTATGGGCCCAGGTGCACAGTCAGACTAACCAGGATATAACAGGCTTAGATTAAAGTGAGAGTTTGTGTAGTTACACAATACTGTAAACAGACAGCTGTGTTTTATTCATTATAGTTTAATATCCAGATCAAGATGGCACAAGTCAATTTACAAAATTTGTCTCTAATATCCAAGCTGGATGGAACAAAACTATGTTTCATGGTCTATGAAATGTAGCCTACTTCTACGCAGATAAGGTTTGTGGAGTATAATTCAAAACCCACCAGAAGTAGATGCATGGGATCTGGAAGATGAGAATGATGCCCAGAAAATACAAGAATATCAACTGAAGAATGAGCAAGCTGTCTGTATAATAGGACTGACACTCTCTGATGAGCAGCTTGTACATATACGAGGAGAAGAAACAGCTGCCAAATGTTGGGAGAATTTAAAGAAGAATTATGTTTGAGACAGTGTAGGAGCACATATAAATCTTACACGGAAGCTGTTCAGAACACATCTTCAAAAGAATGGAGATATGCTAAGTCATACAAACATAATGAAGAGAATTTTTCAGGAACTGCATGAAAAAGAACTTATCTTCACAGAACTACACCAAGTTTATATAATTTTATCTTCTTTAGATAATAGCTACGATGATTTCGTAACTTCATTTGAGGTTCTGCCAAAAGATAACCTCACATTAACTGACATTACTGGCAGATTAATTGAAGAAGCCAGGAGAAGGCTTGAAAGGGATCAACTCAGAAGGGAACAACCACAATGTGAAGAAGAGAAAATATCTTTGTCAGTCTATACAATTAGAAAATGTTTTTAATTGTGGAGGAAAAGGACATTTGGCAAGATTCTGCAAGAAAGCAAAAAGCCAAAATGCCAGCCAGAAAGATAAAAGGCATCAAAAGGAAGAAAAATGCTTGGAATTAGCCATGTATAGCAACGAAACTGTGAATAGCAATTTATGGGTTGTAGATAGTGGAGCATCGCATTGCATAACGAAAGATAAGAAAAGATTTATTAAGATGTCCACGAGTTCACAACAGATATCGTTAGCTAATGGGTGGAAACTGAAAGCTAAAGAGCAAGGTATATCATATTGTTCTTGCATAAGAGAAAATGTAAAAATGTTATATGTACCATGACTTAAGTTTAATTTGCTTTCAGTTAGAGTTTTGGTTAAACAAGGTTATGTAATTACGTTTATGGGAGACAATTCCATAATTGAAAAAGAAGGTAAAAAAGTGACTGTAACTTTAAGAGGTGAATTGTATGTGTTAAATAATGATCACTCAGAGGTAGCTAACACAGTTTATAATAATGTTAAACCTCATGATGAGTGCATACATTTGTTACACAGACGTTTGGAGCATATAAATTTTAAAATGCTTAAACAGACAGTAGAACTATCTAAGGGTATAAAACTGAAGCCTTGCAGTAAGTATTTGCACTGCAATACTTGTAGTCAAGAAAAAAGTAAGCAAATGCCAGCAAATAGAGTTAATGGATTTAAAACAAAGGAGCCTCTAGAGGTCATATTTGCTGATATTATAGGTCCTAAAAAACCAAGTGTGGGAGGTGCTTGTTATATACTAAGTATAATGGACCATTATTCCAGATATGGTTTCTGTTATCTAATGAAAAGCAAAATGGAAACATATCAAAATTTCTTTAATTGGCTTAAATTCGCAGAAAGAAAAACTAAAAGGAAGTTAGTAACTCTTATCACTGATAATGGTACGGAATTTATAAACAATAAATTCCAAAATAAACTGAAGATGGCAGGTGTTGAACATAAAAAGTCTGCACCATATAGGCCACAACATAATGCCTTTATAGAAAGATGAGGTCAAACAATTCAAGCAATGGCTCGCACGATGCTGTCAGATTCAGGATTACCTGAAAACTTGTGGGGAGAAGCAATAATGTGTGATAATCATATATTGAATAATGTTGTTAACTCAACAACAGGTGAATTACCATTCACACGGTGGCATGGTAGAAAACCTGACTTAAGCTACATGCACACATTTGGAGCACCAGCATGGGTGCATATTCCTACACAACTGAGAAATAAGGGGCAACATAGGGCTAAAAGGTTATTCTTTGTAGGTTATGAATCTAATCACAAATCATACAGATTCTGGGGAAAAGGTACATCTAGAGTTTACTGTAATGCTAGTGCCAAATTCCTAGAACATGTAGGATGGGAAAAACTGGACCAAGATTCAAGTAAGGATGTAATTATAGAAACCTACAAAAGACCAAAAGAAAAAATCAGTAATAAGAAGAGTACAATTAAAGAGGAAGAACAGGAAGAGCATATAGGACCAGAACAGGAAGAAATACCAAAACAGGAAGAAATAGATAATCAGGAACAGGTAGAACATGAAAGTCCACCTGTGAGCCCTGTAATACCTAGATGCTCAACACGTGTAACCAGACCACCTGACAGGTATCAAGCAAATATAGTTTGCCAAGTTAGTAAAGTTCCAACTACTGTTGAAGAACTTAGAATGTATCCTGCAAAGGAACAAGAAAATTGGCATAGAGAAATGGAGAAAGAATTAAATTCATTAAAAGAAATGAAAGTTTATGAAAATGCCAAATTACCTTCAGGTAAAAAGTCCATTGGCTGCAAATGGATATTTAAGTTTAAAACTGGTAAAAATGGGACTGTTACCCATAAGGCTAGGTTGGTAGCTCAAGGATTTAATCAAACTGCATGTGATTATGATGAAGTATTTGCACCAAATTTAAAGGCAATAACCTTGAGAGCAGCTTTAGTGTGGGCAGCTAAGAAAAACTATATAATAAATCACTTAGATGTAGAAACTGCCTATCTGCATGCACCATTGCAGCACACTATATATTTAAGAAAACCAGTAGGTATAAAGGATGATAAAAATAATAATGACTGTTGGAAACTGAATAAAAGTCTCTATGGATTGAAACAATCTGATTATGAATCAAACCAATATATTGTAAAAGAGTTAAACAATATAGGGTTTAAAGAAGGTTTAGCTGATCCATGTTTATTTAAAAGAGAGACAAATGGAACGGTGTCATTATTATTGTTGTTTACAGATGATATTGCTTTAATTACTAAGACAAATAATGAAGCTACTGGATAATATCATTATTAAGTAAGAGGATAAAATTAAAGCAATTAGGAGAAATAAGATAATATCTAGGATTGACAATAAACAAAACCAATAGTGGATATAAGATATCACAAGAAGATAAAATTTACCAATTGCTCAAAATGTATAAAATGTAACTTTGTAAGCTGGCAAAAACTCCAATGAGTCAGGAATTTTTCCATACTGATGCTCAAAGTTCAAAATTTGATAAGACCATTTATCAATCATTAATTGGTAGCTTATCATATATAAATAATTGGTCAAGGCCAGACATTGCCTATAGCATTAATCAATTGGCAAGATTCAATGCTGAACCCAATGAAAGACACTGGCAAGCGCTAAAGTGCATATTAAGGTATCTTAAAAAGACAATACACTATGCATTGTATTTGGAGCCAAAAGATGATTTGATTTTAAGTGCATATGCTGATGCAAGTTTTGCAACAAATATAAAAACTAGAAAATCAACTTCAGGCATGGCTATACTATTAGATAAAACATTGATTGGTTGGAGGTCAATTAGACAGCAACACATAAGTATGTCCACAATGGAAGCAGAATTTTCATGTCTATCTTTATTATGTACTGACTTAATTCTGTATAAACAGTAATTGTTAGATATGGGAGTGACTGTTAAAGATGCCATTGTAGTTTATGAGGATAATCAAGCAGCCATACGGTTGGCTACAAATATTGCTGTAAAAACTAGATCTAAACATACTGACCTGAGATATTTGAATGTAAGACAATCTGTAAAAAATGGTTTAATGAGATTGGAATATTGCATGACTGATGAAAACATTGATGATGGATTTACAAAAGCCCAAGGTACAGTCAAGCACAAAGAAAATTGTGAAAACTATGGGTTGAAATTGTAAATAGATATATAAATATTATTATATTACCCAAAAGGGGAGAATGTTAGGGATAACATTGGTTACCTAACTTGGTTTGGGTGAAAAATAATATATAAACTATGTTAGTGAGTTTAAGCGTATGTATCACTTTAACTGAAAAACATGTATTTTGGGTGCAGTTGTAAATCGCAAGAGGGAGCAAGAGAGCTCACTGTTAGCTGGCTTTTACTGTAGTAGCTGACAATGTTGGATTGATGGTGATAACTGTGTGTGTTTCCCTGCTATTGCTGAAACGAAGAAAAGGGGTTTGATTTTCTTCATATCTCTGACTGCAAAAGAGATATATTTCTGAACTGATTATTTGTAAGTTTACTGACCTCTATTTTCAACACTGGACTTTGCAACTGATTAACCCCTGGATGGACTGAACTATGTTTATGACATATGGACTGTTTTGACTATGCTATAACTCTTACTGGAATAAAAAAAAAAAAAAAAAACTATTTAACTGGCACAGTATGTCTGTCTTACTGAGTGTAAACTACAACAACATTTATCTCACATAATTTGCCTGCCTGCTAGACTGCCGTTGCACGTTCTGCTAGGGTGTGTATCCCTAATAGGTATCCTTATAAGCTCCTTGTTGACAACATAACAAAGGCAGTGTCACACCATCTCAGCTCAATACCTGCTGTTTTTGAGGGAAATGGACAATGTCACAATGCATATACAGCCTTTTGACAGAATGACACAATGTCATTCTGCCCTCCCTCCTCTGAACAGTGTTGGATCCTCCTTTTCTGTAATTTTAGATTTAGCTAGCAAAGCATGAATTTTACTATTTATCTGTACATGAGAACTATGTATAGTGTGTAAGTCATATTCTTTTTTCTACCATTGTTTTTATGCAATCTTTTTCTTGATGGCTCTTTTTTTAATATGGCTTATTGGAAATAAGAATATTGTATCTTTTATTTTTTTTATATGCATCCATGTATTCATAACTATGTTTATACTTATACCTATTGTCTTGTAAGCAATTGACAAATCAAAATAAATAAAATAAATAAAAATACAAATCCTTGTCATGGAAGCAAATTTGGTTAAAAAAATCAAACTAGACTGATATTTCAGAGTTGTCGGGAAATACCTCCTATGACAGACTGCATTAAGCAGTATACTACAGAGTGTAATTCTGAAAGACCTATCTTGGAAATATTTGTAAAAGTGATACATGGGAATTCAGTGTTAAAAAATTGATTGTTCAAATTACATTAAAAGCTTTATATACTAAATAAAATTGCAGACCATAGCAACAGCATTTAGACTTATATACTGCTTCACAGTGCTTTACAGCTCTCTCTAAGCATATTGCCTCCAATAACCTGATCCTCATTTTACCAACCTCAGAAGGATGGAAGTCTGATTCAACTTTGAGCCTGGTGAGAGTCGAACTGTCAAACTGCAGTCAGCCAGCAGTCAGCAGAAGTAGCCTGCAGTACTGCATTCTAACCTCTGTGCCACCACATCTCTTTAGATAGCTTTAGAAGGTTTGAAAAGTTGTGTACAATAAATAAAATATTTTAAAAAAACTATTTTTGTAACAGATCAGAACATTGCCTTAACTTATATGACTAGATTATTCGGGAGCCACACACTAGATGTGGCAGAATCCATGTTTTTCTTTTTTGTGTTCATTATAAATATATAAGGATGTAAAGGAATGGTAGACTCTTATCTCTCTCCAGAAGTTCATCTATATAAATAGATCTATATAAATAGATTCCATAGTTAATGCTCCAACATCTCTCTTCATAGCATGATGTTTCATTTGCCATTTTCAGAATGCTTTTGATTTTTCCATTTGCATTTCATTTCCTGTCTTATGTGTAGGACATAATAAGCAAAATAAACTGTTCTCTGCTTGTCAGCATTATTTTATTGGAGGGAACATAAGATTAGCAAGGAGAAAAAAATTGTCATGATGCATAAGTCAGCTCTATCCATGTCATCATGACAATTTTTTTTCTTCCTGCTAATCTTATTTTTTCTGCAGTTAGGAATTAAATGGAATCTCCATGCTAAATAAAATTGGGTTCACTTACTATAGTAAATCATAAGATAATTGGCTTGATTTTAACTCAGCAAATGTTAAGTCACCTACTGTGGCTGTATGTCATGCTTTATAAATTCTACAGTACCAATCATGACTTTATTGCTAAATCTGATTTTAAAAGTATAATGACCTGGGGCGTGGCACAAAGGCAACACAGTCACATAAGTAAGAAGAGTCCCTTTAGTAACTCCAATTTTGTTCCTGATGTCCAGTTATCTTCATCTGGAGAAAAAAACTCTCCCAAGAACAGTCTTTAAGTGGAGGAAATTCAGACTGAAAACAAAGTACATACAAATTGTAAATAAAGATCCATACAAACCATGCTGCAGTGATAACTTTGACAGGGCAAGCAGAAGGAATTCCAGACTTGAAAGGCCAGCAAAACACACACAGTTGGGAAGACACCAGGAACCCAGATAAGCCTTGACAACACCAGATAATTCACGATTTGCTCTCAACAATTGGCTGTGTGCAACTCCCCTTTATAAACACTGTGTTCCCAGCTGCAGCTAATGAAGGGAATCAGAACCCTTTCCTTCCCTGTAAGCCACGCAACTCATGTTGCTCCCTTCTCCGTTCTTCCCTGCATGTCCTAGGATGAAGAGGGGGTGGGCCTGGGTCTTCCTCTGAAATTCTTTCTGCCTTGCTCTACCTCTTCCCTGCTCTGCCCAGCTGGACTTTGCCCTTTCCCAGTTTTTCTCACAGCCAACAAAGCCACACACCCAATCCCTGTCAGCTGCTTGGCCTCCCCCTCGGAATCAAATTCCAACAGGGGCATGACAGCTAGCAAGATATGTGAAATCATATACAGTATGTCCAGATATAAGCATATGGTTTATATCAAATTCTAAATTCATGTTTGCATTTTGTGTAACTAATATGAAACAGACAAAATTAAGATTTTGGAATCACAACATAATGTTAAAATATAATTTTTCTTGAAGTTCTATTTTCTGTTTCAGTATTTTTGTCATGCTTGCAAGGCAGATTTCAAACCAATTAATTTCTCATTACATGGAATGTAGAATTTGATGTTGTTGAAAATATCATCTGTTATCTACTGCCAAGAATGAGGTTGACAATAGCAAAATATAACGGGGACAGAGAATTAATGGATTCAGAACATTTCTGTCCTCAGAAACCTAAAACTAATAAGGATACCAGTGCATGGAAAATAGATGTTTGTGCAGGTAAGATTATCAGCCTTGATGCCAACCAAAACCAAGCATTTAATAGTGAGTGCCGTACCATGTACACTAATCAAACAGGTGGCAAGAAAGTAGGGACAGGCAGGCACAACACAGGTTATGTAGACAATAAACACAGTGTCAGACATATAGATCTCAAGTGCCTCTATGAAAACGCACAAAGTCTGGGGAACAAGCAGGGTGAACTCAAACTACGAATACATTAAGGTAAATATTATATAGTTGGAATAACAGAAACTTGGTGGGATGAAACCCATGACTGGAACATACTGGTAGAAGGATACAAACTATTAAAAAAAAACAGACCCCCATAAAAAAGGAGATGGAATTGCACTGTATGTAAAGGACCACTATATTGCTATAGAAATACATTAAACCAAAGATGAAAACCTCCTATAATGCATATGGTTCAATATAAAAGAAAAACAGAATGACATGGCCATAGGTGTATATTATAGGCCACCCAATCAAGCAGAAAAAATAGATGTCTTTTTTGCCAGCCAACTAACAAACATATGCAGGAAACACACAACTAAACAATAGTAATGGGAGACTCCTGATATCAATTGGAAAACTAATTCAGCACCAAGTGAGAAATCAAATAAGTTCCTAACCAACCTAGCTGACAACTTTGTTGTCCAAAAGGTAGAGAGTGAAACTAGAGGGATAGCCATACTGGACTTAATTCTTACAAACAGAGAAGAAGTGATAGAGGGAGTTGAAACTGCAGGAACCTTGGGTGAGAGTGACCATGTCATACTAGAACTCAACATAACACAAACACAAGCAACAGAACATAATGACACCAGAGTCTTGGATTTTAAAAGAGCTGATTTTAATAAACTCAGAGAGAACTTGGGAAAGATTCCTTGATTGAAAATCCTAAAGGGGAAAACAACTCAAGAACATTGGAAAACTCTGAAAAGTACAATCATAGAAGCCCAGACCAGCACAATACCACTGAGAAAGAAAAACAGGAAATCCAAGAAGAAATCAGCATGGCTACACAAAGATCTCTCTGGCAAATTGTAAAAAAAAAAAAAAAAAGGACAAGTACAAAAAATGGAAAGAGGGACATACAACTAAGGCAGAATATCAGCAGTTGGCCAGAATCTGTGAAGATGAAGTCAGGATAGCAAAGGCTAGAACAAACAAAGACTTTCAACAAAAGTGAAAGATAATAAAAAAAAGTTTCTTCCAACATATAAATAACAAGAAAAAAATCAAGGAAACAGTCGGTCCACTAAAGAGAGAAGATGGCAAGGAAGTAACAGGCAACAGAGAGAAGCAGAACTGCTTAATTCATTCTTTGCATCCATCTTCATGCAAAAAGAAACTTTAGCTCAACCCACCAAAACATAACTGTAAAAGACAGACCAGAAATAAAAGTTAAAATAAGTAAAAAAAATAGTAAGAGAACACCTGTCTGATCTTGATGTTCACAAATCACTGGGGCCTGATGGATTATATCCCAGAGTTTTATAGGAGTTCGCAGAGGTAATCTCAGAACTACTGCACCATATCTTTCAAAAATCCTGGAGCACTGGAGAACTACCAGAGGATTGGAAAAAAGCCGATGTGGTTTCCATCTTCAAAAAAGGAAAAAAAAAAAAAACAGACCCAGGAAACTATAGACCAATCAGCCTAACATCAATACCCGGGAAGATACTGGAAAAGATAATGAAAAACCAGATCTATCAACATCTAGAAACATGTAAAGTAATAACTAGCAGTCAGCATGGGTTTGTTAAAAACAGATCATGCCAAACCAATCTTATTTCATTTAATACCCTATGATTCAGTTGGCTTTGGTGGCACAGATAAACCTCCAAGTGACCTTAACACTTCTCAGAGGAAGTGCTAACAACCAGATGACTGACAGGAATATAAATCCTTCCATTCTTCACCCTTCAGTCAGAACTGAAGACGCTTCTTGGATAAGAAGAAAAACATCCAAGGAAAGCACAAAGAAAAGTCCAGCTGCCTTTTGAAAAAGCACCTTTGGGACATCCATTTCCAGTATTGACAAGGCTATAAAAATGCATTCTCAACCCATCTGTCAAAAACACAAAAGCACCTAAAATACTCTCAATGCACCTGTCAATACACAAAAGCATTGTATTATGCATTCTTTGCTTTGTTTGCTATTTATCTCAATACTTTCCTCTACCCTGCATCTCCATCTATGTTAAAATGATGTTTGAGATGTTTCTAGGAGTAAAGGAATTCATTTAATGAAGAATCCTTTTGGATGGAACCTGTAATGAAAGTGAAATTGCTAAGAAGCTGCTCAAAACATCTAAGACCTTGACAAGTCCTTAATATATAATGAAAGTTCAACTGAAATTTTGGTAATCAGAAAATTGAATTTAGAGATGCAAAATCATACATACTATTAGAAATGTTCTGTATATCTTACATTTTGTTTCATGTAGGAATATGTGCAGTGAAGTGAATGTTTGTGATAAAATTAATCAACACTTATTTAATTTTTTTTTAAAAAGCATTTGAAAATATTTCATCTAATCTTTCTGACAGGTTGTTTTCTCTTTTACTCCATAACTTTTATCATCATACTAATCTTAATTCAGAATTTTGATCAAGGGATGTGTTGCTTTTGACTTCATTAATTTGTCTTCTCATGTGATAAATCAATCAACAAGAAAATGCCTAACTAAGAAAGTAACAAGAGCCTGGATGAAATCATAAGCCAAAGTACATTAATAAAGCATCCACAGAAGGTAGCAATGTGAAGGTTGACTCTTCCATAATTAGTGTGTCCATATTTTATAAGGTCTTACAAACAGCACTAAATAAACCCTGAACCCTATAAGCAATACATAGTCAACTCTAGAGAGTAATTAATGAGATAATTATGCTTCATCAGAGAGTGAAGGAAACTATTAGCCAAGGATATTAGGATATTGAAGCAATCTCCTGCTGTCATTAAAAGAGACATAGGCTATTCAGAGTCAGATTATATTTCAATATATAACTAGCACTCTCTGATGATAAGATAGAAGAGGGATCCTGGTCATTGACTATTGAGAAATACTCAAGGATAATTTTGGTGTGTTGGATTAGCTCTATTTATTTGTTTTGCTATTCTATTTACATTATTTTTTCCCTTTTTGAGATGTTTTTATATTTGTCAAATACACAGATCAACAAGACTTTGATATCCATTTATATAAACATAGGCAAAAAATTGGTGAAATCATAGAATACATTCTGAACTAAGTTATATCTAATAGTTGATCATGATATCAACTCAAAGGTTCTTATCTTTATTCAAGGGCTTTTTTGAAGAACAATTTTCAGTTGGTATTACAAGAATTTTGAACCCCTAAATGGAAGGTGCATAAATTGCAATATAAATTGCATAAATCAACAAAATAATTGAGTTAATAGAAAGTAGGCTTAAAAATTCAAATAAACCTGGGATAAGCAAATATATAATATTTATTTTATATATCTGATTTGTCAATCACTTACAAGATAATAGGGATAAGAATAAACATTATTATGAATAGAGGCAATAGGTACGAATAAATAGGGAAAATAGGGCAGGGATGGTAGGCATAAAGGAATATGTGCAGTTATGCATGTCCCTAACAGACCTCTTAGGAATGGAGTGATGTCAATAGTAGACAGTGTAAAGTTAAAAAAGTAGGCGGGTTGAGGATGTATAAAAACATATAGTAAAGTATCATGAAAGATGCAAACACTTTAAACATTCACATTCTACATTTTACTCAGAATGTTGCACATAGTCATTAGAAGAAATATTGTTTCTAGAAAATTTTCACTAATTTGAGACTGTTTCAAAATGCTTTTTTCTTGTATTATTTTTTCTTACCCCCAATAGTTTCTTATGCTGTTAGAATATTGTTTAATCCAATAAAATGAAGGACACGGTGGCTCAGTGACTAAGATGGTGAGCTTGTTGATCGGAAAAGTTGGCAGTTCAGCAGTTCAAATACTTAGCACCGTGTAACAGCTAACAAAAGCAATCAAACTGCTTTGTTATGTTGCATCAATTTATATGTGTTAGAAATAATAAGTAGTAAATCAACATCAGGATTTAGAGGATGTGAGATACCTACATAAGTAGGAATAATTTTGTCACCTAATTCCCAGATTGCTGCAGTTTAATTGCTATGCTCTATCCCAGATTGGAATAACAATTTAAGAACATCCATTTTAATAGATGTCAGAGTTTTTAATTGTCTAGGGTTACTGCAACTAAAAAAAGATAACTAAATATCTTCAGATATTTAATTCTGTTCTAATCTTGACTCTGGAGCCCCAAAGGATCTTTACAAATATACGGCAAGCACCTATATTTAGGTTTTAAATCCATGACCTAAATATATCTGTTTCAGAACTTAATCAAAGTCTGCTTTTGAGCATGTCTGATTTGGCCTAAAAGCTTTAGAAATATGTATAGTCACTTTTATATTTTCTAACCTACAGGAATGTTTGATCGTCCATTAAACATACAAGTCACAATTGTACGATTGTACAAAGTTGAGGATTATAACTCAACTCATTATACTTACCGCTCAAATATTTGCCTCCTTCTTATTGTAGAAACTGATGAATAAATGTATAGAAAAAGAGAAATACAGTTTGCCAAGATTCATGACTGATACATATACATGTGTTTTAAAATATTGCCTGCTCATTAGAAAGAAAAGGAAAACTTAGAAATGTGACTTTGCAAAAATGCTTGTGTCTAGGCAGTGTATCTATAAAATAGTCATCTCCAGTTTCTTTACTGGCCAAGACAATCTACTCAGCAAGATCATATCCTTCCCAAGTTTGACAAGCATTGAAACATTTACTTTATTATTTCACCCAATTCTCATTTTTTCCAGGAATATGTGTCAGTCATCTTTTCATACAACTTAGGCATGTAAAGAAATCAGATACAGTTCATGCTGATATAAACCGAAGGTAACAAACAAAGATTATCAAACTGTGATGTGGTACATAGAGAAAATGTGAACTCTACTGTCCCAAAGGTGCTTTTTCAAAGGCAGCTGGACTTTGTTTTTCCTTGAAAAATCAATTCTAGTTGCCTTTTGAAAAAAACACCTTTGGGACAACCATGACCTGGAGGACTGAGAATCTCCATAGACTCTAATCTTTCACTAAAAATAAAAATCAAATGTATGAAGTTCTACATCCTTAAGGGTTATAGTATCAGATTTTATGCAGCTTCAGTGGATGTTATCATTTCCTTTCTTCTGATTGGAAGATTCTTTAGATTGGAGAACTACATGCTGAGATTAAACAAATCAGTAAAAATTTCAGTATATTTTTAAAAGAATGCTTATGCAAAGATGGGGAAGGAAGAGTAGCCTCCAATGAGACCAGAAATGTGCATTTCTTCCAAGAATGCTGATAAAGGATTGAATGGGAACAATGAAATTCTTATAGTGCCATTTAAATAATTTTAAATAGGGGAATGGCTTAACACTTTATTGAACTTTAAGAAATCTCTGGTTCTTTGTTTCCTGTTATATTATTTGTTAAGTTCTGCACATGGGCGCAAGGAATGGAGACAAGACAGTGAACAGTGAACTTCAACTCTTTATTAATCATTCTGAACAGAGCAAAACCCTAGGGCAGCAGCAGCCTTTTTATAGGCAAGCTGCTGCTCCAGTAACCAATAAGAAATGTGGAGTGTTAACCCCCTTAACCAATGAGAGTGGCTCATTAACAGCCAATCAGATTCTCCTGAATGGACCAATCCGATATCGCTATTATCGGCCAATCAGAAGTGCAGGACTAGAACCCTGCTATTTTCTAAAGGTTTTGATAAACTTTATTTGAGCGTTTTATTAGTTCATAACAACCCTTCCCCCCGGGTTCCGTTTAGGGGGTGCGGTGATGTAATCTCTGAGGTAGGAAGGTTGTTTTGACTGTCTATTGGATTTACGCTGTCCCACCAGTTCTTGTCTGTAACCCTGTTTCGGCGGGATGTTTTCAGGCACATTGCGTGCCGGTAGTTCCTCATTGGAAGACTCAGTGCCGCTAATGTTCTCATCATTGTCCTCTGGCCTTTGCGGGCTTGCCTCTGTTGAGGTGTTCCTCTGTGGTGAGGCCACGCCCTTCCCTGATCCTTCTTCATTTGTTATGCCTGATTGCTGACTTCTTTCGTTCCTGCTTTCCTCCATCTCGAATTCGGTTTCTTCGACATCCCCTCCCCCCTCAGTTTGGGAGTTACCGGAGTCACGGAAACTAGGTTGTAGCCTCGAGTGAAGCTGATCTATATGGTGTTTCCATATTTTTCCGTCGCAGGTTTTCACCTGGTACGACCTGGGTCCAGTGGCTTGAATTACAGTTGCCTCGATCCACAACGGTTCGCCAGAAAGGTTTCTGGTGAAAACTAAGTCGCCTATCTTGAATTTGCGGCATTTTCCGCTAGATCCACAGGGCTTCTCTGGCTCGTAAGACAGGTGAAGCCGGTTGAGGTGGGAGTGGAGTTTGCATCCCATCAATAGTTCAGCTGGAGTCTTGTTGGTGATGATGTGCAGAGTGATGTGTTGGAGAAGGAGTATTCTGTTTATCTTATCTTCAATGTCCCCATAGTCCATTTTGTAGAGGTTTTTTTTGACAAACTGTACCATTCGCTCAGCTCTTCCTTTAGCTGCAGGGTGCACTGGCGAAGTTAGCACATGGTGAATACCCTGGTCCGCTAAGTATTATTCAAAAGGGAGCGCGGTAAACTGGGGTCCGTTGTCAGATACCAGAACGTCTGGCAGTCCATGCATCGCGAATAATCTGTTCAACTTCCGGATGACGGACTTGATTGTGGTACTTTTCATTTTGTGGATCTCGAGCCAGTTTGAGTAGGCATCCACTGTTAATAGGAACGTATGTCCCTTAGTAGGTCCCGCAAAGTCAATATGGATGCGGGACCACAGTCCCCGAGGTGTTTCCCATTCTGTCGGAGTTGCTTTAGGTGGGGCATTGCTAACTTCCTGGCACTTTAAACAAGTCTTTACCCAGGCTTCAATCAGTTTGTCGATGCCCGGCCACTCGTGCAAGCGCTTTCATATGCACGATGCCGGGGTGGCCCTCATGCAGTGTCTTTAATACTGCTCATTGTAACCGCTCTGGGATGACGACTCTATCCCCCCATAGGATGCAGCCTTTTTGTGAAAACAGTTCTGTTTGCCGGTTCTTGAAAGGGATGAAGTCGTCAGGGGTTTGATCTACTGGCCATCCCCGTTCGACCCAGCTAAGAACTCGCATTAAGATAGGATCGTGTTTTGTTTCGATCGCGATATTTCTAGCTGTTAGCGGCGGTGAATGTAGCGTTTCAATCTGGAGCATTATAAGGATTGGAGCTGGGTCGTCGACGGTTTCTGGAAGTGGTGCATGGCTCAGCGCGTCAGCATGGGGAATGGCTTTCCCCGGGCGGTGTTGCAGCTTATAATTGTACGCAGCCAAAAACTCCAACCAGTGAGTCATTCTAGGTGATAATATACAGGGGGTTGGCTTGTCTCCCGCTATAATCCCCAGCAAAGGTTTGTGGTCGGTAACAATAGTAAAAACTCATCATGAAACCGTTTTACAGCAGATACAACAGCATGAAACCGTTTTACAGCAGATACAAAAGCAAGGGCCTTTTTATCAATTTGACTATCGTTACGTTCAGCCTTTGATAAAGTCCTTGAAAAATAGGCAATAGGGGCTTCACTACCGTTTGGTAACAAATGGCTCAAAATGGCTCCTACTCCAAATGGTGATGCATCACATGTGATTGTTAAAGGCAAAGTCTCGTTATACTGCATTAAAACAGCATCTGAAGTTAATAGGTTTTTCACTTGTCAGAACGCGTGCTCCTCTCGGTGCCCCCAGACCCAGGTTGCTTTTTTGTCGAGAAGCCGATGTAGGGGCTCGGCTACGGTCGCTTTGTGGGGCAGGAAGATGTTGTAAAAATTAATAAGCCCCAGGGAAGCTTGGAGATCAGTCTTATTTCTGTGTCTTGGGGCATTCTTGATTGCTCTTAATTTACTATTGGTGGAGTGAATGCCTTGTTTATCGATTAGGTACCCCAGGAACTCTACTTTATCTGTACACAGTTGACATTTATTTTTTTTAACCTAAAGGCCGGAGTCTTTAAATTTCTGGAGAACCAGTCTAAGACGCTCCTTTAGTATTTCTCTATTCGGGGCAGCAATTAGAACGTCATCAAAGTATGGTATGACCCCTTTTATTCCCTGTAATAGTCTCTTCATCAAGCTTTGAAAAATCCCTGGGGCTACGCTAACTCCGAATTGGAATCGGTTGCACTTAAAGGCACCTCGGTGCGTAACGATCGTTTGTGCCTCTGCTGTTTTTTTATCTACAGGCAGTTGTTGGTACGCCTGTGCTAAATCCAATTTAGTGAAGACTTTTCCACCCCCCAGGGAATGGAGGAGGTGTTGTACCACTGGCACCGGATAAGCGTTCTGTTGAAGGGCGTGATTCAGGGTGGCACGGTAGTCCCCACAAATCCTTAATGATCCATCTGGTTTGATGCGTGTTACAATTGGGGTTTCCCAAGGAGTGTGGTCGGTTGGTTCTAAAACTCCCTGGGCTATTAATTTATCAAGCTGCTCGTCAATCTTTGGTTTAAGGGCAAAAAGTACTCAACAAGGCTTAAGGCGGATGGGGGCTACTTCAGGGTTAAGGTTAAATGATATTGGGGTCCCCTTGTACTCTCCTAATTTGTCTACAAAGACATTCTGGAATTCCTGGATGAAGGCCTCCTCCCAGTTGTCGCTGCTGGTTTGGTAAATGCCTGCTATCTCAATTCCAAGTGGAGTGAACCATTGAAGGCCTAACAAGCTAGGCCGATTACAGTCAACGATGGTCAATGGTAAAGATGCAGTACGATTTTTGAATGAGACCTGGACTAGGCTGGATCCAATGACCGGAATTCGGTTTCCCTGATAGTCCTTGAGTCTTTGGATTCTGAGGTCTTGCCACCGGACGGCAGGGATTAATTGTTTAAGGGTCTTCCAGGAAACCATCGAGAGGGACAATCCTGAATTGACTTCCATCACGCAGGGCTGGTTTTCGATGGCGACCTTCACTCGGATCTTCTTTGCATCTAATGATGAGGCATGACCAATTGTAATGGTTTGGTGTGCCTCTTCTCGTTTCGTTGAATGGGTTAGTGGTTTATTTCTGTAGGAATGGTTGTTCCATTGGTGGTTCAAATGTTCCCGATTCACAGGATGACTTCCTGTGGTTTGGCGGTAGTTGGCCCCCCTCTGAAGTGGGCTGGATCCTTGCTTGCTTTTACAGACCTTTCCAATGTGGCCTCTCTTCCCACAAACATGGCAGAGCGTGTCAAGGAATTTGCAGTCTGATCATGGGTGATTTGTCCCATAACCTGCGCATTGATACTGCAATCTCTGGTTACGCAGGTGGCGTTGGTCTCGTTCAGACCGGAGCCAGTTGACCTCTTACTCATCACTTTCTGATGACGATTCGAGGTCCTCATGGTGGATTGCCGTTGCATGTCCCTCAAGGCGAGGTGAGGTTTTGCCGGCAAGTTGGTGAAGGCGTTGGTGCGGTGCATTAGGGCAGCCGACTTCCTGGTTGCTTCTGCTGCAGTAGCGTCAGCGATGGTATCTGCAAGGCTAATGTCGGCTTTCACCATCAGCTTACTTTGCACGTGTGGCGCATTTGGTCCCAGAACTATTCGGTCTCTTAGAGCTTCTTCAAGGTCAGCGAACCTGCAAAGGCCTCCCAGGTTCCGGAGATCCGCGATGAAATCTGCAAAGCTTTCTCCTTTCCGCTGGTCTCTCTGGTAAAATTCATGTCTTCGGACAAGTGTTGGTATGGTAGGTGCATAGTGGGCCCTTAGGAGGGGCTCAAGGACGTCCCAGTCCATGGATTTCACTTCAGCCGGTTTCGCCAGTGCCTTAGCCATCTTAAAAATGGCAGGTCCGCAGTGAGTCAGGAATACCGCTCACTTTTTCCCAGTAGTGGCATCCTTCAAGTTGTTGGTCTCCAAAAACATCTGGAACCAGTCCATGTATGAGTCCCAGTCTTCTTGTGCTGGGTTGAATGGAGCGGGTGGTATGGTGCCGCCGGTCATGGTTTCCGCCGTTGATGTGCCTTCAGCCACATGCTCTGTTTAGTGCTCTGTAGTGTTCAGTCAGCTCTGACGTCTCCGCATCCCATCCTTGTCGCCAGTGTTAAGTTCTGCGCATGGACGTAAGGAACGGAGACGAGACGGTGAACAGTGAACTTCAACTCTTTATTAATCATTCTGAACAGAGCAAAACCCTAGGGCAGCAGTAGCCCTTTTATAGGCAAACTGCTGCTCTGGTAACCAATAAGAAACGTGGAGTGTTAACCCCCTTAACCAATGAGAGTGGCTCGTTAACAGCCAATCAGATTCTCCTGAATGGACCAATCCGATATCGCTATTATCGGCCTGTCAGAAGTGCAGCACTAGAACCCTGCTATTTTCTAAAGGTTTTGATAAACTTTATTTTAGCGTTTTATTAGTTCATAACATTATTAATATGCAAAACTGATGTCACAGGAAGTTTGGTTATAAGCTTATAGAAACAGAGAAAATGGTGATTTCTATTGCAATCCATTATTTGGAGATTTTGCACTGTATATACAATTTGCAGAGCCAATGATAACTTTTATTTCTGTTCTCTGCATGCTATAGTTTATATTGTCTTCCTACAACCCCATTATTTTTCTAATAATTTCTGTGGTTTTAAAAATAATTGCACTGGGAAATTTACTATTCTATTGTGTAGTCCTGCCATTACTACTGGTAAAGCACTGCGTAATCAGCTCACAATGAAACAGTCAAAAGTATTCAATGTTGTCAAGTGTCAGGGATTTTATTCAGTGCAAATCATTTCCTAATATAATTTGTACAACTGGGGGAGGTACTGATTTATTATTTAGAAGGTAGCATAAGAAGAAATTGCCATGGCTAAGGTATATAAAACAATATTCTCCAAGGGTTAATAAAAATACACTCAAGTAGACATCAGATTTCACTATACTGGGGATGCAGTGGCACAGAGGCTTAATGATGCTGGCATGGCACAGAGTGAACTCCTGTCTCTTATCTAGCTTCTGCCCACCTAGCAGTTCAAAAAGATTGTTTGTGAGTAGATATATTGGTATTGCCATTTTGGTGGTGGGAAACCGACAGCTGTGTTCTTCAGAGGAAGCTGGAACCAATGCTAGATCTGTCTGGACATGATCAGCAGAGGAATGGTAAAAGAAAGTCCCAGACAAAGTGATTTCCTCTGAGAATGCTGCAGGCCTGCTGGTGTGAAGCTAATTCATCCTATTGTGGTGCACCAGTCCAAAAAAATGGATTAGTGATTGTTAGCTGCCATGACTTCTGCTGCGTGCATAACCTTCCTGGTCTTGAATGTCATACATTAAATAATAATAAATCCACTATAGTTTTTTCTCCTTGTTCATGATGGTCATTTTTGTTCTGTTTCAATAAATAAAATATTACATTTCAGAAGACAAAACTTTACTAGTTGTGCCTTCTGATATCTACTTGGCAAACCCGCAGTGATGTCCTGTTTTTTTTTAATCAGATCATATCGTTTCAGCATCACAGGAGAACAATATGTTGAACTGAGTCAAGAAAATTCACTGTCCCTTAATGACATGCCAGATGAACAGAAGGCAGAGAAATCATTATATCTCTTATAGGAAATTTACTACATGGACAAGACCTTATAACACATTGGGCAGGATACACTAATATCACCAATATCTGAAGTGAAGATTGTGATCCAAAATTACTATCAAGTCAAGGAAATAGTAGCAAAAACAAGAAGTGGATGAAAATGAAAACTGAAGAGAGAAAATGTAATCTTGATATGTCCATGACCTTTCACATATAGAAATTCTGGCCCATATTATACCATGCTCTAATGGAGACAAAGCTGAAATAACTCGATCTGTATACTTCTTATTGCTTTTTTTATATATATATCAAAGAAGTAGGATGTTAAAGTGCTACTTCGTTAAAAGAAAACAATGAAATGTTTAACTTCAGACGATACAAAAAAAAAAAAAGTTTATATCTTCTGATGCCATTTAGAGTAGTGTGAAATAGCTGAAGTAATTTAATTGTGATGTTATCATCTTTTAAGTTACACTGTCTCAGGGTGTAAACAGATGCCATGATGCAATCATCCACATTTCTTTCCCATTTAGAAGTGAAAAGAAAGCATGAGGACAGAATAACATTTGTCTTTCAGCTCCTGCTTTAACCTGTTGTTATATGGGGTTTTTTTTTCTGCATAGTAGCTTATTCCCGTCACCAGAGATAATGGATCAGACAGGGAAGGGGGGCAATCTCATATCTTTTCATGAACAGAAACAGAAATGTAAACTCAGAATTTAAGGTATTTGACTTTATTGAAGCTATAACTTCATATTTACTAACAATTTCAAATTAGGATGTTGTACTGAAATTGTTCCATTCACCTTTGCTGCATAGGTAAGCTGCTCACATGACCTTAGAAAATATCTTCAGACAACACTGGCTATCTTGGCCAAGTAATGGAGATGACCACAATACCCTAGAACAGGGGTGTCAAACTCAATTTAAAATCAGGCTGTGGTTGACCTTGGGAGGCCAGGTGGGGGTGGATGACTGGCTGGAGGTGGCCAACTGGGTGGGTTGGCCAGTTTGACAGCACTCATGGGGCCTGGCCAACAGGGTGAGCATGGCCAGCTTGATGCCACTCCCCAAACTGCTGGCATATTTCCTCTTTACACTGGGTAGACCAGGCTGAAGCCACACTGGCCTGATGTTTCCTCTTCACATTGGATAGACCAGGCCATAGCAACGCGGGTAGACTGGAATGAAGTAATATGGGTAGACTGGGCTGGAGCGACATGGGCCGGGCCCTTATATTTTCCATTTGACAGCCCTGCCCTAGAGTCAACATGACTGGACTTTATGTTTAACTTTATTGAAAACTGATTTTGTTACCTGCAGCAGCCTCCTGTCTTCTAGGAAGGTTAAAAGTAGTAGAAATATGTTAAAAAGTACCCAGTACTCCTGTGTTGAGTAACCAGTAGTAATATTTCATGGAATAATTAGTAGATTCCAAATCTGAGTAAAAAATGGGAAATAAATAAACAATTGGCTTGACATAAAATAAAGAATGGGAACACACGATGCTACCTTCATTATATTCATCAATAGCAATGGTGCTATGACTGTATTTTACTCTCCACCCATTTTTAACAAGTTGGTTTGTATCTTCTTATAAACATTTCAGGGATAATTAACATTAATTAAGAGATCTGTGAAAAATTATTAGACAAACTCTGCCTTTCAGTACAGAATAGTACACCACATTGAACTGAATGGAATTCTGTGCAGATATGTGACATTTACTAGCTAAAATAAATGAGGCAGTATATTTTGCTAAAGAGAAATAAGGATGTTTGATGAACATTTTTAATAACAGTTTCAAATTAGGATGTTGTAACTAGACCAGGACTGAAAAGTAATTGTGTAGCCTGCAGCAGTCTTCTCTATGAATGGGAGGACTGGTTGTTCTTCGCAAAAGAGAATCAGAAACTATACTGAATGTCTTTTGTGCTGGTGGTTTCTTTGCAAATGTTGGTTGGTAAAAAGGATTCATTAATCTTCCTTAGTGGCAAATGTCAAACTAAGGGGAGAAGCCTGAATTAAGTTTGCTTTCTACTACTTTAAAAGCACAACTGCAATGACATGGGAAAATACCCAAACAAAGCTGAATGCCATACATGTAAGTACCCAAATATATATAAAAAGCTCATGAAGACCACAGTTTATCTTTCATTGAGTTCTTCTAAGAAAGTCCACAATGATACATACAGATCTTTAGTGTTATGTTTTTCTAATTCCTTAACTTTCTTGCAGAGCTGCTTGTGGTCTCTTGATAGTGTTGTCAGGTTCATTGTTGTGTCATTTGTCCTCAAGTGAAAGAAAAGAAAGGGATAGCAACCTCTGGGCTTGATTATTCTAATAAGACACTCAACCATGTCTTTGATTTTTGTTCCAGGAGACAACATACCTCCCTAGATTGATTATATAATGCTGAATTAGATGGCCTGCCTGATCTCTTATCCCATGGCTTTTCCTTTGATGCTGTGAGATACTTATATATTATCATAGCCATTTGGAGTAGTATATGTTACTTTAACATAACACCTAGTGTGGACTTTAGTTAGAACCCTTCATTTATGCTCAAATTGTGGGCTTCCAAATGTTTTCAATTCTAATTCCTTGTCAACTTGGGAATAGCATAATAGAAGCCCTCACCCAACTACATCCATCTGCTCAATTATACAGATCTTCACAAGACAGTAATTCTGGTTGATACTGATAATCCTACTTTGTGTACATCTAAATGAATGGGTAGCACAGTGAAAAATGATAAGTAATTGCACATTGATCAATAGAGTATTAATAACAGGAGAAGTCATCTTTTTCAGGACTATGAGTAAATCTTTTTCCTAACACCTATACTTAACTATACTTAACTTTTAAAGATAGGTCTCAGCCTCGTCTGGGTACTGGAGAGTTACTTGAAAAAGACATGTCACTCACAGGCTTCGTAGTAACGCTCAGTTCATTCAAGTATTCCAGTCCTGAGTGTCAAGAACGGATAACCCGATCAAAGTTAGCATTGAGAGGAGCTGCTTCTCAGTGCTTAATATACCATTGCTGTTCTGGCCCCTCCCAGCCGTCCCTGTTTGCCTAACATCCGCCGAGGAATCTAACATCCCCTGCATCTCCACTTCATGCCTGCTTCCCGATGCTTTGCCCTACACTAGAGTTTCCCTGTGTGTCTCATCTCCCACATACCCTCCCCTTTCTGTCCCATTTTGTATTGTCCCATTTCCCCAATGTGCATATTCACCAAATCCTCTTTGATCCCAGCCATCCAACCATCCTCCACTCTTGCATGTCCCGTTCATTCTCCACGATGTCTGTATTTGACTGATGATCTGTGCATCCGTCCGGGATGCTGCTAAGAGTGTTGTCTGCGAGATCAGCAGCGATACACCCAACACCCCAGGCTAGTCACTCTGATGTGTCAAGCTCCGAGTTGAGTGGCATGTACGATTGAACATCCGGAGCCTGACAACAGGACAAAAGAATGAGGATCCAGATTGTTGGAGGCAATATGCTGATTCTGTAAACCTTTTAGAGAGGGCTGTAAAGCACTGTGAAGCAGAATATAAGACTAAATGCTATTGCTATTATGTTGAAGTAATACAAAGCAAATCTACAAGGAAAGAGTAAGCTATCAGGCCATAGAGAAAGATATACTGTGACCAGGCAGTTTAATATCAGATAGAGTTTTACTGAGAAAATTAATTAGAAAAAAATAATCACTGGAGACATAATGTCACTGGTCTTCATTAGCTATTATCTCTCCAAAAGGAGATGCTTAATTGGATAAAGTTTATCACAAACAGGGAAACATAGATTCATATTTACATTATAATGATATATTCCAGCAGAAACTGTCATCGTCTCAAAAAATGCTCATTACAAACTGGAAATATGGGCCATTAGAGATATCACAGTTACTTAAATTAAATTGTTCTGTAAAGAAAAGACAACATGTTAAGTTCCTAACTTTCATCTTTCTAGCAAAATAATTTCTTCTTGTGTGTGAATTTTTGAGGAGGTTTTCTAAATGCATATTAAATGCTGATTTTATTTTCCCTTCTCCCTGTTGAAAGTTCCTCAAAGGGGAGATGGGAAAGGAAGCAGAGACAAAAGTTTCAAAGCATTCCTTACTCTTCACCATGCATTCCAAGCTTACTGAATGTTTACAGTAATGTATATATACATACATACATACATACATACATACATACATACATACACACAATACAGAACACAATACAGAAGCCTGATGATGGCAGATGAGATTCTGCCAAAACGTTGCTACAACTTTAAAAGCACAGCTATAATGACTTGGGAAAATACCCGAACAAAGCTGAATACCATATGTATTTATGTATGTATGTATGTATGTATGTATGTATGTATGTATGTATGTTGTGGCTCTGAGGTTTGAGCCTGCATTGTTAGAGGATGAAGACTCAGACAATGGGGAAGAGGAGGATTTGGAAATGCCTTCCTCCCCAGGACCTTCCTCTTCGGCAATGCCTTCTTCCCTGATTGTGCCTCAGGTGTCAGCAGATAACCAAGAGGGAAAACCTGAGGCTAATCAGGAAAAGGAGGAGAGCATATCAGAGTCTCTGACTGAGAATCAAGCAGAGGAATGCTGGCTTGATGTTAGGCAGCATCACAGGCAAAAGTGTGAGCTGCAACGCAGGAGGAAGGGATGAATCAGAGACTGAGCTGAGGGACTGACACACCCCATAGGGAATAAAAGTGGGTGTGTTCGTTCTGAGCATTTTGAACGGGACAACGTGTGACTTATTCAGAGGAGCTCCGGATTATTCTGTGTTGTGATAGCTTGTGTGATTTATATTCCTGCTTTCTTGTTGGCCTTGGCAGACAGCGTGTGTGAGACTGCCAAGAACTTTATTGGCTCAAGGAATTAACTCTATAATTACTGGATTTGCTTGCTTGTTTGTATTCAGTTGGAATTTGGACTTCTCACCTCCTTTGTAAAAGTGAGACATAACATACATACATACATACACACACACACACACACATATATATTCTTTTATTCTTAAAATTTAAGAATATATATATATATATATATATATATATATATATATATATATATATATATATATATATTCTTAAGTTTTTGCAGGTACTTACATGTACATGTTTGGTATTCAGCTTTGCTCGGGTATTTTCCCATGTCATTATAGTTGTGCTTTTAAAGTTGTAGCAAGGTTTCAGCAGAATCTCATCTGCCATCATCAGGCTTCTGTATAGTGTTCATTTATGAGTCAGACTTTTATAGTGGTTTCAGATTTAAATTTGGGGAAGCCTATTGCTGTGCCAGAATGGTGTTTTCTTCATCCTGATTGGTTGGGAGTCTTGGTCTGTGTTTATTGGTCTTGGAGTTTGCTGTGTTCTGCTTGATTGGTGTTTCTAATATCTTTTGTCTGTTTGGGGGCTCTTTTTGTATCTTGATTGGGTGGCAACATTGTATTCCTTTATTAGAGGCCTTTAGTGCAGCTTGGCTCTGGGTAAATGGGCGGCTATCATTAGTTAGGAAGCTAGGTTTCATCTGGGTGCCTCTGGGTACCTGGTTTCCTAACAAATGATAGCCGTCCATTTACCAGGTGTTGGTTTTCATGGCTGGGACTTGTTTGTTGGTGAGGGCTAGCTTCTAGATGTCTGGTAGGTGGGAGGTATCATCCCGTCTATTCATGTTATTGGGGTGTTTCTCTATCTCAATGGCTTCCCTGATTATTATCTTGCTGGAGTGTTCAGTGTTGGATATTAATTTTATTCCTTCGAATGACCCAGGATATCACAGCACAAGACCAAGGATACCACAGCAATAAGTCTCACAAGATCATCACACAACCCATTACCGAAGCCATTACTACACAGGAGGCTAATGGAAAAGAGATCAAAACACAAACGACCCAGGAGATTACAACACAGGACCCAGTATATCACAACAAAAGAACTCGCAAGCCCATCACACAACCCATTACCGAAGTCGTTAAAACACGAGAGGCTAATGGAAAAAAGATCACCACCAGTATTTATAGAGAGATGGCAGTTCCATTCGCACACTGCTTGCAATGGCACAAAGCCGAAAGCACCAGCCTGAGGATGGCGAGTGAGACTTCGCCGAAACATCACAAGATACTCTTAATCTTACATGGGAAAAGACCCGAACACACCTACATACCTGTAGATACCTGTACCCGTGAAAATCTACAAACACACACACACACACACATATATGTTTTCTTAAGTTTTCGCGGGTACTTACATGTATGGCATTCAGCTTTGTTTGGGTATTTTCCCACATCATTGTAGTTGTTCTTTTAAAGTTGTAGCAACGTTTCAGCAGAATCTCATCTGCCATCATCAGGCTTTTGTACAGTGTTCAGATGAAGATGAGATATATATGGTATTCAGCTTTGTTCAGGTATTTTCCCACATCATTATAGTTGTGCTTTTAAAAGGACAAATATAATGACATGGGAAAATACTCAGACAAAGCTGAATACCATCCATGTAAGTACCCGCGAAAACTTAAGAATCATGGGTACTTACATGGATGGCATTCAGCTTTGTTCTGTTATTTTCCCACGTATGTACATATACATATACATATACATATACATATACATATACATATACATATACATATACATATACATATACATATACACACACATTTATATTTCTGACCTCTGCTTGGTTGCTTTATCAAATCACTGGAAGGTTGAAACCCTCAGTGTTACAGTACACAAATTAAGGGAACTATGTATTCTGCCTATTTAATGCAATCATATCTGAAATTTAAACCAGGCTGCAATGTGTTTCATTCCATCAAGAGTATCAGTCTGGTGGCCTCCAAGGGTCTTGGATTTTGGACAGCAGGAACAGTATCAAAGGAACATAGGAGTTGAGAGTCCAAAAATGCTAAGTGGTACCAAGTTATATACTATTATTTTTATTATTAATTCAGCACACATAAATATATTACTCATAAGGGTAGAAGCAGAGTTATTGTAGGCATAGGTCACATTTATGAGGCAAGTTTGAAGATAGCAGAGTTATAATCTTCCTGACTGTGACTGGAATTTGGGGACCTAAGTGATAGGATCATTAGGAGCTCCCATAGGTAAATAATGGTGAATTAGTCCTCCACAAATGTGGGTATTTGGGTAAATGTGTGATGTGCCCAGATCTAAAGCACCACTATCTCTGGGTAGGAAAAGTGGTTCATTTTGTTTATACTGGGCTTCCAGTAGTAGAAGGTTCTTCTGGCCCTTTCTTTGAATAAATTCACTATACTCAAAATCACGGATAACATTTTCTTATAAAGAGCCAGTTTGTGTAGTGGCTAAGTCACTAGGCTAGAAACTGGGAGACAGTGAGTTCATGAAAACAGTTGAGTGATGTTGGATGGCTCACTGCCTTTAGCCCTAGGAATCAAGTAACCTTCTAAATACCTTGCCAAGAGAGCTGCAAGAACTAGTTATGTCATTCACCAGGAATCAAAAACTAATTAAAAGACTTATATACCACTTCACTGTGTTTCACAGCTGTCTCTAAGAAGTTTTCAAAGTAGTTTATATTGCTCCTAATAATCTGGACCCTCATTTTACTGGCCTTGGAAGGATGGAAAACTGAGTCAACTTTGAGCAGTGAGAATTGAACTGCTGGCAGTCAGCAGAATTAGCCTGCAATACTGCATTTTAACCACTGTGTCACCAAGACTCCATGGTGAGACAAAGCAGTGATGCATGAGGACATTTTTTTTCCTGAAATACTGGGGAAATAGCACACTTTATTGACCAACACATAAATTTCAGCCTGATGGACTTGGTCTAACTGTGAATTTTAACATCTGGATTTTTATAAAATAGTCTAATGTCTATACATCTAATTTAGCAATACAACTGAGAACAAATAACAGATTAATTCATTATCATTATTTACATCTCCCATTCCTGTCAGGAATATGACTGCCTGTGCAGAGAACCAACTTGTCTCTCTGCCAAAGTGATACCTATCAATCTACTTGCATAGAACATGCTTTTGTACTGTTGGTGGACAGAAGCTAAGGTGAGTCACAGGAGCTCACCCTGTCATGCAGTGCTAGGATTCGAACCGCTAGAGCAAAGACCATCATAATTAAATCACTGAGCCACTGTGCCTCTAGTAAAAGTTAATGCAAACTAAAGAAGGAGAAGAGAATTGAAAGAAAGAATTCAAAGTTGTAAATAATAAAGAAGTGGCATCACAAAAAGTGTAAATAAATTTAATAACTCTTTACTCCATATAAGGATGAACATTGTTGCATCCCTTATCTATAAACAAAGCTATAAAACAAAGTTTTCAGTGTAGGCATCAGAAAAAAGTCCATGAAGGATTGCCAGAACACTTAATTCTCTGACACCTAGAGATAATGGATGGACTGGGGAAGAAGATGAGAGTGATCCCTCGTGCTTTGATGAAGAAAGTCTTGTCATTTTTCTATTATTCTTTTACTATTTAAAGAATTTTAGCAAGGAAACAGTGGCCACCTTAACACAGATTTAACAGATTTCTCTAACTAGATGCTCTGAAAAGTCCATAGCCTGAATTTATAACAATTAGGAGTAAAGTAAAAGCCCATTCTTCTGCTTTGTACCATCATCTATAGAAAGTAAGAAGAAAAATCATTCAAAGGTTAGCTAAAGCTCTATCCAAGATAGTCATTCATGCCAATAAAACAATTTGCTTGAAAGTGAAACAATGGTAAGTTCACAAAAACGATTTTCCAGCCCCCGGATTAATATTAATTAGCTTGCTAATTAATTAAAACTGGTTCTTAGTACTTTAGAAACACTGTTAATCAAGACCATTATTTTCCCTCCTAGCTGAGAAAAGAGAAAGGTGACTCAGTCTTATTAGACATCTTTCTCATATGGTTGATGATGGTTCTTTTTGTCATGATTACAATGTATTATGGCTATATAATGAATGAATGTATCAAATAGCTAATTTAATATTATTACTTTCAGAGCACCTCACACAACTGTGCTTATAAAACCGACCTCTTTCCCCATTATTACTGAATGAAATTTGAGGCTTTGATTAATAGAACTCCCTTCTAGTGCCAGCTGCATTAAAAAAGGTGATTTGCAAATGATGAGTGAGGAAAGAAGGACAGCTAAAGCAGAGGAGCCAGAGAAACTCCACTTATAACTCTTGATGGGCTGTAATATTGCAAACTGCGGGCAGGAGATTGAATGTTTGCATGTTGCCATATAACAAGATTTCTTACAGCACAACAAACATGTTGATGAGAAAGTGCTAAGTCAACGCTTTCAATCTCACACCTGTTTTGGATATTGAAGCATTCAAATTCTGAATTCTCAGCATGAAATTGGCACAGCACAAGAACAGGTGCCACATATGACAATTCTGCTCACCTCTTTTATTTCCCCACAAGATATATTAAATAGAAATAACTGTGAATAAGTTGGATGACAATAGTCTGTGTAAGGCAAAATCTGGAAACATGTTAAAACTAGGCACATTGTTGGTTGAAGCCAAGCAGTATGTAATTTTCCAGTTTGCATTGGCTGTTTCTTTCTCAACTCTGTTGTTTTGGATTGTTTAAATCTTAACTGCTTCTTTTGTCTTTGCTTTCAGATCAAGAAGGTGGAAAATGCATGATCAAACACTAACAAGAATAGTTAACCATAGACATAATACTTGCTAAATAGTATAATAATAACAACAACAATGACATCAGCATAGCAGAATTTCAATTTTCAGACCAATTACATGTGACAGCAGAGATAGCTCCTGGCTATTCCTGAAGTCCACTTTAAAAATTGCAGGATTTGGGGAGGTGACATTTCTCTCTCTCTCTCTCTCTCTGCAAAACCTTTCTCTCAATCTCAACTCTCCCTCCTTTTTCTTGGAAGACATTACTTGTCCATTTCCCATTGCCATTTCTGCTCCCATTCACAGAACCCCATCCTAGGAAAAGGCAAGCACCAACTAAAATCATTATTGTTATCTTAATTCCATTCTTGATCTGTTGAGAAACTCTCATTTTTGCTTCAATCTACAATGACATTATTTTAACCCCTGCTTTATCAGGCCACAGAATGTAGCTGTGATAAAACAGCTGGAAATTGGTGGTGACAGTTAGGAACTACTAAAATTCTAAACACCAGCATTCCTCCTTGCAGATTGTTATTACTTTTTAAAGTTTACACTGAAGTTGGGCTATTGTTCAGTTTTTTTAAAAGTTGGGCTATTGTTCAGTTTTTTTAAAAGAAAAATATATGAATATACACAAATCTAATATCAGTTTTCGGTTTCTGTCACCCATGAAAGAACACTAAACTTTGAAAAAAGATTTAATATTCTAAAGTGGTTTCCAAGCCTTCAAAAGCCACGCAGAATAACTAACCATGCCCACAAGTGTACCGAATGTGAAAGAAAACATGCTGTCACATTTTCAACTTTCTCTTGGTTTGTTGTGATCTTCAAAGTCCCATGAACTTTCCCCTCTGTATCTGAGTGCTGTTATCATTCTTTCGATAAGATCATTTGATAGCTTTCATCATAGCCTTCAGGGTCTTAGATTATCCATAAATTGATAATCTGCTATGAAGATCTATGAATATATAATAACTCACAGTGCAATTATGCATATCATCGCTCAAACACACCTCAGGAAAATGTTCATGGGAAACAGATATCAAAGTGGAATGTGTTATTTAAGAACAAAGAGATGCATATCTTTATGTGTTTACAGAGGGGGAAAAGCTTCCCCAAATATTCAATTAGTTATTATTTCAGGGCAGTTTTGAAGACTTTACCCAGATAGAGATTACAGTCTTGTTGGTTCCTGCAAACATTGCACTTTCTGGAGAAAGTTGGTCAGGAAATTTCTTGCATATTTACTTACACTTAGTGAAAGACTTAAGAATTTAAAGAAGCAATCCGTTCTTTTCTTGTATGTACAAACTTGAAGCATTCATAGCAAGGATGGACTTTTGTATGATTGAAGGCTTTAGAATAAATTGACTTCCAAAGAACACATACACATATTCCCACCCTCAATGAGGACAGGCCACCTCAGTTTTGGAAATTGGGATACTTGAGAGAAGTTTCAGAAGCAAGAGGGTATCATTCCAAACTGGGAAAATAAAGGGTAGTCTTAGGTTTAAGCAATTTAAACCATTCTGTTTGCTTCTTAAGTTGCTTGTCTTAATTTGCAAAACAGTTCTGTCTCTTGCAGTGCTCTGGAATCCCCCCCTCCTAAAAAAAGAGTGTTGTGGCCTCTTGTACCACACAAGACAACAATACACACAAATGTATATATCAGGAGGAAATAATTTGTATATGGACATTACATTATAACTCTACGACTATTTAGATTTAAAGACCCAGATTGTTGGGGGCAATATGCTAACTCTGTAAACCTCTTACTGTAAAGTGCTGTTAACAAGTCTAAGTGCTATTGCTATAAGGACACTATTGATTGTCTCAAAAAGTAAGCAGAGCACCACTGAAAAAGAAGGAGGGCTGGAAAAGAGAAAGAATCCAGAGAAACTATAAGGTATCTTAGAAATTAAGTTCAAAAACCAGGCACAGATGATCCATTATTCTTGCTTTTAGCAAATAATATTAACTTGAAATAAAAGGAATATTTTTAAAAATGCTGCATATGTCCAAACATAATAAAGCAGGCAGAATGACTCAGAATCAGCTAAGTAACTGGATGCTAATTGGCCTTGTTTTTCAAAACTTTGAAAAACAACATTAATTACTGATTGAAAATGGGTTCAACTTCAAGTGTAGCAGACAAAAATGAATCTGCTGGGAATCTACTGGTACAACCAGCCCAATTAAGTTAAAGAGGATGCAGAAAGTATTGACAAGCTTCTGAACTGCTTATGATCCTTTGCTTCAGCTTATGAATGCCTGGCAGTGTCCAAGAAAAAAGTCGGCTATGTAACAATAACCTCTGATATATTTTCTGATATTTCTTCTGAACATTGGATCAAGCTGTTGATGAAATGATGCATTTCCTCTGCAGAAGCATCAGCTGAAATATACAGCAGCCTTATATTTGATTATACTATTTCTAGTTGATCTAATTTCAAAATAGAATACCAAATGTAAATATATATGTAAAACTTCTATCTAATTAAACTTGGCACTTAATGGTCCTGTTTCTTTAGTGAACTATAAAACAATCTTGGCTTCTGTAGGCAAATATTTCTGACTCATATTCAGTTTATTAGCAGTATTTCTGATGCAGCATGGAGTTGCTGTGGGACCTAGATTTCCTCGCACTATACAAATCAATTATTTAAAAGTAATAGCATAGTCAAAATTCATTAGATTACAGTGTAATCACTTGTGTCATCACACACATGCACTTCAGCAATTGTCAATTCTGCTGAACTGGAGAAGCAATGACAATGTTAATGAAGTTATCATACCATAATAAAAAGTTCCACGGAGAAATTATCTGAGGTTATATAACCAAAATTAGAGTTGCTTTGGATTTCCTGGTGGGAGATGAAGACATTCAGTATTTTGTAAGACAGCAAAATGGAAAGTAAACTACCTCATTTTCAGCTCATCAATAGTTTCCGCATTTTCTTTAACTTAATTGGAGAGTCACACAAGCAGAATCCCCAGAGATTCATCTTAGCCAGCTCTGCTTGAAGGTGAAGTCACTTTCAATTAGTAATCAATTTTGTTTTCCAAACCCTTAACCTCAATCTGATTTCTTTCAAGTCATGAATATAACTTTTCAAGTACTTTGATTCCATTGGCTAATGTCTTCACATTATGTGGCATTTAATAAAAGCTTAAATCTCAATTATACAAAATGTATAGAGATTTCGGGGGTTTTGTGTTTTTTTGCTATTTCTTTGATATAGCAATACCTCTGGTATTTGCTGATATGGGATGATAACATGAATTCAGATGAACTTAAAAGAAGACTGAGCCCATTCATAGAAGATTTTAATCTCAGTTCACAAGGAGCATACTTTTATTATTAGTAGCTGGAAATTTACAGTGGAATAGACTTTCTGGCCCATATGTATGGGGGTCCAAATTACATGAGCTGGATATTATAATATATTGCTTCATTCAAAGGGCTCTTATTTTTTATGAAGGTATATAAACAGCCCCAAACATCATCATCGTCGTCGTCATTGTCATCATAGTAGTATATATTATGGTGTTCCTTTATAGAGCAAGCAATAGGGTGCAAATCACATAAACAGTAAGAAAAGTAATAAGTAAAAAAATTAGGAGCAACAGAAAGAGAGTAATGAGGATTAGGACTTCTGGTTGACATCACAATGGACCCAGTAGCAGAGAACAGAGAGTTCTGTTCCTGCACTGGTCTTCAGCTGTTTGTGAGATCCAAAAGGAGCCATAAACCATCTTGGAGGGGCTGTGAAGTGAGGGAGGGATGCTCTGTGAGGTCCCAGAGGAGAATGCAATTCATCTGTGGAAACCTGAAGCTTTTCCCTCTATGCCACAATGATGAGAAAAGGCCAAAATGGCCACCACAGAGTCATGACAGCCATGAACACTGAAGCATTGTGCAGAAGACATTATGGAGAAGACAAAGTGGATGAAATATGAAACTGGGTGAGAAGAACTATTCAAAATCTAACCTCAAAAAGTTTTGCCAAAGGATCTCATTGTCATATTAAAAGTGGTGGTATAAGCATTAAGAGAAAAACTCCAAAACCAAAAAGGGAAAAAAGGAGAGGGAGAACGCAATTTTCAGAATACAGAAAACACAGAAAATTGGAATCTTAAGGAGGACAAATATTGTTTTGTGGAAGCATATTAAAATATTGGAACTATATACTTTTAAAAACTGGATACTTTGCTATTTTGGATTGATACTTTAAAATTGAAAAGTGGATAAAATAACAGGATTTAACTGCATCACCAATGAACAAAATATTTCCAGGAAGCAGGAAATATTACTGAAGTGACTTTAAAAGTTTTAAATAAAGGACTGAAAACAAGATATAAGAACTTTAAACTTTGTAAGAAGTGATTTTGGCATGAATATTTGACTTGTCGTTGGATATTTAAATTAAATAAAAAACATTACAAGAAATTAAACGAGATGTCTTACAACAAGAATAGAATGGGAACTGGGAAGAAATGGCATCGATACTTAAGGATATTAAGGACAGGTGGGAAAGAGTTTTTAACAAAATGCAGAGCATAGAGGAAAAGCTGGAAAGGAGTGAACATGACGCACAACAACAAGAAGAGTTAATTAGAGGATCAGAAGAAAACATAGAGAAAAATCAACAAATAGACTGTGATGATGAGAAAGAAGAGAAAATAAATATTATAATAATGGATGTAATAAGCAGAAAGTAAATTTTTAGGGAATGGAAAGAGGAAATAAAATGGCAAAATGAATTCCCTGAGAGAGAAATAAAAATAAGAACAGACATTTTGAAAATTGGACAATGGAATAGGATGGAGAAGGGAGAAAAGTTCGAAATGACAGGTTACAATGTGGAAGCAGACAGGGATAAAGATTTGAGAGAGGAGGAAAGGTAAAAAGAGTATGTCTAACACTTTAAAGCAAATAAGAGGCAATGGTGAAAGAAAAACTTTATTCTTTATAAATTTACTTTTCCTTTTTCTGCTTTCTCCAATATAACAAAGATATAATTAAATCCAGAATAGGGTTGGAAAATAGAGAGAAGGGGAATAATGGAGTGTATGAAATGGAATTTGAATTATAAAGTGGTGATTAGTAAAAAAAATAATGTATTGAAATATTGATTAATTAAATAATGGAAGCTTGGAATTTAATATGAATAGGACTATTACTAGTAGAGCTACAAGTACTTGTTAAATGTATTAAATATACGTTTGTTTTATTTGTGGTAAAAGGAAGGATATATATGATAAATGAAATGTTATATTAAAAAAACTATTAGGAAATATTCTTGGGAATTGTAGTGTCATAACTGAAAGTTAGAATTGGGAAGAAATTGGAGAGAGGAGAAATAATGGAATACACTTCCTTAATAATAAGATGATGTAAGAAAAAGAAAGGAAACTAGAATTTGAATGAGGGTGATATTAAGTATATTTGAATAACATGAAATTTACCATAAAAGAACTAATACAATGAAATATTGAATACGTAAATGACTACAAGACTATAATGGAATATAAGGATATATCTTAGTGTTAGAATGAAATAAGATTGTAAAAAAATAGCTAACATGATTGTTAACATGCTATTGGATATAAAAGGAAGATATTTGAAGACAATGATTGGTATGCAAATAAGATACTGAAATACTGAAAATTAAATAATGAGAATGTTGGAAATAATAAATTTAGGCAGGAATATTAGAAGTATATAAGTTTATTAAAGTTAAATATATTAAGTATTATTTTAATTGTATTAAAATATAAAACACCCAGATGTTATATTGTTCATACATTGATATGTATGTAAAATAAAAATAGAAAACTTTATTTTAAAAAAAAGGAGAGTAATGAGGTAGTGAACTGTTGTCTTCAAAATCCTAATAGGCCATATATTTTGAATAGTGAGAAAAGGATTGGGTTCCAACAACAACAATAAATTGTTATTTGGTATTCATTAAGTATCATGTTTAAAAGTTTAATTTTTAATGCTGTTTTGGTTTCCCATCCCTATTAAACTGCCTTCTGTAAATAAATGAAATAAAAACCCATTTAATGTTTTCTAACCTTCACATCTTTTCTCTCTTCCCTTTTTTCTTCTTCCAATCATTGAGCAAGTCCTGTTCATTGACCTCTTGACAAAATTGAAAAACCTGAACTCAATTTGACTAAACAATTGCAGGAACCAACCTTGTCTGGTGATATTTTATGGTGACAGCTGTAATTATTTGTGACAAAGAAGCACCGGGAAATGACTGTTTCATATTATATACAGGAAGAAAGCTTTCGGTATTATGATGCCCACATTGACATGAGATATATTCCAACTGTGATAGGTATTTGCAATTCCCTTTTTAACTTGAATCTATATTTGGTTTCAAGTAGGGCTAAGAACATCCATTAACTGTGCCCTCATAAATCATTCCCATTAAATATTGCAAGAATGTGGTGTCACTATATAAAAAGGCTCTAAAGAATAGCAAAGGAAGATAGATGTATAGATAGAAAATAATGTGCATTTTAAAAAGGGGTTAGTATCCATTATCATTATATAGTGGTAACATGCTTTACATAGGAAGATGGTTAAACATTTTTAATGTGTGCCTATACTATATCATAGTCTGCATTTCTATGTGTGTGTGGGGGTCAGGATTGTGTGGAATGTTTTAGAGTATAATGAACATCATAAAAGGTAAAGGTAAAGATTCCCCTCATACATATGTGCTAGTCGTTTCTGCTCATCTCCGTTACAAAGAACCAGAGCTGTCCAAAGACGTCTCCGTGGTCATGCGGCCAGCATGATTAAACACCGAAGGCACATGGAACACTGTTACATTTCTACCAAAGTGGTCTCTATTTTTCTACTTGCATTTTTTACATGCTTTCAAAGTGCTAAGTTGGAAGAAGCTGGGACCAATTAATGAGAGCTCACTGCATTACACGGGGCTAAGGATTCGAACTGCCAAACTGTCAACCTTTCTTATTGACAAGCTCAGCACCTAAGCCACTGAGCAACCACATTCCCTTGAATAAGCATCATAAGCCAAAGTAAATGTTAAAAGGTGTGGTACATATCTACTAATATTTAGATTAACTTAAATATCCTAGTCCTTTCTCTAATAGCTTAATATTAAAATTTTAATATTGATTTAATATCTGTTCAAATAACAGATTGGCAATCAAGGCTTTTTTAAAAAAAAAAACTGAAGAAGAAGTAATATGAACCAAAAAAATGAGTAATAGGCACATAATATTTTTTCAAGAAATAACTTTACAAAACTGAGTAACAAAAGTGAGACTTCTGTATCAAAAGGCTTTGTTTCCTAAAAAGAAAAGAAAAATGAATTCATTCAGTACATTATTTTCAATATGAACATATTTCATTCTACAATGAATATTTCCCATGATAATATTCAAGAAGAGCTGAACTGACCAAGTAAACTGATACTAAGACCTTTTTCCAGTCTGGTATTCATCAACAAGAAGTAAGAGTTTATATTTTTTTGAAGGAGTAGTGAGAACTTTACGGAGTACAATGGCTGAGTGATTAAAGACACGCTGATAGCTTGGGTTTGAGACATGAGCACCATCCAATGGTGTGAGCTCCCATTATAGATGTGAGTAGATGAATAGGTACCCCTTATGGAAAGGTAGCAGCACCTTTGGCACCTAGCTATTCTGGTTACATGACCATAGAAAATGTCTTCGGACAATGGTGGCTCCTTTGGCCAAGAAACAGAGATGAGTATCATGCCCTAGAGTCAGACATGAATGGACTAGGAAACTTTTATTCTTACTTTGTAAGACCTTTATCAAAATAATTCTGCCATTAGAATTCTTGGTGACATAATTCTCCACAGAACATAGATCAATATCCAGTTGGAGGTATGTATTATTTCTATAAAATAAGATTCTACATTCAACCACAGGATTTAGATTTCAATTCTAAATGGTGTCCCATGGATATTTATGGACAGAAGCTCTCATTGTAGCTTTATCAAATAAAATGGAAAAGTTGATACCAGACAAATCTCAAACCCTGTAATTCAGACAACACTGTATTTAGCTTTGAAGTCTGTCTAAGTGCCATTGAAACAAAGCTATTTATGACATTATTAAACTATACTTTCAGATTGTACTCATTGTACCCTAATTGCACCGCAAAAAGATGTATAAAGTTTTATGGAGTCTTCCTGGTTGCTTATAAAATAGAATGGAATGGAATGGAATAGAATAGAATAGAATAGAATAGAATAGAATAGAATAGAATAGAATAGAATAGAACAACAGAGTTGGAAAGGACCTTGGAGGTCTTCTAGTCAATCCCCTGCTCAGGCAGGAAATCCTATAGCTTGCCCACTTGCCTGCCTTCTTTTTGTCCAAAACAGAAGTGTTTCCTTTCTTTCATATTATCCAATTTAGGGATTCTTGTGTTTTCCATTGCCTCAAAAATAATTACTTGGTTTTTTTTTTAGCCTGCATATTAAAAAACAACAATAAATTTAACACTATACTATTTTTAACCTTGAGAGAGCAAAATTTGGATAGCATCTGAATATTGTTCCATGCTATTAACCCATATTAACCTGCTTGTTTCAGATATTATTTATTGGCAACAAAGTGGGTACTTCTGTTTTTATTGTGGATTTAAAGAATGCAGATGTGTCTTGAGAGGGCAATGTTGTTCTTTTGAGTGCAACTTTTTTTATGTCAAGTCTTTAATGAGTGGCTTTAATGAGTGGCTGATACATTGGCATGCTTTGGATTTTTGTTTGTTTGGTTGTTTCATTAACTTTACATCATACATATCACCCAGTTGTATTGAAGATAACATAACATATAATACCGAGTCACACAATACAGAACCATAAAACCCAAATACAACAGAAAATAAATTAATCTTCCAAAGTATATAGATAGTCCTTAATTTAAAAGTGTAACAAAGGCTGCTCATCATGGTCATACATCATGACAGTCATAAATGGGTCACCCACGGGATCAACCCAATTTTATGGCCTTGTGGTGGTTTTAAGCAAACACCATGGTTGTTAAATGAACCAATGGCTCACTATGCCCAATTGTGTCAAAAACAGTAAGTAAATGCAGAGTTATGGCAAAATTGTCATAAAATGTAGTCACATGGCTACATTCTGCTGGAAATGGCTTAAATGCAGGCTGGTTGCTAACTGCCTAACAGAGGTGGCATTCAGCAGGTTCTGACCAGTTCTAGGGAAATGGTAGTGGAAATTTTAAGTAGTTCGGAGAACTGGCTAATACCACCTCTGACTGGCTCTGCCCCATCTATTCTGTACTTCCCGAGTCCCAGCTGATCGGCTGGGTCTTCTTTTGTTGTCCTGCACAGGAGAATGGAGTTGGAAAGCAGGTTGGTGGGGTAGGGTGGGAATGGGGATTTTGCAATATCCTTCCCCTGCCATGTCCACCAAACCATGCCACACCCACAGAACCGGTAGTAAAATGTTTTGAATCCCACCACTGCTGCCCAACATGCCATCATGTGATTGCAGGGAGTGCTTTGGCCATTGTAACTTCTAAAGAAGATTGTACAGACCTCAAGTGAGGTCAATCATAGCTTTATATGGTTGCTAAGCAACAAAATATAAGTAAAGGACAATCTGTGTACAGATTTTCTTATAAAAGATAATAAAATGGCTGCCAGTCACTGTTAAATTTCTATGAGAGGGGAGGAGGGTCAGTTTGAGTAAGATACAGCAAACTCACATTATCACAGTGGTGTCATGTAATATATTGGGACATTTTCCCCTTTGCTAAACTGGGTGTGGACATGGTGAAGATGTGACACATCCGGCTTGCGGATCAGGAGTTTGACAGCCCTGAGATAGAGCATTACCCCTTTTGAAGTCCCCATCTTACTGACTTTGATCTCCCACCCAACCCAGAGCTGCTGATAAAAGAACAGGCTCTAAAATATAACTGGAATAACATTGCTTGTCACAGTCTTGAAAAATGTCAGCAATTTGGAGCTGTTGCATCTCTGAAATTAAATGATTTCAAATCAATGAGGTTACCACAGAGATAGTTTGCCTTCTGATGCATGATGCCTTTAACTTCTAAAGGAGTAGGGATTTGAGCAGTCCCCCTGTAAATGACATGAATGGAGGAAAGAATTTTGAACAGAGCGATCCATGAAGTCATCTGAAGTCATACCATCAGGGACTTTACAGGTGATCATCAGCACTTTAACTGGGCCCAGAAGCCTCCCAGTAACTAATGTAGAATAATAATAATAATAATAATAATAATAATAATAATAATAATAATAATAATAATAATAATAATAATAATAATAATAATAATAATATATTGTCATTGTACAAATATACACAATATACACGTACGATGAAATTCATATAACACCCAGAAATCAGACCCAAGATGAATGCACATATGACAATCCCAAAACACACCCCACCCACCAAAGTTCCCCACCCCCTAAAAACACACAACCATCCACACAACAGATCAAGTAATACTGTCCAACAGCTCACTGATGATGGTCCTTAAGTTCATTGTTAAGTGCAATTATAGCTCTGGGATAAAAACTGTTCAGAAAATGTGTGGTTCAAATTTTAATTGTTCTTTATCTTCTGCCAGAAGGCAACAGTTCACAAAGATTGTAAGCAAGATGGGAAGAGTCTCTGAGAATGTTGTGCAACTTCCTCAAACAGTAAGATGCGAAGATGTCGTCCAGGGCTGGTAGCTGGAGCCTGATTCTCTGTAGAGCTTTTTTGTCCACTTCAGAGCTGCTCCCATACCATGAAGGAATGCCATATGTCAGGACACTCTCAATGGTGCTGTGGTAGTAGGATATAGTGGATAGAATTGTACTGCAATAGTAAGTCTTGCTTACAGACAACCTGTCTACTGTACCAGTATGGTTTGCAAGTCCTCTTCAAAGGTTGTTCTAATGACTAGATGTTCCCCATCTAGGTAGGGCCAGAACTGGGCAAAGACCCCCATGGCTATGATCTTTATTTATTATTTTTACAGAGAAATCTAAGTGACGTCACACTTTTGAAGGAGAGTCCTAATCCATATAAGGCTAACACCGGAACTCATACTTCTGGACAAGCTATTTATTTACATTATAGTATGAATGGTACCATTTTGCTAGAGTTTAATGTAAGATCTGCAGTTGTGCAATGTCAGGGCAGTCAAACTCATGGCCCTTGGGCCGGATGCATAATGCACTGGCCACGCCCATGCCCAGTTTAGCAAAGGGGAAAAAAGCCATAATATATGTCACATGACACTGCTGTGATGTCACAAGTTTGACACCCCTATAGAATGTGATGATATGAGATGTGTAATGTGATAAGTCTGCATGCTATTCCTATCAGGGTATTTTCCTTAGCTATTTTTTTCCTATCACTGTCTTTCTATTTTATTTTTTCTAATCTCATAACTGTTAATGTTATCTTTAAATATTGGAGATATCTTTATACAATGTTATATAAACACTTTATAAAGCAAGCAAACAAAGCTAGAGTGGTATTTAAAAGTTCTTTTAATCTGTTTTATCAAAACAGATTAAATCTGTATTTAAATCTGTATTTATAAAGACCCTTGATTGTTGAATGATATTCTTAGAAATTTTCTTAGAAAATTCTATCTTTGCAAGTAGAATGATCAACATCTTTGAAGTCTTTGAGTTTACAGTGAATGAAATTTATCATCTCTATATGGTTTTAATTTGAAATGCAAACAGAACATCGGGTCTCGAAAATTCTGTTTATTATAAAAGTAAATTCAATAATATTTCAACATGCCATTAGTTCTAGTGTGGCCATGATATTGTTTATTATATTGTTATATTTTAATATTTGATACTTTTTTTTGCCTCTACTTAGCTATTATGGGTTTTTTTTTTTTGTTGCTAGCTTTCCAAAATTCATTTTGGGGATAAAAAAAATATAGTTTAGTCAAGAATCCACATTACGTATCTGATATTAACACAGTTGAGAAAGTCCAGAAATATTTCACAAGAAGAGTTCTCCACTCCTCTACTTATTGTAGAATACCTTATGCCACCAGACTCGAAATCCTAGACTTAGAAAACCTAGAATTACACCGCCTTCTGTCCAATCTAAATATAGTGTATAAAATCATACATTGCAATGTCCTACCTGTCAATGAATACTTCAGCTTCAACCATAACAATACAAGAGCAAACAATAGATACAAACTCAAAGTTAATCGCACCAAACTTGATTGCAGGAAATACGACTTCAGCAACAGAGTGGTCAATGTCTGGAATACTCTATCTGACTCTGTGGTTTCTTCCACAAACCCCAAAAACTTTAACTTTAGACTGTCTACTATTGACCTCATCTCTTTCCTAAGAGGTCTGTAGGGGGTGTGCATAAGCACACTAACATGCCTACCATCCCTGTCCTATTGTTTCTTTTATTTTTCTTATATGTACCCATTTCATGTATTAATAACTATGTATTTACTTATACCTATTATCTTGTAAGCGATTGACAAATCAAATAAATAAAAAATAAATAAAATAAGGTGGCACAATAACAACCACATCCCCTTTTACATGCATCAAAATGCACATGTAAAGAGTAAAGATCTTGACAAAAATATGCAAAAAGGTTACGTAAGCAAAAAGGGCTGAAACTTTCTTTAAGTTCTAGGAAGCAAGGTAGAAGCTAGAATTCATTTGGGTAAGTTCCTCCTTCGTTCACTAAGAAGGAAGGGAAGCAAAGCACAATCAAACTTTTAAGATTGTATTCTCATAGCCAACCTCAGTAAAGTACAGTTCTAGTCTTCCCATGGAACTGATTTTCCCATGGAACTGATTTTCCCATGGAATTGATTTTCCCATAGAACTGATTTTCTACCTAGTGGGTAGTTGGGAATCAATTATTTGTAAAAATCATTTTGGTGACTACTCATTTACTAAAACTGATTATGAAACAGTAAAGTTTGGTACTTTCAGAGGAAGTTCCAGCTATACTCCAATTAAAATTCTCCTGTGTTGCATTAGAAACAGGAAATTAAACACACAGTGTTCTACTGGTGCAGCACAAATGTCAGACTCTGTCTTTCCCTTCACTTGATCAAAAAAAAACATTGCTCCAGGCTCATTCTTAAGAGCCCTGCCAATGAGATGTTCTAATTCCCATTAATGAAGCAGATAAGTCTCTAACAGCTGTGTGGAATCTGAATCTCACAGGATTTAACAGTCCGGATGAAGATTTTAAAGTTTCTCACCCCAGATAGTATTTACGTTCAATGTCCTGAAGCAACCCTATCTTCTAATGCACTTTACATCCCTCAAGTTTGCTTGAAGTTATCTTTTGCTATCCATTTTCATTTAAGCATTGATTGCAGTTCCATGTGTTTTTAGTACTTATGTGTAACTGCTTATTTTAACTATATATGAGGAATTTCTTTTAAGTTTGCTTTTTTTGGAAACCCCCTGTTAAGTTTTGAGTATGGGCGAGAAAGAATGGAGACAAGCCTCTGAACGGTGAACTTCAGCTCTTTATTTACATCGTGACTTCTCACTCTAACAGCAGTTGAACCCGCCTTATATAGGCAAACCCTGTAACTTTTAACCCATAACGAGCTAGGAACGCTAGCTCTTAGAACCAATAGGAACAGGCCAATCCGGTCCGGCCGCTTAACAGCCAATCAGATGTGCAGGGCCAGAACCCTGCACTTACTTCAAGCTCACACTTTATTAATCTTTATGCATACACAACACCCCTTCCCCCTGGCTTCTAATTTGCAGGGCGCCATTACATAGTCCCTTAGGTAGGATGGTTGTCTTATTAGTCTCTTTGATTTCCGTTGTATCGGCTGGTTGCAATTCTGCTGAGGTAGATCGTTGTCTGGCAGTGGGGCTGTTTCTGGTTCAGAGTTCACTTCTACATCGTTGCCCACATTCTCTGCAATTCCCTGAGATGCAACCATTTCTCCCTCTGGCTCCGCTTCCTGAGTTTCTATTAAACCGTTGTTTCCTTCGAACGGGTTTCCTAGGAATTCATCTTCTTCCGTACCTCCCCCCCCCCTCAGTTTGGTCATAGGGGAGTTGCGGACTGGCCGCTAGAAGCCACGATCGTAACTGATCAATATGCCGTTTCCAAAGTTTATCGTCAAGGCATTGTACAAGGTAGGATCTGGGGCCGGTTACACATACTACTGTCGCTTCCACCCACAACGGGTCACCCGATAGGTTTTAGCATAAACCAGGTCTCCTACCTGGAAGGTACGACAGTGGCCGCTGGATCCTAATGGTTTCTCCAGTTCATAAGCTGGGTGCAACCGGTCGAGGTGGGAGCGGAGCTTTCGTCCCATTAGCAGTTCAGCGGGAGTTTTATTGGTGACGCTATGTGGGGTGATATGTTGCAAGAAGAGGGTTTGATTGACCTTGTCATCAATGTTGTCGTAGTCTACCTTTTGCAAGGTTTTCTTCACAAATTGGACCATGCGTTCTGCTTTGCCACTGGTCGCAGGGTGCGCAGGCGAGGTGAGCGCATGGCGGATGCTGCAGTCAGCGAGGTACTGCTCGAACGCTAGTGCGGTAAATTGAGGGCCGTTATCAGATACCAGGATGTCTGTTTAAGATTTTGATAACCGCCTCGGAGGTCGTAGTAGTCATGCGATGGATTTTGAGCCAATTTGAGAAGGCGTCAATGGTAAGCAGGGAAGTGTGGCCTTTGGTAGGCCCCGCGAAATCCAGGTGAATTCGAGACCAGGGTCCATGTGGTGTCTCCCATTCAGTAGGCATGGTTTTTGGTGGGGCGTTGCTGATTTCTTGGCATTTGGGACAAGCTTTAACCCACTGTTCAATTTGCTTGTCAATGCCCGGCCACCATGCGTAGCTGCGTGCAAGGGCTTTCATTAGCACGATGCTGGGGTGGCCATCATGTAAGGTTCTCACGAGCACTTTCTGGAGTCATTCTGGGATAACGACTCTATCGCCCCAGATGACACAGCCCTTCTGGGAGAAAAGCTGAGTTTGTCAAGTCTTAAATGGTGTGAAGTCATCTGATAGCTGGTTCAATGGCCATCCGCGTTCTAGCCAGCCTAGGACTCATGCTAGGGTGTGGTCGCGTTTGGTTTCTCTCGTGATATCTCGGGTGGTTAGTGGCGGTGAGTTGAGTGCCTCGATTTGTAACGTGGTTACTGTTGGTGCAGGATCGTCGAGAGTCTCTGGAAGTGCTGCTCGGCTCAATGCATCGGCATGGGGAATGGCTTTCCCCGGGTGGTATTGCAGCCGATAGTTATAAGCAGCTAAGAATTTTGACCATCGGGTCATCCTAGGGGATAATATGTAGCGAGTCGCCTTATCTCCGGCTATTATCCCCAATAAAGGTTTGTGGTCAGTCACAATAGTAAAAACCCGGCCATACACATATTCGTAGAATCTTTTCACAGCTGAGACAATTGCGAGGGCTTCTTTATCAATTTGTCCATAGTTTCGCTCAGTCTTTGAAAGAGTCTTTGAAAAATATGCAACAGGGACTTTGTTCCTATTAGGCAGTACGTGGCTCAAAATGGCGCCCACCCCGAAAGGTGATGCATCACAGGTTATAACTAACGGCAAAGTCTCGTTATACTGCATGAGAACAAAGTCAGAAGTGAGCAATTTTTTAATGTTTCGGAATGCCTGTTCTTCATGGTAACCCCATAGCCAATTTGCTTTTTTATCTAACAACCGGTGTAACAGTTCAGCGACAGTTGCTTTGTGCGGCAAAAATACATTATAAAAATTGATGAGGCCTAGGAACGCCTGGAGATCGGCCTTGTTTCGTGGCCTGGGAGCGTTTTTGATCGCTTTTAATTTACTTTCAGTAGGGTGAATGCCCTCACTATCAATCAGGTACCCTAAAAACTCAACACTGTCAGTACATAATTTACATTTTTTTTTTTAACCTTAAGACCGGCCTCTTGGAATTTTTTTAGGACTAATTTTAACCGGTCCTGTAAGATTTTTTTTTGTAGGGCTGCAATTAATACATCATCAAAATAGGGGACCACGCCCTTTATGCCTTGCAATAACCTTTCCATAAGGCTCTGAAAAATCCCCGGGGCTACACTAACTCCGAATTGCAGCCGGGTACATTTAAAGGCACCTCGGTACATCACAATAGTTTGGGCCTGTGCCGTTTTTTCATCTACTGGTAATTGCTGATATGCCTGAGCTAAATCCAATTTAGCGAAAACTTTTCCGCCCCCCAGGGAATGGAGGAGGTGCTGCACCACCGGAACTGGATACGCGTTCTGCTGTAGGGCGTGGTTCAAAGTGGCCCGGTAGTTCCCACAAATTCGGATTGACCCATCTGGCTTAATGGGTGTTACAATAGGGGTTTCCCAAGGGGAGTGATCGATGGGCTCTAACACCCCCTGAGCTATCAATTTGTCGAGTTGTTCGTCGATTTTCGATTTTAAGGCAAATGGAACTCAACGGGGCTTTAGGCGAATGGGCGCTACCTTTGGATCTAGGCTGAATGAAATTGGGGTCCCTTGTACTCGCCTAAGCTGTCCGCGAAGATGTCCCTGAACTCATAGACAAGGTCTTCCTCCCAGTCACAGCCACTGACTTGGTTTACACCAGCCACTTCAATGCCGAGTGGCGCGAACCATTGGATGCCTAGTAGGCTAGGCCTATCTCTATCGATGACCGTTAAAGGTAAGTACGCTGTGTGCTTCTTGAAGGAGACTCGGACTCGGCAGGACCTGACGACGGGGATTCGATTCTCTTGGTAGTCCTTGAGGATGAGGCGTTGGAAGCGGAGATCTTGGCGTTGAATTGTGGGGATGAGTTGCTTGAGTGTCTTCCAGGACACCATCAAGAGGGACGATCCCGAGTCGGCCTCCATGTGGCAAGGCTGGTTCTCGATGGCTACCGTGACTCAGATTTTCTTAGTGCAAAGGCTGAGGCGTGACCGATAGTGATATTATGGTGAGCCTCTTCTCTCTGCAAGGCTCGATTTCTGTAGGAGTGGTTTACTGGCTCACGCCGTACAGGACGGTTTCCTGTCAATTGGCGATAGTTAGCCCCTTTTGAGGCCTGGCTGGGTCCTGGCAAGCTGCGGCAGACCTGTCCGATGTGGCCTCGTTTCCCGCACTCATGGCAGAGTGTGTCGCGGAATTTGCATTTGGACCTGACATGGTTGGCTCCACAGCCAGCGCAAGGGCGTAAGGGCTTCAGGTGGTGGTCCCGGTTGGACCGCAGTTGATGGACCCCTTCTTCGTCACTGTCTGACGACGAAGAGAGGTCCTCGTGGTGTGTTGTCGCAAGCTGCCCTTCTGAACTAGGTGAGATTTCGCTGGTCGGTGGTGGTACCGGAGCCCAGTTTCAGTGTAGTTGTGCAGCCGACTTCCTGGTTGCTTCTGCTGCAGTAGCATTGGCGATGGCATCGGCAAGGCTGATGTTGCCTTTTGCCATCAGCTTGCTTTGGACGCCTGGTGCATCTAATCCCAGAACTATGCGATCTCTTAGTGCCTCTTCTAAATCAGTGAATCCGCAGAGGCCTCCCAAATTTTGGAGGTCTGCTATGAAGTCGGCCATGCTTTCTCCCTTTCGCTGGCTTCTCTGATAAAACTCGTGGCGTCTCACGAGTGTAGGCACAGTCGGGGCGTAGTGGTCCCGTAGGATAGGTTCGAGGTCGTCCCAATCCAGGGCCTTCACTTCTCGGGGTTTGGCTAGTGCTTTAGCCATCTTAAATACGGTTGGACCGCAATGCGTTAGGAACACCGCCCATTTCTTCCCGGCTGTGGCGTCCTTTAAGTTGTTCGTCTCTAGGAACATTTGGAAATGATCCATGTAAGACTCCCAGTCTTCTTGTGTTGGATCGAACGGAGTGGGTGGTATGATGCTGCCAGACATGGTTCCGTTGTTGTCGTCGTCTGTCACGTGCTCGGTGTTTTTCGAAGTTTCGTTGGTTCAGCTTTCTCCACATCCCATCCTCGTCGCCAGTGTTAAGTTTTGAGCATGGGCGAGAAAGAATGGAGACAAGCCTCTGAACGGTGAACTTCAGCTCTTTATTTACATCGTGACTTCTCACTCTAACAGCAGTTGAACCCGCCTTATATAGGCAAACCCTGTAACTTTTAACCCATAACGATCTAGGAACGCTAGCTCTCAGAACCAATAGGAACTCTCTGTTAAGGGCCAATCGGATTCCCTGGAATGGGCCAATCCGGTCCGGCCGCTTAACAGCCAATCAGATGTGCAGGGCCAGAACCCTGCACTTACTTCAAGCTCACACTTTATTAATCTTTATGCATACACAACAACCCCCCCCCTCCATTTTTCCTCCATCATTTCCTTCTTACTGCTTTATCTTTGGGTAACACAATTTCAGCAAATGGCTCTAATCTATATCTTTGTGAGCACCAAATAGATTAATAACAGCATGTAAACATGAATGTCAATTAATTAAGAATTTGTTAAAGATAAAAAATAAAATGCCCCTTTGAACTTTTTAAGAATTTGAGATTAACACTGGAGTGAAAGTAAGCCTGAATGAAAGAAAACAATGTGTGAGGAAGAATGACTTATTTTCTTCCCATTAGGTTTTGGCTAAAATTAATATAAAAGGGAAAGAACTTGCAGGAACTTATTCTTGGTGCAAGCTAACAGAAGGAACTAGTAACTGTAATATTTTCAGAATTAGATATGGTCTAAAATACCTCAACAGTTTCACAATTCCTTCTGTGTTCTATACCTGGGGTGTCAAACTCAATTTCATTGAGAGCTGCATCATGTATTTAATCTTGGGAGGCTGGCATGGGCATGGCCAAGGTTGGCATGGCCAGCTTGATGTCACTTGTGTCAGGGGTGCCTGTGGTGGCCCGAGCACTCTGCCAGTGAAAACAGGATCCCAATTTCCATTTTCAGTTGGGATGGCCTCCTGCAAACCTTTGCTAGCCCTCCCAAGCTCCATTTTCACTTGCAGAGGCACTGCGGGACAGATCTAAGCAGCCCACGGACCAGTTTCAGCTCGATTGGCAGATACTAGCCAATCAAGCAAACATAGTGGTAGCTGACAAGGACTAGAAGACACTGATGGGTAATAGATGTAGCAATGCCAAGTAACAGTTACATCTGGAAGAAGGTGTATGAGAAACTGGAGAAATATTACGGTCTGAAGGAGGAACTGAGACAATGTAGAAAGTAAATACCAAAGTGATCTTAATTATTATAAGGGTTGTTGGAGCTGTAACTCCTAAGCTGGGAGATAGTTCCAACAAATTGCAGGAACAACAACTAAATGTGCAATGCTAGGAACAGCTACTAAATCTGTAGGGATGTATCAATATCATATCACATCACATCATATCTATCTATCATCTATCTATCATCTATTTATCATCATTATCTATCTATCCATCTATTTATCCATCATCAATTCACCCTGTCTATATCTATACATATACATATACACCACTAAAGATCTAGTAATAGGAATAAAACTAGTTTATCACATAAAGTGCTGAATTTTCCAGTGGAATCTGAAGATATTTCCTGGAAATTAAACTTTAGGTATTATCTAATGTTGATGGATATGTGATATTCATGAGTTGGGAGCTACCCTAGTCATCTTGCAGTGCTATTCAAACTAATACACATTTTATGCAGGTTATAGATTGCAATCCAAATGAAAATAAACAAATAAAAAAAACCCTTTAGCTAGACTATTTATCTAATATCTATTTTCTTGGTTTAATGGTATAATTGATTCCTAGCTGCCTGATGGCCTTAGGTATGCTATTTCCCCCACCTCTTCTCATGAAAAGCAGAAAAATCTGGCCATTCATTTTGTTTACTTGAGAACCTGGCAGGGTGTTGCGGCTTAGGAAATTTGCATATTCATGAGTCATTAAATACTCTCCAAAAGACAGCAAAATCAATGTCATTTTAGTATTTGGTGTGCTTGAGCATGCTTTCTAAATTCATTATTTCCATTTCAAATATTGCAACATGCTTTATTTTAATTGCTAAGCACTCTGACCTAAATCCAGTGGGGCAGTTCTGCAAATGTAATAGAAGAGCCATTAAGAACGGTGCTTTATAATTAAGCATATGGTTTGCTAACTCTTATATGGATCGTATTAACTTGCATTACTTGCTTTGTTCTTTCCAGAACTCCAGAACTTTCATTTCTCTATAAGTGTCATAGGGCAAGCATTTGAATATCTTCCCATATGAGAGCTAAATTTAAACTATAGGCACTTAAGTATATACTCTTGCTTACCTCAAGGATCAAAATACCTTTTCCACCACCTGCACAGTCAGAATAGCAAATCCAAAATTAGTCGAAAGGATTTCTTTGTCAGAAATATAAATTCATTTCTTTCTCTCTCTTTTTAGATTATAATATTGTGGCAGAATGTGGTCTAGGTTCCCAAGAGGAAGGTATTGCATTCCAAAAAGCAGAGAGATAACAAAGCATGGAGAGTTTGGTTATCAATAAAAGAATAACAGAGTTGGAAGAGACCTTGGAGGTCTTCTAGTCCAATCCCCTGCTCAGGAGGAAACCCCAGGTGTGGGATTTAAATTTTTAACAACTGGTTCTGTGGGCATTGTTTTGGTGGTAGGTGTGGTTTGGTGGTCATGTTATTGGCTGGGTGTGGCCAACTCAATATCACTCACATTGAGGCATGCATCTCTTCGCCTGGCTTCTCATGACTGTGGGAATGCTGAAATAGTCCTAAGTGTGAAAAATGGTCATAAGTCACTTTTTTCAGTGCCATTGTAACTTTGAATGGTCACTCCACACAAGTAAAGTAGCAGCAAAGGAGGGGAAAAAAACTCCAAAGATGTTCCTGTGACAGGAAGTCTAGTCCTGCCAAGAATGTAATAAAAGAAAAAAAAGGGGTGGTGGTGCTGGTGGTGAGGTCAATAGTAGACAGTTTTGGGGGTTTGGGGGAAAAAAACCACAGAGTCAGGTAGAGTATTCCAGACATTGACAACTTTGTTGCTGAAGTCGAATTTCCTACAATCAAGTTTGGTGCGATTAACCTTGAGTTTGTATCTATTGTTTGCTCTAGTGTTGTTATAGTTGAAGCTGAAGTATTCATTGACAAGTAAGACATTGCAATGTATGATTTTATACACTATACTTAGATTGGACAGAAGGTGGTGTAGTTCTAGGTTTTCTAGGTCTAGAATTTCGAGTCTGGTGGCATAAGATATTCTGCAACAAGTAGAGGAGTGGAAAACTCTTCTTGTGAAATATTTCTGGACTTTCTCAACTGTGTTAATATCAGATACGTAATGTGGGTTCCAGACTGATGAGCTGTATTTGAATATTGGTCTAGCAAATGTTTTGTATGCTCTAGTTATTACTGTAATATTACCAGAGAAAAAGCTACATAAGATTAGGTTAACAACTCTAAATGACTTTTTGGCTATGTAGTTACAGCGGGCTCTAGCACTTAGGTCATTTGAGATTAGTAGTCCAAGATCCTTGACAGAGTTTGGATCATCAACAAGGTCTTGACTATTCAGCCTGTATTTTATTTTCTGATTTTTTTTTTGCCAATATGTAGGACAGAGCATTTATTTGTTGAGATTTGTAGTTGCAATTTGTTTGACCATTCTGATACATAGTCGAGGTCTTTTTGAAGGGTAGCAGCATTGTCTGTGGTGTATAACAGCATAGATTCTGTGGTGTTGAATAGCTTTACATCATCAGCGAAGAGAACGCAGTTGCTCTTGATATGATCACAGAGGTCATTTATATAGAATATGAAAAGAGTTGGTTCTAGAACACTGCCTTGGGGGACATCACTGTTGACAGATACAGAATTTGATAGGACTCTCCCAATTTTGACCATTTGTTGTCTGTTTGACAGTAATGCTTCTATCCAGTAATGCAGGTGTCCAGAGATACCATAAGATTTTAGTTAGGAGTAGATTGTTGTGTACCACTGAATCAAAGGCTTTATAGAAGTCTATGTCGATTGCATCTATTGCTTTGCCCTGATCGAGTTGTGTAGTCCATACGTGTAGTCCACACCATGAGCCAAGCAAGAATCGTTGAGCATTCCACTGTTAGAAGTCATGAATGAAGTTATGATAAATAAGAAAATACCTGAAACATGGTCAGAAGCTTATATTACACTTATTCCAAAAGAAGGGGTTGACCCATTAAAAATTAAGAACTATAGACCTATTTCTTTATTGAATGCAGACTATAAAATCTTTGCTTCAACCTTGGCAGAAAGGCTTAAAAAATACCTAAATAACTTTATTCATTCTGATCAGAATGGATTTTTACCAAAGAGACAGATTAAAGACAATATGAGGGTAATCTTGGACACATTGGAATATTATGAGGCGCACCCGGAAAAACAAATGGCTTTGATATTCTTAGATGCCCAAAAGGCATTTGATAATGTGAACTGGAGATTTATGTTATTACTATTGGAACAGATGGGCTTTGCTAGAAAATTTATCCAAGCAATAGAAGCCGTATATTATAAGCAAATGGCAAAAGTAATGATAGATGGAGAATTCACAGACTCTATTAATATTAAAAAAAGTTACAAGACAAGGATGCCCATTATCTCCTTTGTTATTTGTATTGACCCTGGAAGTTTTAAATAGAAATATTAGAGAGGATATAAACATAAAAGGAATGAAAGTCAAAAAGGAGGAATTTAAATTGCAAGCCTTTGCAGATGACTTGGTCTTTATTTTGGAAGACCCTTTAGAGACAGCTTTAAAACTATTGGAAAAGATAGAGATGTATGGTGAGATGGCTGGTTTAAAAATAAAGACAAAACAAAGATTCTGACAAAGATCATGTTATTAAGACAAAGAGAAGAGCTGGCAGATTTATTGAAAATTCAAGTTACGAACAAAGTTAAATATTTGAGGATATATTTGATGTCAAGATGTACTACATTGAAAGAGAATAATTATATTAAGCTTAAACAGCAAATAGCATCCGACCTGAAAAAATGGGAAAACCTACAATTGTCATTGATAGGTAGAATTTCAACAATCAAGATGAATATTTTACCCAGAATTTTATATTTGTTTCAAACAATACCAATTAGGTTAAGCAAGGATTTCTTTGAAGAACTAAATAAAATTGTGTTGAAGTATATATGGCAAGGCAAGAAAGCGAGAATAAAATTAAAACTTTTACAGGATGCTAGAATTAGAGGAGGATTTGGCCTTCCTAATTGGGAGTTGTATTATCAAGCTGCAAACTTAATGTGGGTTAAAGAATGGATAACGTTAAGAAAGACTAGATTGTTGACATTAGAAGGTCATGATTTATTATTGGGTTGGCATGCTTTTTTATGGTTTAAGGGAACTAAATCACAGGGTTATTTCAGAAGGGATTATATACGGGAATCGTTATGGTTGAATTGGGAGAAAACTAAGAAACAATGTTGTTTGAAAATTCCAGTTTGGTTATCAACTATTGAAGCTTTTTCGAATCCTATAACTTATAAGAAGGAACAGTTAGATATGGTGAAATATTGGATGAAAAGGGTGAACTTAAAACGATGCAAAATTTAGAAGAACAAGGTATAAAGATGAATTGGTTTTCATATGCGCAAATACATGCAAGGTATCTTAAAGATTCTAAAACAGAAGGATTTTATGATAAATTGACTGACTTAAATAGGATTTTGACAGGTACTGATGAAAAAGTGATTAAAAAACTATATAGTTTTTTGTTGGAAATTAAATTAGAGGAAGAACAAGTTAAAGAAACAATGATTGCATGGGGGAAGAATTTTGGATATGGGATTGATTTAGAGAAATGGCAAAAATTGTGGTCACAAAATTATAAAATGACAATGTCAACATCATATAAAGAAAATTTGTATAAGATGTTTTACAAGTGGCATTTTCCCCCCGACAAGAATAGCAAGAATGTTCAAGAATAAATCTGAAAAGTGCTGGAAATGTCATCAGATACCTGGCTCATATTACCATATGTGGTGGACTTGTGAGGAGGCCAGGAAATATTGGACTAGAATTCGCATATGGCTGGAAAAAATGATAAAGAAACACATAGATTTGAAACCAGAGATTTTTTTATTGGGAATCGTACCTGATATATATAACAAAAAATTAAATTATCTGATTGTAAATGTATTAACAGCAGCTAGGATTGTATTTGCTAAACATTGGAAGAGTGAGAAAATACCATTAGAGGAAGAAATTATTAAGAAAATATTGGAATGTGCTGAAATGAGTAGATTGACATTTGAAATTAGAGAACAAGAAGATAAACAATTTTATGAAGTTTGGGATCTTTTTTTATCAATAGTTAGATAATACATTATGATAATAGAATATTTAGAAATTTAGGAAATAATAAATATATAATTTTTCTTGGTTTTGATAATTTTTAAGAATATTTTATTAAGATAGATTTGGTATGATTTCATGATTTGTCATAAAATAATTTAACTTAATTATAGTTATCTCGCTTAAGTATGAATTAGTAAAATTACAGTCAAATGATTGTTCAATAATGATATTGGGATATTTTATTGATGAGTGATAATGTGAGTTATTATGTAATATAATTATTCTGATGACTATGAAATGGATGCACAAAAGGGAGTGGTAAACCAACCGATACACTGTAAATTTATGAAGAATGTTAAAAAAAAAATATTTATTTTTTATTTTTTTTATGTCATGTTTTATGTCTTATATGTTTTTTGTCTGTTGTTAAAATCAATAAAACTTTTACCCAAAAAACAAAACAAAACAAAACAACCAATGATTTGAGTTTACCACTCTCACAAGCGTCCAGTCAGAGAGGCCCATTAACAGCCAATCAGACTGGCCAGAAACGACCAATCATGACTCGCTATTTGTCGGCCAATGAGAAGTGCAGGATTACGAGCCTGCTGCAAAGTAAAGCTATTTAGGGTTGTTACTGATGCGTTGGCTTAGTCCACAACAGATTCCATGGATGAAAATCCTAAAGGGGAAAACAACTCAAGAATCTTGGGAAACTCTAAAAAGTATGATCATAGAAGCCCAGACCAGCACAATACCACTGAGAAAGAAAAGCAAGAAATCCAAGAAGAAACCAGCATGGCAACACAAAGATCTCTCTGGCAAATTGAAAAAAAAAAAAGGATAAGTACAAAAAATGGAAAGAAGGACATACAACGAAGGCAGAATATCAGCAGAAAGCCAGAATCTGCAAAGACAAAGTCAGGCTCAGCAAAGGCTCAGAACAAACAAAGACTTGCAACAAAAGTCAAAGATAATAAAAAAAAGTTTCTTCCAACATATAAATAACAAGAAAAAAAATCAAGGAAACAGTCGGTCCACTAAAGAGAGAAGATGGCAAGGAAGTAACAGGCAACAGAGAGAAGCAGAACTGCTTTACTCATTCTTTGCATCCATCTTCACGCAAAAAGAAATTATAGCTCAACCCACCAAAAACATAACTGTAAAAGACAGACCAGAAATAAAAGTTTAAATAAGCAAAAAATTAGTAAGAGAACACCTGTCTGATCTTGATGAAAACAAATCACCAGGACCTGATGGATTACATCCCAGAGTTTTAAAGGAGTTGGCAGAGATCATCTCAGAACCACTGCACCATATCTTTTAAAAATCCTGGAGCACTGGGGAACTGCCAGAGGACTGGAAAAGAGCTGATGTGGTTCCCATCTTCAAAAAAAAAAAAAAAAACAGACCCAGGAAACTATAGACCAATCAGCCTAACATCAATACCTGGGAAGATACTGGAAAAGATAATAAAAAAAACCAGATCTGCCAACATCTAGAAACAAGTAAAGTAATAACTAGCAGTCAGCACAGGTTTGTTAAAAACAGATCATGCCAAACCAATCTTATTTCATTTTTCAACACAGTGACTAAATTAATAGACCAGCAAAATACTGTGGACATAATATATTTAGATTTCAGCAAAGTGTTCCACAAAGTAGACCACAACCTACTTTTTAGTAAGCTAGAAAAAAGTGGAATAGATAGCACCACCACTAGATGGACTCACAACTGTCTGGCAAAACGTACTCAATTAGTAGTCCTTAATGGATCTAAGTCTACATGGAGTAAGCAGTGGGAAGGAAGCAGACAGAACCACAAGGTTCCATCTTAGGCCCAGTACTCTTCAATATCTTCATTAATGACTTAGATGAGGGAATAGAAGGGGAACTTACCAAATTTGCAGATGATACTAAGCTGGCAGGAATAGCTAATACCCAGGAAGATAGGCTCAAGATCCAGATGGATCATGACAGACTAGAACACTGGGCCATATCTAACAAAATGAAATTTAATGTAGAGAAAAGTAAAGTCCTACACTTAGGCAGGAAAAACCAAAAGTATACATATAGATTGGGTGAAAACAGGCTCAATAGCAGTAACTGTGAGAGGGATCTTGGAGTCTTAGTGGACAACCAGCTAAATATGAGCCAGCAGTGTGCAGCAGCAGCCAAAAAAGCTAATGCAATCCTAAATTGCATTAACAGAGAAATACAATCGAGATCAAGTGAGGTATTAATACAACTCTTTAAAGCCTTAGTAAGACCACACCTAGAGTACTGCATCCAGTTTTGTTCACCACATTATAAAAAAGATGTTGAGACTCTTGAAAAAGTACAGAGAAGATGATTAGGGGACTGGAGGCTAAAACATACAACGAACAGTTGCAGGAACTGGTCTTGGCTAGTCTAGTAAAGAGAAGGACCAGGGGAGACAGGACAGCGGTCTTCCAATATTTGAGGGGCTGCCACAGGGAGGAAGGGGTCAAGTTATTTTCTAAAGCACCTGTAGGCCAGACAAGGAATAATGAATGGAGACTGAACAAGGAGAGATTTAACCTGGAAATAAGGAGAAACTTTCTGACAGTGAGAACAATCAACCACTGGAACAACTTGCCCTCAGAAGTTGTGGGAGCTTCATCACTTGAGACTTTCAAGGAGAGATTGGACTGCCATTTGTCAGAAATGGTGTAGGGTCTCCCGCTTGGGTGGGGGGTTGGACTAGATGACCTACAAGTTCCCTTCCAACTCTGATTATCTGTTATCTGTTAGCATCATTACATTACAGTATTACAGCATGACAATCTTACAGCAGCTGGTCAGCTATTAAATCATCATTACCTGACAACAAGGTTAGGTTTGGATAACTCTGACAATCTAGACCAGAGTTTTTCAACCTTAGTAGGTTTAATTTTAAGACTTTTGTTCCTAGAATCTCCCAGCCAGCATTCTCAAAAGCTTTGATCTGGTGTTCGCAGTCACTTTTTTTGGTATTGTTTCCACATATAGCAAATTTCTTTTGAAATATGCTATATGTGGAAACAATATCAAAGATAGCATAATGTCAGAACTCTTACCATCTGTTCCCTGACAATTAAATATTAGTATTTTTCATGTAAGATAACAAAAAGAAGAAATAGCATAAGATGTTGTTTGGCACTAATACTTTCATGTCTATTACCAAATAGATATATTGCAAATTTGGAATTCATTTTGAAACATAATGCCTTCTAATTAAATCTTTTGGTTCTACATATAGAAAGTATGACTCTAAATACTGTCTGATATAATTGGTTTGAGAAAATTTGTCATTCAAAAAGATTTGGGTCAGGAATATACTTAAATATTTCCAAAGATACTTCTTTTCTGAACTTCGTCATTTATTTCTGTCCCATATGTGAAGGGAGATATCCCAGCCAATCAATACCCAACCATTGGGTCTAATCAAGATCAATCAAAAGCAGTCATTTTTGCAGCAATGCTTTGCTGATTGCAGAATAGAGTTGCTAAAATGGTACGTGAAAGTGACCTTGGGAGATAGGGGGACAAGCCACAGCCAGGGGAACTGTCAGATAAGAAGCAGGTTGGCTTGCAAAAGGAATGATGGAAACAAAAGTCAACATTCTTGAATAGGAATAGATTAACTTTAGACAATATGGTAAAAATGTCTTTTTGCAAGTATCAGCCTGGCATTCAGTAATTTCCATATAATCATCTTCTATAATCATCTACAGTCCTAGAAAGAAACTCTGAAAATTATTAATTCATTTAATGCTCCTGGGTCTCTCAAAGTATGCATAGGTCATGTAAAAAAGAAAAAAAAAACAAAGATTATCAACAGAAGGCAGCATCTGTGTCCATGGATCCTTTTGTTTTTTCTTCAAGCAAATGCCATGGTTTATGACAAAGTGGTTTTGAAACTTTCATTCAAAGGGTACTGCTGGTACAGTTGTGACATATATCACACAGGAATTTCACAAGTGTGGAGACATTTCGGGAAAAATAGTGATTCTACATAAAATTGATTGAAGACACATGGAAAACATTATAGTACATCAGCAGGAAGAATGGAAAAATAATCTGAAAAATCACACTCACCAAACATGACACACAAACAAGAGATATTCAAACACCTTGTTGCTGTACCAGCAGCAATTAATTACTGAAGAAAACAGTAATGAGAATGGGCCATATTCATGCTTAGATAAAAGATCGAATAAAACCACTTCCCTAAGCTACCTCTTGTTTAATGGCATCCTGCTGCCTGTGAGGCCACACTTCCATCACAGAGTTGTATTTATTCAACTGCCTATGGATGTATTTAAAAAGATAAACACATTAATCCTTGTCTGCTACTTAAATTGTGTCGTAATTATATTGCAATAGAGCTTCTATTAAGTACCTCTACCCATTCTTTCATCCAAATTATTTTGCACCATCTCATGGTATTCCTTGGTCACATAACATACATACATACATACATACATACATACATTCCTTGACTTATGACAACAATTGGGACCATAATCTCTAAGATAGCTGTTAAGTGAATCATACTCAATTTTACAAACCTTTTTGCCATGGTTAATTGAATCATGTGGTCATTAAGCCAATCCAGCTTGCCTTATTGATTTTTATGGAAACCAGCTGGAAAGATTACAAGTGGCTCTTGCAAGATCCTGGGACATTACTACCATCGTGAATTTGCTGGTTGCCAAGTATCCAAATTTTGATCATGGGACTGCTGCGATGAGCATAAATGTGAGGATTGATTGTCACTTTTTTCCAATGATATTCTATCTTTGAATAGTTACTGAATGAATGGTTATAAGTTGAGGACTACATGGGAATACTGAATACATGGGAATTCTCTGAACTTGCAGGCCTGCAAGCTAATCTTTCAAATTTCAATCAATCTTATTTAACCCACATAGCTCATTCTGAATTTCCAATATTTTTATAAGTTATACTGCTTGACTTTATATTCAGCAGCTAAAAGTGAAAGTACATGTTATTAATGTGATGATTATCTGAAGAATTTCTGTTTGGGGGCTGTAGGTCCAATTTAAAACAACCTCAGCACTAACTTGTACAATTAGAATCTTGTCTACCTGTCTTTATAATTCCTGATTTTGATGCCATCTTTTTTTAATGTGATGATTATGAAAAGTAATGTATAACTCTCACAATCTGTCAGTGTTTGGCAGGACTACTTCCTGAAATAAAGACTCAATCTGAAAAGCAAACCTGTGACCATTAAATTTGGAACAGCATTAGAGAAAATCAACTGCATCAATTGAATTTCCCATTGCCTCAAATTAGCCTTAGGGATTCGCATGATAAGCTGCTTAGCCACTCATATTAAGTCTAGAAGAAAACACACTGAAAGCGAACCTTTGGAAACAAGTAATTTCATTCTATCAACAGTGAAATCATCCTTGTAGCAATCATGTTACTGTACAATGACTTTATATGATAAGGGGGATAGGATTGCTCATAAAAATTCCCAGTTCTCCCTGAGCATATTGTGTATGTGTGTCATGCATGTTAAATTGGCCTGTGGTCTTAAAACTTAAAACATATTAATGGAATAAATACAAAGAAGGTTATAGCTAATTTACAATTATAACCTTTATTTCCTTGCAGTTGCTGCAAAATTCTCCTACTTGAAGAATAAGGGATAAAGTCAGTCTAGATGACTTTCTTCCAGGTACTTTTAAACTTAAAGACTCAAGTACACTCAGCTCCAAGAGGTCCAATTCCTTTGGAGGGTTTCTGTGATGACCCAGGGCATGGCACAAAGGCAACACAGTCACATTAGTAAGAAAAATCCCTTTAATACCTCCAACTTTGCCCCCTGTGTCCAGTCTTTGGTGGAGAAAAAATTCTCCCAAGAACAGTCTTTAAATGAAGGAAATTCAGTCTGAAAACAAAGTACCCGTAAACTGTAAATAAAAATCCACACAAACCACACTGTAGCAATTAACTGGGCAGGATAAGGAATTGCAGATTTCAAGGGCCAAAAAAACATAAACAGTTGGGAAGATGCAAGGAACCCAAATAAGCTTTGACCATAAAAGATAGCTCACAATTTGCTTCCCACGAGTTGCTATGTGCAACTTCCCTTTTTAAACACTGTGTTCCCAGCTGCAGCTAATGAAAGGAATCAGGGCCCTTTCCTTTCCCATAAGCCACGCAATTCACATTGCTCCCTTCTCCATTCCTCCCTGTGTGCCCTTGGATGAAGAGGGAGTGGGCCTGGTTCTTCCTCTGAATTCCCTCTGCCTTGCTCTACCTCTCTCCTGCTCTGCCCAGCCAGACTTTGCCCTTCCCTAGTTTCTTCCACAGCCACTGGAGCCACACTCCCACTCCCTGTCAGATGCTTGGCCTCCCCATCAGAATCAGATTCTGACAGGTGCATGACAGTTTCCCTTATGATCTACCTGCATGAATTTAATCCTCCTAACTTGTTTTCCTTCTTTACTTACAGAGAAAAAAAAATAGACTTATAACAAAGTTTTTGAAGCATTCAGCTCTTCCATTTTATTTTTAATCATTCTTCTCTTTATGTTACATAGCCTGGTATTCAGGGATGCATATGTGTTTATAATTCAACACATAGAGCTGATTTGTGCATACTATTCAATTTAAAGAGTTTGTTATATGGATTCATTGGTGCCAGTGGTCAGTTTCAAAGTCGGTTTGGTGGGCATGGCTTGGTGGGCACCCTTTGCGCATGCACACACTTTGTGTGCCAAACACACACTTTGTGCATACACAGAGACTTTCCTACTCACCTACTGAAATCCAGCACTCTCTCTGTAGCTGCAACAGCTGATATGCAGCAATATGCTGTCTCGTGCAAAGCAGCTGCGCTTCAAAAGCAGGAAATAAAGGTCAGTATAGGAGCTCAGGTGGGCGGGCGGTCCAACAGCAGCTGATCAGGCTGGCTGTGTATGTGTGTGTATGTGTTTTCTTAAGTATTCATGGGTATTTATATGTATGGTATTCAGTTTTGTTCGAGTATTTTTCCATGTCATTATAGTTGTGCTATATTATATTATATTATATTATATTATATTATATTATATTATATTATATTATATTATATTATATTATATTATATTATATTATATTATATTATATTATATTATATTATATTATATTATATTATATTATATTATATTATATTATATTATATTATATTATATTATATTATATTATATTATATTATATTATATTATATTATATTATATTATATTATATTATATTATATTATAGCCTGCAGTCTCAAACAAAAAAATCTCCACACCACAAGCCAGACAAACACCTGGGCACAAACAGATCCCCCCTAATACCTCCAGCTCAAACACACCCCAACCAGGCACCCAGATGAAACCCAGCTTCCTAACTAATGATAGCCGTCCATTTACCCGAAGCCAAGCTGCACTAAAGGCCTCCAATAAAGTAACACAATGTTGCCAGCCAATCAAGATAGAAAAAGAGCCAAAAAACAGACAGAAGATATTAGAAACACCAATCAAGCAGAACACAACAAACTCCAAGACCAATAAACACAGACCAAGACTCCCAACCAATCAGGATGAAGAAAAAAACATTCTGGCACAGCAATAGGCTGTCCCAAATTTAAATCTGAAACCACTGTAAAAGTCTGACTCACAGATGAATACTATACAGAAGCCTGATGATGGCAGATGAAATTCTGCCGAAACATTGCTACAACTTTAAAAGCACAACTACTATGACGTGGGAAAATACCCGAACTAAGCTGAATGCCATACATGTAAGTACCCACAAAAACTTAAGAAAATGCACACACACACACATACACACACACACACACTTCAAAAATAGGTTCTGCTAGACAAAGCATCTGCAATATTCTGACCTCAAGACATGCTGAAATTTTAATTCCCAGAATTGCAAGCTGAATTATCCATTAGTATACTGAGAGGGAATTCTGGGAGTGGCAATTGCAGCACTTATAGAAGGTACCAGCTTGGGAAAAGCTGTTGTGATGACATATTGATATACCCTGATCCTATGAGACTTCTTGTGTCTTGATATAGCTATATATACTGTAATTATCAACTGATATAGCCACATTAATGAGAGAAAAAAATAGGAAGGAAAAAAATGACTACTAATCAGAATCACATTAATGCAAAATTGGCATAAATAATTAAATAGCTTCTCCATATTTCTGTTCCAAAATGTTCTGTTCTTTCTTTGTTTTGGAGAATCTTTTATTTTTGTCTGCGTAGCTGAGGGCTAAATGAATTATGATGCATTTTACAAGGGGCTATCCTTATGGATGACTTTATAAGCATCAACTAATCCAGTGCTCATGGTTCCTTTTGTGGATACACCAAAGTAACTTTGAACATCCGGTACTTTTTGTGACAATTAACAGTGTTCCTATGCTCATATATGATATAGACAGAAGTCACCTTCACATAGAGAGTAAAGCACAGCTGGAGGCTTGGTAGCTGTGCCTCTGATTGCATGTTCTTCTACAATTATATGAAAAGCTATTTCTATTATTTGGCTAGTAACTGTGGAATGACGGTCTTCATTGCATACCAAATGATGGCTCTTTGTTGCATTGATCAAAAGCTTAAAAGAAAGAGCAATTATAACTCCAAGAGATTAGAATTAAAAGTCATTAAGGCTGGGTTCTAATCAAAATGATTGACAGAATCATGACTCTTTATTTAATGATGCAATGACAGTTCTGTTCAGCTTCCTGGAAGGGGAAAATGTTTCTTCCTCTGTCTAATGTGGTTGTATCTTTCCATTTTAACTGAAGATCTCTCTCATCTTCATCAGTTTAGTGTAGAACAAACAAGAGTGACTGTTTCTGCCAGGATCAATGGTCTGGTCCTTCTCTAATAACCCACCCTAGAATAAAGTAGAAAAACTGAAGCTTCTTTTGCAGGGGAACAAGGCTTTTGAAAAAAAAAATGTAGAGTAGATTTTGGCACACTGTTCAACAAAACTCTAAGGTCTGAAAAACACTGGAATATTTTTTTTAAAAAAAAAAAGGCTGGGAAAATCAGCTCTTTCAAAAAAAAAAAAAGGTAGAAATTGTAGTCTTAAAATGGACAAAGGAATTAAGTATCATCACGACATTCTATCCCCATCGTTTTTATCAAAATCACAACCTCTCTTCATTTCCCAGGGTGCGTTTTATTTCAAAAGACAACAATGAAAACAGAAAATTAATCAAAATTTTCCAGGATCCTTTTAATTTGGCCCAGAGAGGAGACACTGCAATTTACAATAACAAAGATGACAATTTATAATGTGCACTTGAAAGTTTACTTTAGCTTCTATTCCTTTCCCCCTTAATAAAACAGAAATGTAATTTGTTACCATGGAGCACTAGGAATTCAGTTTTCATTTTGATTTGACTTGAGCTATCAGGGAACAAACCTGATGCCAGGTTTACTATGTGTATAATATGCCATTAAGTTACACAATGGTCAGTGATTTTGGAACAACATTTCCTGTTGCAACATTTCCTTGCTTGCTTGCTCATTGGTTTCAGACCAATAAAGCATATGTAACAGAATAACAGAGTTGGAAGAGATGTTGGAGGTCTTCTAGTCAATCCCCTGCTGGAGCAGGAGATCCTGTACTATTCCAGACAAATGGCTGCCCAATCTCTTCTTAAAATCCTCCTGTGATGGAGCACCCACAACTTCTGAAGGCAAGCTATTTCCATGGATTAATTGTTCCATCGGGTAATTTCTCAGGCTATAAATAGTCACTAAAGTGCCTTAAAAGGAGCCCTATTAAAATGTGTTTTATACTGTTCTTTGTTTTAAAATGTTTATAACAATTGTAAACCAGCCAGTTCCTGGGAGCCAGGCAGCCTATAAATTTAATAAATTATTAGAGTTGGCCACAGAGGCAGCCAGAATTTGGAAAACAAAGCATCTAAAAGAGAGATCTTAAGTTTACCACCCTGGAGTGTTGTGATTCTGCCCCAGATAGTAGATTTCTTTCAGGAACTTGAGAAACATTTGGAATCTGAGAGCAAATAGGCATATGTAAAAAAAAAAAAAAAAAAACCTGCTTGAAGGGTGATTAATCTCTTCACAAAATGGCTTCTGCAATGGTTGTGATCAACCAACATAATGCCCATTTACCAAAAGGCAAATTGGTGTTCCTTTCTCCCTCTGTTAAATGTGTTCTTTTTGCTATTGAAGCTTATGTGTCTTTTTTCTGAGTAGGCAGGAAAACTTCAAAATGCTGAGCTGCCATTACCCAACATTTTGAGAAGAGATTATTTATGTAATCTCTGTGAGGCATTTTCATCTTCTCTGTGTGTGAGAGAGATCAGTCTTGATTCCAGTGACTTCCTGGAGTTTTCTTGACAAGATTTTCATTTCTGCTTTGCGTGAACTTCCAAAAATAGAAACACCTCTGTAAAGTTATCTCTTCAACTGTGTGGGCAGAGAAAGTAGGTAAATTCCTTAAATGGGTCAAGAAAAGAGAAGCTCTTCAATAGTATCTTGAGGACAGAACTACATTCCAAAGGTGCTTTTTCAAGAGGCAACTGGACTTTCTTCCTTTTTTCTTTGAAGATGTTTCATTTCTCATCCAAGAAACTTCTTCAGAGTTGAAGAAGCTTCCTTGATGAGAAGTGCAATGTTTTCAAAGAAAAACCAAAAAGTCCAGTTGCCACTTGAAAAAGCACCTTTGGGATACACATGACCTGGATGACTGAAAATCTCCATAGATAGAACTATATATTAGTGGAGACAGTAACTTCCATGAATGAAAAAGGACAGGAATTCCTTCATAATTCCTTTTGAGGTATAATAGAACAGTGGAATGCTGTAGAGAGGTAATTAGTAGAGTCACTTGTTTGAGATGGTCAGCCATAGAAATTGAAGAAATAACCAAAAATAATTTGACAAGAAAGGCGGGAGAAACACCAGCTTGCACTAAATTAATATAAGAACCCCATACTGATCTTTTCTCCTTTGAAAGCAAACATAAAGCAAATGTCCTTTTGTTAAATTGAATGAGAACTGATGGAAAACATGAAGAAGAATCTCTAATAATTTAAAGTGAGAAAAAGTATATTTTCCAGAGTCTGCAAAACAAGTTTTGCTGTTGAAATTATAACATAAAAATCATTTTAAGAAAACATCCCAACAATCTAACATGATGAATCCTTGTTTATACCTGCATCAACCACCATTGATGCTTGAATCATTCATCTAAAAGTGCTAAAACTACAAGAAACTATAAGAGTGATAGGCTGTTTTTAGTACTGGAGGTCCTGAAAGCAAGTCAAGGAATTGTATTGTGTCAGGTAAATATAAGCATACTGTAAAGAAACTTAATAGGGAATGTCTGAAATTTCAAGATAAGTCTGATTCAAGGGAATGCATTTGTATTTTTGAACTTTTCACTCTCATAATTCTAGGTTCAAAGAATATACAAAAATGCTTCACTCAGTTAGAATACTCACAAATTTTTACAGGCAGGATGACAGATCTGCATATTATACCTTAAATATGAGAGTGGCAAATAGTGGCATAACAACTTTATGATAGTTCTAGTTTTATTTTCAGCCCCTCTTCTAATAATTCTTAATATTCATTTTGTTCTTTTCACTGTGTCTGCATTTGGTAATGAACCCAGATGAAATATAAGAAAAGTAGGGGTTCAGTGGTACTCTATATATTTACTCAGTTATAATTTCCATTGTATTCTTTAAGGCAGGGATCCACAATCCCCAGGCTATGACCCATTCAGAACCTCCGCACAAGTGGTGTGAGAGTGTGTGTGAGTGTGGTGTGAGAGTGTGTGAGAGTGTGTGTACACAACTCCAGAGCAGTGGGTTCTGGCGCTCACGTGCAAAACTCTATTTGCAAGAGTGGTGTGAGTGCCCACTGCTTTCATAAATGGGAGCCCAGAACCATTCCATTGTCTCCCTCCTACCAAGCCAAAAAATTGGGGACCTCTGCTTTAAGGAGTTATTTAAAGGTATATGAGAATAGAATGGCACTCTTGACTGCCTGGCTGAGGCTCAGTTAGGTGATAGCATTTTCAGATTCCAAAAGACTTGGAGAAAGTAACTTAATGGATGGCCTCATTAGTCTTTAAATAGATAAATAATCTATGTCTCTGTCTCTGGTAATAAGCAACGCACTTCATTCCTTTGTAAGTCAAAATGAACCCAGAAAGAAATATTGTGGTGTTTGCCAATGGTTGTTGACTCATATAGTTCCATCTGCCAATATTTAGTGATATCTTCCCATCATATATTATTTCCCCCATTTATTATAACTACTTGCTAGAATATATGAGCGTTCATTTGAGGACCAACACTTGTAAGGGGAAGATGATATTAAGAAGCTATAGGAACTGATTTATATGAAGAAATAATGAGATGACATATTCAACAAAGAAATTTGTCCCATTGATGAATGTAAATCTTAAAAGAAAAAAACAGTATCCCAGTTGTAATTTTAATAACTTCTTTCTGAAATTTATTGAATTCTTCTATTAATATGAGCATAACTTCTTTTAGTAGAAAATATAGCATATAGAAAATAAGGCTCCTTTAGAGTTACGTCACTTAATCTGTTAAATTGAGGACAATAGACTTCTTACTTCATCTCAAAGGGAGTATGAAACATCAAATCATACTCTTTGGACCCAGAGTATTCTCATTCAACAATCTTTATTATGAAGGACTTTTTCTGCATTGGTCTTCTTCCAGCTAATAGATATATTTTTATAAATGTGTTCCTATATTCATGTCTCACCTTATCATTGAGGCCAGTGCTTTACCCTTACCTTTATTTGAATTTTTATTCTTCTTTTCTCCCCTTGTTAATCAAGAAGCAAATCATACCTTTTCTAAAGCACAGTATTGCAAAGGACTATGTAACTTTGGCTAAAGATCTGGATCAAAAACCTAGATATAAAGAAAAGTAGCCAAATTACCTTAATCATAATTGTCACAGATACAGAGAAAGTGACATAGCTAAACAAATTCATCCCCATGTATAGGCAAAGATGCTGGCAATCTCCAGGTTACATATATCCTGACATATAATTCCAATATTAGGCAAGATGGTTGTGGTTCTTATTGTTATATACTTGCTAGTTTATTTGTTTATTCAATTTAAACAGTCACCCATCTCATATCTGTGACATTTGACAGCTCACATAATCAAAACACCAACAACAAAATAAACAGAATATGAAACAATGAGGAAAATAAAACCAAATTAAAACCATAAAACATAATCAGCAGGAGAGTACAATCTAGGCATCATAATTAATACAGACTAGCAGACTCCATACCACAATCAGATCCCTAAACATAAAAATAAAACCATCTCTTTATAGAGTTTGGAAAGGCAAGTATGGTCAGAGACAATCCAGGCTCTGGATTGATGTTCCAAAGTGCAAACAGCAAAATTGAAAAGACTCTTCTCCTAGGTCCCTTCAGATGACATTCTTTATTAGTTGGGACTCATAAGATATCTTTTCTGTGGACCTGGTGGAATGTGGATGTGGAAAAATAGTCAAAGAGGTGGTTCTCCAAAATCTCATATCATGCAGGGCTTTATATAGTATCAGCCTTGAAATGAGCCAGGAAGCAATTAGCAATTCAAGTTGTTATGGTTGAGAAACACTTCTCTACAAGCCTTTGAAGTTATTGAATGACCACCTGCTCATCAAGCTTCCCAAAAAGGAATTATCCAGTATAGTTGGGTCTAATGATTTTTTTTTTGAGAAGAAGGGCAAACTATCATTATTACTGTATGTTCTACATGATTAAGAGTGTGAAAAAATAATTTATGTGTGCAAAATAGTGTCTCTGGAAGAGAAGCTTTGTATAATCCATGAGCTTTCTGTATTACTGATCTTGGGAATCTTGAGATTTATAATAAGCATTCAAAACATTAAAAAAAAACCCACTAGAATGTCTTGATGAGAACTATGCAAAGGAGAGAGAATGACAGAGGAAAAAGTCAGTAAAAAGAAAACGTGATAGTATAGAAAACAATGAAAGTGTATAAATAAAATAAATTCATAATTATTACCAATACATCAAACTTGTACCTTCAAGAAGAAAATTTGTCATAAAATATTCTGTCTGAGTCAAGCATACAAACAAATTTGTGACAAGATTTTTTTCTTTTTTTTTTTTTTTACTAAATGAGGCAAACAGATGAATTTGCAATACAGAGACTAGTTCTTCTCAAAGGTGAGCAAGTTTGGCTTACAAAAGTTTCATATCAAAGCAACATAAAGGAGAATCATCATGCAGAGTCCAAGGTCAGAGCTTGTAGCAGAATTCCAGGTTCAAAGTTAGAGTTGTTAAGGTGCATGAGTCATGATGCACAGAGTGGGAGTTAACCGATGGTTGTCCACAATGGATAGTTAGAAGTAGCCCTTGGTATAGCTTATTTAGTGAGGTGGGACTCCTGTGTGAGCAGTTATGCTCTACTCTCTTTGCAGGCTCCTAGGCTTTTGTACTGGGAGGAGGCAATAATTCCCTACCTTCATTTTCAGAGAGCAACAGCCACTGTGGCTGTTGATAACTGGCTTGTGCAACTTCCTCTGCTGCTCAGAGGATCAGTGATGGTGCATTAACTGGTTGCTCATTGTGTATTGGTTCTTTTGGAAATAGTTCTGGCTACTCAGTGTTGGTCTCCTCTTCTTATTACAAGTCAGAGCCCACCATGATAGAAAAAATAAAAGTAAAGAATGTGATTCAACTTCCAGTTTATACTTTCAGCCTTTCAACCTGTCATGCCACTGATGGAGACTGACTCCGAAGGAGAGGAGGAACAGCCAACAGGGAGTGGAAGGGTGGCTCCAGAGGTTGTGGAGGAGGCTGGAAAAGGGCAGAGGCTGGCTGACCAGTCAGAAGAGGACCCAGGCCCATCCACTCTCCATCCTAGGACTCACAGGGAGGAGAGGATAAGGGAGAGATGTGGTCTACTTGGGAGGAGAGGGCTTTGATCATCTTCATGGGCTGCAGCTATGACAACTGAATAAGAGGACAGACCTGCATATGGGCGAACGCTGGAAACAAAGCTTGGAAATATCTCTAGTTTATGGTTCCTGTCTGAACCATTGGCGTCCTTCCCAGTGTGTTGTGTTATCTGTGAACATCCTCCAGCCCTTATCTTGCCTGGTTTGTGTTACTTTTTTTTCCTTCTTCTTGTAACTATTTGTGTGGGAGTTTTTTGTCTTCCATCAAGGATATTCAGAGCTTGGAAGCAAAGTGAAGGAATAAAAAGCACGTCATCTGTTTTCTGTGACTGTTTGTTTTGTATCTCCCCCCCCTCCCCCCGGGTCATCACACAACCAGCTTTTTCTTAAGTATGATTACCCTGTTATCTGTAGCAGAATATCTATGCAGTAGTTGATCAATGTGAGAAAGTTCATTTTCATGTTTCTTGTTTTGTTCTTCCAGTTCCGTAAATTAGTCTTTTAAAAGATTAGTCTATTCTGGTTTCCTTCTTATCAAGGTAAACTTCATCTCTTGATTTCAGTCATGATTTCTTTCAGGTAAGTATATATAAATTGCTGTCTAAATGTATCCATGCAACAGTAATCCTTTCCCTAGCTTTTTCAGTCACAACAGGTATGGATATTTGAAGGAACACCTAAAGGCTTTGCTGCTATGGAAACAGCATCCATTTATATCTGATATTTTTAGATATAGTCTCTGTCTTTCTAGAAATATCTCACAAGGAGCTGCTTTTTCAATGCCAAGGGAAAAGAAGCAAATACTGATATCTATATTTTTAAATGTTATCCCACAAAGGTTATTTCAAAATTCCATAGACAGAACTGTATCTCCAAAGTTTTGGTTTTGGGGCCTTTGTCTTTTAAAAATAATATTATTAATATTGTTTGGTTTAGCTCGGAACCATACACCTAAGACAGCAGTGTCTTGTACTTATTGATAAATGGATGAGTTTTAGGATAAGTTAAGTTTGATGTTCAGGATTTATCTAGCCCCAGTAACTTATTTCCTTGAGCTAAAATTAAGTAATGTTGGGTAGTCCTTTGGAAAATTGATTTTCAAGATGATTCCGGTCTTTTTGAAAGTTTAAATTGAAACTAATGATGGTGAGAAAAAGGATTCTCTTTTTCAGCCATGTTCAATCACTACGTTTTCCAGTCATGTTTAAAAGCTTCAGGCAGATTTCTCAAATGCTATAATGGGCCATCTTCTTTGAAATCACCTATTTCTTACCGACAGACCTGTTGAAACCAGTGCTGATAGAAGATAGGCAGAATGGCTCTGAATGCACCTGGATAAGAAAAGACAAAAAATAATGACTTAGGCATTCCTATTGATTTACATGCTAGTATGATGTAATTTAATGATGATCAGAGCCTTGATGGCACAATAGTTAGAGTACAGTACTACAAACTACTTCTGCTGACAGCTAGTTGCCTGCAATTTGGCAGATTGAATCCTACCAGACTCAGCCTTCCATCCTTCTAAGGTGGGTAACATGATGACTCAGATTGTTGGGGGCAATATGCTGACTCTGTAAACTGCTTAGAGAGGGCTGTAAAGCACTGTGAAGTGGTATATAAATCTAAGTGCTGTTGCTATCAGGACACATTGCATAAAGAAGGTACTTTTTCAACTGACAGAATTTGAGCAATCATTTCAGCTCTTTATATGCTCTATCAGCACTGGTTTCTTATCCAGGTGCATTCAGAACTATTCTGCCTATCTTCTATCAGCACTGGTTTCAACTGGTCTGTCGGTAAGAAATAGGTGATTTCAAAGAAAATGGCCCATTATAGCATTTGAGAAATCTGCCTGAAGCTTTTAAACATGACTGGAAAACATAGTGATTGAACATGGTTGAAAAAGAGAATCCTTTTTCTCACCATCATTAGTTTCAATTTAAACTTTCACAAAGACCGGAATCATCTTGAAATGGAATCATCTCAGCTCTTTATATTTATATTTCCACTGTACATTAAACAATACATTTTATCAACCTTTTCTATGGTAGATGAGTAATGACTTTTTTCATAGGTCAGTTTTATTCCCTATTTACATCTGTGTGATAGCAGGGGGAGGTCATGTGCAAGTGTATGTTGTGATCAATATGCAAATCATATCTTTTTCCCAATGACATTATGAGATAAATAATCAAAAGAGAGTCACTGATTCAGGACCAATTTATATATGATCTAAGTAAATGGTACTCCACTTCAGTATTTTGAAAATAAAATAAAATTGTGGTGTAATGTAGTCTGGATTACCAGGAGGGAGGGAGTGCAATCCAGAAGTGCAAAGACAGGAAACTTTGTATGGGAGAAAGAGAGTCAACACAGCTCCTCCCTTGGAGTTCTCAGAATATGTGTCTAGTAATGCAAGTAGTCAGTTTTAGTTTGGTAAGATTTCTGTCTGTGGATGAGATAAAGAAAATGTGGGAATAAGAATTTGGCTTGGGCTTGGGTAATGATTAATCTAATGCTTTATACATACATGCTTGTTTAAAGGTCACTGAGATAGTGCAAGGAAATTTCACAATGAGAATGGCAAGAACAAACACAAGGATTAAGGAAGCAGCTCAGATGACTGTAAATAAGTCTGTACTATATCTAATTATTGTAACCCATCATGTGATTATGCTTGCTAGGTTTACCATGTACAAAAATTTCAATAAAAGGGAGTGCTGGATTTTACTCTGGGGTCTCATCCCGAGAACACTTGCTTGTGTCTCATCTTTCCATGAGAGACCACCACAAGTGGTGACCCTGACATGATCCACAGCATGTGGTACATGTCCGGACCTCCGTGTTTCCTTGCCTGGAATAGGTAAAGTAAGTACTTAACTATTGCTGGACAATAGGATTTTTCAGGGAACATGGGGGGAAAACTTTCTCAGCCACAGGAACATCATGTTAATGAGCTGCTGAAGTTAGTCAGGACAAATTTCCTTATCTTTAAATCCTCAGCAGCGGAGCATATAGTTCTTTCAAAAGATAATGTGAAAAGGCTGCTGCAAGAGATCTGGCAGCAATGCCCCTGGTACTCAGAGAGGGGCTCTTTAAAATTAGACACCTGGAGGAGAATTGGAACTATCCTTCATGAGGAACCATGGGCAACAGCTGAATTTTTGACATATTGGAAAGTTGTTATCACTGCTTTAGAGACCCAGCAACAACCTCTTTTAAAACCTTTAGTAGAACCTCCTCCTTATAAAGGAATTGTGTTGCACCCTCCGACTCCAAAACTGGAGTATGTTTCCTCACCCCCAGCAGCACCTACGCCTGTGGAGGAGAAAACCCAGCCACAAATGGGAAAAGTTCAAGCAATGATGCATCAGGCTTTCAATGAGGGGAAATTAGAGCCTGATGAGATTCCCCAGATAAATTTGTTTCCAGTTAATAGGCAAGTGGATGCTCAAGGCAACCTGCAAGCGGAATGGGTTCCGATTCCGTTGGCAGTATTTAGCGAAATCATGAAAGCCGTTAAAGATTACGGTATTCAAAGTCCTTTTACAAAGGGTCTCCTGACAAGTTTGGCTACCTCATCCTTGATTCCTAATGACTGGAAAGATTTAATGAGAATGATATTGAGCTCTACTCAGTATGTGGTTTTTGATTCAGAGTACCAGAGGGAAGCTATCACTAGGGGACGGAATTCGGGGGGGGGGGGGCTGTATATGCCAGACCAAATCTATGGGGCAAGCTTGTTTGAATCCACTGCTGATCAAGCTACTAATTTGCCTAATCACGTATTTCCCATGGTTATGACGGCTGTCCTTGGGGCATTGTCCCACATCCAGGATGTGGGAACCCCGGCACGGTCTTTTTCTCAAATTAAGCAAACAGCATCTGAGTCGTATAATGATTTTGTGGAAAGGCTACAATTGGCTATTACCCGGCAAATCTCTAATGAGGAAGTGGCAAAGGAACTTTTGCTGAAATTGGCAGTCGAAAATGCAAACACTGACTGCAAGCGTATCTTACAGCCTTTGGTGGCTACAGGTGAGGTTACTCTGGCTGATCTGTTAAAGGCATGTGCAGTGGTGGGTTCTCAGGCTTACAACATGGAGACTTTGGCTATGACATTACAAAAAGGGATGAAACCTATGGGGAACTGTTTTAATTGTGGGAAGTCTGGCCATTTTAAAGCCCAGTGCCGAGCCCCTGGGGGGGATGGCGTTTAACAAAAACAAAAATAAGGACGTCCGCTCGAAGTTGGTCTGTCCAAAATGCAAAAAAAGTTTTTTATTGGGCAAATCAATGTCGCTCTGATCAGAACCAAAATTCGGGAAACTAAATTTGGGGCGTGCAGCTAGCCCCGCTCCCAAGGCTGTCACAAAAGCATCGCCTGCAACTACCGGGAGTGCAGGTTTGGTTTTAAAAATGTTGCACTCAATTGATGTGACTTTTCCTAATCAAGTGAACATAGAGGACACTCATTTGCATGGGCCACTGCCAGAAAAAACAGTGGGATTGGTACTTCCCAGGTCTCCTGCATCAAAAAAAGGGTTCTTTGTTATTCCAGGGGTTATTGATCAAGATTATAAAGGGGTTATTAAGGTACAATTGTACACTGATACTCCTGCATCATTAATGGCCGGTGACTCTATTGCCCAGTTATTATTGCTACCATACATTCCCATGAATCCTTTAATTGGGATCCCACGAACTGGCAGTTTTGGGTCCACTGAAATGGCCAGTTCTCCAGTTGCTGCAGAATTGCTAGCACTGACAAAAATGTTGACTACAGACCAACCTAAAATGACAATTGAAATTCAGGGAAAATCATTTTCTGGGCTTATAGATTCTGGAGCAGATGTCTCTGTGATACGCCAAAAGGAATGGCCAAATGAATGGGTGCTTGAGGGCTCTCCGGCTGTTCGTAGAATAGGTGGTATGCAGTTTGCAAGAAGTAGTGTACATTGGTTGACGGCATTGCATAGAGCAACTGGCGAAACCGCAAGGATTCAACCTCTTGTGTTGCCCCTGCATATAAACTTGTGGGGTAGAGATTTACTGTCACAGTTCCGCACAAAAATTGTTATTGGATAATGGAAAAGTTACAATTGTTAACCTCTCAGCCAGTTTGGATTGACCAATGGCCACTTCCACAGGAAAAGCTTGTAGCTTTACATCAATTGGTAGCTGAGCAGCTACAATTAGGCCACATTGAGCCAACTTCTAGTCCGTATAACACTCCGGTGTTTGTTATCAAAAAGAAAAATGGAAAATGAAGATTTTTACATGATTTGAGAGCTGTCAATGCCATCCTTCAACCAATGGGAGAGTTACAATGTGGCTTGCCTAACCCGAACCTGATCCCGCACAATTGGGATCTAGTTGTAGTAGATTCACGGGATTGCTTCTTTTCTATCCCTTTGCATGCAATTATTTGCCTTTACTGTACCTGAGTTGAATAACAATGCACCTACCTTTCGTTACCAATGGAAGGTTTTGCCACAAGGAATGCTAAACAGTCCAACGATGTGCCAGTCATATGTTCGAATGGCTCTGGCTCCGTTCAGAACCTCCAATCCTGGGTGGAAGGTTTACCATTATATGGATGATATTTTAATTGCAGCTCCCGGCCCACCGGGAATGGTTAAGGCAGCGTTACCTTGCTTTAAAGAGGTATTATTGTGATTTGGACTTCATATTGCCCCAGAAAAAATTCAAAGTCAAACGCCGTATGCCTACCTAGGGCATAAGGTCCTTGCAACCTATGCTCATCCGGTCATTCCAGAAATCAAAATTGAGGAAAAGATTTCTCTAATAAAATTACAACAAATACTAGGAACAATTAACTGGGTTAGGCCCTACCTGGGGTTAACTACAGCGGTACTCCAGCCCTTGTTCTTGGCCCTAAAGGGTTCCACGAGGCTGGATTCTGCAGAACAAAGGGAGGTACTGGCACACGTAAATGCGGCTTTAACACAGCGTTGGGTTAATCGATGCATTCCCGATACCCCATTTCCATTGGCAATTTTACAAACTCCAGCCTTGCCTATGGCAGCTTTATTTCAATTACATGAGGCGCAGGTTTATATCACTGAATGGTTGCATTTGCAAAATACTCCCAGAAAAACAGTTTCTACTATGGTTATGCTTTATAGTGAGTTAATCATCAAAGGCCGGTATCGCAGTATGCATTTATATGGCATAGATCTAGTTCAGTTATTTTTACCTATCTCCCTCACTTTGTGGGAAACTTGGTATAGTCAATCCATTGAATTGCAGATTGCTCTTAAAAATTGGCCAGGGAAGATTTCTTGCCATACCCCCAGTGACCCCCATTTCCAGTTGCTTCGAAATGTATCTGTAAATTTTAATTCAATTATTGCTAAGCAGCCAGTTGAGGGCGTGATCATTTATGCAGATGGTGGTAAGACCTACGGCGCTTGTGCATGGAGACAGGAAGGGATATGGAAAACAAAGATTACCCGTCCTCAGCAATCAGCACAAAGGGCTAAATTAGCTGCTGCTATTTTGGCCTTACAGGAATTTGCACAAGAACCGCTAAATCTAATTGTGGATTCTCTTTACGTTTATCAATTGATACTTAACATTGAATTTGCTTATCTTTCCCATCTGTTGATGCTAATCTTATGAGTTTGTTTTTAGCCCTACAAAGCTGTCTTCACTCTCACATACATTCTTTTCATGTCGCACATATTCGCAGCCACCAGCCACTTCCCGGGGAGCTGCAGGAAGGAATGACGTGGCTGATGCGGCCACTTTGGCCATGTCCTGTCTCTCACTTTTCCCTGTTACTCCGTGGGACTCACATAGCTATTTTCATCAAAATGCCAAAACTCTTTGCAAACAATTCAGGCTCACTGCTGCAGAAGCAGCAGCTATTATCCAGCAATGTCCTAGTTGCAGTGCCCAATCCAGTGCTCTTCCTCAAGGAGTAAATCCTCGGGGACATCTGCTTGTCAGTTATGGCAGATGGATGTCACACAACACCCTCCTTTCAAACCATGGCACCATCTGCATGTCACCATTGATACCTATTCAGGATTTATTATGGCAACACCTCAATGAGGAGAGGCTACAAAACATGTAGTCAACCATTGTCTCCGTACCTTCACACATGTACGGCCACCAATGGAGATAAAAACCGATAATGGCCTTGCTTACGTCAGCACCGCCTTTGTGGAATTTTGTCATCGATGGTCAATTATACATAAAGTTGGCATTCCCTATAACTCCACTGGTCAGGCCATTGTGGAACGAGAGAATCAGACACTCAAACAAGCACTCATCCATATAAAAACAAAAACGGGGAAAGTGGATGGATATGGTTTGCCTTACATACAAAACATTCTTAATATTACCTTATATACTTTAAATTTTCTAAACATGACCTGATCTCCTGCTGCTAGGGCAGCCAGTAGGCATTTTGCTTCCTCCCCTTCTGCAGGAGCTCCAAGATCGAAAGTTCGGTATAGGAGACTGCCAGATCCAACGTGGAGAGGACCTGTCCCGCTGATAACTTGGGGCCGAGGATACGCTGCCATTGAAGATGAGGGGACAGTTGTTTGGGTTCCTGCTCGCTGTGTGTGTCCTTATCATCAGCCAAAGGGGCAAGGGGGTGGATTTGGGAGAATGGAAAAGAAACACGTTGATCCAGGACATGGAGAAGATAGCAAACCTTCATAACAAAACTGATTGTTGGATATGTATGCACATGCCAACTCACAAAACATCAGGGCTTCCAATGTTACCTCTGGCTGAAGGCGACTGGTATAAGGGACAATGCTATGGTTGTTCGGGGATGTGGTCTAGCAGTTGGACTCCAAGTAACATAACTACCTTATACCTTGGAAGCTGCATCCAAGAGGTGGCGGGTATCTGTTGGACCCACAATGAGACAGTAGAGAATATGACTTACTTGGGAGCATATCCGTTTTGCAACAAAACAATTGTTATTGGCAATGGAAGTCGGGTTTATCCGGATGACATGAAAACTAAAAATCTTACTTACTTTGTACATAACATTTCTCGATTTGATATCACATCTTGGATCAATGAAAATGGGTGTCCACATATTCCTGCCACATGTTGTCCCACTACGAAAGAAAACCAGTTGTCTAAATGTGCGAATGGGACTAAAGCACCATCGTCCACTTATTTGACTATGTTAATGGTGTCCTTTGCAAAATTAATCTATGTTGAGCCAGGTAAGGTTGGTCATCTCCTGGGAGCAAATTTATGGTTGCTGTGTGGCCGGATGGCCTATGATCGCACGCCAGCACGGTGGAAAGGGGTCTGCACCTTTGGGAAAGTAATCCCATCTCATATCATTTCAAAATCTTTGGGGACTGCTCATATCCGCAATGCGTGATCTGCAACGGAAGTAAATTCTGTTTTGACCCATGACTACTGGACACAAATATTAAGGGGAGTTATTCCCCCTTTAGGAGTCATGATAAACTATAGAGATTTGCATCATTTAAACAATTGGACAATGACTATGTTTAATGACACCATTAAAACGCTAAGGCTGTTTGAAGAAGAGCAAGGCAAAATTCGTGACTTTGTCCTGCAAATCAGATATGTGGTGGATACAATTCTGGCTGCACAAGGGGGAGTTTTCGCTGTGATTCATACGCATTGTTGCATGTATATCTCTGATTATTTTCCAAACATTACCGCTACTATACAACATATGGAACAAAACTTGAAGGAGAATCCATTACAATCAGAGGGTGAGGGACTGGACGTGTGGTCTGCACTTTGGTCCTAGTTGCCGAATGGTTCATGGATTCATCACCTAATTGTTGGAGTGATATTGCTTATTATACTTTCTCTCTGTGCATGCTGTTATATCCAATGTCTCCCTGGACTTTTAGGAATGTGTTGGGTGAAGCCTCCGGAAGGAGAACTGCTATTGCAGATGGTGCAAAGCTACCGAGGCATCTGCGATCATCAAAAAACTAAAACAAGGGAGATGGGGAATAAGACTTTAGCTTGGGCTTGGGTAATGATTAATCTAATGCTTTATACATACATGCTTGTTTAAAGGTCACTGAGATAGTGCAAGGAAATTTCACAATGAGAATGGCAAGAACAAACACAAGGATTAAGGAAGCAGCTCAGATGACTGTAAATAAGTCTGTACTATATCTAATTATTGTAACCCATCATGTGATTATGCTTGCTATGTTTACCATGTACAAAAATCTCAATAAAAGGGAGTGCTGGATTTTACTCTGGGCTCTCATCCCAAGAACACTTGCTTGTGTCTCATCTTTTCATGAGAGACCATCACAGAAAATTGCTTAGAAGAATCCCAATGTGTCTTTGTTGAGTTTTGGAGCCTGACACAAATTGTCTTTCACAATCAAGGCATGGTCAACATCATGAGCTTCACAAGTGAAAACAACTTCCTGGGCAAGAACAGAGGGTAAACATCAGTAGCAGTAACCCTTATTATATGGCTGGATTACAGCTACAAAAATATTCAGATAGTGATGATCAGAGACAAAAGGAAATTTGAGGTGCAAAGATAGGTATATCACAGGTGTATTAAATCATGAAGAAAAGCAAAGTAGAAATATCAAGACACAACATGGAAATCTTGAGGCTCAGCAAGATGAAATGGACTAGAATTGGTGACTTCATATCAGAGGACCTATGACCTGTAAAGATCCCTAGTGATGCTGTGGTTAGAATGCAGTATTGCAGGTGAACTCTGCCTACAGCCTGGAGTTTGATCTTGATGGAGTTCAAGGTTGATTCAACCTTTCATTGTTCCAAGGTTGTTCAAATGATGATCCAGATTGTTGGGGCCACATGCTGATATTGTGAGAGTGCTGTCAAGCACTATGGGCAATATATGTGCCTATTGCTATTACCTTTAACAGTTTGTCAATTCAGCACCAGGAGTATCACATTGTAAACTCAATTCATCCCAAAGCAACTGTTAAAATGTTGGATTAAGAGGTACAGGTTCTAATGTGTATACATGTATCTGACCTCTTTGTAACTTTCAGCATAACGAAGATGACAGCCAACAGTTTCTGAACATTCTGAGATATCCCTAAATATGGGGGAAATGTTGAATTTATTCATCTAAAAGTCATAATCCTATACAAATAACCAATAATGTTCTTTAAATGTCAATTTAAAATACCATACATTTAGAATCATCCAAATTCTAATTGGATAATTGCAGTACTAATGGTATTCACATTTTTAAAACCTGTAATGCATTTGGACCAAATTGAATAGAATAACATTCTGCAGTTTTACTTCTCCTCTTCCTCCTCCTTCTTCACCTCAAATGATTTAAATAACTTGATTGATAGAATGCTGATACTTCTAGTACAGCATGGAAAGAAAAGGGAAGGAGACAGAAAGGGGGGGGGGGAGAGAGAGAGTTTACTAGTTAATTAATCAATGAATCATGAGAAGGAGCAAAACTGTACATTTGTCCTACACATTTGTAATAACTTCTAAATATATCTTGCAGCCTTTAATCCTGGAAACACACTTCATTATAAATAAAATGAAAAGCAAGTCCTGGTCATGATAAACAGATGACAAATACACAACAAGTTTCTAATTATTTTAGCTTCTTGGTTTGAAGTTTTGTATGAAAGGATTCCACCAGCAAGCCATACATTGTAGCACAAAATCCCCACAATATCCTCATTAAGAATGCAAGTCTAAATTATTGGTCTTTCTCTTGGAGGGCATTTGTGAGCCTGAAATGTTTTTCTTAAATTGTCAGTTTTAACAAAAATAGCTGTTAATAGCTGAAAGTGAACATGATAATATTTAACCAGAACATCCAAGGAAGAATTTACAGCTTGATCCTTATTTAGTTTATCAGCTAAAAGCTCATTAGAATCATTAGAAATGTTATCTTCATGGAGGGCGCCACACATACTGGCCACAATATTTTCCTGAAAATTATCAGGAATCTTCATTTCATGAAGCAGGATGCTTCATCAGATTGCTGGGAAAGCATCTCAAATCTGTTCACTGAATTGGCTGGATTCCTGGAGATTAAGTTTCAGCAACAGCTTTTGTAATGAGTAGCTCATTAATTTTAAACTGCTTTGTTCCTTTGGCTGATTTCAAGGTTGCAGGGCTGATTTTATGTCTTTATTTCTTGCCCATTGCAGCAGGCAGAGTAACAGATTAATAGGATAAATACAGTAAAGTATGGAAATAAAGTGAAATAGAATAAATCAAAGACACAGTAAAATAAAATAAACAGTTCCGAAAACTAAGGCAAAAAAGCAAATAAAATAAGCACCATGTGACGTTTATGAAGTTTCCCTCTTCCAACACCATAAATTATCACCATCTTGGGATCAAAAAAAAAAAAAAAAACTATGTGACTATAATGAAGATTATCTATTATTCTTATTTATATTTTCCATTGTTTCCTTTGTCAGCCAAGCACTCAACGAAGATGTCAGAGTATATCCTAAATGAAACAGCAGTTAACTATGATATAAGTTGGACTGATTTTTAAGAATAATTTACCAAGGACTGGTATAGTCCTAGAACATAATATATAGAATAATAAAGTTTGAAGGGACATTGAAGGTCTTCTAGTTCAAACCCCTGCTTGAGCAGGATATCCTATATCATTTCAGATAAATTGTTATCTAGTCTCTTTTTAAAAGTCTTGAGTGATGGATCACCCACAATGTCTGAAGGCCATTAGTTGATTGCTCTCACCATTAGGAATTTTTTCCTAAATTCTAAATTGCTTCTGTACTTGGTTAGTTACCATCCATTTATTCTTATCCTGGCTTCAGGAGCTTGGGAGAAAATGTTGAACCCCTCTTCTTCATGGCAGTCCTTTAGATTTTGGAACACATCTGTCATTTCTCCCATAGTCCTTCTTTTCACTGAACTAGACATACCTATTTTCTGTACACCTGTATGTTCTCTTCTTGAACCAAGAACACACAATCTTTCTGTTGATATCTTCCGAATTCCAAAATGGTATTCAGTGAATCAAATGGAAGCTACAACATGTTCCAGAATGTAATCCCACTGTTAACGCTCTTCTAGATATCACCATTGCATACAAAGTGTGCAATGATATTTTATCAGATATAATCTGATATTTTAAAAGATAATTTTTACAGCAGTATGATGTGGCTGCCAAAATATAAAAGTAATTTTATCTTACATTAGCAGAAATATAGATACAAAATCATGGGAAATAAGAGTTCTTTTCTGCATTGTTCAAATTCTGTTTCAGATCCTAGGTCCTACCCATCATCTTTCAAGATGGATTAAGAAAACATAGAACAGATGTAAGGAAGGATAACAAGAAGATTTGAAATGAAGAGTTTGAGGGAACTGATATATTTATTTATTTATTTATTTATTTATTTAATTTGGTTTGTCAGTTGCTTACAAGATAATAGATATAAGTAAAAACACAGTTATGAATACATGGATACATATAAGAAAAATAAAAGAAAAAATAGGACAGGTATGGTAGGCACATTGGTGCACTTACACATGCCCCCTATAGACCTCTTAGGAAAGGGGTGAGGTCAATAGTAGAAAGTCTAAGGTTAAAGTTTTTGGGGTTTGGGGAAGAAACCACAGAGTCAGGTAGAGTATTCCAGATGTAGACCACTCTGTTGCAGAAGTCGTATTTCCTGCAATCAAGTTTGGTGCAATTAACCTTGAGTTTGTATCTATTGTTTGCTCTTGTATTGTTATGGTTGAAACTGAAGTATTCTTTGACAGGTAGGACATTGCAATATATAATTTTATATACTATACTTAGATCGGACCGAAGGCGGCATAGTTTTAGTTTTCTAGGTCTAGAATTTCGAGTTTGGTGGCATAAGGTATTCTGCAATGAGTAGAGGAGTGAAAAACTCTTCTTGTGAAATATTTCTGGACTTTCTCAACTGTGTTAATATCAGATACATAATGTGGGTTCCAGACTGATGAGCTGTATTCGAGTATTGGTCTAGCAAATATTTTGTATGCTCCAGTTAGTAGTGTAATATTACCAGAGAAAAAGCTACATAAGATTAGGTTAATAACTCTTAATGCTTTTTTGGCTATGTAGTTACAGTGGGCTCTTGCACTTAGATCATCAGAGATGAGTAGTCCAAGATCCTTGACAGAGTTTGGATCATCAACAAGGTCTTGACTATTCAGCCTGTATTTTATTTTCTGATTTTTTTTTTGCCAATATGTAAGACAGAGCATTTATTTGTTGAGATTTGAAGTTGTCATTTGTTTGACCATTCTGAGACATAGCCGAGGTCTTTTTGAAGGGTAGCAGTATTGTCTGTGGTGCTGAATAGCTTTTCATCATCAGTGAAGAGAATGCAGTTGCTCTTAATATGATCACAGAGGTCATTTATGTAGAGTATGAAGAGAGTTGGTCCTAGAATACTGCCTTGGGGAACACCACTGTTGACAGGAACAGAATTTGATAGGACTCTCCCAATTTTGACCATTTGTTGTGTGTTTGACAGGAATTCTTCTGTCCAGTTATGCAGGTGTGCAGGGATACCATAAGATTTTAGTTTTAGGAGTAGTTTGTCATATCCCTCTGAATCAAAGGCTTTACAGAAGTCTATGTAAATTGCATCTGTTGCTTTGCCCTGGTTGAGTTGTATAGTCCATATGTTTTTACAGTGTAAGAGTTGCAGATTGCAGGACAGTTTTTTTTTTTTTTTGAAACCAAATTGTTTATTAGAGAATAGGTTGTTTGTTTCAAAGTGGAGGATAATGGATTGGTTAATAATTGATTCCATGACTTTACAGGTGACGCAGCATAAAGAGATTGGTCTGTAAATTTCAACTAGGCTGGGGTCTCCCTTTTTGAAGATGAGGATGACTATGGCTTGTGACCATAGTTTTGGCAAGGAGCTGGTCCTGAAAGATTTTTCAAAGATTATGCTTAGAGGTTCGACTATGGCAGTGGATAGCTTTTTTAAGAAGTAGGCACATATTCCATCTGGTCCAATAGATAGAGATGGTTTTAGATTGCGTAGTGCTTTTTCAACATTGTCTTTTGTGAAATCGATATGTATTAGATCATTGTAATTGTCTGTGGTTCAACTAGGAAATACTGAGCATGATCCATTGCTGTTTACAAATACTGAGCTAAAGAATGTGTTAAAGAGGTTGGCTTTAATAGTGTCATCGTTGCAGTCTTTACCATTAGGTCCTTTCAGGGTTGGGATGGACCTTGAATCTTTTAGTTTGTTGTTTACAAAATTGTAGGAAGCACGGGTGGAATTGGTGCGAGAAGGTTGTTCTTGTTTAATGTGATAATTGGTAATTCAGTTTTTATCTGGTGGCATAAATTTTTGTATTGGCTTTTGAAGTTGGCAACATGACCAGATTTGTTTTTCTGCCAAAGTGATCTCTTTTTGGTTTGAAGCTTCCTTATTGTTATGGGTAATCTGTTTTTTCTGGTTTTGGGAGTTGTTATTGGTACATATAGTTTGATGACTCTTTTGACTTCAAGTAAAAATATGTTGTAATGGTCTTCAACAATATTGCATCCAGTGAATAGAAATTGCCAATCAAGGGATGAGAGATCGTTGTCTATAAGATCATAGTTGCCTTTTTTGAAGTTATAATTGGGAATCACATCATTGTGTTGATTTTTGTGTTGATGTATGCTGAGACAAAAGTCAATCATGCTGTGGTCACTGTTGGAAAAGGGTTCTTTAATTTGTATTCCATAAATTGAATTCAAAATATTTAGCCTTGAGAATATAATAACACTCTTATTTGTCAAAAGATGTTGCATGGAAAATTACAATCTGTCCTACGTCATTGGAATAACATCTAAATTACAAGAACATTAATTGAGCTTGATTAAAATTAAGAAAAGGCTTATCAATATAAAAGTGGTTGGCAGCAGAATCAATGCTGAAGAGCCATAGTAGCACAGTGGTTAGAATACAGTACTGCTTGTTGCACACTGCCAGGAGTTCAATTCTGATCAGCTCAAGGTTGTATCAGCCATCCATCTTTCCAAGCTCAGTAAAATGAGAGCTCAGGCTGTTGGGAGCAATATGTTCACTCTGTAAAAACCACTTAGAGAAGGCTGTAAAGATTAAAAAACAGTAGATAAGTCTAAGTGCTATTGTTAAGTGCTATCTTTCAAAAAAAAAGTGATGAATTCTATTTTCTTAAATATATTTATCAAGATAATGGATGGTTGTCTGTTCTTGGAATGCTATAATTTGGATTATCCCAAAGATGCTTTTTCGAGAGGCAATTGGACTTTCTTGTTTTTCTTTGAAGATATTTCTATGTCTTTTTATCCAAGAAGCCTCTTCAGCTCTAACTGAATGGACGGATTTATATTCCTTGCAGACAGCTGGTCATTTGCATTCTTTTAGAGAGTCATTGAAGCCACTTGGAGATATCTTCAGGTCTGTGTCCTCAGGTCTTTGCCTCAGGGTCATCTGAGTAGTGTCAGGTTCTTGAATGATTACAGAGGGATATTTTAAAGAGGGAAGGGGATAAAAATTGGAGCAAAAAATGGAGAAGAAAAATGAAGGAAAAAAGAAACAATAAGAGAAAGGACCAGAAAATAAGGAGATATGGAAACTGTAAAAAACTGAAAAGAAATTGTTTAGTCAAGAGACATAAAGATAATGGATAGATTAGGATTAAAAAGGGAAATTCTGCAAGGCAATGTGGTGCAATATAATGACATTTGAAGTAATAAATTATCTAGCAGATAGAAAAGTATGGATTCTCAAAATGAAAAGATTGGAACTGATGTTTCTTTGTTCCTAGACTACTTAATATTGTTAAATTATATACACAGATAAATGGAATAAATGTGGGAAAGAGAAAGTATGATAAATATGCTAAATATGTTTAATAAATTGAAGAATATAGTTAAAATGAATTATGAGGATTGCTACAAAAATACTAAATATCAATTTTGTATGATTAATTGAATAGATTGATTCATTTGAAATTATAAATGATTTAATGTAATTGAAGGGGAAAATACCACATGGAATCTGGCCTTAAATGTACATGTGTTAAGTAATTTATTAGGAAATTATTTTTACTAATTCTCAAGGTAATAATTAAAAAGTGAATTGTGATAAATTACTATTATGAATTAAAGGGGAGTTAACTAAATGATGTATAAGATAAAGGGGTGGTACACTCAAATTAGTAATCAAAGGGGAAACTTTTTGAATTATTAGAATTAAGATGGAACTTTTGGAATAATGAAATAGGAATATGTGATGAAATTGCAAATGTGACAGATTAAAATATAAAATATAATGAAGATGAAGATATGAGAACTATTTAAAATAAAAAGAAATAAGTTAAGAAAAGAATAGAAAATATATAAAATAATTTTGAAGAATATCTGAGAAAATTTATAGACAAATATGAAATGTAATGATATGATATGAAACTAAATGTAAAAGATGAATATGTAACTAAGATCATGTTTGTATGGAAATATAAAAACGAGATGTTTTTCAAATATAAAAAAATTAAAAAATATTTACAAAAAAGAAAAAAATCTGACGCTCTATTTAAAAAGAAAAGGGAAACCAGCTATAAAGATATATTTACAAACACTGTTCCATTCTTTCTTTGCAATATTTCCTTTCTTATTTATAGTTGATTTCTTTTTCTGCAAATTGCCCACTTCTGACAACTTTGAAATTTGAAAATCACAATCAAAGCACAGGGGTACTTTTTTTTACAGGTTCTCAGACACACGACTGACATAAATAGTGGAAATACTTCCACTGTTTACTCCTGGAAGGAAGGAGAGACAGATAACAGACAGACCAACAGACAGACAGGGAAGCCTATAAGATTGAACCTCTTCACTTCTCCAGTATTACCAAGTCTGGTATGCATGGCTGAACATGATCCTCATATTGGAGGATTCTTTAACATGGAGAATAAGGACACAATTCAGTAAATAAGAATTACTTTGTGGAAAGATTCAAACACCAGCCAAGGTTTGCATTTAAAAGGGTAAAGGGGTAAATTATCAACCAGCATGGTTTGCATTTAAAATGTACTCAAATAGATGGCATTAGCTATTAAGTGAGATGAAGTAAAACAGTACTGCAATGTGAAAAAAAAGGACATTAAGAATGCTGATTGGAGTCCACTAAGATAATAAATTGAGCGATTTGATATACTGTTGGGGATGGTTAAAGAGAACATTTTAAAATAACCTAATGTGCTGTTTACATGTTTAGCCCTATCCAGCAAAATAAAATTTAATCTAGGTTTTACATTCAGGAAGAAAAACCAAAAGTACAAGTGCAGATTAGATGAAACCTGGCTCAAAAACAATAACCGTGAGAGACTCCTAGTGAATGATCAATTAAATATAAGCCAGCATTGTATGGCAACAGCCATAAAAGCTAATACAGTCATTGGTTGTATAAACAGAGGCATAGAATCAAAACCATGTGAGGTATTAAGATGACCAACTTTTTTACAATGAGAAGGAGGACACAAATAAATTGAAGAAAAAAAACAAAGCCACTTGCGTGTGGCACATTCTCTCAAAACAATTCTCCTGTGTGGAGTGCATGCATGTCATAACTGCATCTCACCGCACTATACCAAGCCTTGACAAATCCTCATGTCAAATACAAATACGTCACATCACACACAACAGATCAGCTTGGCATCAATCAAATACGGAGATTTACAGATTGGTCTTCAAATATCAAAAAGGAGGACATCTGGGACAGAACAAGAGAGGACAGAACTTACAAAAGAAGGACTGTCCTCACTAAAGGAGGACGGTTGGTCACCTTAGCAAGTATTCCTAACTTTCTAAAGCCTTAGTAAGGCCATACCTGGAATACTGTATCCAGTTTTGGTCACCACATTACAAAAAAACTGCAAAACATTTGGAAAAAGTGCAAAGAAGAGCAACTAAGATAATTAAGGGCCTGGAGACTAAAATATATGGTTGCAGGATTTGGGTTTAGCTACTCTAGAGAAAAAAAGACTGGGAGGAGGACATGATAGCAATATTGCAGTGGAATATTCCAGCAATATTTGAGAGGTTGCCACCCTCTCCAGACAAACAAAGTTGTAAAAAGCAATGTCAGGGTTCCAGCAGTTACTCCAATTAAATCATGAGCCTTGAGCCACACTCCCAAAACTAAAGAGGATTTATTTGCCGATAACATTATACTTCCAGGCACTAATCTGTGCGTAGCCAACTCAGAGATATACAATTCACTGTCACCCTTAATTCCTGCTTTTCCTCCACCCCTCTGGTGGGAGGAATGATACACCTGTGGGTGTATCATCCAATGAAAAAAACGCCCATAACCAAAAGTCATCAACCATGCTCTTCAATTAGATTCTTTTCACAGCAGAAACTTCAGAAGAAAATATGAATGGAATGTACTTTCAATTTACCCTGTGGCCTTCTCTTTGAAACTCCCCTTCCCCCCGAGTTACAAAGGTTTTTACTATCGGTTCTGTGGGTGTGGCTTGGTGGGCGTGGCTGGGGAAGGATATTGTAAAATGTCTATTCCCATCCCATTCCAGGGGAAAGATATTGTAAAATCCCATTCCCTCTCCACCCCACTAACCTGCTTTCCAGCTCCATTCTCCTGTGCAGGGCAACAAAAGAAGACCCAGCCAATCAGCTGGGACTCAGGAAGCAGAGAATAGATGGGGCAGGGCCAGTCAGAGGTGATATTTGCTGGTTCTCTGAACTACTCAAAATTTCCACTATCAGTTCTCCAGAACTGGTCAGAACCTGCTGAATACCACCTCTGCCTTTAACCCAGAAATTTAGGGTGTAAGCATAAGAGTTAGTTTCACACATTGCAAACAGGTGATTTTTATGAGTCAATTCATAAACATTTTGTATACATGTTTTATAGTTGACAAGAAAATTTAAAAACCTTATATCTAGACTCGTGTTAGTGCCAAAATACCACTTTTTTTTTCAGATTTATTTAAAAATCTATATTTTTATATAGATTTTCCCCCTAATACATCATTATTTTTAACATAACTGTGCATACAATGAATTGTAAGAGATGAGTAAAGCTTTATACCTAATTTTTTTAAAAAATACCTAGCCATATGCTACACACATACATGCATCTCAAAATATACAGAAAAACTTTGATCTTGCAGATTGAATATGCAATGGAGAAAGTTTTAATTTAGACTCTATCTATCTATCTATCTATCTATCAATCTATCTATCTATCTATCATCTATTTATCGATTTAATCAAATTCATTTGCTGCCCACCTCATTGTTCAGGCAACTCTGAGTGGGTTACTTCAAAGAAAATAAACCCTCAATGATTATAAATATTTTAAAAATTGGATTAAAAATTTTTAAAAAACAAAGGTTTGGAGGGTAGAGGTGAGGTGCCTTCTCTGTTCGTGTACCAACCAACTCCAGCCAATAGCTTCTCCTTCAGGATCCCATGTCAGCTGGCATAGCCAGGTTTCACAGCCTTTCCTAAATACTAAAAGAAAGGGGACTGATTTTACTTCCTGTGGTGGATGTTTTAAAGGGCAGGAGCCATGGCAGAAATGGCTCTTCTCGTGGATCCCACCAGGCAAAATTCCTGGGCTGATGGCATTGCACTAGACCCCTTCTGTTGTGGACTAAGCCAACGCATCAGTAACAACTCTAAATAGCTTTACTTTGCAGCAGGCTCGTAATCCTGCACTTCTCATTGGCCCGTGAATAGCGAGTCGTGATTGGTCGTTTCTGGCCAGTCTGATTGGCTGTTAATAGGCCTCTCTGATTGGATGCTTGTGAGAGCGGTAAACTCAAATCATTGGTTGTTTTGACAGCAGCCAGCTCTATAAAAGAGCTGCTGCTGCCCAAATATTTGCTCTATTCTTATTTCACAATAAAGAGTTGAATCACCGTTCGATGTCTCGTCTCCGTTCCTTGCGCCCATGCTCAGGACATAACACTGGCGACGAAGGTGGGATGCGGAGACTATAGAGCTGACTAAGTATCGAACAAGACAGGCACCTGGCTGAAGAGCGCACGCAACAAACAGCAAAATGACCAGCGGCGCCATACCACCCGCTCCGTTTGACCCAGCAACCGAAGACTGGGACCCATATATAGATCATTTCCAGATGTTCCTAGAGACCAACAATTTAAAAGATGCTATGCCTGGCAAGAAATGAGTGGTGTTCCTGACTCACTGCAGCCCTGCTGTTTTCAAAATGGCTAAAGCACTTGCCAAACCGGTGGAAGTGAAGACCATGGATTGGGATAACCTCGCGCCGATCCTCTGGGCCCATTACGCACCCGCAGTACCTACACTGATACGAAGACACGAGTTTTACCAGAGGGACCAACAGAAGAACGAGAGCATTGGGGACTTTGTAGCTGACCTCCAGAAGCCTTTGTGGTTTTGCAAACCTCGAGGAAGCCCTGAGAGACCACATAGTTCTGGGATTAGATGCACCCACAGTACAGAGTAAACGAATGGCGAAAGGAGACATCAACCTTGCAGATGTCATCACCGATGCTACTGCTGCAGAAGCAACCAGGAAGTCAGCCGCTCGAATGCACCGAGTGAACACACTGCATCACCAACTCACTAACGATAGCCCGCTCACCGCTGAGAAGCATGCTATTACCACCCACCATGAAGACCTCAAGTCATCCTCAGACAGTGAGGAAGAGAAGGTCAACCGGCTCCACTCGGAATGAGAGCAAAGGAACCAAAGACTTCCGCGCCAATGTGCTGGTTGCGGGGCAAACCACCCGCGATCGGACTGTAAATTTATCGATGCACTCTGCCGTACCTGCGGGAAAAGAGGCCACATCGCAAAGGTCTGCAGAAGCAAGCGAGAGTCCAGTCCCAGCCAAAGGGAGAACAACCTCCGCCGGGAGACAGGCAAACCACCTGAGAATCGGGACTGCCTGAACCACCAATGGAACAACCACTACTACTACAGAAATCGAGCACCTGCCTCTTCAACGAGATGAGAAGAGGCATACCAAACCATTACTATTGGTCACACTTCATCGTTTGATGCAAGAAAGATCCACGTAAGGGTTACTATTGAGAATCGACCATGAGTGATGGAAGTCGATTCAGGGTCATCCCGATTGATGGTATCCTGGAAAGCCCTCAAACAGCTGATCCCTGCCATCTGCTGCCAGGACCTCAGCACTCAACGAATCATCCTAAAAGACTACCAGGGAAATAGAATTCCAGTTGTCAGTTCCAGCCACATCGAAGTATCCTTCAAGGACCGCACCGTGACACTTCCCCTGACTGTCGTCGATCATGACCGGCCCAGTTTGTTAGGGTTACAGTGGTTCGCTCCACTCGGGATTGAACTAGCCGGCATATACCAAACCAGAAGCGATGACTGGGAAGAGGCCTTCATCCAGGAATTCCAGGACGTGTTCACAGGAACATTAGGCAAGTACAAGGGGCCCCCTATATCGTTTAATCTCAGCCCCGATGTAGCTCCCATTTGGCTTAAGCCTCGTCGGGTGCCTTTTGCCCTCAAGCCGAAGATCGACGAGCAGCTAGATAAACTGATAGCCCAGGGCGTGTTGGAACTGATTGACCATGCCCGCTGGGAAACTCCAATAGTAACGCCCATGAAGCCAGATGGTTCGTTAAGAATTTGTGGGGATTACCGGGCCACCCTAAATCATGCTCTTCAACAGAGCGCTTACCCAGTACCAGTGGTCCAACACCTTCTTCACTCCCTGGGTGGTGGAAAAATATTTGCGAAATTGGACTTAGCTCAGGCATACCAGCAACTACCTGTAGACGCGACAACTGCAGAAGCCCAGACAATAGTTACACATAGAGGCGTCTTCAAGTGCAATCGACTCCAATTCAGAGTAAGCGTGGCGCCTGGCATTTTCCAAAGTTTAATGGAGAGACTATTACAAGGCATTGTTTACCCTAACTGGTTTAGGTAAAATAATAAATAAGTTATCATGGTTTGTTGGTTAAAGTGTGTGCAACTTTAACTGCAAGAATGTAATTAAGGGTGTGGTTGCAAAAGCACCATAAAAGGAGCAAGACAACAGCAGCTCGCTCTCTGGCTTAATGATCCCTAATTACTGGATGGATTGATGACTGCGTTTTTTCCTACTGGAACGGGAGAGAGAAAGGAGTGTTGATTTCTCAACAGTGAGAAGAGATAATACGGACTGATTTATTGTAAGTGAACTGACATTGAATATTCAACACGGACTTTGCAAATTGAGTATCCCCAAATGGACTGACTGAAATGATACATGACTAATGGACTGTTTTTGACTATGCTATAAATCCAAAAGGAATAAACTATATTTTGATAGCACAAGCGTATCTGCTTTTTACTGAGTGTTAACTAACATACAAACTTATCTCACACATTTACCTGTCTGCCTAACTGACTAACGCTGCACATTCTGTTTAGCATGTTTCCTTAACATTGGTTGGGGGAACAGGCTCAACAGCGTCGTGCCTTATTTTGATGACATCTTAATAGCTGCCCCCACTAAAGAGTTATTAGTACAATCACCGAGAAAGGTTCTTCAGAAATTTAAAGACGCTGGCCTGAAAGCAAAAAGGGACAAGTGTCAACTTTGTACAGAGAGAGTGGAGTTCCTGGGATACCTTCTCGACAGACAGGGAATTCACCCCACTGAAAAAAAACTAACCACAATCAAAAATGCTCCGAGACCTAGGAATAAGACAGACCTCCAAGCCTTCCTGGGACTCATTAACTTTTATAACATCTTCTTGCCCCAGAAGGCGACCGTAGCTGAGCCCCTACATAGACTTCTCAATAAAAAGGCTTCCTGGGTCTGGGGACAGCATGAAGAATGGGCATTCCAACAAGTAAAAAACCTCTTAAACTCCGATGCTGTATTGATGCAATACAACGAGACTTAACGGTTACCTGTGATGCTTCACCATTTGGAGTGGGAGCCATTTTAAGCCATGTCCTACCAAATGGGAATGAGGCATCTATTGCATTCTTTTCAAGAACCTTGTCTAAGACTGAAAGGAACTATAGTCAACTTGATAAAGAGGCTCTCGCTATTGTATCCGCAATTAAACGTTTCCATGAATATGTGTATGGAAGACCCTTTGCCATAATTACAGACCACAAGCGCTACTTGGTATTTTGGTGGGAAACAAACCAACTCCCCATATCTTATTACCAAGAATGACATGTTGGTTGGAATTTTTAGATGCCTACGATTACCGATTGCAACACTGCCCGGGGAAAACCATTCCCCACACTGATGCTTTGAGCTGCTCTCCACTACCAGACGTCATAGAGAACCCAGCTCCAAACTTAGCCATATTGCAAATCGAAACCCTTAAATCGCTGCTGCTGACTGCTCGAGACATCGCCTCAGAAACAAAAAAGGACCCTGTTTTGGCACGAGTCCTCACTGGGTGGAACGGGGTTGGCCACTCAGCACACCCAACAACACTTTCAAGCCATTCAGAAATCGACAGACAGAACTATTCTCCCAAAAGGGCTGCATCTTGTGGGGAGACAGAGTTGTAATCTCGGAGAAATTGCAACATAAGGTATTAAAAATGTTGCACGATGGACATCCAGGCATCGTGCGGATGAAAGCATTGGCCAGGAGTTATGCATGGTGGCCTGGGTTAGACAAACAGATAGAGACCTGGGTAGCAAAGTGCAGCAAATGCCAGGAGACTCGCTCTACTCTTCCAAAAACTCCCCCATCTCAGTGGGAAACTTCTCGAGGTCCTTGGTCCCATATCCACATCGATTTTGAGGGACCCACAAGAGGACACACTTTCCTCCTAACAGTGGATGCCTATTCTAACTGGCTCGAGGTCCACAAGATGAAAAGCACCACCACAGAGGCAGTCACTAAAAAAACTAAATAAGCTATTCGCTACCCACGGATTGCCGGATGTCCTGGTCTCCTATAATGGCCCCCAATTCACTGCCCTGGCATTCGAACAGTACCTGGCAGATCGGGGCATTCTCCATGCCTTAACATCGCTAGCTCACTCTGCGGCCAATGGTAGGGCTGAGTGAATGGTTCAATTTGTAAAAAAGACTTTGTACAAAATGGACCACGGTGACATTGATGACAAAATAACCCGGATGCTTCTCCTCCAACACACAACCCCAAACATCACCATGAGTACGTCACCCCACCCCTCAGATGGAACCTAGGGGGGAGGGGTGTTGTGGACTAAGCCAATGCATCAGTAACAATCCTAAATAGCTTTACTTTGCAGCAGGTTCGTAATCCTACACATCTCATTGGCCCACGAATAACAAGTCGTGATTGGTCATTTCTGGCCAGTCTGATTGGCTGTTAACGGGCCTCTCTGATTGGACGCTTGTAAGAGTGGTAAACTCAAATCATTGGTTGTTTTGACAGCAGCCAGCTCTATAAAAGAGTTGCTGCTGCCCAAGTATTTGCTCTGTTCTTATTTCACAATAAAGAGTTGAATCACCGTTCAATGTCTCATCTCCGTTTCTTGCGCCCATGCTCAGGACATAACACTTTCTGTCTGCATAAGTGGGGTGGGTTAATCCCATTAGAGAAGCATGGTTCCTCACATTTCCTCTCAAATAGAAAGTCCATGGTTTTCTAAACAGTCCAGACAATATAGTCTATTTAGGTCAGTTCATTTTATTGCAAATACTATAGTTGTGTGTATTTTGTAAGGACATGCTTTTGGGTGTAGAAGGTCTCAAATGGACTGTATTAGATGGGACAATATTTCTGCTTAACTCCAGCGATGGAACCATTTTGAGACTTTATGTCATCAGAAATTTGCTGGTCATCAGTATCTTGTAATTTGAAAAGAAAACCTAATTAATTCTACTTGTTTTTAACTTCAAGAACAGTTTGAACTCCATATTTTTGAAGTTATATGAAAAAAATAAGAAGAAATGTAACGTATTCCAAGTATGTATTAATATCTATTTAACCTCTTAAGAAGAAAATATAACCTTATTTTTACAGTAGTTTTAGATTACTCTACGGAAATAATAATTTAAAAAAAAAGGAAAAGCAAAGGAAAAGCTATTCTTTCTCTGGAATAAACAGCTTTTATGTTGCAGAATATTATAAATATTCTCAAATAGGTATAAAACATAAGATAGTAAAATTATCTCATATTAATAGGCAATTACCATAAACATGCATGCTATACTTTACTGCTTGAGATTCTTCTGCTAGGAAGAGGCATTAAAATGGATAATAGTGTTTAAAACATGTGAATTATTTGCATGTGAAATAAGAAGATCGGTTAAGGATATTATGACTGATAGTTCTAAGGAACAAATACCAGCACAATCAATAAAGAAAATACCCCAAGCAAACAATTATTCTAATATTAATATGAGAATAATCTAGCTAAAGTTAATGCTTTCTCATTTCAAGTTACCAAATATGACAAACCATTACTTTATGGTAGAGTACCACAATCTCTCCTAAAACTTCTATTAGAGCTAGATTGATATCCTAATTAGGGCACCAAATGAGAAATTAGAAGATAATTTTTATTCCCCCTTGTGTACAAACCAGCTGGGTGATCTTGGGCCAATCCCTCCTTCTTAGCTCTAAGAGGCAATGGAAAACCATGTCAGGTTTCCAAGTGATGAAATCAATTGAAAAAGAAACAAAGTCCATCTTTCAAAACAATTTCTTTTATTTAGGAAAGCATCAAATTTGCAAAGTCTGTTGTAATTCCGGATCTGACACAACCCGGAATTATAACATATAATATTGGAAAATAGAAACATCCCCCAAAAGTCACATTCCCCAACAGAAGTAAATCACCATTGCCTGATGTCATCAATCTCCACTTCTAGGTCTCAGCAGGGTCAATTTCTATTCCCATGGGAAGGAAAAATCACCTAACCTAAACAATCCTCTCTATCTCCACTCCTCCCACCTTAGGAATGTTGCAAGCCCGAAACTCTTCCTTCCGTAACCAGCAAAGAGAAAGAAAGAAAAAGAATATAAGATGTGGCTAAATAAAATGTCTATGCACATGTCAATGTCGGGCTTGACAAACAACTTCTGAAATCTTGTCAAGAAACGTGAAGGGCTGGTCCAGGGAAATCACTAGAAGTCAACATGACTTAAAGGCACATTTCCACAAACAAAACTTCTATGAAACAGATCCTATGCTGCAAAAGAAAGGATTATCTTTTGTCTTCCAAACAACAACAAACATCTTTCCCATAAAATTGTTTATTGAGGAGAATAACTGATGATAAGTAATCAGTATCTCTGTTGCTTACTGAAGTATTATTAAAAGATGAGTTCACTGGAAAATGTTTTTATTTTATCACTAGATATGTGATATTAGAGGTGAAATACTTTACTTGACTGACAAAGCAATAAACATTTTCCCCAAAAAAGATTTAGCTTGGTGGTGCTTCCACATTCTCTAAAATTGAAAATAGGAGGGAAGGAGGAGGAGGAGGAGAAAAGTATACAGTGAAGCTGCCATATCAGAAGATGAAGCAGATGGGTGAACATTGTGGACAAAAGCTAAAAATATTATCTAAAGGATTGGAATCTTGCCCAGAATCTACCTTATGGAAGTAGTGAAAAAGAAATCAGGTTATTAAGGGGGAAAAAAAGATATCTAAACCAGACAAGGATCCCCCCACAAACAATTACCAAGCTTGAAAATCAACAAGGCAAGATTATTGTGAATCAACAAAGCAAGGACTTTGGGAAATAAAAGGGATTCTGCAGCCTGCCCACGCTTTGAGTTGGCTTTGGTTCCACACTTGGTGGTTTCCAACCTTCTGGCTAATGCCTGGCAGACAGACTAATTGAGAAGGATCTGGGTAAGTGTAGATGTGTGTTTGTGCATTTGTGCTTGTGAAAAAGAGCAAGTGAATACTGTAACCAGTACATTTTGCTATTATTTTAAATTCAAGTAATTTAAAGGGTTTCTGAAGAAAGTGGAAGTTGAAATTCTTTGGTATTCTTTGGATTATGAAAGAAATATTCCAAAGAATACCAATTCTAATTCCAAATAGCCAGTTGTGCCTAAGTGTTTTATTGAAAGAGTTTTGACTGTGTTCATTGACTGCGAGTGTGAGTGTGTGACCATAAGCCAAACTTGAGAGTTTATAAAACAGGAAGAGGAGAACCTCACATAGGCCAGCCTAACAATCTAAGCAGGAGACCTAGATGACCATTTTCTGTGTAACAAACCTTATTGTTAAAGCTCAACACCTTATGTAAAGAGAAAGCAAGTTATTGGCTTAACTGGGTTAATTGTCCTGATTCTATGTCAAATTCTTTATTAGTGGTTGCTGGTTTTGTTTCCTTTTCTCTTTCACAATAAATTCCTGTCTGTCTGTCTATCTGACTGTCTATCTGTCTAGTATCTACCATCAACCATTGACCATAGACTGACTGACTATCTAGCTAGCTAGCTAGCTAGCTATCACCATCTATTTATCTATATATCTAGTTTCAGAATTTTGATAACAAAATATGATTAAAAATTTCTTCATCTGCAGCCTTGCACAATTTCACAGTGACCTCTTGTGTACAGGTTTGTTAAATTCTATTGCAGCTCTATTGTTTGTTGTATTCTATTGAATGTAGAAGAAGATTCAAAGCAAATTCCTTTCTACTTTCCTAGTGCTATGCAAAAAAGAGATGTCCTCAGCAGGACAGTGAAGAACTCCCAAGCAGATCAGCTAAATGTATCTGAAGATTAATGCATAGTGGTTGCACTGTGTTATAATTACCTCTTATCAAAACATATTTGGAAGATGAACGTTGCCAATGGGTATTTAAATTCTACATGTCCCAGGTATTAACACCTTATCAATATATATTTTATAATAATAAGAGGTTATTATTAACTTATTAGAAGTTAATAAAGAAGTCCTTCTTTATTTTCCCTGTTTCATTCTGTTTTATTTTCAGATTTTGCTACTGATCTTTATCTTGCCTACATCTTAATATCATTTGGGGAAATGATTTATAAATAATATCTAACTCTGAAGTGCAAGGGGAACATTGAATGAAAATAATTTTTGGAAGCATTGATCTTTTCAATTTTGCATTACCCAAGGTATCATTATATATAATGTTTTGATGGTACTTCATGAAATGTAGCTGAAAAGTGATGAAGGATGTTTCAGTAAAGGATTCTGATGAATAAATTACTGTCATTTGGGAAGGATTATATAGGTGGCACTTTGGGGATCTAGAATGGATCCATTTTTATTTCATAACCTCTTTAATGATCTGTAAAATTGTTTTAATAGTGCTTCACAAAATCTGCAGCTAATGATAAATTGGTGGATGAGGCATATACCACTAGGACAGAAACCAAGTATAACAGAGTTTAGAACTTGAAGTAGCCTATTACCAAAAGGAATTCAGAAGGAATATTCCAAAAAGAACCAAAGAAAGAAATGTTAGCAAATCTCTCAAGTAAAGTAAATTATTGCACGCTATTAATCTGAGTTTTTATGATGAAGAACTGCTGATAGTTGACAATCTTCATGAAATGTTTATTGCCTTCTTGGAAATCCCTAAATGGATCTTACGGGAAGAAAAAAAAAAGCCAGCTTTCTCTGACATTTATTTCATATTAGATAATGATCCCATGTGAGAATGCTAGTGACTGTGTGGCATTTTCCTCTTACACCAAATGGAGCAAAATTATTGGTTAAATATCTAAAGATGGTTTACAATGAAAAATTGATTTCTCTATTTTTTATTATTGCCTCAACTAAAAATGTTTTTCCCCAAAATCTATGGCAGAGAATCTTCTCAACTGGGAATTTTTTAATTGGCTATGCCAAGAAAATAACGAAGTTGGGAGAAAGAGGAAGAAGATAGTTATCTGGACAGAAACTGGCACTTATGTGCTTCACTATTTTTCAACTTATTTCTCTTTGTCTTTGGTGATAGAATGAGCTTCTTCAGATGGCCTTCTATTATTAAATAGTTTCTTAAAAAGACTCTCTTGGAACTATTTTTTTAACCTTTCTAGACCTAGGGTGAAATATTGAACATTGTTTCTTTGTAATCTTAAAATTCTTAAAATTCCAGTGCTTCATCACTGGAGATTTTTAAGAAGAGATAGGACAGTCACTTGTCTGAAATGGTACAGGGCCATGATGGCAAACCTTTTCCAGTTGCATGGGAAAAGTGTGCTTGCATGTGCCTGCTCATGTGCTTGCATCCATGATGCAATGTGTCTATGACTACACCTGTCCCTGGTTGTGCACGCATCGCCTGCCTTAGTGCATGCGCATGCATGGCTCCCACATGCTGTATGGCCCTGCACATGCATGCATGTCTCCCCCCTGTGCATGCACAGCAGATACCCGACAATCACCTGGCTGATGACCCCTGGTGGGATTGTGCGTGCATGTCCAGTGGGGCTCTTCCAGCTGACCTCTCATGTGCCATAGGTTCGCCATCATGGGTATAGGGCCTCCTGCTTGAGCAGGGGGTTGGACTAGAACCTCTGAGATCCCTTCCAATTCTATTGTACTATAATTCCATGTGTATTCTGAATTTTTATATCTACTATTGAATTTACTCTGAGATCTTTCTTCTCTAAAGAGTTGATGCTGTAATCTCTTTATGACATTTTTAACAGAGAAGGATATCAAAACAATTATACTGTATTGGGCAACAGATGATAATTCTGAACAGATCACTGCCAAATTCCTGCTCCACATATTAAATGAACAGTTAGCTCATTAACTTACAGTCTACAATATAATACAAATATGGGGTTTATTTTGTAATCTCATAGTCCATAGTCTAGTAGAGAAAAACCAATGGTCTATATTGTACTGAGATATCTATCTATAAACAAGCAATACTTTTAGCACCATCGTTGAAAACTCCATAATATAAAAATGTATAAAATATTAGCAACCCAACCAACTGAGTGAAATATGAACACACACATACACAAACACCTTACTGCTGATAATTCTCTTGAATGCAGCAGAATTATATATTGATATGGATCCTAAACAGCTTGCAAAAGTAGACAATGGAGAAAGTCAAGATTCTGTAAATGTAAAATGTATTTTCTATGAATGATATCATAACCGGAAAAACAAATCTGCATAGTTTCCACATGGTTGGTGTCTTCATTTTGTAGAAGCTTTATAGTTTTATAGTTTTCATAGTTTTATGGGTTCATGTGGACAGAAAGAAAACAGCAAATGGGCAAAGTATGTGCTTTAGTGTTTAGGTTGTTAACCTAATCTTATGTAGCTTTTTCTCTGGTAATATTACACTAATAACGAGAGTATACAAAATATTTGCCAGACCAATGCTTGAATACAGCACATCCGTCTGGAACCCACATTACATATCTGATATTAATATAGATGAGAAAGTCCAGAAATTTTTCACAAAAAGAGTTCTCCACTCCTCTACTCATTGCAGAATATCTTATGCCACCAAACTCGAAAGTCTAGACCTAGAAAACTAGAACTATGTCGCCTTCGGTCCGATCTAAGTATAGTATATAAAATTATACATTGCAATGTGCTACCTGTCAATGAATACTTCAGCTTCAACCATAACAACACAAGAGCAAACAATAGATACAAACTCAAGGTTAATTGCACCAAACTTGATTTCAGGAAATACAACTTCAGCAACAGAGTGGTTAATGTCTGGAATACTCTACCTGACTCTGTGGTTTCTTCCCCAAAGCCCAAAAACTTTAACTTTAGACTGTCTACTATTAACCTCACCCCTTTCCTAAGAGGTCTGTGGGGGGGGGGGGTGTAAGCGCATCAATGTGCCTACCGTCCCTGTCCTATTGTTTCTTTTCTTTTATTTTTATTTTTCTCATATGTATCCTGTTGTGAATGAATAAATGTTAAATAAAGTTATCTTGAGCTTGAAGTCAAGTGCAGGGTTCTGGCCCTGCACTTCTGATTGGCTGTTAATGGCAGGATTGGATTGGTCCGTTCAGGAGAATCTGATTGGCCATTAACAGGCCATTTCCATTGGTTAATGGAGCTAGCGCTCCCAGATTGCTATTGGTTGAATAGCTAATAAATTGCCTATATAAGGAAGGCTATAGCAGCCATCCAGTTTGAGGTGTCACACTATGTAAATAAAGAGTTTGAAGTTCACTGTTTCTACCAGCTCATCTCCATTATTCACACCCATGCTCCAGACTTATCACTGGCGATGAGGGTGGGATGTGGAGACGTCAGAACTGACTAAACAACGAAGAAGACAACCGAGCTTGTGGCTGAAATGCACAACGGTGGAACCATGTCCGGCGGCATAGTACCACCCGCTCAGTTCGATCCAGTGCAAGAGGACTGGGAGTCCTACATGGACCGTTTCCAAATGTTCTTGGAAACAAATAATCTGAAGAGTGCCACAACTGGAAAGAAACCGGTGGTATTCCTGACACATTGCGGGCCGACCGTATTCAAGATGGCCAAGTCGCTAGCAAAACCGGCTGAAATGAAGGCCATGGACTGGGACGTCCTCAAACCACTACTAAGGGCCCACTATGCACCAACCATTCCAATGCTTGTAAGACAGCACAAGTTCTACCAAAGAAACCAGCGGAAAGGAGAAAGCGTTGCCAATTTCGTTGCGGACCTCCGAAACTTGGGAGGCCTCTGTGATTTCGCCGACCTAGAGGAGGCTTTGAGAGACCGAGTAGTTCTAGGATTAAATGCTCTAAATGTGCCGAGCAAAATAATGGCTAAGGCCGACATTAGTCTTGCCAATGCCATCGCTGAGGCTACGGCAGCGGAAGCGACCAAGAAGTCAGCTGCCCAACTACGCCGAAATCGCGCTCCGACGCACCAACCAGCCGGTGAACTTTCACCTAAGTTGGAAGGACAGCTTTTGATGGCCCACCATGAGGACCTCTCTTTGTTGTCAGATAGCGACGAAGAAGAAGTCCATCGACTGCGGTCTGATCGGGACCGTTACCCGAAGTCCCAGCAACCGTGCGCTGGCTGCGGGGCCAACCATTACTTCTCCGATTGCAAATTCCGCAACGCGCTCTGCCATGAGTGCGGGAAACGAGGCCATATCGGACGGGTCTGCAGAAGTCACCTCAGACCCAGCCAGTCCTCGAAGGGGGCCAATTTTTGCCAATTGACAGGAAACCGTCCTGTAAGGCGAGAACCAGCAAACCACTCCTACAGAAACCGACCCATGAATTGCCTAACAAGGCGAGAAGAGGCTCACCAAACAATCACTATCGGCCATGGCTCTTCATTGGATGCCAAGAAAATTTGAGTTAAAGTGAACATCGAAAATCAGCCTTGCCAAATGGAAGTTGATTCGGGATCGTCTCTTTCAATGGGCTCCTGGAAGACCCTCAAGCAACTCATCCCACTATCCAGTGCCAAGACCTTCAATTCCAAAGGTTCGTGCTAAAAGACTACCAGGGGAACCAGATTCCAGTCGTAGGATCCAGTCGAGTCCAGGTTTCGTTCAAGAGCCGCACAGGGTACTTACCCCTGATGGTGATCGACAAGGACCGGCCTAGCCTGTTAGGCCTGCAATGGTTCGCACCACTCAGCATTGAAGTGGCAGGCATAAACCAAATCGGCGGCAGTGACTGGGAGGAGGAACTCGCCCACGAGTTCAAGGACGTCTTTGCGGAAAAGCTAGGCGAGTACAAGGGGACATCGATATCCTTTAGCCTTAATCCAAAAATAGTTCCCATCCGCCTTAAGCCTCGTCGAGTTCCTTTCGCCCTAAAGCTAAAAATCGACGAACAGCTTGATAAGTTGATAGCCCAGGGAGTGTTAAAGCCAACTGATCACTCTCCCTGGGAAACCCCAATCATGACACCAATTAAGCTGGACGGCTCAATTAGAATTTGTGGGGACTACCGAGCCACCCTAAACCATGCCCTGCAGCAAAATCCATATCCGGTGTCAGTGGTGCAACACCTCCTCCATTCCCTGGGGGGCGGAAAAGTCTTCGCTAAACTGGACTTAACTCAGGCTTATCAGCAACTGCCGGTTGATGAAAAAACGGCACAGGCACAGACAATTGTAATGCACCGAGGTGCCTTTACGCAGCTCCAATTCGGAGTCAGTGTAGCCCCGGGAATCTTTCAGAGCCTAATGGAGAGACTCTTGCAGGGGATCAAAGGCTTTGTCCCCTACTTTGACGATGTGCTCATTGCTGCCGCCACTCCAAAAATTTTACGGGATCATTTAAGAATGGTTCTACAAAAATTCCAAGAAGCAGGCCCTAAGGTGAAGAAAAATAAGTGCAAGCTGTGTACAGATCGTGTTGAATTCATGGGGTACTTGATTGACAGTCAGGGTATTCACCCAACCTATAGCAAATTGAGAGCAATAAAAAACGCTCCCAGACCCAGGAACAAGGCCGACCTCCAGGCGTTTTTAGTTCTCATCAATTTCTATAATGTATTCTTGCTGCACAAGGCGACTGTTGCTGAACCTTTACATCGCTTATTAGATAAAAAAGCGAATTGGGTATTGGGTCATAGAGAAGAGCAGGCGTTCCGTAATGTAAAAAAGCTACTGACTTCTGACGCTGTACTAATGCAGTACAATGAAACCTTACCATTAAATATCACATGTGATGCATCGCCTTTCAGAGTGGGCGCCATTTTGAGCCATGTATTGTTTAATGGTAGCGAAGCCCCTGTTTCTTATTTTTCAAAAACACTCTAGAAAACCAAGCGAAATTATAGCCAGATTGATAAAGAAGCCCTTGCAATTGTATCGGCTGTTAAAAGAGTCCATGAGTACGTGTACGGCCGGGCTTTTACGATAGTGACTGACCACAAACCTTTGCTGGGGATAATCGCTGGGGATAAGCCAATCCCCTATATACTATCTCCCAGGATGACCCGCTGGTCAGAATTCTTGGCTGCCTATAATTATCAGCTGCAATACTGCCCCGGTAAAACTATTTCCCCACGCCGACGCCTTGAGCCGTGCACCGCTTCCAGAAACCATCAACGATTCTACGCCAACGATGACAACGTTGCAGATCGAGACACTTCGTACACCGCTATTAACTGCCCGTGATATCGCAAGAGAAACAAAATGCAACCCCATCTTTGCACGAGTCCTCACGTGGGTAGAACGTGGATGGCCATTGGACCAAGTACCAGACGACTTCGCACCATTCAAAAGTCGTCAAACAGAGTTGTTTTCTCAAAAGGGCTGTATTATCTGGGGTGATAGAGCCGTTATCCCAGAACGACTCCAACAGGCACTACTAAGAACTTTGCATGATGGCCACCCTGGCATCGTGCACATGAAGGCCCTCGCACGAAGCTACACGTGGTGGCCAGGCATCGACAGACAAATCGAATCGTGTGTCAAAACTTGCCAGAGATGCCAAGAAGTAAGTAACGCTCCACCAAAGGCAATCCCAACCGAATGAGAGACACCGCGGGGACCAAGGTCCCGTATCCATCTAGATTTTGCTGGGCTGACCAAAGGCCACACATTCTTGTTAACCGTAGACACCTACTCGAATTGGCTTGAGATCCACCGTATGAGGAACACGACCACCAAAGCAGTCATAAAAAGACTGGAAAGACTGTTTGCAACCCACGGATTACCAAATGTTCTGGTATCCGACAACGGGCCCCAATTTACCACGCTGTCCTTTGAGCAGTACCTGGCTGACCACGGTATCCGACATGTGCTCACTTCGCCTGCGCACCCTGCAGCCAACAGTAGGGCTGAGCGCATGGTACAATTTGTCAAGAAAATGCTATAAAAAATAGACTACAACAACATCGACGAGAAAATCAACCGAATCCTTTTTCTACAGCACATCACACCTCACAGCGTCACCAACAAAACTCCCGCCGAGCTGCTAATGGGACAGAAGCTCCGCTCCCACCTCGACCGGTTACACCCAGCTTACGAACCAGAAAAACCACTCGGATCCAGCGGCCGATGCCATACCTTCCAGGTAGGCGATTTAGTATTCACTAAAAACTTATCGGGCAATCCGCTGTGGGTAGAAGTGATGGTAATCTGTGTAACTGGCCCAAGATCATACCTTGTACAGTGCCCTGCCGATAGACTTTGGAAGCACCATATCGATCAACTACGATCACAGCTGCAGTCAGGCAATTCCGAACTCCCTTATAACCAAACTGAGGGGGGGGGGGAGATACAGAGGAAGACAAATTTCAACTAGAGGAAAATCTTTTTGAAGGGAACGATAGCGGAACAGAAACGCAGGAACAGGAACCAGGGATGGGAGTGAGTTCATCTCAGGGAGTTGCCGAAGATATTGGTGACAACGAAAATGCGAACTCTGAACCAGAGGCACCCCTTTCGCCAAACAATGCTCTACCTCAACAAGAGTGCAGCCAAATGCCAGGCGCACAGCAAAAATCAAAAAAACCAATAAAACAACCGTCCCACCTCAAGGGGGAAGGTGTGTTGCCAGGGGGAAGGGGTGTTGTGAATGAATAAATGTTAAATAAAGTTATCTTGAGCTTGAAGTCAAGTGCAGGGTTCTGGCCCTGCACTTCTGATTGGCTGTTAATGGCAGGATCGGATTGGTCCGTTCAGGAGAATCTGATTGGCCATTAACAGGCCATTCTCATTGGTTAACGGAGCTGGTGCTCCCAGATTGCTATTGGTTGAATAGTTAATAAGTTGCCTATATAAGGAAGGCTATAGCAGCCATCCAGTTTGAGCTGTCACACCATGTAAATAAAGAGTTTGAAGTTCACTGTTTCTACTGGCTCGTCTCCATTATTCGCACCCATGCTCCAGACTTAACATATCCATGTATTCATAACTATGTTTTTACTTATACTTATTATCTTGTAAGCAATTGGCAAATAAAAATAAATAAATAAATGAAAATAAATAAATAAAATGTAACAGTCTACCCAGCAACCTAACAGGTTAACAAAAGGCTGAGGTGATGGGAAAAGAATATGAGCTGGAGGCAAATAGCAGAGAATCAAAGAAACAACTACATAAGTATCTGTTGGAAGACCCCATTATTGCATATAGTTGACTTTTCCAGAACCTAGACCAGACCTGGTCAGCCTAGCTATGGAATGCATACAAATTGTATGAGCAAAAAATGAATACACACTTGTTATTTAAATCAATAAAGCTTTGCTGTTGCTGTCTATAGGTGTCTTGTGATACTCACTGCAGAAATTTAGGCTGCTTCTCAGGAGATTGGCAGCAACGCCTTGCCCCCATGTAACTTATCAGCAAGGTGCCAGCTGTGAACCCAATTATAAGGGAAAGAAAATGCTGTCTCCCGAGAGCTAAATTTCTCAATAACAACTGGTTCCGCTGTATTTATTTTTCAATAGGAAAGCAATGTATTTATATCATACAGTTTGACCTAAGAAGTCTCACAGTTCTTCTGAAAGTTCTAGGAAAGCTTCTTGGCATGTGAAGAAAAGAATTGGTGTAAGATCATGAAACTTAAATAGATGCTGACTGGAGATCTTTATTATTACATTCAAGCTAAAGTTCCTGGTTATTCTTTTTTCCCTAGCAAACAACTTCCACTTCTCAAAGTTCACTTTGAGCATAGCTATCAGAGAGTCTTACCCATTTTTATTCAGAAATCAGTCCCACTATGCTAAGTGGTTCTTACTCATAGATAAATGTGCCTGATACAGGAACTTTAAGTGTTACTTAAACTTGGAGATATAACAAGGACTCATTCTGATGAATCTTCTCCTCTTCCCTGCATCTATATGCTTTAATAAGATTTCCTAAACCTACTCCAACTATAATCCTTCTTTGAATATGGAAAATGTACTTCTAATGTAAATATTTGCAGTACTTTAATATCTCCCTTTCAAGTTGATGCTATTCGTATGCTTATAAAAATGTTAAAATATTCTATGGTATTTCCTGCACTGGCACAACTTATCACAGGGCTGCTACGATGCTTTTATCTGAAAAATGATGTACACCTTTTCCGAACATGATTAAGACAAACTCATTGAATGCAAGTCAGTATTGTAATCTCTCTTATAAATTAGTATACATTTGTGTTCCATGTTTACTTCAATAATCCACAAGTTACAGTATTCATCTACAGGCATTGCACTGAACTTTCAGATATTAATTCAATTTTTCCCTTCAGACTTCAGGATAATTTTTTAAAGTGTATTTCATAGTAGATTCCTGTTTTGTGTACTGGCCTGTGCCATGATTAACAAATAAAGATGCAGAACATATGTTTATTTGGATGTCATTCTATTTGGCAAATCAATATTTTCTGCCTCATATTTTTGTTAAAAGTGAGGAATCAAACAGTTGAAAATTATGAATGGATGAATATCTAAAGTTGGCTAGCCATTTTCAGAGCATTTATTTATTTAGTTAGTGTATGGCACATGTTAGCCAGGGATCACCAAGGTGGTTGGCTGCCTCTCTGAAAGGAATTTTTTTGAGCAGTGCGTTCTTTACCCTTTCTTGTCCCTACACGGTTTATTCACTCACAGGAATCAAACCACCAAACTGCCAATCTCAAAGATGCACAGGTGCAGCATCTTACCAAGTGAGCCACCACAGTTCCCTATTTTCAGAGCAAATGTATACATGCATGTTGTCAAGTGACCCATGCCAGATATCTCCTTCTTCTAGACAAAGTGCATTGCAAACAGTCAAAACCCATGTAACGGCTCAGAATATGGTATATAACAGTAATAGACCAGAAGCATAGGCAGAACAAAAACAGAGTTTTTAGTGTTTGAATAAACCAAGTAAGTTCAGAGTTTTTGAAATTTTGAGATCAACTTGCATTTTTGTTTGCAGAATCCTGAATGTTCCTAAAAAGAGGATTTTTATAAAAAGACAGAGTTCCATCTAACTCTAGTGAGTTTTCACTAACATAGGCTTCTTAATAGTATGTAGCAGCTTTCTGTCAAAGAGCCAATCTACCAAATTAGTCTCCTATATTATCCTCAATACAACAATGATGTTTCTTTTGTAGTCTTGTTGGCTGTGGGTGAAAAACATGAGTTGTTTTGGAACTTGGTCATATCCTGCAAAAAAATCTTTTAGATCCTTTTTCAGAGTATGATTTTTGAAAAATGTGGAAATCAAAGCGTTTCCCAAGGCTTAATGTTGTCATTACCATTCCTACCCTGAATTCTCACATAACAAATGAGCAAAACATCAACAAGTATTCAGAATTCCATCCTGATTCCTTCAACTGATCTTGCTGTGGTCCTTTGGAACAGAGATCCAAAGCTAAGCTTTGTCCTTAGAGGTCAAACATTGTTCACTCGTTATTTAAAATCAGTCTGAATGCACATCTTTATATATATAATTAGTGTTTCTGTTTTTTATAATTCTTTTTTTAATTGAAAGGAAATCTAATTATATTTTTCATATATATAACTATATATATATATATATATATATATATAAAACTATAACTATATATATAACTATAACTATGTATGTATGTATGTATGTATGTATGTATGGCATTCAGCTTTGTTTGGGTATTTGCCCACGTCATTGTAGTTGTTCTTTTAAAGTTGTAGCAACGTTTCAGCAGAATCTCATCTGCCATCATCAGGTTTCTGTATAGTGTTCATCTGTGAGTCAGACTTTTACAGTGGTTTCAGATTTAAATTTGGGGCAGCCTATTGCTGTGCCAAGATTGGTTTGGTCTTCATCCTGATTGGTTGGGAGTCTTGGTTTCTGTTTTTTGGTCTTGGAGTTTCCTGTGTTCTGCTTGATTGCCATTTCTAATATATTCTGTCTGTTTTTGGCTCTTTTTGTATCTTGATTGGCTGGCAACATTTGTTACTTTATTGGAGGCCTTTAGTGCAGCTTGCTCCAGGTAAATGGACAGCTATCATTAGTTAGGAAGCTGGGTTTCATCTGGGTGCCTGGTTGGGGTGTGTTTGAGCTGGAGGTATCAGGGGGGGATCTGTTTGTGCCCAGGTTGTGGTGTGGAGATTTTTTTGTTTGTGAGTGCAGACTTCCAAATGATTGACAGCCTGGTGGAATCATCTCTTCTATTCATGCTTTCTGGTCTTTTTTCAATTTCTATAGCTTCTCTGATGATTCTGTGGCTGGGGTTTTCTATAGTGGCTAGGGTTTTGGTGCCATTGAAGTTGATGCTATGACCTGTGGCTTCCATGTGTTGGACTAGTGAGGAAGTGTGTTCCAGCTTTTTGACTGCATTTTTGTGTTCATCCAGGTGGGTACTTATTCTTCTATTGGTCTGTCCAATGTATGTGGCCGGGCATGATACACAGGGGACTTCGTATATGCCTTGGTTTTCCAGGTCAATTTTATCTTTGGGGTTTCTAAGGATGGCTGCTATTTTTCTGTCTGTTTTGAAGGCACTCTTGAGTGATGTCTGTGTAATACCTTACTAATTTTGTCTGTAGTCATAGCATCAACTTCAATGGCACCAAAAACAAGTACCTAACATGAAGAATGACACCAGACCCACACCCATGAGGGCCACACAAGATGCCATCACCACACTTCCATGTAAAAAGCAAACTCACACCCACACAGAAGATGAGACACGACCACAGACCAGAAGCCGCACTGCAGCTGCATCACTACCCACTTCAAACCCCTCCGAGCCATACATGAAGCGAACTGACCCCCACCATGAAGAAGGAGCATGACCACGAACTCGAAGCTAAACAGCAAGATCACAGCTCACCAGCTCAAATTCCCCAGCAACTAAGACTAACCTGAGCACAACCAAGCCCCCACTTGAGCAGAACACGCCTCCAGCCAATCAGAACACAGCCAACCCCCCAACCAATCAGAACATAGCCAAGACCCCACCCAATCAAGTCACACCCCCACTAGCAGTTAAAAGGAAGAAGCAGCTGCAAGCTCACATCACTCTGAGAAGCACAGAGCTGAAAACACAAGCCTGAAGATGATGAATGAGACTTCATCAAAACGTTGCCTAGATACTTCCAATCTTATGTGGAAGAAAACCCGAATAACCAAAGATCCATATATATATATATAAACCAGCTTTGTTTGGGTATTTTCCCACGTGGTGCTTTTAAAGTTGTAGCAATGTTTCAGCAGAATCTCATCTGCCATCATCAGGCTTCTGTATGGTGTTTGTCCGAACAAAGCTGAATGCCAGACATATATATATATATATATATATATATATATATATATATATATATATATATATATATATATATATATATATATATATATATGGATCTTAGGATGGTGGATATCTTTCTGTTTGTGCAGAATGCTGTCTTAATGTTGTGTTTTTGGAGGATCTTGCCGAGTTAGAAAATCAAGGAGTATACAAAATCCCTTGCACTGCCTGCCCCACCACATACATTGGACAGACTAACAGAAGAATAGGTGCACGCATTGAAGAACATAAGAACTCAATCAAAAAGGAAGAACCGACCTCTTCCCTGGTCCAACACCTCAAAGCCACAGGACATGAGATTGACTTTAAAAATACCAGAACTATCGCCAAAACCGAACACTTCAGCAGCAGAATCATCAGAGAAGCCATAGAGATAGAAAAATGCCCACACAGCATGAATAAACGAGATGATACCTCCCGCCTACCAGCCATTTGGAAACCCGCCCTCGTGAACAGACACATACCTAACATGAAGAATGACACCAGACCCACACCCCTGAGAGCCACACAAGATGCCACCACCACACTTCCACATAGAAAGCAGACTCACACCCACACAGAAGATGAAACACGACCACGAACTCGAAGCCAAACAGCAAGATCACAGCTCACCAGCTCAAATCCCCCAGCAACTAAGACTAACCTGAGCACAACCAAGCCCCCACCTGAACAGAACACGCCTCCAGCCAATCAGAACACAGCCAATCCCCCAACCAATCAGAACACAGCCAAACCCCCAACCAATGAGAACACACCCCCACCCAATCAGAACACAGCCAAGCCCCCACCCAATCAAGTCACACCCCCACTAGCAGTTAAAAGGAAGAAGCAGCTGCAAGCTCACATCACTCTGAGAAGCACAGAGCTGAAGACCAAGCCTGAAGATGATGAATGAGACTTCATTGAAACATTGCCTAGATACTTCCAATCTTACGCGGGAGAAAACCCGAATAACCAAAGATCCATATATATATATATAAACTTATATATATAAATATATATAAACTTATAATATATATATATATATATATAAATATATATATATATATTAATATGATCAGGCTATTACCTGCCTTGATGATTCTGTTCCTGATTAAATAAAGGAACATAAGATTGGACAAAGTATGTTGTTTAAATTATGAACAGAGTAATCAAGTTATATTATCCATCTCCAGAGACAAAGGAGTAAAGGGGAAACATGCAGAGGCTGTAAGGTAGCTGTGTATTCAATAGCATCCCAATTAAAATTTTTAATTTAGTAATAACAAATTGGAATCCTTCACTAATTGGATGCTTTGATTTAACTCACTTTTTTTAGAAAAAAGAGAGTGATAGATCAAATAATGGGTGATATGGCAGTTTCTTCTCCTTCTTACTTAGACATCCATTGCAAGCAGTGATGTCAAAATATAGCATGGATCATGGTATCAACATACAAATAAAGCTAGTGGATCATTTTTGTCAAGATATCAGATGCAAATGCTTAAGTTATTTATTAATATATTTGACCTCTACCCTGCCTCAAAGCAGCATATATAGTGTTCCTTCCTCTTATTCATTCCCATTATCCATTAACCATGATACCCCAAGGGCTCTCTAAATTACGTTGCTTATCTGATGACATCTTGATGTGTGTATTATGGTATGTCTGCATTGCCTCTACTGATGTTCTCAAAATGGAGATTGATCGGAGGGATATTATTTATAGGGCAATCTCATTGATCTCACTAATTAGAACAGGAATTATTTCCTCCAAAGCCCTAATGAATAGAATTGGTAAGAAGGCAAAGAAAGCAGTCCCAGCTTCTTATTTTGTTGAACCATTTTCCTCTCATTTGGACTATGTCAGGAGACCTGAACCATAGCTACTCCTGGAGACTCCAAACCTCTTACAATCTATTCCAATATCATCAGTGACAAGGTTTCTTCACTAGTAGAAGAAGATCCTGTCTTACATTCTTCTGCCAACCAGTGTGCTGTCAAAAGCAAGGATAATGGCATTAATCCACTAAAGTATGATCTCTCCTGACTTGCAGTAGCAGCTGCTTTGAAAAGCCAGGTGAATGTAAATGTAAACACATTTTATTTTAACTGCATGCCATCTCCATCCATGCATAACCAAATGGCATTCTAATTAATCTCCATTTGCTTGCTTGGAAGCATTGGGTCATGCTGGAATGTGTCAGAGACAAACTTTTGGATTAAATTTGATTTCTGTAATGAACTCAGAATTTTTGAAGATAGCATATAAATAGAAATAAACATGTGGCCCTTCCTCCTTATATATATCTGCCACTTGTACAATGAAGGTATAACAATCACTGTCCTTGTTTTGGGGTGGTACAGTGTACAATGGTTTTCAGCAGCAAGCAGCCGTCAGAGAAAAAAAGAATCCATTACTCTGCTACACTCTTCTCTGTTTATGTGGTTTCACTTTTGTACAGCAAACAAGGCTTCAGTGACCTCTGTGCTGTCTAAATAGACATTAATGAATTGAGTATTTTAATTCTGAACATATAATTTATCATGTTAATAAGAAAACTTAGTGGGGCTTGAAATTGGCAAGGGCAATGGTGCAAATTGTATCCAAAGTGTAAAGAAGGCTTGGCCAAATGACAATGCAGATGTGAGCTATGTGTTTTCCATCAACTTAAATTTTGTTCTTCCACTTGTAAGGATGGTGTTTATAAAATCAGCATACTTTACTTGATTGGAGCATTAGATAATGAGCTTCTATTTGTCCTTAGTAGACACCACTCATCTTCAGTGCTAGCATGATCACAGGACTATTAAAAAAAGGAATCAAATATTAATCAGCATCTTATTGTACCATTCAAAGTTATAATGTTTCTCCATATGAATTACCAGCTTTTCCAAGCTCAAATAATAGAGTTGCTCTTGTCACTGTGTGTAGCAGAAGCTTCTAATTTAAGCCAAAAATATTGTTATGTTTGCCCTAATAAATATTCTTAGGATCATGTTCATGTGATGTTATGAGTGTTTGCTCAGAATTTTTCTCCACTGTTTGGTGAACATAAAACTGAAATGTACGCAATGTACACAAATATATTCAAAAAATATTAACTTGAATACCTGAATTTGATTGAGTTGCTAAGCTAACTTGACAAGTCATTTCAAATCTTCACACTGAATTTCATGCCTTCAAATTGATTGGGACATTTTGAATTATATCTGCACGCAGATATATTTCTTTTCTCCCAATCAGTTAGAAAGTCCAAACAGATTACTGTAGATTTACTAATTTGATTTGGAGTCTGAATTAAATCTGACCAATTTTTTGAACTGAACTGAACTTCAAATTATATTGGATCACAAATTCAGAATGGTTGATCAACTATTTTAAACAGTGGATGCTAAGGTCTCTAGTCTCACCAATGATACCTCAAGCTTTTATTACATCAAGTCCTTCTCTGGGCTTTTCTTCCAAATCCTTTTGACAAGGCTAATTTTCTCTTTTGTTCAAGATAACATGGAAGTAAAAATTGGAGCTGTTATAAGAATTTGGGAGATGGTATTTGTTATGTATGTAAATAGTTGAATAAAGGCAAGCTTGCACTTCTGATTGGATGTTAAGCGGCTAGATCGGATTGGTCGGGTTCTGAGAATCTGATTGGCCCTTAACAAAGGACTCTTATTGGTACTGGAGCTAGCGTTTCACAGCTCCTATTGGTTATTTCACATTAGCATTGCCTATATAAAGCAGAGTTGTTGTTATACAAGTTAGAAGTCACTATGCAATAAAGAGTTGAAAGTTCACCAACTAAGACTGTCTCCATTCATTCTACCCATACCTGAATCTATGACAGTATTTTTGGCTACAAAAATCACAAAGGAGAATTCCCCCTTATCCCTGGCCTATATCCTGAATTCTATGGCTTAACTTCTCCAAATATTTGTGAGAGACCTGCACCTCTAATCACACTATCCCATGTTCCAATCTGACCTCCTCAAACTCCCTGTTATATCTATTTAAAGTAAGCATGACCACTCCCTCTCTTTTCTGTTCTCTCTTTCCTTTTAATTTTCTCTCTTTTGCATAGAGAAGGAAGAAAAAACTGAATTCTTTCTTGATGAATTTATCAGCCATTGTTGTCTTCCTGTTTTCATTAAACAGTATCAGAGATAATACCTCTACTTTTACATTTGATTTGATTTGTCAATCGCTTACAAGATAATAGGTATAAGAATAAATATAGTTTTGAATACATGAGATAGATATTTATTAGAAAAAATAAAAAAAAACAATCAGACAGGGACAGTAGGCACAATTGGTGCACTTATGCACACCCCCTACAGGCCTCTTAGGAAGGGGGTAAGGTCAACAGTAGACAGTCTAAGGTTAAAGTTTTGGGGGTTTGGGGAAGAAACCATAGAGTCAGGTAGAGTATGCCAAACTTTGACCACTCTGTTGCTCAAGTGGTATTTTCTGCAGTCAAGTTTGGTGAAGTTAACCTTGAGTTTGTATCTATTGTGTGCTCTTGTATTGTTATGATTGAAGCTGAAGTATTCATTTGCAGGTAGGACATTGCAAAGTATGCTTTTATATACTATATTTAGATCAGACCGGAGACGTTTCCACATATCTGACCAATTGTGAATGTCTGTCTCCTAGAACCTAAATGTAGTTTTGTTTTGTTTAGAGTAATCTTCCTCATTCTTGATATGAACAGAGATTCTTTTCAAAATAGCCAACATTTCTTGGGCTGTAGCCTCTGGCCTGGAGCATGACAGGGATATAATTTCAGTGATGGGATTCAACCAGTTCTCACCACTTCGGGAGAACCAGTTGTTAACTTTCTGAGCAGTTTGGTGAACTGGTTGTTGGAAGAAATCATTAGGTCAGAGAACCAGTTGTTAAATTATTTGAATCCCACCACTGCATAACTTCCTTTAGGACTGAGGCTTATAAATTCCTACAGTCTTTTTCTTCATTTTCCTTGCTAATTCTAATCTTATGACATTTGAGAGACTAATGGTCATTGAATGGTCAAAGTCCTTCTTCACAGGAGTACGGAGCCTATCTCTTGAAAATGACCTCAGCTGCTTATGTCATAAGAAAGCTTCAAAGATTTCTCTCTTACTTTGACAATTGCTATTCCAGTTCTGTCCCAGGAGAATCATCAAATTTTCTGCCAAACATTTCTTCCAGTTCATTCTGCAATGAACTGTGCTCAAAAAGCTATGCTCAAAAAGAATTTAGTCCCAAGAGAAAAATAAGTCCTTCTCCTCTTCCCCTTTTCCCCATTCCACCAATAGTAACCTATTCCACCAAATAGGTTACTAAGGTGAGGATCACACTTAGATTACACCAATAAATTTTCCAGTGCCATTGAACTAGTGCAGTAAGTCATTACATATTTCTCTTATCAATAAAATATTATTCTCTGATATATAGGTATTCTGCATATTCCAACTAAATCTAACTTTCTCATTATATATGAGACAAATAGGCTTCTATACTTGTCTTGATTATGTTCTTTCCCCTTTTGGTCTGTGATTCAAATCCAACACAGACAATATTGTTTAAACATTATTCAGAATGTTTCCAGAACAGATTTTATTATGTCTTCATTTTCAATTAATACATTAGACTATTTAAGAGAATGTGCGAGAAAGTTGAAAGCACAAACAGGTAAATTTTAATATTGTAGATCTTCATAAGGGTGCCTTACTGATTTTTATCAGTTATCCACATTTTATTTTATTCCAATTCTATTTGTTGGTTATAAAGCCCTTGCTCCATTATTTCATATTTTATTCTTCATACACATTTAGCAGGAAATTCTATTCTCTTTATAATATAATGGGACAATAGTTTTTTTATTTCTTATAAAGGTGTCAACGTTGAAAAAAATATTGTTTTAAAATAAAACTTTGTAAAATACATACCAGTACTTCAATAATCCTGTCACTGACTCCTAACTAAGTCTTCCTTTATATCTTATTGCTTCCTAAAATCAAGCTGTCCAAATCAGTCAAAATAATCTTAAAATGACAAGGAAATCTCAGACATAATGTATGTAAATCGGTAATTATATGTACATTTTTATCACTGCCTGTAGTTATAGTTGTTCACTTTTTTAGATGCAATATTGATTCAATCTGCATGTCTACTTAGTAATTTATCAACATAAAATTATTCTAAAAGACTACATTATTTTTGCTATAGAATTGTAGTTTATAAAACTTTGGTTCCAATTAAGTGTAGATTGGTGTCAACCTGGAATAAATTTAAACTTGAACATAATTCTAATCTTTACTTAAAATACTAACATTGCATGCCCAGAGGCTGAAGTTAACAAAGTGATAAAAACCAGTAAATTAAAAAAAATGTGATATAAATTTTAGTCATCTAAAAAAAATTCTACTTATTTGCCTAAAATTATGTAAGATTCAGAATAAATAAGTTCCATATCTTCTTTGAAATAAATTTTACAATGATACATGAGTAGAGGAAAAAAATATATGAATGATAGAATCTGAAAACTTTCATTTATTACCAATGTTTTCTAATTTATGTCTGACAGCAATAAAAATCATAGTGTAGCAGAAATAGTGTTACCCTGCAGTGATGGAACTCACATGCCAGCTTTCTAAGTATTCATTCAAAACCAAATGCAGCTCCTGGGTCATCTCCAAAGCAGTGGTGGGATTCAAATTGTTTTACCACCAATTCGGTGGGCATGGCTTGGTGGGAGTGCTTTGTCTAACGCCAGTGCACAGCTTTCCCCATACCACCTGAAACCTTCAGTGCCAATCAACTGAGAGGATAAAGAAGAGAAAAATGCACGGGCCTGTGGGAGGCCGATCCTGTGCTTTTCTCTTTTTTCCTCTCAGCTGATTGTCGGAGGATTTATTTCCTCCTCTCAGCTCATTGTTGGCTTTTTGTACAACCAGTTCAGCTGAACCAGTCTGAATCAGTAGCACACTAACACTGCTCCAAAGGTTTTTCCACCTAGAGGTCATGATAATAAATCAGATGAATGTTTGTCATACCAGAGGTATACTTTCACTAAGGTCACAAAGGTGTCCTGGTCAAATCCAGAGCACTATCTTCACGGGACTGTGATTCCTAGTTGTACAAGAGTGAATAGTTTCAGGGGCAATGTAGCCACTCTTGGAATATTTCATCCAATTCTGGTCACCACAATACAAAAAAAGACCCTAGAATGAGCACAAAGAAGCCCAAAGATGATAAGAGTCTGGAGGCTAAATCATACTATGAACACTTGAAGGAACTAGGTATGTCTAGTCTAACAAAGGAGGAAAGGGTAGCAGTGATATAATAGCTGTCTTCCAGTACTTGAAGAACTGTCACAGAGAAGAAAGGCTCAATCTATTCTCCAAAGTACCCGAGGGCAAGACAAGCAGTGAAAGATCATTAATCTTTAATTAATCATTAAAGGGAAATCCAACCTAGAACTGAGGAGACATTTCCTGACAATTAGAATAATTAATTAATAGAGTGGTTTGCCTCTGAAAGTTGTGGGTACTCCATCATTCAAAGTTTTCAAAAAGAATTTGGACAGTCATTTGTCCAGAATGGTATAGCTTCCTGCTTGAGAAGGGGTTGGATTAGAAGATCTCCAAGATCTCAACCAATCACATCTTACTCCACACAAGTTGTTAACTAGTCCAGCAACTTGCTATAGATGTTGAATATTGTAGGAGAGAGCATTAAATTCTGGTTGTTCCAAAGGTGCTTTTTCAAAAGGCAACTGGACTTTCTGGTTAAACTCTTATTTTAAATAAGAGGTACCCCATCATAGCTTTGAATGCTACTCTTCATGATTATCATCTGAAATTGCTGATTTAGTATAGATCACTGAAATCCCATGCCACTGACTCTTGTACAGGATGCAGCAGATTAACTTATTCAGTTATAGTCAATGCTCTTGAAACTCAGCTAGAGAATTCTATAAAAGGAAGATTACCTGAGACCCAAATAATCCTTCTCTGTGATGGAGTTGTAACCTGTTTGTTGGAAGTATGGAAAAGGAATCTCTTAAGTAACCATTTTGGATTGATAAACATTTTTCAAAGGATGCCTTAACATGTTTGGGGGTTTTTTCCTCCCTCATCACCTTATTTTTTACCTGAATTATATCATTTTAGATTGTAAATTAAGGACATAAAGTACTTTTTAATATTTTAGATAACTGATTGGTTCATAGCAGAGCCCATTGATAAAATCCATATCATCTATCCACTCATCTATTGTATTTAGCAATAAATGAGCAAGCCACCTTAGTATTTAGTAAGTTCTACATAATTGGATATGATTGAACAGAAGGGAAAATTAAAATAGTAATAAAGTAATCCATTTTTCAAACATTATTTATTTTATTTTATTTACTTATTGAATTTATATTGTTGCCTATTTGTTCATAGTGACTCGAGGTGGCTTAGAGAATGTAAAACCATATTTAAAATAAAAAACTAATAAAAAGAATCAAATAAATTAATAAAGTACAATAGAAAAAAATCTGGAAAAAATAAATAAAAATCACCTCCAACTCTCACCCCCTCCTCAACAACAGCAGATCAACAAGCATTGTACTATCTGTGAATTTAATAACTAATTGATAGTGCAAAATATATCCCACCAGATACTTTCTTCATTAATCTCCAGAAGTCAAACAGAGGAAGATAATATATTAATAATTTGATATTAATATCTAATATACTAATACCTCAAATTTACAAAGCAACAGGTTTCTCTCTCCCACATCATTCATAAACCACAGATCATCTACTACTTATAGAGAAAGAAATAAGCAGGATAAGAATGTTTATCTTCATTATTAAACCTTTTATTTTTGAACTTAAGATCACTTTTGGCTAACCCATACACACTGTCCTCAAATTATGCTGTCAACTTTTCCTGTCATTCTTTCTGAAAGGATGTCAAAAAGTTAAGTGAACCTTCTCTGAAGTTACTCATCAGATGACTCAAGGCATCAGCAGTAACCAAGCTTGCCACAAAAATATCCATATGATTTTGGTCTCAGTCGATTCTATAGGTCAAAATTATTAGGTGAGATCTTTTCCTACTTTACCTTGTCTAAACTGTCATAAATTTTAACAGTGTTCTTGCTGCTTTGAGACCATAGTCATTAATGCTTGGGTGAAAGAAAAGTGAGCTTGAGCATATTGCTCCCTGTCATTATCTATGTCAGTCAAATATGCAAATGTCCCATAAGCCAAATTTGGCAGCTAAAGAAAAGAAATCAGTAAAGGGCATCATAAGAGTATTCTCATTCTTCCTTCTGCATATATTTAGTTGTTTCACGAATCCAGTCAAAATGCAGTGCAGGGTCCTAATTTGCATATGGAAAATGGACAGGGAATGTATGATAGATGATGAATAGATGGACAGATGGACAGACATTTAGACAGGCAGAACAGACAGAAAGATGGGTGATAAATAACATTCCATAGGAAAAAAACAGGACTTATTTCAACAGGATTTTTGAGGTCTTCTAATCTAACCCGTTGCTCAAAGCAGGGTCCTTATATCATCCTAGACCAGTGGTTCCCAACCTTTTTTTTTGCCCCGCACCCCTAAAGAAATTTCACTCGAACCTCGCACCCCCTGAAATAAATAATAAATAAAAAGGCCAACATATAGCCAATATCCTATTATTTACCTGGACTTTTCTTGCACCCCCTGGAATATCATCTTGCACCCCCAGGGGTTGCAAACCCAACCAGGTTGGGAACCCCTGTCCTAGACAAATGGTTGTCCAAACTTTTCTTGAAAACCTGTATTAATATTATTACAAGTTATTGTATATATATCATGACGTACAATTCCATATTTGTTTGTCTGGATCTCAGCCACCAACATGACTGTAACTAGAAAAAAGGTACTAGAGAACATTTGCAGACTTTTATATCTGGAGCAGGTGTCAAAAAGAAAAAGAAAAAAGATTCATACTATTCATGAACACCCATAACAAGTTCAGGAAAAAAAAATTGGAGTACAGATCAGAAGTAAAGCATCTTCTGTCATTTGCCAAAAACTGCACTAAATACTTCACCAATTTCGTTTGGAGAGTTTACATGCCCAAGAAAATTAATTGAAGCCAACTGATTGACCCTGTAGATTATGACAAGAAGATAAGAAGAATTTTATTGTCATTGTACAAGTATATCGAAACTGTGGATGCGCCCCAGCAACTGTTCGCAATACAATAAAACCAGAGCACTTAAAGATGAAGATAAGAAAAATAGATCCATTAGCAATTGGAGAGTACAATATCTACGAATATACACAAAATATATATCCAACAATTTTGATGCTAAAGATTAAGTTGCTGTTACAAGATATGAGTAAATAATACAGAAGTGATCTTAAATTAAGTTCACCGAGGTAGTAAATTGTATTCTTCTTAAAGAACAAAGTAATGCATATAAAAATATACATGTAGATGATGTTGGGACCACTGAACAGCTGAATGATTCTGTATGACTCATGATAGGTTTCTCTGCGTTGAGGTGGAACAGATTGCCAAATACCAGCTGTCATATGTTTCAGAAGTAATTATCTTGCTGAAAACACCAATTATCACTAACTGATAATCCAAATACTCATGAGGGATATTCAAATTGTAAAGGTTATTCTTTGTAGAAGGAGAAGACTTTTCTCAGAGTATTGTTTAATTCTCCTTAGACCAAGTATCTTCTATTCAATACATGCATTCCAGAATCTGACATAAATAGTCTTGGTCATTAGTTTCTAGAATAAAACAAAATATAGACTTAGCTAGACAAAGAAATTGAGTCTTTAAGAATATTTTACCTATGCAAAACCTGAGACCAAAAGTACAGGCACCTTGATTCCTCAGCCTAAATACCTATTTATTCATCTAACATTCACTTGAAGATAATGTTATTTTTTTTCCTCCCAAATGAAGTGCATTCCTTTTTTTAACAAATAACTTTACAGGTTGTCCTCATCTTATGATCACAATTAAGCCCCGATTTATGTTGCTAAATGAGAAATTTGTTAAGTGAGTTTTGCCACATTTATGACTATTCTTACTATATTTGTTAAGTAAATCACTGCAGTTGTTAAATTAATCACACAGTTGTTAAGTGAATATGACATCCCCATTGACTTTGTTTGTCAGAAGGTCACAAAAGATTATCACATGACCCTGGGACACTGCAACCCATCATAAATATGGACTAGGTATCAAGCATCTGAATGTGAACCACGTGACCATGGAGACCATAGAGATGATGCAACAGTCATAAGTGTGAAAAATGAACTTTTGTAAGTTGAGAACTACTTGTATTAAATTTTTAAATAATAAAAATAAAAACAAACAGGAATCAATAATTAAGTTAAGAAAGAAAAATAAATACAGAACAAAGTCAAAAGTACAATTTTAGAGTTACTATTAATTTCTTTTCCATCAACACTAGAAAGTATATAATGATATTTATATTAATGTTCCCTAACAGGTTTGCAACAGAAATATATAATGCTGCTAAACCTCCGTTCTTGATTTATTTCAATCTCACTTTCTTCCCTGACTTTCCCCTGTACAACTTTTGTTTCCCAAGAATAAAAATGTGGGACATGGGTAGAAGGTTTACATCAGTAGTTTATTGCAAAAGAAGGCCATGCATTGCTCAGTGGGAAAGTAGGAAAAGAAAAAATGCTGACAAGAACAGACTTAATAAAGAGATGCTTCATGTTTTCATATTCTTGCCAAGAATTTAGTCCCCAAACTCTTTTTATCTCAATTAAATTTCTCTACTCCACTCAGATGACTCTTCTAGAACTGTCCTTGGCATTCTATTTGTGCCGTTCTTTATATATATATTTATTTATTTATTTGTCTATTTATTTATTTATTATTTATTTTGTCAAACGATTATAAGATAAGAGGTATAAGTATAAACATAGCTATGAATACATGAAATGGATACATATAAGAAAAATAAAAAAGAAACAATAGGACAGGGACGGTAGGCACGTTGGTGAGCTTATGCACGCCCCCTACAGACCTCTTAGGAAAGGGGTGAGGTCAATAGTAGACAGTCTAAGATTCAAGTTTTTGAAGAGTTCAAAGAGGTACATCCATTCTTCTGTCTTTTAAATATAAGAAGTTTGATTTTACCATTCTTCCCTTTCTGAGCAAGTTTTTCTCCAGATTTTGCCATTCAGTGCCCTTTAGAGTTTAGCTAAATGCTTCCTTTTTTCCATGTGTTAGGATTACCAAACTTCAGCTATAGATCTTTAAGTTAAAGTCTTTTTGTGAAAACAAGGAGTTTCTGCATTCTCACACTACATTATGAAACATATTAAATTAATGAACTGTTCAAACATTTATAAATTATTGGTAATCTCACATAGAACACACCAAACTAATGAACTCATGATTTTTTTTATTTTTTTATTTTTTTGGTAGGATCAAACTTTCCCAAGACTTGGCAGCATCTCAAAAATTTAAAACTATTAAAATATATTGCTAATCTTGTAATTTTTTTTAGATTCCATCAATGGATATTAAATGAAATGGACTACTACTATGCCTTGTACCAACATTAGGAACATAATAGTGATAACAATAGCAGTTACACTTATATACAATTCCATAGTGTTTTACAGTCCTCTCTAAGTGGTTTACAGAGTCAGCATATTGCCCTCAACAATCTGGGTTCTGCCATCATCAGGCTTCTGTATAGTGTTCATCTGTATACAGAAGCCTGATGATGGCAGATGAGATTCTGCTGAAACGTTGCTACAACTTTAAAAGCACAACTATTGTGAAAATACCCAAACAAAGCTGAATGCCATACATGTAAGTATCTGCGATTGAAAAAAGGAGTCTTGGGAATTAACCTCATTGATACTATATGGTATAAAGCTATTATTGAATCTAGTTCTTCTGCTTTAGATACTGAGAAGCCTCCTTCCAGAAAGTAAAAGAGAAAGCTGGCCATGGAGAGGATGTGAAATATCCCAGAGAATACTATGGTTTCTGGTCAAGCAGCATTTATATGCCATGCTTGCATAGAAGGAAGTGAACTTTCAATAATCTTTTCTATCAGCTTACTCACCATATGCATAGGGATATGTGCATTCAGGAAGCCAAAAATTTAAATGATAACCATAATTAATTATTCAGAATTCACTTGTCAGCATTTACTGAAATTGTCTTTTTTTCCCTAATGCTTGCTGTCCAGGTAAAGAAGAAAACAGATATATTTTCAGCTCTTGATCATAAATAAGTGAAAAGAAAGCTAAAATTGGAGGGGGAATCAAGGTAGTAACTCTATTTGTGAAAAAAAGGGAATAATATGTAAAAAGATTGCAGAGGTAAAGTGTTTTGAAAGACAAAATAAGGTAGCCTCCTTGATTTAATTGTGATTGAAGTAGAATTATAATTTATCAGCAATAAAAACTGAGAGAAACATAATATTGAAAAAGTAATTGGGATTTCAAAATACAAATTGATAAACCTTTAGCTCCAAGAGAGACCTGATTAAACAAAACAAGTATGGAGAATTAACACTGAAGTAGCTGGATACAGAATGGTCAATGAGAAACTAATAGAAAAAATATAGTAGCAAAATGTAAAGATTTTTAGATAGAGATTAAGCAAATTTGAACAAAAAGAAAGAAAAAAAAACATAATGGAAATCATTTACACTTGGTGTAAAAACAAAAAAAATTACAAATGTATTTGAACACAATAGGTATGGATAGAGCTCAATGCCTCTCATTTACAAACAGATGTATTACTTGAAACAGCACATGTTATCATTGTTGTGGTTAGCAGGCAGCAGATGCAGATGGCTGAGGAGAGCGAAGACTCTGATGAAGGGCCAGGACCGTCAGGGAGTGGACTGCTGCCTTCAAAGATTGTGGGGGCTGGCAGCAGTGATGAGGAGGTTCCTGAGGAGCCGGTGCCAAGTGCATGTGCACGAAGTATTGCTCAGAGGAAAGAACAATTACAGCAGCACAGGCGACTCAGGAGTAAGGCTGCAGGGTAATGGCCCCTCCCTCAAGAGGATAAAAGACAGGTTTGGAAAAGTGTTCTTTGCAGACAGCAAAGAAACTCTGAAGCTCAACTGGTGGACATCTTACTTTGTGTTTGGAGAATCTTGTAAATTAGTTTTTATCTCTGGGTTTTTGGCAGCCTTGACAAACAACTTGGCAAGGCTCTTTCTTGTCAGAGCTAATTAGTGGAAAGCAGCCTTCAGAACAGAATTTGTTGTTAAACCTTAAAAGGTGGGGGCTGCTGCCTTTGTCTCTGTTTGTTCTTTAAGAATCCAGTTGAGTCAGAACAATAATAATATCTTTTTTCTAGATCCTTGGGAAGTATCCAATCATTAAAATACCAAATCCAATTTAAAATATCTGGTAGACTTATGTGTAAATAAATGAATAAATAAACAAATAAATAATAATGTGGTATTTCAAAACAAGCTTGCTTTATTATTCATCTGCTATGTTTTTCACAATTTCATTCTATGCGCTGCTATTTTTCTTGATTATCTCTTGCACTAAAATAAAGTCACATTTACATCCTGATTTTGACTTCTGAACACTTGAGTGAAGGAACCAATTAATGTTGCTGCTTAAGCAAAGGTTAATTTATTGTGATGGAGACTAATTGGACTCTACCTTTCCAAATAATTTTGTGATGAGTTCGTGATACCTATTGTTCCGGACTAGCAGGCTTGAAAGCCTACAAAGCAGATTGGTCTGCTAACAGCGGGTCATGATTGGTCACTCCAGACTGATCCGATTGGCTGCTAAAGGGGCTGTCGCAATTGGGCGAACCAAGCACGGTAAGCTCAAACCACTGTCATTGGCCGTATAGCTGCAGCCAGCTCTATAAAAGGGGCTGCTGTGGCTAGGAGCATTCGCTCAGATTGGAAGTCACTAATAAAGAGCTGTAGTCACTTTCTGAGTCTCATCTCATCCTTCCAGACATAACACTGGCAACGAGGGTGGGATTCAGAGACAGCAGAGCTGACTGAGCACTCACTAACAACCAACAAAGCACGTGGCTGACAGCGCGCAGACATTGGCAGAATGGCCAGCGGCACTATACCACCTGCCCCATTCGATCCAGCCAGCGAAGATTGGGACTCGTACATGGACAGGTTTCAAATGTTCCTAGAGTCCAACAATCTGAAGGATGCCACTCCTAGCAAGAAACTAGCAGTTTTCCTGACGCATTGCGGACCCACCATTTTTAAAATGGCCAAAGCGCTCACAAAGCCGGCTGAGGTCAAAACGATGACTGGGATACCCTTGCTCCCATCCTTCGCAACCACTACATTCCGGCAGTACCGACTCTCATCTGCAGACATGAATTTTACCAAAGGGATCAACGTGAAGGTAAGAGCATCGGGGATTTTGTAACTGACATAAGGAATATAGGTGGTCTGTATGGCTTCGCAAATCTAGAAGAAGCCATGAGGGATCGAGTTGTCCTTGGCCTCAGAGACCCCATAATCCAAAGTCAAATTATGGCCAAGGGAGACATCTCCCTCGCAGATGCCATAGCTGATGCCACTGCAGCTGAAGCCACCCGCAAATCAGCAGCACGGATGTACCGGACAAATGGGGCCAGCCGCCATACCACCAACAATGCAGCAACACCATCAAAGAAATACACGTCGGCCACCCATCATGAAGATATCGAATCCTCATCAGATAGTGAAGAGGAAGAAGTCCACAGACTCAGGTCTGAGTGTGAACAGAGAGACAAGCGAGGTCGTAAATCGAATTTCCAATGCGCCGGATGTGGTGGAAACCACCCACGATCCAAATGCAGATTCCTAGATGCCATCTGTCGTTTTTGTGAGACAAGAGGGCATATTGCTAAAGTATGCCGGAACAAAAGAGGATTCAGTCCCAAACGGAAGGAAAACAGCCTCTGACAAGCAGAAGGCAACCCCACCACTAATTGGAACTGCCCAAACAACCAGTGAAGCCAGTACAACAGAAACCAGAAAATTACTGGCACACCCAGATAGGAAGAAGCACATCAGACCATCACCATCGACCACGCTTCATCTTTAGACACCAGAAAAATCCGTGTAAAGGTCAACATTGAAAATCGACCATGCATCATGGAAGTGGATTCCAGGTCTTCCCTATCCATGGTCTCCTGGAAAACCCTGAAGCAGCTGATTCCCAACACCAGTGTCAGGATCTCAGCACTCAGAGACTTATATTAAAGGACTATCAGGGCAACCGGATTCCGGTCGTTGGTTCCAGTCATTTCCAGGTCTCCTTCAAGAACCACACCGCAATACTACCTCTCACCGTCGTTGACAGAGACCGGCCCAGCCTACTGGGTCTACAGTGGTTCACGCCATTAGGAATCGAAATGGCAGACATCAATCAGACTGTAGACGAAGACTGGGAAGCGGCCCTTGTCCAGGATTTCCAAGAAGTCTTCAGTGAACAGCTAGGCAAGTACAAGGGGTCCCCTATCTCCTTTAATCTCCGCCCTGATATCGCACCCATTCGCCTAAAACCACACCGTGTCCCTTTTGCTCACAAACCAAAAATTGATGAGCAACTGGACAAACTAATTGCACAAGGCATGCTAGAACCCATTAATCATGCCCGATGGGAGACCCCAATTGTAACCCCCATAAAACCTGACGGATCTTTGAGAATTTGTGGGGACTACAAGGCCACCCTAAACCACGCTTTACAGCAGAGTGCCTATCCAGTACCCGTAATCCAGCACCTCCTTCACTCACTTGGGGGGTGGCAGAATATTCGCAAAGCTTGACCTGGCCCAAGCTTATCAACAGCTACCAGTAGATGCTGAAACCGCCTAAGCCCAAACCATAGTTATGCACAGAGGCGCGTTCAAGTGTAACAGACTCCAGTTTGGAGTAAGCGTTGTCCCGGGCATTTTCCAAAGTCTGATGGAAAGGTTGTTACAGAGCATTAAAGGGGTCATGCCCTACTTTGACGACGTGTTAATAACCACCCCAACAAGGAATCAGTTAGAACAATGACTGAGGACAGTCCTCCAAAGGTTCAAAGACTCTGGCCTCAAGGTAAAGAAGGAAAAGTGCCAGTTATGCACTGAAAGGGTTGAATTTCTTGGTTAGCTCCTTGACAAACAAGGAATTCACCCTACAAAAAAGAAATTGGCTGCCATCAAAAATGCCCCGAGACCACAAAACAAAATAGACCTTCAAGCCTTCCTGGGACTCATTAACTTTTATAACATTTTCCTACCCCAGAAGGTTGCTGAACCCCTTCATAGACTCCTTGATAAAAAGGCTTCCTGGTTTTGGGGACGTTGGGAGGAGCAGGCTTTCCAACAAGTAAAGGACCTTTTAACTTCGGATGCAGTGCTCATCCAATATAATGAAACACTTCCTTTAACTGTGACTTGCGACGCCCCACCATTTGGAGTAGGAGTCATCCTGAGCCATATTCTACCAAATGGCACAGAGGCGCCTATTGCATTTTTTTCAAGAATTTTGTCAAAAACAGAAAGGAACTATAGTCACCTAGACAAGGAAGCCCTTGCCATCGTATCTACAATCAAAAGGTTCCACGAGTATGTGTATGGAAGATCATTTTCCATCATCAGAGATCATAAACCATTACTTGGCATCTTGGCTGGCGACAAACCTACTCCACATATTCTATCCCCTAGAATGACACGATAGTTGGAGTTCCTAGCCGCCTACGACTACCAATTGAGGCATCACCCAGGGAAAACCATTCCCCATGCAGACGCTTTGAGCCGCTCTCCATTGCCAGAATTCCAAGATGACCCGGCTCCCACACTATCAACACTACAAATTGAGATACTTCCCTCACTGCCACTGACAGCTCAAGACATTGCATTGGAAATCAAAAAAGACTCCTGTTTGGCACGAGTTCTTAGCTGGGTGGAGATGGGATGGACACAAATCGAACCCAATGAAACCTTTAAACCCTTCAAAAACAGACAGACAGAACTCTTCTCACAGAAGGGATGCGTATTGTGGGGAGACCAAGTGGTTATACCACCAAAACTACAAAAAAAAGTTCTACAGTTACTACACGATGGGCACCTGGGCATTGTACGCATGAAAGCACTGGCGAGGAGTTACGCCTGGTGGCCAGGTATGGACAAACAAATTGAAACCTGGGTCGCCACCTGTAGCAAGTTCCAAGAGACACATTCAGCCCCACTGAAAGCCTCACCAGCTGAATGGGAAACACCCAGGGGTCCCTGGTCACGTATCCATATCGATTTTGCGGGACTACAAAAGGGCATACTTTCCTAATAACAGTAGATGCATACTCGAACTGGCTTGAGGTGAACAAGATGAAGACTACCACCACAGATGCAGTCATCAAAAAATTGAACAGACTTTTCGCAACGCACGGTTTACCTGATGTCCTGGTATCTGACAATGGCCCTCAATTTACCACCTTGGCTTTTGAACAATACTTAGCAGACCGTGGCATATGACACACACTGACATCGCCGGCTCACCCGGCGGCGAATGGTAGAGCTGAACAAATGGTTCAGTTCACAAAAAGAACTCTACAAAAAATGGAACAAGGCAACATCCATGATAAAGTCACCAGGATGCTCCTTATCCAGCATATTACACCAAACACCATGACAAACAAAAACCCAGCTGAGCTTCTGATGGCCAGAAAACTCAGATCGCCTCTAGACCACCTACACCCTGCATACACCCCGGAAAAACCCGTGGGCTCCAGCAGTAAACACCGTGCCTTCAAGGTAGGAACCTTGTATTTACTAAGAACTTTTCAGCAGACCCTCTGTGGATCCCTGCTAAAATAACTCAAATTACAGGCCCCCACTCTTACCGTCTGGAAACCACAGATAGGAGAGAGTGGAAACGCCACATCGACCAACTGCGATCCAGGCTAACCACATCCCCCATCAGTGACCCTAACCACAAAACCAGAGGGGGAAGGGAAACCGGGGGTTCTGAAATTGAATCAACATCTGGCAGAGAAGAAAGAACCCCACAATCACCACGTCAAAGCCTACAGTACTCACCAGCTGATGAAGAACCTTGGCAATTGATCATCTCACCTAGTAGCAGCAACTGAACGGGTCCAGCGAATCCTGAAGCACAAGCAGTAGCAGTGAAGGAGGTGTGCCAATCAGCCCGAGGTCACCTGAAGGGAGTCGCAACTACGGAATCGGCTCACCGTTCCAGGTGAGCAGCCCGTTGGAACCCGAGACCGAGCAAAGACAATTCGAACAGCGCAAGTCAGGTAGACAGGTGCGAAGACCCACCTACCTGTGAGACTATATAACCCCACCCCTTAGATGGAACCTAGAAGGGAGGGGTGTTCCAGACTAGCAGGCTTGAAAGCCTGCAAAGCAGATTGGTCCGCTAACAGCGGGTCATGATTGGTCACTCCAGACTGATCCGATTGGCTGCTAAATGGGCTGGCGCAATTGGACGAACCAAGCACGGCAAGCTCAAACCACTGTCATTGGCCGTATAGCCACAGCCAGCTCTATGAAAGGGGCTGCTGCAGCTAGGAGCATTCGTTCAGATCGGAAGTCACTAATAAAGAGCTGTAGTCACTTTCTGAGTCTCGTCTCCGTTCTTGGACCCATCCTTCCAGACATAACAACTATTATTCCAAAGCAAAGTTTTATAAATAGCAAAGTAGTAGGACAACTGATGATTACCTGAAAAAGACTTTTCAGATGATAGCAAATAAAGATGAATTCATCAAATTTATATGGCCACCTAGAATCACTTGTTAAGATGGGTGGCCAGATAAGTTGGACAAATAAATGAAAAGAAAGAAATATTGTGAATCATTTTTATATAGCTATCCATCTATATGGATGTTACTCTGGGTGGCATCTCTTTCTCTCTCTCTCTCTCTCCCTCTCTCCCACTCCCTCTTCCTTTCTCTCTTTCTTCCTCCCTCTCCTTCTCTTTCTCCCTCTTCCTTGGCACTAGATAAGGATCAATGGAATTCAAGAGGGATTAGACTGTTTGTGAGTGTGTAATGACACTAGGCTTGTGACTCATTTAACTCCACCTTCTGGCTCTGCTTACTGTTCTCCTACAGAAAAAATCAGTGAAGGCCTCTATGCTCCACAGAGATATCGGGAAACTGGATAGGATCCAAATATTAATAATCAAAAAAGGCCTAGTTTGGGGCCTGGGTGAAAGAGAAATGATTCAAGAGAGTTAATCCCTTAATAGATTTGTAAACGATACAACACTTGACAGAAATATGGTTTTACATCATGGACCTCATTACTTCACTTATCAAGAAGCAGGAAATATAGAAGCAAGAAATATAGCAGATATTCATGGATGGAAGTTACAGTCTGCATTAGCCTTTTCAACTAAGATGGCCGCAAAGAAAGCCTGCCATAAACCCTAGCTGTTGTGAATGTATAAAGTTTTAATAAAGTGTGAGCTTGGAGTAGGTGCAGGGCTCTGGCCCTGCACTTCTGATTGGTTGTTAAACGGCCGGATCGGATTGGCCCGCTCCGGGGAATCCGATTGGCCCTTAACAGAGAGTTCCTATTGTTTATGAGAGCTAGTGCTCCTCGTTGGTTATTGGTTAATAGTTACGGGGTTTGCCTATAAATAAGGCGGGTTCAAACTGTTATGGTTGCTTGAAGTCACTATGTAAATAAAGAGCTGAAGTTCACCGTTCAGAAGCTTGTCTCCATTCTTTCTCGCCCATGCTCCAAACATAACACTGACGATGAAGGTGGGATTTGGAGACATCTGAACCAACGAAACTTCGAAGAACACCGAGCACGTGACAGACAACGCTACACAACAGAACCATGTCCAGCGACGTCATACCACCCGCTTTGTTCGATCCAGTACAGGAGAACTGGGAGTCCTACATGGATCACTTCCAAATGTTCTCAGAAACTAACAACTTAAAGGATGCCACACCAGGAAAGAAACGGGTGGTGTTCCTAACGCATTGCGGTCCAACCGTATTTAAGATGGCTGAAGCACTAGCCAAACCCTGAGAAGTGAAGGCCATGGATTGGGACGACCTCGAACCTCTTCTATGAAATCACTGCGCACCAACCATGCCTACACTTGTGAGACGGCACGAGTTTTATCAGAGGAGCCAGCGAAAGGGAGAAAGTGTGGCCGACTTCATAGCAGACCTCCAAAATTTGGGAGGCCTCTGTGGGTTCACCGATTTAGAAGAAGCACGAAGAGATCGCATAGTCCTGGGACTGGATGGACCAGGCATTCAAAGCAAGCTGATGGCGAAAGGCAAAATCAGCCTTGCCGACGCCATCGCTGATGCTACTGCAGTGGAAGCAACCAGGAAGTCAGCTGCACAACTACGCCGAAACCGCGCTCCGGTACCACCACCGACAAGCGACATTTTATCCAGGTCTGAAGGACAGCTTGCAACGACGCATCACAAGGACCTCTCTTTGTCAGACAGCGATGAAGAAGGGGTCCATCGACTGCGGTCCAACCGGGACCATCACCCGAAGCCTTTACGCCCTTGCGCTGGCTGTGGGGCTAATCATGCCAGGTCCGAATGCAAATTCTGCGACGCGCTCTGCCATGAGTGCGGGAAGCGAGGCCACATCGGACGGGTCTGCAAAACTTAGCAGGACCAGGCCACGCTTCAAAAGGGACTAACTATTGCCAATCGACAGGAAACCGTCCCGTACAGCGAGAGCCAGTAAACCACTCCTACAGAAATCGAGTTTTGCAGAAAGAAGAGGCTCACCATACTACCACTATTGGTCACACCTCAACCTTAGACACGAAGAAAATACGAATCACAGTAGCCATCGAGAACCAGCCTTGCCACATGGAAGTTGACTTGGGATCGTCCCTCTCGATGGTGTCCTAGAAGACCTTTAAACAACTCATCCTCACGATTCAACGCCAAGATCTCCGCTTCCAAAGACTCATCCTCAAGGACTACCAGGGGAATCGAATCCCCGTCCTTGGTTCCTGCTGAGTCCAAGTCTCCTTCAAGAAGCACACAGCGTACTTACCGCTAACTGTCATCGATAGAGACAGGCCTAGACTACTAGGCCTCCAATGGTTTGTGCCACTCGGCATTGAAGTGGCTGGCATAAACCAAGTCAGCGGAAGTGACTGGGAGGGAGACCTCATCCATGAGTTCAGGGATGTCTTCGCGGACAGCTTAGGCGAGTACAAGGGGACCCCGATTTCGTTCAGTCTAGACCCAAAGATAGATCCCATCTGACTTAAGCCCCGTTGAATTCCGTTTGCCTTAAAGTCAAAAATCGACGAACAACTCGACAAACTGATAGCTCAGGGGGTGTTACAGCCCATCGATCACTCTCCCTGGCAAACCCCAATCGTAACACCCATTAAGCCAGACGGGTCAATCCGAATTTGTGGGGACTACCGGGCTACTTTGAACCACGCCCTACAGCAGAACGCATATCCAGTGCCGGTGGTACAGCATCTCTTCCATTCCCTGGGGGCGGGAAAGTCTTCGCTAAATTAGATTTAGCTCAGGCATATCAGCAACTACCTGTTGATGAAAAGACGGCACTGGCACAAACGATTGTGACACACCGAGGTGCCTTTAAATGTACCCGGCTTCAATTCAGAGTTAGTGTAGCCCTGGGGATTTTTCAGAGCCTTATGGAGAGGTTATTACAAGGGATTAAGGGCATGGTCCCTTATTTTGACGATGTATTAATTGCGGCCCCTACAAAAAAAATCTTACAGGACCGGTTAAAATTAGTCCTAAAATAATTCCAAGAGGACGGTCTTAAAGTAAAGAAAAACAATTGTAAATTGTATACTGACAGTGTTGAGTTTTTAGGGTACCTAATTGATAGCCAGGGCATTCACCCAACCAAAAGTAAATTAAAAGTGATCAAAAATGCTCCCAGGCCACGAAACAAGGCCGATCTCCAGGCGTTCCTAGGCCTCATCAATTTTTATAATGTATTTTTACCGCATAAAGCAACTGTCACTGAACCGTTACACCGGTTGTTAGATAAGAAAGCAAATTGGTTATGGGGTCATCAAGAAGAACAGGCATTCCACAACGTAAAAAAACTGCTCACTTCTGACTCTGTACTCATGCAGTATAACGAGACTTTGCCGTTAAATATAACATGTGATGCTTCGCCTTTTGGAGTGGGTGCCATTTTGAGCCATGTACTGCCTAATGGGAACGAAGCCCCTGTTGCATATTTTTCAAAGACACTTTCAAAAACTGAGCAAAATTATGGACAAATTGATAAAGAAGCCCTCGCAATTGTGTCAGCCGTTAAAAGATTCCACGAGTACGTGTATGGCCGGGTTTTTACTATCGTGACTGACCATAAACCATTATTGGGGATAATAGCCAGAGATAAGCCGACTCCCTACATATTATCCCCTAGGATGACTCGATGGTCAGAATTCTTAGCTGCTTATAACTATCGGCTGCAATACCACCTGGGGAAATACCATTCCCCACGCTGACGCATTGAGCTGAGCACCGCTTCCAGAGACTCTCGACGATCCTGCACCAACGGTAACCATGCTGCAAATTGAGGCACTCAACTCACCGCCATTAACCGCCCAAGATATCGTGAGAGAAACCAAATGTGACCCCACCTTAGCGCGAGTCCTAAGCTGGGTAGAACGCGGATGGCCATTGGACCAATTATCAGATGACTTCACACCATTCAAGACTCGACAAGCTGAGTTGTTCTCCCAAAAAGGCTGTGTCATCTGGGGTGATAAAGTCGTTATCCCAGAACGACTCCAGAAAGCGCTTCTGACAACCTTGCACGATGGCCACCCCAGCATCGTGAGAATGAAAGCCCTTGCACGAAACTACGCATGGTGGCCGGGCATTGACAAGCAAATCGAATGTTGGGTTAAAGCTTGTTCAAAATGCCAGGAAGTGAGCAATGCCCCACCTAAAGCCATTCCTACTGAATGGGAGACACCACGCGGACCCTGGTCCCGAATTCACTTGGACTTTGCGGGGCCGACCAAAGGCCACACCTTTCTACTAACTGTCGACGCCTATTCAAATTGGCTCGAGATTCATCGTATGACGACTACAACCTCCGAGGCGGTTATCAAAACCTTGGAAAGACTATTTGCAACCCACGGACTACCAGACGTCCTGGTATCCTATAACGGGCCCCAATTTACAGCACTGTCGTTCAAGCAGTACCTCGCTGACCGCGGCATTCGACATGCACTCACTTCGCCTGCTCACCCTGTGACCAATGGCAAAGCAGAATGCATGGTACAATTTGTGAAGAAAACCTTGCAGAAGGTAGACTATGACAACATTGACGAAAAGATGAATCGAATCCTTTTTTTACAACACATCACACCGCATAGCGCCACCAACAAAACTCCCACCGAACTGCTAATGGGACGAAAACTCCGCTCCCACCTTGACCGGTTACACCCAGCTTACCGAACCGGAAAAGCCAATAGGATCCAGCGGCCGCTGTCGTGCCTTCCAGGTAGGAGATTTGGTATACGCTAAAAACCTATTGGGCGACCCATTGTGGGTGGAGGCGACAGTAGTTCGTGTTACCGGCCCAAGATCCTACCTTGTACAATGCCTTGATGATAGACTATGGAAACGCCATATCGATCAATTACGATTGCGGCTTCCGGTGGGCAGTCCTGAACTCCCCTATGACCAGATTGAGGGGAGGGAGGTACAGAAGAAGATGAATTCCAAGGAGAAGAAAACCAGTTCGAAGGGAACGACGGTATAATAGAGACTCAGGAAATGGAATCAGAGAGGGAAACAGTTGAACCTCAGGGAATTACAGAGAACATGGGCAACGATGGAGAAATGAACTCTGAACCAGAAACACCCCCACTGCCAAACAATGATCTACCTCAGCGTGATCACAGCCAAATGGCACACCGAAAATCAAAGAGACTAATAAAACAATCGTCCTACCTAAAGGACTATGTAACTGCGCCCTGCAAACAGAAGCCAGGGGGAAGGGGTGTTGTGAATGTATAAACTTTTAATAAAGCGTGAGCTTGGAGTAAGTGCAGGGCTCTGGCCCTGCACTTCTGATTGGTTGTTAAATGGCCGGAACGGATTGGCCCGCTCCGGGGAATCCGATTGGCCCTTAACAGAGAGTTCCTATTGGTTATGAGAGCTAGTGCTCCTCGTTACTTATTGGTTAATAGTTACGGGGCAGTTCATATAAGGCAGGTTCAAACTGTTATGGTTGCTTGAAGTCACTATGTAAATAAAGAGCTGAAGTTCACTGTTCAGAAGATTGTCTCCATTCTTTCTCACCCATGCTCCAAACATAACACTAGCAATTACAATAAAAGCCACCAAAAATCCTTGAGACAAATTTGGATGGCAGAGGTTAGAAAAGGGGGAAGAAATTGTGGAATGAAAGACCAAGATCTTGGCTCCTTGAATAAGTAGAGGAACATAGAGATGCTATTATGAAAACATCAGCTTTTCCCCCAAAAGACATAAGAGGCTGGAATTAAAAAAAATGTCAAGATTGCCTTGCCTTGCTTCTGATTGGTATAACTGGGATCAGGCTTTCAAGATTTTGTGATCATATCCTATAAAACACCTGGATAAGTTCATCTACCATATGGCATGTGAATAACTACCACATTTATTATTAAATTTGAACATCATTTAACTCACAGTTTAAACAAGTATTTTAGTAAAACAAACAGAGAAAAAAAATAAAAACCATATAACAATAAAGGCAAAATAATTAGTGGCACAGTGATTAGAATGCAGGACTGCAGGCTACGTCTCCTGATTTATGGCTGCCTGCAGTTTGGCAGTTCAAATCTCACCAGACTCAAGGCTGACTCAGCCTTCCATCCTTTTTTTTTTTTTTTGAAAAAGTTTTTATTAATTTTCTACAAACAAACAAGACAAACAAAACATAAAAACATCAAATCTTATATGTACATCCAGTGTGTCAGTTGGTTCATCATTTTTGTGCATTCATTCTGTAGTCTCAATTACAATTATGTTACATAACAACTCATATTGTCAATCCAAAATTATATATCCTAATATCACTAAAAAAAGAAATTTTTGACTATATTTTTAATCATTTATGCTTAATGAGCTAACAATACTTTAAACCAGTTTACTCTATAACAAATCATCTAATCATATCAAATCAATCCTAAAAAATCCTTTATAAATATAATATCAAATAGCAAAATAATGACAAAATAAAGATAATCCTTACTCTCTAGCATTCTAAATATTCTATTATCGTATTTTATCATCTAGCCATTTATAAAAAAGATCCCAAATTTCGTAAAATTGTTTATCCTCTTGCTCTCTAATTTCAAATGTCAATCTGCTCATCTCAGCACATTCCAATATTTTCTTAATAATTTCTTCCTGTAATGGTATTTTCTCATTCTTCCAATTTTTAGCAAATACAATCCTGGCCGCTGTTAATACATTTACAATCAGGTATTTCAAATCTTTACTATATATATCAGGTAAAATTCCCAATAAGAAGATCTCTGGTTTCAAGTCTATATGTTTCTTTGTCATTTTTTCCAACCACATGCGAATTATAGTCCAATATTTTCTAGCATCCTCACAAGTCCACCACATATGGTAATACGAGCCGGGTATCTGATGACATTTCCAACATTTTTCAGATTTGTTCTTAAACATTCTTGCTATTCTTGTCGGAGGAAAGTGCCACCTGTAAAACATCTTATACAAGTTTTCTTTATATGCTGTTGACATTGTCATTTTATAATTTTGAGACCACAATTTCTGCCATTTCTCCAAATCAATCCCATATCCAAAATTCTTCCCCCAAACAATCATAGTTTCTTTGACTTGTTCTTCCTCTAATTTCATTCCCAGTAAATAACCATATAATTTTTTAATCACCTTCTCATCAGTACCCATCAAGATCTTGTCTAAATCAGTCTGTTTATCATAAAATCCCTCCGTTTTAGAATCTTCATCATACCTTGAGTGTATTTGTGCATATGAAAACCAATTCATCCTTATACCTTGTTCTTCTAAGTTTTGGATCGATTTAAGTTCACCCTTTTCATCCAAAAGTTCCCCATATCTAACTGTTTGTTCCTTCTTGTAAATTATAGGATAGGAAAATGCTTCAATGGTCGATAACCAAACTGGAATTTTCAAATAACATTGTCTTTTTATCTTCTCCCAATTTAACCACAAAGACTCCCGTACATAATGTCTTCTAAAATAACCCTGTGTTTTAGTTCCCTTATACCATAAAAAAGCATGCCAACCCAACAGCAAGTCATGCCCTTCTAGTGTCAACAACCTATGTTTCCTTAATGTTATCCATTCTTTGACCCACATCAAACTTGCAGCTTGATAATACAATTCCCAATTAGGCAGACCAAAACCTCCTCTAATTCTAGCATCTTGCAAAAGCTTTAACTTTATTCTCGCTTTTTTACCTTGCCATATAAACTTCAACATAATTTTATTTAAATCTTCAAAATAGTCTTTTCCAAGCCTAATTGGTATTGTTTGAAACAAAAATAAAATTCTAGGTAAGATATTCATCTTAATTGTTGAAATTCTCCCTATTAATGACAATTGCAAGTTTTCCCACTTCTTCAAATCTGTAGATATCTGTTGTTTAAGTTTAATATAATTATTCTCCTTTAATGTGCTATATCTTGTTGTCAAATATATCCCCAAATACTTAACCTTATTTGTAACTTGAATTTTCAAAAGATCTGCCAATTCTTCTCTCTGTCTCAATAACATATTCTTTGTCAAAATCTTTGTTTTATCTTTGTTTATTTTCAAACCAGCCACCTCTCCATATGGCTCTATCCTTTCCAGTAACTTTGGAGCTGTTTCAATCGGATCTTCCAAAATAAAAGCTAAATCATCAGCAAAAGCTTGTAGCTTAAATTCTTCCTTCTTAATTTTCATTCCTTTTATGCTTTTATCATCCCTAATATTTCTATTCAAGACTTCCAAGGTCAACACAAATAGCAAAGGAGATAGAGGGCATCCTTGTCTTGTGCCTTTCCTTATATTAATAAAATCTGTAAGTTCCCCCTCCATCATTACCCTTGCTGTCTGTTTATTGTATATAGCTTCTATTGCTTGAATAATTTTTTTAGCAAAACCCATCTGCTCCAATAATAATAACATAAATCTCCAGTTGACGTTGTCAAATGCTTTTTGAGCATCTAGGAATATCAAAGCCATTTGCTTTTCAGGATGAGCCTCATAATATTCCAAAGTGTCCAAGATTACTCTCATATTGTCTCTAATTTGTCTCTTTGGCAGAAATCCATTTTGATCTGAGTGAATAAAATTATTTAAATATTTTTTAAGTCTTTCTGCTAAAATTGAAGCAAAAATTTTATAGTCTGCATTCAATAAAGAAATAGGTCTATAATTCTTAATTTGCAATGGGTCAGTCTCTTCCTTTGGTATAAGTGTAATATAAGCCTCTGACCATGTTTTAGGTATCATCTTTTTTAACATAACTTCATTCATAACTTCTAACAATGGGATGCTCAATAATTCTTGAAATGTTTTATAAAATTCTACTGGAAGCCCATCTGGGCCCGGAGCTTTCCCATTATTTTGTCTCTTAAATGCTTCATTTAGTTCCATCATTGTTATATTGCTTTCTAGCATTTCTTCAGTCTCTTTAGGTATCTTTGGTAAATTAGCTTCCTGTAAATACTGTTTGACTTTTCCTTCATCAATATTCTCTTGTTTATATAATTGCCCATAAAAATCTCGGATAATTTCTTTTTTCTCCTTGTTCCCATAACAAACTTGGCCTTGTTCATCTATTAACTTCAATATTTTTCTTGATTCCTTCTCTTTTCTCAATTTATATGCTAGCCATCTACCTGGTTTATTTGCATCTTCAAAATAATTCTGTTTAGAGTTTCTAATTTTCTGTGCCAATTCTTCTTTCTCTATTAATTCCATTTTATGTTTGATTACATCCAGCTTCAATTTAATATCCTTTTTCTGTGGCATTTTCTGTAATTCTTTTTCAAGAGTTTTATACTCATTTTCCAAGGCCTTAGAAGCTTGCCTTTTCCTAATATTCTTTTTTCTTGTATAATCTATTATCAAACCTCTAACGTATGCCTTCATAGTATCCCACACATTTTGCGTTGAAGTATCTTCTTTTTTATTTTCTCTAAAGAAAAAAGCCAATTCCTTCTCCATCCATTGTGTAAAATCTTTCTCCTTTAAAATAGTATTATTTAATGTCCATCTCGATCTTTTTTTTTGTCCCTTCCATTTAATTGTCATTGGGCTATGATCTGCCCAGGTACTTGTTTCAATGCTTGTTTCTTTAATATTAGATATTAGTTCTGTTGAGATCCAAATCATATCTAATCTGGACCATGATAAATGTCTATTCGAATAAAAAGTATATTGTTTAGCTTTAACGTTTCTTTCTCTCCAAATATCTTTTAAAGTTAATTCATCTGTCATTTTAAAAAAAGACCTTGGGAGAACCTTTCTATTTTGCTTTGTTGTTGTTGCTATATAGTCCAGTTTATTGTCCACAATTCCATTAAAATCTCCCATCATAATTATATTAACATAGTCCAGTCCAATTATTTTCATGTGCAGTTTTTTATAAAACTCTTCTTGTTTATCATTCGGAGCATAAATTGCAATCAAGAGTATTTTTATATTATTATCCATTATTTCTACCATTAATACTCTTCCATCTTCATCCGAGTAAATCAATTTTGCTGGAATAGCCTCTTTAATGTATAAAACCACACCTCTTTTCTTACATTGGGTCAAAGAGGTAAATGTTTTCCCTAATTTTGGCTGTAATAACAATTGTTCATGTTGTTTTTTAATGTGAACTTCTTGTAAACAAATTATATCAAATTTTAATTTCTCTAATTTATGAAAAGTTTTCCTTCTTTTAACAGCTGAATTAAGTCCGTTTATATTCATTGTAATCAGTTTTTTTTCCTCCATGATTATGCTTTATATTTAGGTCTAACAGCTCTCGTGGATCTCACTTCACGCTGTTCTTTACTATCAATCTGTCCCCCTATTGCTCCTTTCTCTTTTTCAGTCTCCAGTTGTTCATCTTGAAACTCAATTAATGAAACCTCTTTCTCTGCTTCCTCTTTTCTTCCTCCAAAAAATTCTGCATGAAAAAGTTCTGCTTTCTCAATTGAGTCAATTCTATGTCTCTGGTCTTGCCACGTAAACATTAATCCTTCTGGAATCATCCATCTATAATTCACTTCGTTTTCCAATAGTATTTTGGTCAGAAATCGATATTCTCTTCTCATCTCTCTCACTCTTCTAGGTATTTGTTTTAAAACCACAACCTCTTTACCCTTGTATTTCAGTGTTTTCTCTCTTGCTACTTGTAATATTTGCGTTTTAATGGATTTTTTGGTAAATCTAATATGGACTTCCCTGGGTAATTTATTTCTCATCGCATATCTTGTATAGACTCGATATATCTCATCTATTCCATCCATCATCTTTTCCTCTGTAATTTCCAAAGCATCTGCCAAAATTTCTATCATTACCGCTGCCAAATTTTCTCCTTTTTCCTCCTCTATATTTTGAAATCTAAGGTAAAATTCTGACCTTTCCATCTCCCACCTCAACATCCCATCTTTTTCTTGTTCGACCGCTGTTAATCTGCTATCAATATTTCCAATCTTCTTCTCTCTTTGTTTTCCTTCTTCCTCAATTTTTTGGAATCTCTCCTCATACTTAACCATCATTTGTTTAATATTTTCCACTTTTTCATCAGTCTTCTCTATTCTTTGTTCAATATTTTCTGTTCTTTGTTCAATATTTTCTATTCTTTGTTCAATATTTTCTGTTCTTTGTTCAATATTTCCTGTTCTTTGTTCAATAATATCTGATTTTGTCTTAAGTTCTTGAATTCCTTGCATAATCATCTGTAACTGTAAAGTTATTTTTTCTTGTTCCTTATCTTGCTTCAACATTGTCTGAATTAAACGTTGTCCTCCAGCTGGTGGGGAAGCAGAGGTAGAAGCAGCAATGCCAGATGGTATTGGTTTCTTGCTCATTTCAATGTTTCCAAAACTTCAAATTCTTCTTAACTTTTAACCCAACTGGTAGAGCAGCCAATTATAATCCAAAATGGAAAACTCCAATAATAAAAAACACGAAACCAAAGAAGAAACAGAAAAAAAGGAAGGAGAAAGATCTTCAGGTTCTTCTAGACCCTAATCCAATTACGACATAGTCCACCATAAAAAAGGAAAAAATAGAAAGGAAAAAACAAACAAATCCAAAAGATAATAATATTAATTAAGAGCAAAAGAAAAAGGAAAAAGCAAAAAGAGAAAAAAGAAAAACAAAAGACAAAAAGTTCCTTCAGAATCTTCACACCTTAATCCAATTAAAAAATCTCAATAATCCAAAAAATAATCCAAAAAAGGAAGAAGAAAAATAAAAAAAAAAATCAACCACGACAACAGAATAATCCAAAAAGATAAATATGAAAAGCAAAAAAGTCCCAATAAAAAGGAAAAAATAAATAAAAAATAAAGAAGAAAAGAGAAAAGACTCTGAGGCTTTCCCTTTAAAGTAAAAGGCAAAAATAAAAATATTACTAAAAATTAAGATTTAAAAAAAAAAAGCTAGCGAATGGGGTACATATAAGAAAACACACTGCACTTTGTTATTTATCCAAGGCTCTTGTTATGACTCTCTTCTCCAGCAGCTTCAAAGCCAAACCTCAAGTGTTGATAACAGTCCAGGAAAGCACCTGCAATAATATTTTGCTGTGCTCTCCCTCTATCTTATCACGTTACAAAGTCCTTGAGATGAGGTCTTTTTGCAATTCTCTCCAATTCAAATAGAATACTTTCAAGCCTCTAGTTGGCAGTGTTACAAAGTTTCTTAATGCTCTTTCTCAGCCCCAACTGGAAAAAAGAATTAATATATACAAAAAAAAGGAAAAAAAAAAATAGCCAAAGGAAGCCTCTATCCTAAAAAAAATAAAAAAGTCAAAGGGAGCCTAAAAGTATATATAAAAGAAAATTCAGTCCGGTTACCTAAGTCACAATAAAATCTTTCCCATGGAATATAGGAAAAAAAAAAAAAAACACCCCAAGCCTCAATTTGACAGCACTTTAAAAACGCCGCTCAAACAATTTCAATCAAAAAAAAAATCTCACAGCTTCCTCCTCTCTTCAGAATGAACTTTCCAACCTCAGCGAATTTTCAACACAAAAGAGTTTTTCTCACCCAACCGACACACTTCAATCCAGTCACTTTCTTTTCGGAGCTGTCCCGACTTCAGCAGCTATGGAGGCTGTCTCTCCGCCGCCAGCAAAAGGGCTTCTTCCGAATCTAACCAGAGACTTTGCGATGTCTCTGGGATCCTGGAACAGTGCCCTTCACAATCACCGTCTCTCCGGGACGATTTAGGTCCATTAGGACCGACCAGGGGCGAAAATATCAGCTGCGATCTCAGAGCCCCGAGATCGCAGCTGTAACGCCGGCACGAAGCTCCGCCTTCTTTCAGCCTTCCATCCTTTTGAGGTGGGTAAAATGAGGATCCAGATTACTGGGGACAATATGCTGACTCTGTAAACTGCTTAGAGAGGACTGTAAAGCACTGTGAAGCAGTATATGAATCTAAGTGCTATTGCTATTATTTGAGCTGCAAGAAAGCCAGCATGTCTACAATAGATATTGCGATGTCTACAATTTCAAACTATATACTCACACATTCATGTCTATGCACACATAAATTCATCCACCCCCTTTTTTAGCAACCAATTTAATAATTTGAGACAGATTCTTAAATTGTAGGCTAGTCTTGGGAGCAGGGGTGGGATTCAAATTTTCTAACAACTGTCTCTGTGGGCGTGGCTTAGTTGGTGGGCGTGGCTTGTTGGTCATGTTATTGGCTGGGAGTGGCCAATTCAATATCAATCACATCAAGGCACGCATCTCCTTGCCTGGCCTCTCATGACTGTGGGGATGCTGCAACAGTCATAAGTGTGAAAAATGGTCATAAGTCACTTTTTTCAATACCATTGTAACTTTGAATGATCATTCCACACAAGCAAAGTACCAGCAAAGGAGGGGAAAAAAAGGAAGTCTAGTCCTGCCAAGAATGTAATAAGGGTTAATGGAGAGACAGTTTCTGTAAGCAACACCAGAATGTTTCCTTCCTGCTTTCCTTACAGGATTAGGCCAGTAATTTCTTCTAACAACCGGTTCTCTGAACTGCTTAGAATGTTAACAACCGGTTCTAGCGAATAGGTGCAAACTGGTAGAATCCCACCCCTGCTTGGAAGTTATTACACAGCATTGCATTTTGTATTTCATTTTGAAAAGTAAGCATTGGGATAGATATTTGTTTCAATAAACAAATATTAACTGAATTATTACGAGATTTCTAGTGGTATCCTGTGTACAACTCAGAGTGGCAGCACCTAATTGATGAGGCATGATTTTAGAACATAAACAAGTTCAATTCTTATTAGTAGATAGTTCAGAGAACACCAGGAAATCTCTGGGATGTTGAAATACATTTAAGAAAAAACCAGTTTGAAATCACATCTATATAATTGCCAAAATGAAATAATATATCCATGATATCATCAGAAGTTGTATTTGTTGCAAAGGGAATTCACTGAACCTGTGCATTAATATTCTCAAATAACTAGACTAACTTCAGTCATATTTATAATCTCTCTCTCCCTCCCCCTCTCCCTCCCTCTCTCTCTTTTGTGTGTGAATGTGTGTTATAATTATATCCTTAGTTAAATCATTCATTTGTAATTTGTAAAATGAATAACTGATAAAAATTGCACAATCACTGATATATGCAAACCGCCTAAGGACAATTTCAAGACTGCATGAATGATAAAGCTACTGATTTAACAGGGAAAAATCGGGTGTGCTTGTGTTTACAAAGAAATGATAGTCTCAGGATTTGAAGGTTATGAAAAAGGTTTGAAAGTCATTTGGTCCAGGTGCTTCTTTTATAGAATTATACAATGATTAATATTCATCATTCATATATTCACAATGAAAAAAATGCCCCCTTGAGCAATTTCTAAGGGCCAAAGTCACATCCTAGTTCGATATATTCTCATACAGTTAGTCCTCGAATTGCGATTATAATTGAGCCCAACATTTATGTTGCTAAGTGAAACATTTGTTAAGTGAGTTTTGCCTCGTTTTCTCTTTTCTTGCAACAGTTAAGAGAATCATTACATTTGTTTAAGTTAATAACATGTTTTAAGTGAATCTGGATTCCCCATTGATTTTGCTTGTCAGACGGTTGCAAAAGTTGATAAATGACCCCAGCATTTCTACCATCATAAATATGAACTAGTGGCCAAGCATATGAATTTTGATCATGTGACAATGGAGATGCTGCAACAGTTGTATGAAAAACAGTTGTATGAAAAATGATTGCAAGCTACTTTTTTCAGTGCTGTTGAACTATTGTAAGCCAAGGACTACCTGTACTAATTTCAAGTCTTCCATTCTCTAAAGCTTTCTTTGCTGCAAATGCCAGGATTTGAATATTGGATATTTAAAATTAATGTGAATCCATCACCTCTCTTCTGTATGTTTTCAACATATCTGTGCATATTAGTGAAAATATGTTAACAAGAGAAGACTATATTTGAAGAATAGAATGCTGGAAGGCTCAAACCTTCTCTCATAAAATCTTCAGGTCTTGGTTCTGACTCCTGGTTAATGTTAGCAGCTTAGGACATAAGTTAACATATAATGCTAGTGTGTACACTGTTTTTCTTCTGATTACAAAGCCATAAAGCAAAAAAGGAAATAACAGTATGCAAACCCAATGTACAGAGGCATGGCATCCAGAAGTGTCAAATCTTTTTCCTCCCTTTGGGATAAAGACCATCTCACAAACCTTGCAAAAGTTAAACAAAATCAATTAAAAAGGAAAATATAAAATGTATAAACTCCTTTTTAACTTGAACTAGTAAAATAAAAATATTCAGTGTTGGGAAAAATAATCAAGATAGCAATAGCAATAGCATTTGGACTTAATGTATGTACCCCTTCATAGTCCTTTATAACTGGCTCCAGTCCTCCAGTTGTATATCATGTGCACTTATACAGAATCAATATAAGATTTAATATATTCAGGTTACATCACAAAATATTACATGTCCCAACTCCCTTCCCACCTTCTACTTCCATTGAAGAATGGCAGATAAACGGATCTAATAGGAACCCTCTCTTAAGTGGTTTACAGAGTCAACATATTTTCCCCAACAATCTAGGTCCTCATTTTACTGACCTTGAAAAGATGGTTTCCGGTTTCGCGTGCCTTCGGGGCAGCAGGAATTCGTGACAGCTCGCGATTCCTGCTGTGCTAGCCGTCGAGGTACCCCCGATCCAGATGGGTCAGAGGGATATGGCTGCCCTGTAGGGACAGCTGAAGAGAGAGGGGAGTTGGACAGGGGGGTGGGGGTGTCGCAGACCCCCTCCTTCTCCGGGAAAACCCCTTTTTCCCAAGGCGGTGGAGCGGCGGTCAGCAATGGCCACCACGAAGAAGCCAGCAACCGGGTAAGATTGCGCTGGAGGAAGTGAGAAGATTGAAAGTGCTGTCTGAGCCGGGTCAAGTAACATCTTTCAAATTGGTTGGAACTGAGCTGTTTGAATTGCTGGAGGATACATTGTATCCCTAAGAAGAGTGAAAGCGGCGGAGAAGCTGTTAAAGGGAACTTTTTTTTCTTCTTCACTCTCCCACCCCATGGAAACAGCAGAAATCTTTGGATATATTGGACATTGAAAGTGAATTGTTTTGAGAGTTGAAGCTAAGGGACAAAAGGATTCTTGGACATTGAAAAACTTAAGAAATTGGAAAACCCTTGTTGGAGGTATAGATTTCTGATTATTTAAAATTGATATTGCAAGTGGGAAGGGAGAGGAAAAAAAATTGGAGCAGAAGCTGAAAAAGGAGGAGATTGCCTAGAATCCCAAAGAAAGATATATGGTAATTGGACCTCTTTGATTAAACATTAACCCCAGAAAGAGAAAGAGAAGAAGGAAGAAAAGTATTAACTTTTGGAACTTTTTTTGAGTTATTTTTGATTAAAAATACTTGTGGTTGTTTTGGGAAAAGTTTCTCTTTTCATAATGGCATCGCTTGTGGATGAACTAAAGACTGAATATCAAAAATATAAAAAGGAAGATACTTTGGGCACTTTGTTTCAATTCTTAGAAATGGCGTTATGTACTTATGAAAAGTTGACTACGCAGCAGAAGGACTGGGACAAGGAAGAAGAGGAAGAAGAAGCCATCTTTGATGAACAATGGGTTCTTTCCGGAGAGGAGGAGAAAAAGGATAAGAAAAAGGGGATTTTAAGAATTATAAAAACAACCAAAGAAGAGAAAAATGAGCGGAAAGGTGGAGGCAAGGTTAGAAAGCAAAGGAAAAGGAGTAAGAAAAGGGAGGAGGAAAAACAAAGGGGTAAAAAGGGCAAGGAGAAGAATAAGCAAGAGAGAAAGGGGGAGAGGAGAAGCCTCAATGGGGGAAAGCAAGATCTAAAGAAAAAAAGTTTATTCAGAGACAATGGGTGAATTTAATTTAGGATAAAAGAGGGATTCTGGAGGGTGCATAAGATTGTGTTTTTTATATGTGTATTTAGAGTATAAAATTCACTGTGTAATTTTAGAATCTTTTAAACAGAATCCCAAGAAAAATTGTTATACGAAGTACTTTTAAGTTAGGGTAATGAGTTACTCCAATTGGTGTATAGGAGAAGTATAGTAAAAGAAAAAAGATGAATGGATAGTTGGAAATAGAACAGACAAAGAATGTTATTGAAAATGGTAATAAGATATGAAAGGATATATAAAGGTTTTGTTATGGTTTTTTTTTTTTTTTTTTGGATTTTGTATATTGATAAAAGGCAATAAAATTTTAATTAACAAGAAATAATTTGGATGAAAAGGAGAAGCTGGGATAAGATATGAAGTTAAATTGATAAAGTATTGATACTATAATTTGGAATTGTTATGTTCTATTGGTTTTCTTTTATTATTTTTTCTTAGAAAAGAATTTATAAGCTGTTATGCCTTGATTCTTTGTGCATTGTTTTTATAAAATTGATAAAAATGGTTTATATATATATATATAAAAATGAAAATGATAATAAGATATGGAAGGATATATAAAGTGAATATGATGTTTGAATTTGTGTCTGTGTGAAGAGTTTTAACCCGGGATCAGACAACCTTCAGAAAAGATCTTTTAGTTTTGTTTATGTTTTGTGTTTTGTATGTTTGTGTATTGTATTGTGTTTTATGTAAAATTAATAAAATTTGTTTAAAAAAGAAAAGAAAAGATGAAAGACTAAGTTAACCTTGAGCCAGTGAGGATCGAACTCCTGGTAGTTGGCAGAATTAGCCTGCAATATTGCATTCTAATCAGGGCAGCACCATGCTCCTAGATCATAGGCAACTGATCATAAATAACTGATTTTTAAGCCAAAAAACAAATTAATATTCTGGAAATATTCTGGTGGTTGCTGATGATCTACTACTAATTAAAAAAAAAAACTCTTTGTCAGAAATAATTGTGAACAGATAGAGGAAAGTTTTTGAATTATTACAAATCTCAAGTTAAAGTAAAAAAACAACATATAATTTCATGAAAACAAGCTTGAGGTTTGAAATCACTGATATTCAATTTCTACATCATGTATGATGAGTTGCAGAAAAAATCACAGCCAACAAAAATCAAAGTCCTAGCAGTAATTCTTATGCAGAAATGTTACTGATTTGTGTAACAGTAGAAGCTCCTAATGCAAAAACACACCTGCAACACTTACTTAAATTTCTGTGAGTGTTCAGAGACCAGAAATTTTAATTAGAATGTGTGGGTCATAATAGTAGTCCTCTTTTTTTCCAGTTCCAGTTCAAAGACTGATGGAGTTCAGCCAAGTTCTAGCTCATATTATTGAAATAATTAAAAAATTTCTTTCTCCCACAAAGGAGCCTATTGGCAGTCATGTTTCTGATATGTATTGAATATCTGAGTCAGCAACCGACAGTCTGGCAAGCATTTTATTCATAACAAAGTACAAAATGATGCACATTGATTATATATATTTGAACTGATGATGACTGTTCCATATTAGCGGCTTGAAACCCTGAATTCCTATTGGCCCAGAAAAGCTGGGTCATGATTGGCTGACTTGAACGTTCCTGATTGGCTCATACAGGGTTTGCCATGATTGGCTGAAACCAAGTGCGGCAAACTCAAACAGTTGTCATTGGCTGCCTAGCCGCGGCCAGCTCTATAAGAAGAGCTGCCGCTAGGGTTTGGTCTCAGAATCTATCTGCCTAATAAAGAGCTGTTGTTCTCTACTCATGCCACATCCAAGTTCGGGACCACCGACCGAACTTAACACTGGCAACAAGGGTAGGATTCTGAGACAGCAAAACTAACCAGTACGCGGCAAACGGCGCCAAGATGACCAGTGAAATGGCCAGCAGCACCACGCTGCCCACACCATTCAACCTGGCCAGCAAGGACTGGGAGTCCTACACTGATCACTTCCAAATGTTCTTGGAATCCAACAACTTGAAAGATGCCACCAGCAGCAAGAAACGGGTGGTATTTCTATGCAGGCCTGCTGTTTTCAAAATGGCTAAGGCATTAGCAAAGCCCGCAGATGTCAAGACAATGGATTGGGACAACCTAGCTTCCATCCTCCAGAACCACTATGCTCTGGCTGTACCAACTCTTATCCGAAGGCATGATTTTTATCAAAGAGACCAGTGTGAGGGTGAAAGCATCGGTGAATTCGTGGCTGACCTGAGGGACCTTGGAGGTTTGTGCGGATTCGCTAACCTAGATGAGGCCATGCGAGACTGAGTCATTCTTGGCCTGAAAGACCCAGCACTCCAAAGCAGACTAATGGCCAAGGGTGACATCTCCCTCGCCAACACCATAGTTGAAGCGACCGCGGCCGAAGCTACCCGCTAATCAGCAGCCCGAATGCGGCATTCAAACGGAACCGATCATCAATTGACCAGCAAGGCAACTACCACACCAGAAAAACTCACAACCACCACCCACCATGGCGACGTCGAATCCCCTTCTGACAGCGAAGAAGAAGAAATTCACCGACTTCACTCAGAACGCGAGCGGTGAGACCGGCAGGGTTGTAAGTTGGGGTACCAATGTTCCGGCTGCAGAGGAAATCACCCACGTTCCAAATGCAAGTTCCTGGACATTGTTTGCCAGCATTGTGAGAAGCGGGGGCATATTGCTAAGGTATGCTGAAATAAAAGAAATTTCAGCCGCCGGCATCAAGGCAACAGCCCGAGAAGACAAGATGGCACCCCCACCAAAAACCGGGACCACCAGACTGACAGCCGGTGGAGCCGGGACGGCCAAAACAAAAGATTCAATGAGGCACCGCTTAGAGAAGAAACACACCAAACAGTTATCATCGCTCATTCTTCACCAATAGATGCACAGAAGGTATGCATTGAGATCGGTATCGAAGACCAACCATGCACCATGGAAGTAGACTCAGGCTCATATATCTCCATAGTCTCCTGGCGCACCATGAAATGTCTAATACCCAGCATACGCCGCCAGGAACTAAGTGACCAAAAATTGATCTTGAAGGACTACCAAGGGAACCGCATCCCAGTGGCTGGCATTGGGCATTTCAAGATCACCTTCAAAAACCACACCAACGTCCTACCACTTACAATTGTGGAAAAAGACCACCCCAGTTTACTCGGATTACAATGGTTCTCGCTGCTGGGGATCAAGACGGCTGGTATAAATCACATAGACAAAGAAGATTGGGAAGCGACGCTCGTACAAGACTTCCAAGAGGTCTTCGATGACATTTGAGGCAAGTACAAGAGGTCCCCAATGTCCTTCAATCTTAGCCCAGATATCGCTCCCATCCGCCTCAAGCCGCATCGAGTGCCATTTGCACTCAAGCCTAAGATAGATGAGCTATTAAATAAGCTCATCGCGCAAGGCGTATTAGAACCTATCGACCATGCCCACTGGGAAACACCCATTATCACCCCCATCAAACCAGATGGCTCCCTGAGAATTTGTGGAGACTACAAGGCCACCCTCAACCATGCCCTACAGCAGAGTGCCTACCCTGTGCCAGTAGTTCAACATTTCCTACACTCACTTGGGGGTGGCAGAATCTTTGCAAAGCTCGACCTGGTACAAGCCTATCAACAACTGCCGGTCGATGCTGAAACCGCCGAGGCACAAACAATCGTGACACATCGAGGGGCATTTAAATGCAACCAACTCCAAGTTGGAGTCAGCGTCGTGCCTGGGGTTTTCCAAAGCCTAATGGAAAGACTGCTGCAGGGAATTAAAGGAGTCATACCCTGTTTCGATGACGTACTAATAGCAGCCCCCAATAAGAAACAATTGGAGAAACGGCTTAGAGCAGTCTTACAAAAATTTAAAGACTCTGGCCTCAAAGTAAAAAAAGAGAAGTGCCAGCTATGTACTGAAAGGGTTGAATTCCTAGGATATCTCGTAGACAAACATGGAATTCACCTCACTGACAAAAAGTTAAAAGCCATCAAGGAAGCCCCCAGACCAAAAAATAAAACAGAACTCCAAGCATTCCTTGGACTCATAAATTTCTATAATGTTTTCCTACCCCAGAAAGCGACTGTTGCGGAACCCTTGCATAGACTCCTGGATAAAACGGCATCCTGGATCTGGGGAAGGTGAGAGGAACGCGCTTTCCAGCAAATAAAAAACCTTTCAACTTCTGATGCAGTCCTTATTCAATATAATGAAACCCTACCGCTGACTGTCACATGTGACGCATCACCCTTTGGTGTTGGGACAATCCTAAGCCACATCTTGCCGAATGGGAAAGAGGCTCCCATCGCATTCTTCTCAAGAACCCTGTCCAAGCCGGAGAGGAACTACAGCCAGCTGGACAAAGAAGCCCTAGCCATCGTCTCTGCAGTGAAAAGATTCCACGAACACATTTATGGTAGGACCTTTTCAATTATTATGGACCACAAACCCCTACTAGGCATTTTGGCCGGGAACAAACCCACTCCAAACATCCTGTCCCCTAGGATGACAAAATGGTCTGAATTTCTTGCCGCATATAATTACCATTTAGCACACCGCCCCGGCAAGACCATTTCGCACGCTGATGCTTTAAGCCGATCCCCCCTACCAGATGTGCAAGATGACCCAGCACCCACCTTATCTACCTTACAAATAGAAACAATAACCACGCCACCATTGACCACTCAAGACATTGCCCGCGAAACAAAAAAGGATAGACGTTTGGCACGAGTCCTCAACTGGGTGGAGAGGGGTTGGCCGGAAAGTGAAAAAAATGAACTCTTTAAACCTTTTAAAAACCAGCAAACTGAATTCTTTTCACAAAGGGGGTACATTCTTTGGGGAGACCGGGTGGTTATACCAGAAACATTACAAAAAAATGTTCTAGACATGCTTCACGACGGGCACTCGGGCATTGTACGAATGAAAGCCCTGGCCAGAAGCTACACATGGTGGCCAGGCATGGACAAGCAAATAGAGACTTGGGTCGCCGGTTGCACCAGATGCCAAGAAACCCACTCAGCTCCCCCTGCAGGTCCACCATTAGAATGGGAAACCCCCAGAGTCGACACTGAAACTTCAACATAGGAAACACTGTTTTTTCTAAAAACTTCACCGGTGACCCACTCTGGCTACCAGCAAAGATCACCCAAGTCACCGGCCCTTGCTCCTACCGACTCCAGACCACCGACGGAAGGAACTGGAAACGGCACATTGACTAGCTACAGTCTAGACTGGCCTCTTTTTCCCTCACAGACTCTAACCAAGAAATCAGAGGGGGGGACCTCAAACTCAGAAAAAGAATAGGTATTGGCGCAAACAGAACACCCCCCACACACATTAAATAAAACTCAAACATTAAACCAGCAATACTTACCTACAAACCGGGAACTGAGGCAGACGCGTGTTTCACCTGGAAGTAGCAGCCGGACAAGCTCAACCGACCCAGAGAATCCAGGTGGGAGTGACAGAGCGAACAACTCGATCAACCCAGATATACCAGGCGGGAGTCACAGCTATAGGCACAGCTCACCCTTCCAGGCGGTTCCATCGAGAAGCTTGAGAGCGACACAGAGCCCGTCCAAACCTGATGACGACCAGAGACATTATGAACCAGGCAAGTCAAGTAGACAGGTCCACTTGCATAACTACATTACCCTGCCCTTTGGATGGAACCAAGAGGGGAGGGGTGTTCCATATTAGCAGCTTGAAACCCTGCATTCCTATTGGCCCAGAAAAGCTGGGCCGTAATTGGCTGACTTGAACATTCCTGATTGGCTCATACAGGGTTTGCCGCGATTGGCTGAAACCAAGCACGACAAACTCAAATGGTTGTCATTGGCTGCCTAGCCGCGGCCACCTCTATAAGAAGAGCTGCCATGTGCTAGGGTTTGGTCTCAGAATCTATCCGCTTAATAAAGAGCTGTCCATTCTTAATAATGAGCCTCGTCATTCTTGGAACCCACCGACCGAACTTAACAGTGACTGATACTCTGTTGATATTGGATAACTCAAAGTATTAATTTGGTGTGCATCTGCTGTTGAAGAAGGAAAAATCCCATGATTAGAATCATTTAGAAGGGAGTTGAAAATAAATTAGTAATCTTTTTATTAATCTATATGACATCACATTTGTAATATTGTACACAGTTCTTGTTGCCATACCTCAAAAAGTTCATTGCAAAGCTGTGGGATTTTTTTTTTTTTAATGAAATTAAGGACTAAGGGTGACATGATAGCAGTGTTCCAACATCTCAGAGGCTGCCACAAAGAAGACGGAGTCAAGCTATTCTCCAAAGCACCTGAGGGCAGGACAAGAAGCAATGGGTGGAAACTAATCAAGGAGAGAAGCAACTTAGGAGATATATCCTGACAGTTAGAACAATCAATCAGTGGAACAACTTGCCTAGAGAAGTTGTGAATGCTCCAACACTGGAAGTTTTTAAGAAGATGTTGGATAACCATTTGTCTGAAGTGGTGTGGGGTTTCTTGCTTGAGTAGGGAGGTGGAGTAGAAGACTTCCAAGGTCCCTTCCAATTCTGTTATTCTGTTATAAAAATTATAGAAATAATCTTGGAAGTGAAGAAGCTTTAAAGAGTGCATATGTATGAAATTGCAACATGTCCATACTGGAAAAGCATGAGATATAAGTGGAAAAGAAAACTTGGTTCTGTTTGGTAGAAGATGAGGTGAGTTTGAAAAGAAGTAGGACTTCCTGCTTAAGCGAGGGCTTGGACTAGAAAATCTCCAAGGTCACTTTCAATTCTGTTATTCTGAAACAAAACACCCACAAGATGATGAGAGGCTAAAATGGGATTCTGCCTATGAAAAAATGGGATTACAGCAGGAAAGAAAGATAAGGAGAAATACAACTAAGGAAAATAAATGTTGCAGTATATGCAAAGTTAGTTTTCTCTCTATCTCACTTTGGAACTCATAAAAGGAATTATAAATTCTTTGCACAGGGCATACTTAAACTTGCTGTCATCCAACAGAATGCAAGTAACAGACCTATATAGTTTAAAAAGGGACTGGAAATTCATGGACAATTGAGCTTGCATTACTCTGTAGGCTAAGCTGAGAGAAAGAGAAACTGGCCCAAAGTGTTTTAGTTGGCTGAGTGTGAAATTTGTTTCTTCCTGCCCCACAATCACTGATTTACCACACTGACAAAAACCTACACCTTCCATTTACCAAGCCTAATGAACAAATAGAAAGAGGGCAACTTATCTGCCACCACTCTTAAATCATTAGAAATCAATTTGCTTGCCTTGTATAGTTCAGCTTATGGCCACTCTATAGTTTGTGATCTACCTGCTTTCCATCTCAGAAGATTTAACTGTCTAACCACCCCTCCCTACACAGTCATTGTACATTCAAATGAAAGTTACACATCAGTAATGCAATCCCAGTAGACTACATTATAGCTTTTTAGAGAGTTTGTTTTAAAAGCACTTTCCAGCTCTTTTCGGAAGAGGGCTGCTGAATCATCATAAAGTATTGCTAGCATACCTTGGCATCTTCTTCCCTTTTGATTTATAGTCTTTTTTAAAGAGTTGGATTCTTCAATTTGCAATAAAGTGAAAAAAAGTGGGAGGACAAAGGATTAAATAATAAGTAATGGAAGAGTAGCTTAGTTGCTTTGTTTTTTTATAGCTTTATTCTTTTTTGTCTTGATTTAGTGTACACTTAAGGCATTTTTTCAGAAAGTTGATACAGAAATAGAAATAAAAACACTGAGTTCAATAGCTGGACTAGGATTCTACTACTGCAGATTTGAAATTTGGAGTCAAAGTGGACAATAGAGTTCTGATGTGTTGGCAATAGGAAGATAATTCTGCTGTAGAATTATCCATCAATAACTTTTTTTGAGTTTGAATACTCCAAAACTTGGTCATCATAAAGGGCCTTGCTGATTTTTTGGCCCTATGGTAGCTAAGCCAATAGATCAACGAATGAAGGAAGAATATATTCCCTTACCCTCTTCTCTGTGACACCAAGACTTATTGATGTCAAAAGAAGTGGGTGGACCAAACAAGAAAGAAAGGAAAAGGTTCATTGAAATAAAAGTGGATAATTATTCCCAAATAGGGCAAAATAGAAGATACATCCTATTGATAGGATGTATTAGAAGGAAGAAACTTAAAAACAAGCCATATTAGAATGGAAAGAAACTTCTTTGCAGGCTTGTTCAGCAAATGACCTTTTCTAATGATCATAATGAATAATAAATTAATGAACTATATGATTAATAATCAGTTTAATTTAGTCCACCTGAACACTAAGGAACAACAGGACAGCATGTTAACTGAATACTGACTGAAATAATGATGTTCCAAAGATCAGGAGATCAAAGGACGAATGATAGATAAAAATACCAAGGATCAGAGGATGATAAAGAACTATCCAAACTGTCTTCTAAGATTCTTCTCTAAACTGCCTTCTAAGTGTAATAAATATTTCCATGAAAAGAGAACCAGTTTGGGTTAATAATTAAGGCATCAGTCTAGAAATTGGAGATCATGAATTTCTAGTCTCACTTTAGACATGAAAGCCAGCTAGGTGATTTTGGCCTAATCACAAGGAGACTGTGAATTCTGGTCCCACCTTAGGCATAAAATAAGTAACATAAATTGCACGGACACACACACACACACACACACACACAAAAATACATTTGGCACCCTTGTTCAATACTTTTTTTCCATAAAATTGAAGACATATTGATAATCTGATAGACACATTTCATTTAGTGTAATAGTTAAGGCACAAGGGTAGAAGCTAGGAGATTATGAGTTCTATTCCTGCTTGAGTCATGAAAGCCAGCTAACATGACTTTAGGGCAGTGACTCTCAGTCCAACTCATCTTACATATTAGCTGGAGAGAAATAGGAAGGAGTATTATGTGTATTCACGGCCTTATTTATAAAAATAATTAAATGAGATAAATAGAATATAATTCTTTATTGGACTAGTGTGATTTGATACACAAAGAATTTGTCTTGGTGAATATGTTCTCAGTGTACATAAAAGAAAAGATACATTCGTCAAGCGTCAAGAATCAGAAGGTACAATTCTTAATAATAGTCATAGGGTACAATAAGAAATTGAATAAAAATAAAGAAATAATCAATAAGGATTGATGAAAAGAAGTTGATCAGGATCCAACAAATCTAGGCTGTAAAATAGAAGAAAAAGATTGTACATCAGCTGGAAGAAGTGTATGGAAGATGTGCATGAAGTGCGTAAGAACTTTTCTATCCTATTTCTTGTTCCTTTTACTTGTGCCTGCTATTCTCTTGCAGTCTTTTTTCACATTGCAAAATCCACCCGAAATCAAGAAGCTACAAGATAACTTTTGTAACTACCTGATCAGTGATTCAGATAACTTTCAGCTGACATTAATTGGGGAAATTGTGCTGATCGGTGATGTGTATCATTAGGTGCATTGGCACTGAGAAATGTGTTAAGGAACAACTGTATTCAATATTTTATTCTATAAACCTTTGCATTTATTGTAAAGTGGTCTGTTGCCTGTTGTGATGACTGGGCTCATTACTTCCTGGAGGATCAGGGTGAAAAATGAGGAAATCCCAGAGGGATATTACTCACATATGGACACTAACAAATGTACATGTACTCTGACTATTAATTATATGAGAACACCAGAAACTTCATTGCTGAATACCTTATGAGCAGATAATTAACAACTGAAGTCAGAGAAACAGGGAGTGTGATATTTTCCAAATGGCTTTCATAAGCCTGTGCATAGATCTTCTTCAGTGCACTTAAATTTAAAAAACAGGAATGTTTGGTCATTCAAAATAGGCTTTCAGCTCTCTTTCTTTCTCCCTCCCTTCTTTCCTTCCTTTCAAGAATTTAATCTCTTGAAGGAAAAAAAATGCAATGAAACCCATTGGCTACCCTATAATCCTAACAGGCTTTAAATGGTTGATTGATCGATTCATTGATTGATTGACTGCACAAAGGAATAATTAATATCTTCTTAGAGTCTACATTATCTGCATGATTAGATAAAATCTGAGCTTTCAGTCCAGTGGAAAAGGGCCCCAAACTTCATAAATCTATGCATTTACTTCTGAATATAGATACGTTGACTCAGGTTGAGCAAAAAAAAAATGGCTTACTTTGTGGGATTTTTTGATCAAATAATTTTTCAAAATAAAAATGAGTGATGCTTGTACTGAGAAAAGTCTAAAAGATAGAAAGAAAAAGAATCATAATAATCCTGTCAATTCTGAAGTCTTGAAATTGCTTCCATGATATTTTACACATACCTTTATAAGAATTACAGTTGAAAGGAAGATGTGATATATATTTGTTTTCTTAAGTTTCCACGGGTACTTACATGTATGGCATTCAGCTTTGTTCGGGTATTTTCCCACTCCATTGTAGTTGTTCTTTTAAAGTGAAAGTTTAAAGCTACAACTTTAAAAGAACAACTACAATGACGTGGGAAAGGCACAATGTGGGCAAATGTGTGGATGAAAGCACAGTAATGATTGCACAGGGAAAGAAAGATTGGTCTTAGAAATGACAAGATGGAAAATTTGAATTTGATGCAGCTGAACTCCATTCAAGCTTAAATGCTTTATCCCGCAGATAAGATTTAGCTACTGTTTTATGCCACTGCAGCTGAAGGGCACTCTTTGGCAACTGACTAGAATCACATTAACAATGAAGAAAAGGAACTCATTCTAGCTGTAACTCCTCATAGAATTATAGAATGTATTCCAAATGGAATAGCCAAATGATGTCCAGCACATGTATACAAACTCTGCACATAATGACTTATGATCCAATCTAGCATTTTTTTTAGAAGAATCCTAGGTGATAATAAATGAATGGCACAGTTATTGCACTACTTCAGTTTCAAAAGTAGTCTAGTTGTTCTCCTTTGGATTTTTCATTTAGAATTATGGAATTCCTTGAAAATCTCTGTTCTGGTTATGGGTGTATGACTTGAAGAGGAACATTTTTAAGGGGTTTCCATCAATTCCTTGGGGATGATTCAGCCTTTATCATGGTTATTTAGAGAGCCAGTTTGGTGTAGTGAGTAAGGCACCAGGTTAGAAACCAGGAGATCTACTACTGTCTCAGGCATGAAGTCAGTTGGATGACTTTGGGCCAGTCACACTCTCTCATACCTAGGAAGTAGGCAAAGGCAAACCATTAAAAAAAATCTAAAAAAAAAACCCTTTTGATTAGTCCAGACAATCACCTGCAATTAACAATGATCAAGGTACAAAATAAGTTACTTTTGTCTAATTTTTAACAATTATTTTATTTTTGTTGATAATACAGCAGGAGCAGCAACTACATGCACACTCATTAACAAACCCGTGATTTAAAAACCTTCCAAATATCATAAATTTCCAAAGACTTCCATTTTTTTTCCAAAGTGTTGTGAATTAATAAAAGTGCTTGAATAAAGATTGTTGAAACCTTAAAGTAAAGTGCAGGGTTCTGGCCCTGCACTTTTGATTGGCCGATAATAGCGATATCGGATTGGTCCATTCAGGAGAATCTGATTGGCTATTAACAAGCCTTTCTCATTGGTTAAAAGAGTTAATGTTCCTGTGTTTTCATTGGCTAAATACCCAAGAGCTTGCCTATATAAAGGGGGATGTTGTGGCCGTTTTTAGAACTGTTGCACCATGTTAAATAAAGAGTTGAAGTTCACTGTTCATCGACTCGTCTCCACTTCTTGCACCACGCACAGAACATAACACTGGCGATGAGGATGGGATGTGGAGACGTCAGAGGTGACTGAACATTACAGAGTGATAACTGAGCACGTGGCTTAAACAGAAAAAAGGTGCACCAACGGCGGAACCATATCCGACAGCGTCATACCACCCACTCCATTCGACCTGGCACAAGAAGACTGGGACTCATATGTGGATTGCTTCCAGATGTTTCTGGAAACCAACAATTTGAAGGATGCCACTACCGGAAAGAAACGGGCAGTATTCCTAACTCACTGTGGACTGACCGTATTCAAGATGGCCAAGGCACTAGCGAAACCAGCAGAAGTAAAGTCCATGGACTGGGACATCCTCGAACCCCTGCTAAGGGCCCACTATGCACCAACCGTACCAACGCTCGTTAGAAGGCATGAATTTTACCAGAGAGATCAGCGGAAGGGTGAAAGTGTTGCTGATTTCATAGCTGATCTCCGTAATCTGGGAGGCCTATGCGGGTTTGCCGACCTCAAAGAAGCCTTGAGAGACTGAATAGTTCTGGGATTAGATGCACAAGGTGTGCAGATTAAGCTGATGGCGAAAGGTGACATTAGCCTTACAGATGCCATCGCTGATGCTACTGCAGCAGAAGCAACCAGGAAGTTGGCTGCCCGAATGCGCCGCACCCACGCCCCACTTCACCAACTCGCCTGCGAAGTTTCACCTCACTTAGAAGAACAGGCAACGACAGCCCACCACGAGGACCTCGAATCGTCATCGGAAAGTGATGAAGAAGAGGTCAACTGGCTCCAGTCTGAACGAGACCAACGCCAGAGATCTCAGTACCAATGCGCTGGTTGTGGGGCAAACCACCCCCGATCAGACTGCAAATTCCTTGACGCGCTCTGCCATGTGTGCGGGAAAAGAGGCCACATCGGACGGGTCTGTAGAAGCAAACAAGGACCCAGCCAGACCCCAAGGGGGGCTAACTATTGCCAATCTACAGGAAGCCATCCTGTAAAGCGAGAACTCTTGAACCACCAATGGAACAACCATTCCTACAGAAACAAACCCCTAAAGCACTCAATGAAGCGAGAAGAGGCGCACCAAACTATTACAATTGGTCACGCCTCATCACTGGACACCAAGAAGATCCGGGTCAAGGTGGCCATCGAAAACCAGCCTTGTATGATGGAAGTCAATTCAGGATCATCCCTCTCGATGGTTTCCTGGAAGACCCTCAAGCAACTCATCCCTACCGTCCGGCGACAAGACCTCCGATTCTAAAGAATCATACTCAAAGATTATCAGGGAAATCGAATTCCAGTCATTGGACCCAGCCAAGTCCGTGTCTCATTTAAAAATTGGACCGCATCTCTACCCTTGACTGTAGTCAACAAAGATCGGCCTAGCTTGTTAGGCCTCCAATGGTTCGCTCCACTTGGAATTGAAGTAGCCGGCATTCACCGAACCAGCAGCAACGACTGGGAAGAAGCTCTTGTCCAAGAATTCCAGGACATCTTTGCAGATAAACTAGACGAGTACAAGGGGACCCCGATATCATTTAACCTCAACGCCGAAATAGCTCCCATCCGCCTTAAGCCTCGTCGAGTTCCATTTGCCCTTAAACCAAAGATTGACGAGCAGCTTGATAAATTAATAGCCCAGGGGGTGTTAGAACCAACCGACCATTCTCCCTGAGAAACCCCGATCGTGACACCCATCAAGCCGGATGGATCGTTAAAAATTTGTGGGAACTACCGAGCCATCCTGAATCACGCCCTGCAGCAAAATGCTTACCCGGTACCGGTGGTGCAACACCTTCTCCATTCCCTGGGGGGTGGAAAAGTCTTCGCTAAACTAGATCTAGCCCAGGCATACCAACAACTGCCTGTAGACAAAAAACCGGCAGAGGCCCAAACAATCGTTACGCACCGAGGTGGTTTAAATGTAACCGACTCCAATTCGGAGTAAGCGTGATCCTGGGAATCTTTCAAAGTTTGATGGAAAGACTATTACAAGGGATAAAAGGCGTTGTCCCCTATTTTGATGATGTTTTAATTGCTGCTTCAACTCAAGAAATACTAAGGGAGTGCCTGGGATTGGTTCTTCAGAGATTTAAAGACTCAGGTCTCAAAGTTAAAAAAAAACAAGTGTCAACTATGTCCGGTTTGAGTAGAATTTTTAGGAAATTTAATAGATAAACAAGGCATTCATCCCACCGATAGCAAACTTAGGGCAATCAAAAATGCCCCAAAACCCCGCAATAAGGCTGATCTCCAAGCTTTCCTAGGCCTTATCAATTTTTATAACGTCTTTCTGCCTCACAAAGCAACCGTAGCCGAACCCCTACATCGTTTGTTAGACAAAAAAGCACCCTGGGTTTGGGGGCATCGAGATGAACATGCGTTTCGACAAGTAAAAAAACCTATTGACCTCTGACGCTGTTTTGATGCAGTATAATTTGCCTTTAACAGTTACATATGATGCATCACCAGTCGGAGTGGGAGCCATTTTGAGCCACGTTTTACCAAACGGAAGTGAAGCCCCTGTTGCCTATTTTTCAAAAACGCTATCAAAAGCAGAACACAATTACAGTCAAATCGATAAGGAAGCTCTTGCTATTGTATCTGCTGTTAAACGATTTCATAAATATATTTATGGGCGAGATTTCACTATAATAACTGACCACAAACCTTTACTGGGAATAATAGTGGGAGATAAACCAACCCCTTATATATTATCTCCCAGAATGACTTGCTGGTCAGAATTCTTGGCTGCCTATAATTATAAGTTGCAACACCGCCCGGGGAAAGCCATTCCCCATGCTGACTCATTGAGCCGTGCACCACTTCCAGAAACCGTTGACGACCCTGCTCCGACCATCACAACACTGCAGATCAAGACATTTCAAAAACTGCTGTTGACAGCTCGTGATATTGTGATTGAAACTAAACGCGACCCCATTTTAGCACGTGTCCTCAGCTGGGTAGAGCGTGGATGGCCATTGGACCGGATACCTGACAACTACATTCCCTTCAAAAGTTGACAGATGGAACTATTTTCCCAGAAAGGCTGCATCATTTGGGGCGATAGAGTCATTGTCCCAGAGCGGTTATAGCGAGCGGTACTGAGAACCTTGCATGATGGCCACCCTGGCATCGTGCGCATGAAAGCACTCGCACGAAGCTATGCATGATGGCCCGGCATAGACAAGCAGATCAAAGCCTGGGTAAAGACTTGTCACAAATGCCAGGAAGTCAGCAACGCCCCACCGAAAGCAACCCCAACCGAATGGGAAACACCCAGGGGACCATGGTCCCGTATTCATCTGGACTTTGTGGGACCTATGAATGGACACACATTTTTATTAACAGTGGATGCCTACTCGAACTGGCTCGAAATCCATGAGATGAAAAATACAACAACCGAATCAGTCATCAGGAAATTGGACAGATTATTTGCAACACACGGACTACCGGATGTTCTGGTATCCGACAACGGGCCCCAGTTTACCACACTTTCTTTTGAACAGTATCTGGAGGACCGCGGTATTCACCATGCGCTAACTTCACCGGCGCATCCTGTGGCCAATGGAAGGGCCGAGTGCATGGTACAATTCGTCAAAAGAACTCTACATAAAATGGACTATGGTGATATCGAAAACAAGATTAACCAGATACTCCTTTTACAGCACATCACATCACTCCACACAGCGTCACCAACAAAACTCCCGCTGAGTTATTGATGGGATGAAAACTCCACTCCCACCTCGACAGGCTACACCCATCGTACGAACCTGAAAAACCACACGGATCCAGCGGGAAATGCCATAATTTCCAGGTAGGCGACTTGGTTTTCACGAGAAACTTTTATGGCGACCCATTGTGGGTCGAGGCAACTGTAATCCAAGTAACCGGACCCAGATCGTACCGAGTGAAATGTCGCGACGATAGAATATGGAAGCGCCATATTGATCAGCTGCGTTCAAGGCTGCAGTCTGGGGTCTGTGATTCCGGTGATTTCCAAACTGAGGGGGGAGGAGACGCCGAGGAGGCTGAGTTTGAAACGGCGGAAGGCACAAGTGGAAGAAATGACCGCTCAGACACAACATGTGAAGAAGGATCGGGGACAGGGGTAAACTCGCCTCAAAGGGATACCGAGGACATTAGTGGTAACGGAAGTTTAGATACAGAACCAGAGGCACCCTGTTCACCAGATAACATTCTACCCCAATAAGATTCTAGACAAATACCGGGAGGACAACGTAAATCAAATAGACAATCAAAACAACCTGCCTACCTCAAAGACTATGTTACCACACCCCTTAAATGGAATCCGGGGGGAAGGGGTGTTGCGAATTAATAAAAGTGTTTGAATAAAGATTGTTGAAACCTTAAAGTGCAGGGTTCTGGCCCTGCACTTCTGATTGGCCGATAATAGCGATATCGGATTGGTCCATTCAGGAGAATCTGATTGGCTATTAATGAGCCTTTCTCATTGGTTAAAAGAGTTAACGTTCCTGTGTTTTCATTGGCTAAATACCCAAGAGCTTGTCTTTATAAAGGGGGCTGTTGTGGCCATTTTTAGAACTGTTGCACCATGTTAAATAAAGAGTTGAAGTTCACTGTTCATTGACTCATCTCCACTTCTTGCACCACGCACAGAACATAACACAAAGTATGGTCACATTACTGTTTTAGAAAAATTGTACAGCTGGAATAAAGAGATTAATAAACAGTTTTACTCTGTTTTTCCCCCAAAATACAGTAGTTGTTTTTGTTATTTTCCCTTCTGAAAATATGGGCATCCTTGTGATTGCTCAATTTAGCAGTGGAAGATTTATCCTCTTCTTGTTGCTAGCTTCTCCTTCTCCTTCTCCATCCCACCACACCACAACACATCTTCCCACTAAAGACAAACGCGATAATAATACAAATGACTGTAAACAATTTTTTCATCTTTTCTAATATCTATTTGCTTCTAGAACTGCAGGACCTTGCTCTCTGCTTAAACAAGAGGAAAGCAGAAAGATCTGGAATGAGCCCAACAAAGTTCTTATGCAACACAAGGCACATCTTATAAATCATCGTTTCTCCCCCCACCCCCAGTTGCTTTTCCATAGATGGAAAGGATCAAAAAGAGGAAAAGAAAAATGAGGAGGTTTTTTTTTTTTGCCAATTTGCAAAAGTAGTCGTACTTGATGGGTTCTGCTTGTGTGTATACTTCTGTTTATAAAAGCTAAAATCTCACAACACACTTAATTGGAAACTGAATGACTGTATTAATTTACCTACTTGAATTATGTAGCCAAAAATGCCCTAGAATACTGGCAAGATCACCAGTAATTTCTAAAGGCTGCAGTTTTTAATGTGAAATAAGAGATGACATTTTTCTACTCAAAACTGGATAGTATTCATCTTATATATGTTTCATAAAATTAACATGGATGCAAATAAAACTTGGCCCTCCTCATTATTCTCAGTGCATTGTCTGGGTGCTAAAAATCCATGTTGGTGTTTTTCTCAGAAAAAATTATTCACTCTTGTCTTGGTCTTTACAAACATTTGACAAAGGATACTTATCCCATAAACTGCTGCCCACTTCCAACCTAAGAAATGTATTTTGTCTCTTCCTTAATGAGAAGTTAATATCAATGGTCCAACTAGTGACCCCAATTGAAATAGACACTCTCAGGATCTTTGAATCCCCCAAAATATAATTTTATTGGATACACCATCTCCGAACTCTGGAAGCAAAAGCAGCTCTGGTTTTCCTCTGCAAATGCTCTGTTAGTTAAACAATAGATTCCCTTTGTCCCACCCCTGGGTGTTTACATTGTCCAATTATAAAACTCCCTTTTGTTATGGGAACAGTCCATGTCTCCATCTAACACCTGCAGTGGTGACCTTGGTGAGTTCAGGCTCTTATGGTCTGAAGACACAACTGTAGCATTCCACTTCCCCCTCCCTTCTTCCATTTGATTAGACAATTGAAGAGCAATAGAAGCTCAGAAGAAGTGAAGTGATTCAATCTTGACAATTGCTACTTTTTCAGCCTGAAGAAATGAAACAGTCCAATGAGGGCAGAATATGACTAACGTGTAGAATATGTAGAGTGAGAATTTGACTTTTAAGAGAAGTAAAGCATAAAAACTAAAAGATGCAGGGAAAAAGGGATATTGCACAGGCAGCCCTCAGTTTATGACTCTGATGATTTCTATTGTAAGTCATGATGGCTGTAAGTCCAGTCAATCATATGATCAGGTCTGATTTTTGCAGCTGTTATTAAGTGAATACCACAGATGTTAAGCACATTCATATATTCCTATGGGTATCAAAGGCCTATGCACAACATCAGGACTAGATTCAGAAGTCTATCTGCATTTAAAAGACAAAGGGCATTCTTTTGAAGACAGCAAAGTCCACATTTTGGGCAGAGAGGATCACTGGTTTGAAAGAAGGGTTAAAGAGGCCATCTATGTCAAAATTGGACGACCCTCTCAACAGAGGGAGAGGGATGCAACATCATCTATCTCTAGTCTATAAGATGATCCTTTCAAAAGTTCAAAGAAGTTCCACACACATTTGCACTACTCAGGTGACCATGACAACATCGATAAACCTCCAGGTGGCCTCAATGACTCACTAGAAGAATGCAAATGACCAACTGTCTGCAAGGAGTATAAATCCTTCTTTGCTGGAAAACAAACAGGCCAGAAACTGGGAAGAAAAAAATGTTATAAATCATGATCATGTAATGTGGAACATTGCTACCAGCCATAAAGGTGAACTGGTTGCTAAACCTGAAATGTAGTCATGTGATTGCAGGTGTGGTGTTCGGCCATCAGAACTGTGAAATCAGGTCATAAGCGGCTTTTGGGAAAGGGTCAGTCAAAACTTCAAAAAGTTGTTAAGTAAGATTATTAAGGGAGGACTACATTTATCCAGAGCAGGGTTTACTTAGTTTTCTGAAATGTTGAAAAAAGATTGATATTTGTCCTTTGAGGTAGTCTAGACAAGAAGCACAATCACAAGCATCAGAACTATCTTTATCATAAAATACAGAACCTTACAAGACCGAAAGTATTTATCAGCTCTTCTCTTTTGTATCTCTAAAAAACTAGAGAAGGTCCCTTCTGAAACACTTACTGTGCTTTTCTAATGTCTGTGGTCTGAGCTGTCTCTTTTCAGATTGTTGCCTAAGTTATGGGCTTTCCTAATGTCTCCCAAGGATAGTCCCATTTACAGTACTTTCAAACTCACCTCATTTTCTACCAAACAAAATTAAGTTTCCTGGACTGTATTGTCCTATCATACATTAAAGGTCCTTGAAGTTTCCTCACTTCCAATATCATTTCTACATTTCTTATAACAGAATTGGAAGGGACCTCAGAGGTCTTCTAGTCCAACCCCTGGCTCAAGCAGAAAATCCTATACTATTTCAGACAAATGGTTGTCCAATCTCTTCTTACAAGCCTCCTATGAAGGAGAACCCACAACTTCTAAAGGTAAGCCATTCTGCTGAAATTCCTCCTTAGTTCTAAGTTGATTCTTTCCTTGATAAGTGTCCTTCCATTGCTTCTGTTCCTGCCTTCTTTACACTTATATCTTCCCCATTTCAAAGAGTTGTACAATGGATGGAAAGCATTAGATATATTGTAAGGCAATATATTGGATACTCAAATAAAACTAACAATAAATATAACAGTGGGATATTATTAGCGACTGCAACATTAATATGATTAAAAAGGAAAAATCAATAATGTTAAAAATTGTTACTAATGGATATATTCAGTAAATTTTACTGAGGAAGTGAAATGGGGGAGGAGTGATTTGGCTGTAAAGATATCTTTTGTAACCATCATCCATATATTAGAATTTACTGCATTAAAAGAAAAACTCATCTTCTATGTGAAATAACACAAATATGACTCAATAAAACAAAATCTGTTCCATGCATTAAGGCATACACAGGGACATATACAACAGGGATAAGAAAATATGAATCATGCATTCAGTTCCTTTTTCCAGTGAAATATATCAATAATTTTAAAAGAGAAGCAGGACTTATTGTAATATAAAATCACAAAGCTTACATATGATAAAGTTGTACCTTTAGACTGAAAGTGAAAAAAACCTGACAAGACGCAAAGGACAAGGGCTGACCTTGTAATTGGTCTCATAGTTTTTAACCTTACCCTCATTATTTTTTTAAGAGTTGATTATCATTATCATATAATCAGGAAGAGATCCTTGGGTTAACATACATAATTAGTTTGCCATTCCCTTCCACAATATATTTCAGGTCTCAGCTTAGGCAACAACCTTGTGATTCTCAGGATATCCTTTTCCCCATGATTTAACCAAGGCCAACCCAGTTCCCATTTCAAGAACAGCTAAGGCCATTCTTATACTGCTACCCTGTTATTTATTCATTGGTCATATTTGTTCTGTCCCTTAATTAGCATTCTTGAGATCCCCGCGCTTTGATTGGCTAAAGCGCGGGGCACTCTGATTGGTCAGGCGAGCCACACCGATTGGCTCGCTAAGAATCTCCTGCGATTGGTCTATTCGAATCGCGGGAGATTCAAAGCGGTGCCATTGGCCGCGGCCCCCGCGGCTAAAAGAATAAAAGCTGCAAACCTTTTGCAAAGAGCCAGTTCGGTTCCTACCTTAATAAAAGAGCATGATTTGAAGTCACCGACTCCTGGCATCATTTTCGAGGACACGACACTGGCGACGAAGGTGGGATTCAGACCCTGAACCGAACCACGTGTCCGACGGAAGCCAGACGAACCACCACGATGGCAAAAATCGCACCCCCTGCACCCTTCAACCCCGCCACCAAGGACTGGGAATCGTACTCCGACCGATTCCGCATGTTCCTCGAGTGCAGCGATCTGAAGGACGCCACTGGCCCCATGAAGCGCGCCGTCTTCCTGACCCACTGCGGGACCGAGGTATTCAAGATGACCAAGGTGCTTGCCAAACCCGCCGATGTGACCGCGATGGACTGGGACGTCCTCGAGCCAATACTTCGGCGGCACTACACTCCAGAGGTACCCATCCTGATCCGGCGCAACAAGTTCTACCGTCGGGACCAACGGTCGGGTGAGAGTTTCAGCGACTTTGTCGCTGAACTACGATGCCTAGGGGGGCTCTGCGAATTCGACAACCTGAACGACGCCCTGCGAGGCAGAATCGTGCTCGGCTTGTGGGACCCTGTCCTCCAGAGCCGGCTGATGGCCAAGGGCAACATCAGCCTAGCAGACACCCTCACTGCAGCCGCAGCCGCCGAAGCAACCCGAACATCCGCCGACTGCATGCGCAGACCGAATGCTGGGGACCACAGCGGGAACAACAACCCTGCAAGGTCGGCCGAGGCCCAACCCAAGATGACCACCCACCAGGGCAATTTCCACTCGGCATCGGGCACTTCCGATGACGAGGAGGACATGCATCGCCTCCAGACAGGCTGTGACCCACAGAACCGGCGGGGTCGTAAGTCGAGGACCAACTGTGCCGGTTGCGGAGGCGACCACCCCAGGTCCGAATGCCGGTTTTTCGAGTCGATCTGCCGGCATTGTGACAAGAAGGGACACATCGCCCGTGTCTGCTGCCTTAAGAAGAACCGCAGCCCGGCCCGATGGGACCAGAGCGACCGGAGGAGAGAGAGCACGCCACCCCGGACCAGAGATCGCCCCTCGGACAACAGATGGGACCGGAACGGACGATCCCTACGAGGCGGCGATAACCGGTGAAGAGAGGAGACCCATCAGATGGTCACCATCGGCCACTCCATAACCAATGACGCCTGGAAGGTCCACGTGGAGGTAGGCATCGAGGGCCAGCCATGCAAAATGGAGGTGGACTCCGGGTCCTACCTCTCCATGATAGCATGGCATGAAATAAAGCGCTTGGTGCCTACCATCCAAAGGAGGAAGCTAGACAGCCAGAGACTCATCGTAAAGGACTACCAGGAAAACCGCATCCCGGTAGTCGGAACCAAACACTTCAACATCACATATAAAGGGCACACCGAAAGGCTTCCCCTGACAATCGTCGACCACGACCGCCCAAGCCTACTGGGACTGCAATGGTTCACCCCGCTCGGCATCGCAGTCACGGGAGCCGACCACGTCACCGACGACAGCTGGGAGCAACAACTGGCCCGGGAATTCCAAGAGGTCTTCGACAGAAACCTAGGCAAGTACCAAGGGCCCCTTATATCATTCAGCCTAGACCCAAACGTCCCCCCAAAACGCCTGAAACCAAGGCGAGTGCCATTCGCACTTAAACCCAAGATAGACAAGCAAATTGACAAGCTCGTCAAGCAAGGGGTCCTACAGCCAATAGACCACGCCCGGTGGGAGACCCCCATAGTCACCCCGATCAAGCCCGATGGGTCGGTGAGTATCTGTGGGGACTATAAGGCCACCCTAAATGGCGCGCTGCAACAAAGTGCCTACCCTGTCCCAGTAGTGCAACACCTACTGCACTCACTGGGAGGGGGCAAGGTTTTCGCCAAGCTCAACCTCGCCCAGGCATACCAACAGTTGCCAATCGACGAGCAAACGGCAGAAGCGCAAACCATAGTCACCCACCGGGGAGCATTTAAATGCAACCGACTCCAATTCGGAGTCAGCGTGGCACCAGGAATATTCCAAAGCTTAATGGAAAGACTATTGCAAGTCATCAAGGGGGTGGTACTTTACTTCGACGACGTCCTAGTGTCAGCAACCAACCAAGCTGAACTAGAGGGTCGCCTAAGGGAGGTCCTAACCAAATTCAAAGAGACCGGGCTCAAAGTAAAGAGGGAGAAATGCCAATTATGCACGGAACGGGTTGAATTCCTAGGATATCTCCTAGACCGTCACGACATTCACCCCACAAACCAAAAAATCAAGGCCATCAAAGAAGCCCCCACACCCAAGTCGAAGACGGAACTACATGCATTCCTGGGGCTACTTAACTTTTACAATGTTTTCCTGCCCCAAAAGGCGACGGTGGCGGAGCCCTTGCATAGGCTCCTGGACAAGGCGGCGACTTGGACTTGGGGGAAACGCGAGCAAGCCCTTTTCCAAAGAACAAAGGACCTCCTCACTTCGGACGCCATCCTTATACAGTATAACGGGACCCTACCTCTGGCCGTCACATGCAACGCATCACCCTTCGGCGTCGGTGCTGTCCTCAGCCATACCCTCCCCGACGGAAAAGAAGCACCCATCGCGTTCTTTTCAAGGACCCCCACCAAACCGGAGTGGAACTATAGCCAGCTGGACAAAGAGGCTCTGGCTATCGTTGCCGCCGTAAAAAGATTCCACGAGTACCTCTATGGCCGGACATTCACCATCATAACCGACCACAAGCCGCTGCTGGGAATCCTTGCAGGAAACCGGGCCACCCCGAACATTCTGTCTCCCCGAATGACAAGGTGGTCCGAGTTCCTGGCAGCTTACAACTACGGACTCATACACAGATCGGGTAAGACGATCTCCCATGCAGATGCCTTAAGCCACTCGCCGCTACCGGAACCTGATACCGACCCAGCACCCACGACGACCACCCTCAGCATAGAGACTCTACCCAACCTGCCCATAACCGCGTCAGACATTGCCCGAGAGACTAATAAAGACAAACGTCTGGCGCGGGTGTGTTGCACTGCATTGGGTAGAGAAAGGGTGGCCGGAAAGAGACAACGACGAGTCCGTCAAAACATTCCGGAACCGGCAAACGGAACTCTCGTTATTAAAAGAGTGCATACTATGGGGGGATAGGGTGGTCATTCCAGAAAACCTACAAGGGAAGGTTCTGGAACTACTACACGATGTGCACCCTGGCATCGTTAGGACTAAAGCCCTGGCCAGAAGTTACGCTTGGTGGCCAGGGTTGGACAAACAAATTGAGACCTGGGTAGCAAGGTGCCAACGATGCCAGGAAACTAGGCCAAGCCCACCCACAGCACCCATCCTAGAGTGGGAAACCCCAAGGGGACCTTGGTCTAGGATCCATATAGACTTCGCCGGGCCCACAAAAGGACACACCTTCCTTATAACAGTAGACGCTTACTCTAACTGGCTGGAGGTAAGCAACATGAAAACAACAACCACGGAGGCCGTGATCAAGGAATTCTGCAAACTCTTTGCAACTCACGGCCTCCCAGACGTCGTCGTTTCCGACAACGGGCCCCAATTCACCTCGCTGGAATTCGAAAAATTCCTAGCGGAAAGGGGCATCCGCCACGCGCTGACAGCACCGGCGCACCCGGCGGCGAACGGTAGGGCGGAACGGATGGTGCAATTCACTAAGAAGACCATCCGGAAAATAGACCATGGGGAGATCCAGGAGAAAATAAACAAACTACTCTTCACCCAACACATAACCCCAAATACCACAACAAATAAGAGCCCAGCCGAACTATTAATGGGGAGGAAATTAAGGTCCCCACTCGACAGGTTACACCCCACGTATAACCCGGAAAAGCCCCCAGACTCAAACAGCAAACACCGAACTTTTGCACCAGGCGACCCCATATACGCAAGAAACCTGACGGGAGACCCATTATGGGTACTGGCCGTCATCACACAAATAACAGGCCCACACTCGTACTGGCTACAAACAGCAGACGGACGAGCCTGGAAATGCCACATCGACCAACTAAGGTCGAGGACTACCGACCAAGAGACCACCGACGCACAAACAGGTGAAACCGACCCCCACAACACAAACCAAGGGGGGAGGGAATACCCAGGGGACCAAAACCAAAGAAGAATAAACCAGCCATACTTACCGCGAAGCAGCCAGCACGACCCCTCGCCAGGAAGAGACAGCCAGGCCAGCTCGACCGACCCGGGGAGCAGGAGCGGGAGCGGCGAAACCCGCAGCTCAACCAACCCGGGAGGCCCAGGAGGGAGCTACGGAGAGCGGCCCAGCCTGACCGACCAGCCGGTTCCCATGATGGCATCAGGAGCAACAGAGATCCCAACCGAACCAGCCGCGATCCAACCTACGACTGAGCTGCGCAGGTCTATTAGGCTCAGACGGAGCCCCGCCTACCTACGTGACTACGCGACATAAGGACCAAACCAAGAGGGGAAGGGTGTTCTGTCCCTTAATTAGCATTCTTGAGAACCCCGCGCTTTGATTGGCTAAAGCGCGGGGCACTCTGATTGGTCAGGCAAGCCGCGCCGATTGGCTCGCTAAGAATCTCCCGCGATTGGTCTATTCGAATCGCGGGAGATTCAAAGCAGTGCCATTGGTCGCGGCCGCCGCGGCTAAAAGAATAAAAGCCACGAACCTTTTGCAAAGAGCCAGTTCAGTTCCTACCTTAATAAAAGAGCATGATTTGAAGTCACCAACTCCTGGCATTGTTTCGAGGACACGACAATATTCATTACTCTGTGTCCCTTTTTCTATCTTAGTCCCTCTTATTCATGTGCTCAAAGTACAGTAAAAAATTCAGCAATCAATTGTCTGACATTAGTTGCATTTTGAAGGTTATTGCATATATTCTAGGGAGGTAAGTGAATTTGATTTAGAATATAAATATGTATTAAGCCGTTTGTACAGATCAGCAATTTTCTGTGTGGGCAAAAAGCAAACTTTATTTGAGGTGATAATGATTTAGTAAGAGTTGGCTTATTTCCTGCTTTAGTTCCTTAGTACAGGAAAAAACAATCCTTTTCCACCACAATGTAAACATTTGAAATATTGAAATTAAGTCATGAGTCTCTGATGGCTATGATGAAGGAAAGTCTATAACCACTCACCCTGCTTTAGAAATCAGCTTTGGAGGCACTGTAGGCATATATCCAAATAGTGAAAATGTTAGTAAATATGAAAAGGATAGTGTTATGATGATGATGATTTATTGCACACTCAGACATATGTTTAGATTGAATTTAGTATGACAAAAGAAAGCAAATGCAATATTAATAGTAATAGGTGCTTGAGTGCTATCCCAAAACAACTGGAGCACCACTTAAACACTATTGGCATTGACAAATTCACCCTCAGTCAATTGCAAAAGGCCCCTTTACAGATAATAGCTTACATCCAGCAATATTATGTTTAACTTCATCAAACATTCACATATGGCTACCCAGGTCCTTAGCAAAAACCTAAAAGGTGAATAAAAATGTTAAATCTAGGCTGAATATCTGGTTGACTATGTGACAAACCATCCTTAATAGTAATGGGGAGTGCCAGGATTGCCATTATTACACTTATTATATAGTTGTGTGTCATTATGCTTTACAACTGCATCGCTTAGCAACGGATATTGTAGTCCTACTTACAGTGCTATGTGTACAGTGTGACTGAGATCCATTTGGAAATTCAATATTACCTTAACCAATGTCCACCAAAACACTTTTGGGAAAATGATTTGTTTTTGAATGCAGCAAGTATAATGTTTGCAAGATAGCACCAATGAAATAAACACACACACACACACACACACACACATACACACACACACACACATATATATATATATATATGTTTTCTGAGGTTCTCGCGGGTATTTGTATGTGGATCTTTGATTATTCGGGCTTTCTCCCATGTAAGATTGGAAGTATCTAGGCAACGTTTCGATGAAGTCTCATTCATCATCTTCAGGCTTGGTCTTCAGCTCTGTGCTTCTCAGAGTGATGTGAGCTTGCAGCTGCTTCTTCCTTTTAACTGCTAGTGGGGGTGTGACTTGATTGGGTGGGGGCTTGGCTGTGTTCTGATTGGGTGGGGGTGTGTTCTCATTGGTTGGGGGGTTGGCTGTGTTCTGATTGGTTGGGGGGTTGGCTGTGTTCTGATTGGCTGGAGGCGTGTTCTGTTCAGGTGGGGGCTTGATTGTGCTCAGGTTAGTCTTAGTTGCTGGAGGGTTTGAGCTGGTGAGCTGTGATCTTGCTGTTTGGCTTCGAGTTCGTGGTCGTGTTGCATCGTCATGGTGGAGGTCAGTTCGCTTCATGTATGGCTCAGAGGGGTTTGAAGTGGGTAGTGAAGCAGCTGCAGTGCGGCTTCTGGTCCGTGGTTGTGTTTCATCTTTTGTGTGGGTATGAGTCAGCTTTCTACATGGAAGTGTGGTGGTGGCATCTTGTGTGGCTCTCAGGGGTGTGGGTCTGGTGTCATTCTTCATGTTAGGTACGCGTCTGTTCATGAGGGCGGGTTTCCAAATGGCTGGTAGGCGGGAGGTATCATCTCGTTTATTCATGCTGTGTGGGCGTTTTTCTATCTCTATGGCTTCTCTGATGATTCTGCTGCTGAAGTGTTCAGTTTTGGTGATAGTTTTGGTATTTTTAAAGTCAATCTCATGTCCTGTGGCTTTGAGGTGGACCAGGGAAGAGGTCGGTTCTTTCTTTTTGATTGAGTTCTTATGAACTCATGAACAGACTCATGAACACCCTCATGAACAGACGCGTACCTAACATGAAGAATGACACCAGACCCACACCCCTGAGAGCCACACAAGATGCCACCACCACACTTCCATGTAGAAAGCAGACTCACAGCCACACAGAAGATTAAACACAACCACGGACCAGAAGCCGCACTGTAGCTGCATCACTACCCACTTCAAATCCCTCTGAGCCATACATGAAGCGAACTGACCTCCACCATGAAGATGCAGCACGACCACGAACTTGAAGCCAAACAGCAAGATCACAGCTCACCAGCTCAAACCTTCCAGCAACTAAGACTAATCTGAGCACAATCAAGCCCCCACCTGAACAGAACACGCCTCCAGCCAATCAGACACAGCCAACCCCCCAACCAATCAGAACACAGCCAAACCCCCAACTAATGAGAACACACCCCCACCCAATCAGAACACAGCCAAGTCCCCACCCAATCAAGTCACACCCCCACTAGCAGTTAAAAGGAAGAAGCAGCTGCAAGCTCACATCACTCTGAGAAGTACAGAGCTGAAGACCAAGCCTGAAGATGATGAATGAGACTTCATCGAAACATTGCCTAGATACTTCCAATCTTACATGGGAGAAAACCCGAATAACCAAAGATCCATATATATATATATATATATATATATATATATATATATATATATATATATATATATATATATATATATATATATATATATATACATACATACACACACACACATATAATTATGTGGCTGGGGTTTTCTATAGTGTTGCCACAGAATTATCAGAGAAGCCATAGAGATCGAAAAAAGACCTGAAAGCATGAATAGAAGAGATGATTCCACCAGACTGTCAATCATTTGGAAGCCTGCACTCACAAACAAAAAAATCTCCACACCACTAGCCAGGCAAACACCTGGGCACAAACAGATCTCACCTGATACCTCAGCTCAAACACACCCCAACCAGGCACCCAGATGAAGCCTAGCTTCCTAACTAATGATAGCCATCCATTTACCCAGAGCCAAGCTGCACTAAAGGCCTCCAATAAAGTTGCCAGCCAATCAAGATACAAAAAGAGCCAAAAAACAGACAGAAGATATTAGAAGCAGAACACAGCAAACTCCAAGACCAATAAACACAGACCAAGACTCCCAACCAATCAGGAGAAAGAAAAAACCATTCCGGCACAGCAATAGGCTGCCCCAAATTTAAATCTGAAACCACTGTAAAAGTCTGACTCACAGATGAACACTATACAGAAGCCTGATGATGGCAGATGAAATTCTGCCAAAACGTTGCTACAACTTTAAAAGCACAACTACAATGACGTGGGAAAATACCCGAACAAAGCTGAATGCCATACATGTAAGTACCCACGAAAACTTAAGAATACACACACACACACACACAGATACACATACACATACATATATAAAAATACATATTAATGTATTATGATAATTCACTAGTAAAGTAGGCAACTTTGTCAATGTAATTTTAGAGGATTTTGACATTTTGATCTCATTTATGAAAAATCTATGGGGTCCTTTCTATAATGTAGTCCTTTCTATAATGTATGAATTTTAAATTATCTAATATGCATCACATTCTTGCCTGATTTTTTTTCACTGTGTTGATATTTTTTTTGTACAGATTTCCTTAGATATACATTTTCGAAGGATATTCTCTGTTATCCAGGTCATAGTTGTCCCAAAGGTGCTTTTTTCAAACGGCAACTGGACTTTGTTTTTCCCACATTGAATGTCTTCTGAATTACAAACTGCATTACAAAATTCAAAAAGGCATAGCTACTTGGGGAAATGCATTTGGCCTCAGGATAGCCAAATAAAGCATTTTTATACATTCAGAAAGATGAATTCCCTGTCTATATTAATCACTGATTCTTCAGGGGAAAAATGATTTACATTTCAAAAAACACCCTTTATGTCCATATACTTTGAAAGCAACTGAACACTGAGTGAACACTGAGCAACTAAACAAGAATCAATGGACGGAAACTCATCAAGGAGACAAACAATCTGGAATTAAGGAAAAACTTCCCAACTGTGAGAACAATTAACCAGTGGAAGAGCTTGCCTTCAGAAGTTGTGGGTGCTTCATCACTGGAGGTTTTTAAGAAAAGACTGGACAGCCACTTGTCTGGAATGATATTGGGTCCCCTGCTTGGCAAGATTTTGAAAGAGGTTTGCTATTATCTCTTTCCTATGGCTGAGAAACAGGGACTGTGCTATAACCTCCCCACTGGCTTTATGCCTAAGGCATAACTAGAAGACATGGTCTCTTGGTTTTTAGGCTCATGGCTCACTACATCAAACAACACACACACACACATATTTTACAAAAAAATAATAATGCTATTGCTGTCAACACATTCAATGCCTTCATATTTTAACTAATAGATAAAAATAAAGTAAATATAACTAAAGGGAGTTCCAAAAGGGATCAGATATACTTGTATCTCTTAGCTAAAGCAAAAAAGTAAAATACTAAAAATGTCCATAGAAGGCTTTTTATAAGTCCGAAATTGTCAAGAATGTATATTAGACTAACTTATTTCTATGACAGAATGATTGAATTGGTGGGCCAAAGGCATGTGTTCTGACCCAGCTCCCAAGCACAACAAACTCTTTTTAGTTAAACAAATGTTCCCTTTATTAGGAGCGCCAGCAATCCTGTCAAAAAGTTTATCTCTCTCACACACACAGCAGGCTAACAATTCTGTCCAGCGGGGAGATAAATAGCTGTCTGCCACATCTATTCATCTCTACCCCCTGCCTTTTATACCCAGAGCTAGAATGGGGCTTCGCTAGCAACAGTGACTCTTCTGTCCCAAAGATCGGCCCATATATTTCCACTATTCTCCTCTCCCCTGCCTTCTGAGCATCCATGCATCAGGCACTGGACCCAGCTGTTCCTCCTCTTCCTCATCAGCCACCTCCAGACCTATGAGCTGTTGACTCTCCATCTGACAGCTGATTGATGGCCCAGGCTCTGCCTCTGTCTCTATCTCTGACAGCTCCATTTCTTATTCCCCCTTGAAGCTCTCAGGTTGCCTTGATGCTGGTCCTGACTTCCACGTTGCCTCCTCATCTGATTTGGCTGCTGGAGGGGCTGGCAGCTGACAGGCCACAGCAACATGTTAGAATCATGCCCTTCCTGTCAGTAAAATATTTCACAAAGACTTGCACTATAACTACAGTGGCCATATTTTCTTTCAGAAAAAAAAAAAAAGAACAAAGCAATGGGTTCATAAAGATTAAAATAAGTGTTCACATTTGTTGACATAGAATGAACCTATAGCATCACGAACAGTGGCCAGCAGAAATCATTAACCAAGTGAACCTATGTATATGTAGTTCCCACTGATCTAAGAGACTTTTGAAAATATTTGGAGCAGATTTCAAAGATTGTTGGGCATGAAGGATTAATCCAACAGAGAAAGCCACACTATACAAGGATAATGTCAGATGGAACTCCATGTATTATTGATGGCATTGTCTGTTCTAGCCAACAGCAATATTGTAAACATGGAGCTGATCTGGAAAGCTTTTTTCTGGTATCATGTCATTTTTTTTTTCTACTGTTTGTAATTTTTCTGGTTAGATGTTGATGTTTTATCATTGCTATACTGTGGGGGGTTTTATAAGTTAAAGTGATAACTAGTTTTATAAGTTTATAAGTTAAATAAACTGATAAGAGCCCTTGAGTTGTACTGGGATAAAAATGAATAAATAAGCAATTGTCATGTCTCAAGACCCAAGGATGAGTAAATAGAGCCCCATTTTTGCTGGACTGAGTACTATCATTTGTCATAAAATGTCTCAGCAGATAATGTATCACTGAACATGCATCATTTTCACATTTTAATTATTACTTGCTTTTGGAACTAATATTTATATTGTCATTATTGTTTAGATTTTTAGTTTATTTCACTTTAAAAGAATATTGACCACCTGGACTACTTGCTAGAGTAGAAAGATATAAATTGAATGAAAGAAAAATTATATTCTATGCTGAAATCAGAAACCATCAACAGCTGTGTTGAAATATGTTTTCTACTAGTTTCCATCTGTCAGGATAATTCAAAAACCAGAACTGAGAATTTTTTGTCTTCATTTGATATCCCATGCTAACTCTGGTATTGGGCAACATTGATGTAAAATGTTCAGTATTTATCTAGAGTGAGGACAGTGTCTGATCAGTGAGTTTAGTTTTGATCTCTTTAGTATTAATTTTTCATATCAACTTGACTAATTTTGATTTTCATATGGTTGATAGTAGCATAAATAACAGGGGGAAATCATATGACTGCATTGGTAAATCGTAATAATTGTCATTGTCATCATCTTCATTTTCATACGGTTGGGAGTCAGGTAGCTATATAAATATTTTAAATAAATGCAATCAACATCATCATATTGATAGTGACATTATTTTAAAATAATCTGTGTGTGGAAAAAGTATGAGAAAATACTGCATAAAGATTGAGTTGACTGATGTATGATAGAATATAGTCTGTATCATTGGTTTATGTTTCATTACATCATTTGAATTCAGAATTCAGAAAATTTAGATATTTGAGCAGTCATGTGTCAGGTAACCATGGATAAGTTGTTTACATATAGCCATAGAATTAGTGCTAGATAAATATAGATATGATTATCAAGGATTCATATAGAATTTGTTCACCCACACATTTTTTTAAGTGTGAAAGATGGAGGCTTGTATTACTTTGGAGTTATGTGTAAACTTGTAAAACAAAGAGATTATTAAATCAAACTCTGAGCTCTTATTAGTGTAAATTGAGAATTATTTGATGGGTTAGAAAAATGGGCTGAAAGGAACAAAGGGAAATTTAAGACAATTGCACTTTTTTTTTTCATTCTGGCAGCAGAAGACAAATGCAAAGTATTACAATTAAGCTGGGCTTGGTAATAATATTTGCAAAAAAGCACTTGCAATAGCAATTAATCTGAATATAAGGTAGCAATGTGATGTGAAAGCAAACAGAAGCAAATGAAGTTTCAGGCTTCACCTGTTGAGCATTTGAGTGGCATGAAGAACTTAGTCTCTGACTTTGAGAGAAAAATGCTCAATTTCTTTATAAAGTGGCTTTTTCGTCCCCACCAACATATGAGCCACAAATACTTTAGGCAAAGAAAAAAGATTTTATTAAGCAGGGGTCAAATCTTTTTAAAGCATTTATAGGAACAAAGGATACATATATATGATATATGGGATACATCAGAAACAAATAAATTAAACAATAGAAGACACTTTTGATTGACAGGAGAAAAGACATGAGACACCTTAAAATATTTTGCATTCCAACATCCTATTGTCTGGTTGATGGACCCTGAAATGCTAGTTTCTGCATGAAAAGAAATATTTGGACTCAATGATGACACCATTAAAGCCAACCTCTTTAACACATTCTTTGGCTCAATATTTGTAAATGGATCCAGCATGATCCAGCAATGGATCATGCCCAGTATTTCCTAGTTAAATCACAGACAACTACAATAATCTAATACTTATCAATTTTACAGAAGACAATGCTGAAAAAGCACCACGTAATCTAAAACCATCTCTATCTATTGGACCCGATAGAATATGTGCCTACTTCTTAAAAAACCTATTCACTGCCATAGCCAAACCTCTAAGCATAATCTTTAAATAATCTTTCAGGACCAGCTCCTTGCCAAATCTATGGTCACTAGTCACAGTCATCTCCATCTTCAAAAAGGGATCCCCAGCCTAGTTGAAAATTACAGACCAATTTCTTTATGCTGCATCAGTTGTAAAGTCATGGAATCAATTATTAACCAATCCATTATCATCCACTTAGAGACAAACAACCTACTCTCTAATAAACAATTTGGTTTCAGAAAAAAAAACGATCCTGCAATCTGCAACTCTTACACTGCAAAAACATAATGGACTACACAACTCAATCAGGACAAAGAAATAGATGCAATCTACATAGACTTCTGTAAAGCCTTCGATTTAGTGGTCCACGACAAACTAAAATCTTACAGTATCTCTGGACACCTTCATAACTGGATAGAAGCATTCCAGTCCAACAGACAACAAATGGTCAGAATTGGGAATGTCCTATCAAATTCTGTACCTGTCAACAGTGGTGTCCCCCAAGGCTGTGTTCTAGGACCAACTCTTTTCATACTCTACATAAATGACCTCTATGTTCATATTAAGAGCAACTGCATTCTCTTCGCTGATGATGTGAAGCTATTCAACATCACCGACAATACTGCTACCTTTCAAAAAACCCTTGACTATGTATCAGAATGGTAAAAAAAGGCAACTTCAAATCTCAACAAATAAATGCTCTGTCTTCCATATTTGCAAAAAAAAAAAAAAAAAATCAGAAAATAAAATACAAGCTGAATAGTCAAGACCTTGTTGATGATCCAAACTCTATCAAGGTTCTTGGAGTACTCATCTCTAATGATCTAAGTGCTAGAGCCTACTGTAACTACATAGCCAAAAAGGCATTAAGAGTTTTTAACCTAATCCTATGTTGCTTTTTCTCTGGTAATTTCACACTATTAACTAGAGCATAGAAAACATTTACTAGACCAATACTTGAATACAGCTCATCAGTCTGGAACCTGTGTTAAGTATCTGATATTAATACAGTTGAGAAAGTCCAGAAATATTTCACAAGAAGAGTTTTCCACTCCTCTACTCATTGCAAAATACCTTATGCCACCAGACTCGAAATTCTAGACCTAGAAAACCTAGAACTACGCCGCCTTCAGTCCGATCTAAGTATAGTATATAAAATCATACATTTCAGTGTCCTACCTGTCAATGAATACTTCAGCTTCAACCATAACAATACAAGAGCAAACAATAGATACAAACTCAAAGTTAATCGCACCAAACTTGATTGCAGGAAATATGACTTCAGCAACAGAGTGGTCAACGTCTGGAATACTCTACCTGACTATGTGGTTTCTTCCCCAAACCCCAAAAACTTTAACCTTAGACTGTCTACTATTGACCTCACCCCTTTCCTCAGAGGTCTGTAGGGGCGTGCATAAGTGCACCAACGTGCCTACGGTCCCTGTCCTATTTTTATTTTTCTTATATGTATCCATGTCATGTATTCATAACTATGCTATACTTATACCTGTTATCTTATAATCGCTTGACAAAATAAATAAAAGAAAAAGAAAATTAAAATAAAATTAAAAATGGTGTCTAAAACTTTAAAAGGAGGCATAGATGCTATGTTAAAATGCTAATCTCACTTTTCAAAAAATGTTAGAGGCCTAAAATTACAGATCACACATCAACAGTAGAATTATTTTCAAATCAAGTGAAATAATTATTTCATTTTATTCTGTGTTGGTCAGATCCCCTGGCATGAATCATGTCCAATTCTAGTAGCATGGTTTGAGAAGGATTGAGGGAACCTTCTAAGCCAGCGGTGTCAAACGCGTGCCATCATGTTGTCATCACATGATTTTTCCCCCTTCACTAAATTGGGGTGGGCGTGACCAGCACATGATGCATCCAGTCCATGGGCCATGAGCTTGACTTCCCTGTTCTAAGCGATTATGATAATATGGAGATTAGAAACTCTGTCCTAGGAAGGAAGACTGGAAGTATCTGAGAATGTTTAGTTTTGATAAAAGAAGGCTGAGAGCACTTTTCAAATATTTGAAAAATGCTACATAAAGAAGGCCAGGAGTTGTTTTCTGTAATTCCAGGAAGTAGGATCCAAAAAAACAAAAACAAATTTGAGCTATAAGAAAATACTTTTCCATTATTTGTTTAAAAAAATCTAACAGAATTTTGACAATCAAATCAATTATGCAAAGGTAGGCTTATTTTCAGGAGATTTGTTTAGATGGAGGCAAGATAGCCATCTGTCAAAATTGTTTTAATTTGGATGTCTGTGTTGAATTGGAAATTGGGCTCAATTTCTTTAATGATCTTTTCTAACTATGCTTTTGTGATCAGGACAATTCCATTATCCAAGTGGTCCTATGCATAAGTGAAGCAAACAACTAAAAAAAAAAAAAATAGAACTTTACCACAAAATCAGAAGTCTCTTGATAATAGAAGCTGAAGCCAAGGTAAAAGTTGGTTGTCAATTTCATACATATTATTCCCTGCTCTAGCAGAGATTAAACATTGTATGTTCTGATAATTGATGGCCTAAGACTCAAAATGGTGTTTTGACTGGTCTTGTAATCATATATTGGGTACCTTTTCTTCATTTTCTCTTTAAAAAAGATGTACAGAAGAGGCAAGAAAATTTATCGCTGAAATTGTGCTGTAACATCTGTACATTTGGAAGCAGTAAACCTCAAATTGTACATGAAGATTTTATAGAATTCAAGGCTGCAGAACAGTTTGGCAGTTTTAACGACTGGCCTTGAATTAAATGTGTTCGTTGTGTGATGTTTTGGTGTGATCTGCGGACTGAAAGGATTTCTCCCCCCCCCCCCCCACACACACTTTTAAAATTTAGTTTAGGATTAATCTTTACAAAGCTTTCCTTAGCTGGGTCTGACCAGAACAGTTGATGCCCTTGATGGTTTTTTAAGTGGATGTATACTGACATGATTGTGTTAGGAACTTATTGAGTGTGACAGCCAGGTTTGTTTACATTGATAGAATGCAAATCTTCATCTGTAATAACCATCTGGTGTCTGTTGGCAAATTATTATTTTATCATCTGAAGGATATTGTTCATTAGAGAGCTCTTTCCACCAAACACACTGTAAGTTATTTATGTAAACAGCCTCTTTTCTCAATGTAATACTTAGAGTACTAATAAAAGCAATAGGCAACAGCTTTGTTTTGTTTTAGACAATATTATCATTTATAATATTACAGAAAAAAACATATGCCTATAAATCAAGTCAGATGAAATTAGGAGCCATTTTTCAGCTGTTTGTCTCATCACGAAATAGAAAAGGTTGGGTAACTTGAAAATTAAGAGTGGGCCATCTCAATTTATTTTCAGAAACCTTTTGCAGTATATCACATCTGGATTCAGACAATATCACTCATTTGGGAACCAGGGAGAAGAGAGAGAGTGATGTCAAAAAAAGAGTGAAGGAAGCAAAGAAAAATCAAAAGTACCCATATAGACAGGATGAAACCAGGCTGAATAGCAGTAACTGTGAGAAGGATTTTGGAATCTTAGTGGACAACCCACTAAATATGAGCCAGCACTGTGAAGCAGCACCCAAAAAGCCAATGCAATCTTAAGTTGTATTAACAGAGGAACACAACTGAGATCAAGTGATGTACTAATACCACCTTAGTAGGACCATACCTAGAATATTGCATCCAATTTCGGTCACCACACTATAAAAAAGATGTTGAGACTCTAGAAAAAGCAAAGAAGAGCAACCAAGATAATTAGGTGACTGGAGACAAAAACATATGAAGAACAGTTATAGGAACTGGGCAGGGCTTGTTAATGAAGAGAAAGACCAGGAGAGACATGATAGCAGTGTTCCAATATTTGAGATGAAGGGGTCAAGCTATTTTCCAAAGCAGCCAAAGGCCAAATAAAGAGTAATGGATGGAAATTGATCAAGGAGAGATTCAACTAGAAATAAGAAGACATTTTCTGACAGTGAAAACAATCAACTAATGGAAGAGCTTGCCTTCAAAAGTTGTAGAAACTTCATCTCTGGAGGTTTTCAAGAAGAGACTGGACTTCCATTTGCCAGAAATAGTGTAGTGTCTCCTGCTTGGGTGGGGAGTTGGACTAGATGACCTACAAAGTCCCTTCCAACTCTTATAATTTGTTTATAACCTATTCAGTTCTGGCTGGAACCACTGTTGGATCAAAGTAATCAGTAAGCAGATGCCAAGTTGCTCTAAGGAAGATAAGCATTTCTCATTCTCTCTCTTTATCCATCTACCCAAATACAGTTTTTACCAAAAGTCATCCCCATAAACAATTTATTATATAAATTACATTAAATGTTTGAACTGGTTGCCACTTTCTTCTAAACACTTTCTTAGTCATTTGACATATGACGTTTGAGCATCGCTAAGCACATAAAAATTACAAATTCTGGTCTTCTTTAAATCATCTTTTGCCTTGTGTGTCTGGACTTTAAGTATACTCTGTGTGTTTGTGTGTGTGAGAGTTTGTGTGTGATATTAAAATTAAATCTGGATACAGATTTTGTTTTGCATATGAATCCAGCTTCACAATGTCTATGGAGATTCTCAATCATTCAGGTCTTGGTTGTTCCAAAGTTGCTTTTTCAAGAGGCAACTGGATTTTGTTTTTGTTTTTTTCCTTAAAAACATTTCATTTTTCATCCAAGAAGCTTCTTTAGTTCTGAGAAGTGAAACATCTTCAAGGAAAAAGAACGAAAATCTAGTTGCCTCTTGAAAAAGCAACTTGGGGAAGATCTAGTTTATCCTTATATCTATAGCTCCAAAGCTAACAGATTTATGTAAAATTTCTGGAGAGCTGAATTTCTCATGCATTTAAGGTTCCTATCTTATTCTTGAACTACACAACTACTTACCTTGGAATACATCTATGAAGCATAATCACACTTACAATTTATTTGATTAAACAGTCAGAATTGGACTGCCCATTCGTCTTAAATTTTCAACTCACATAGATAACAGCCACTTCCATTCTCTGCTACTGAAACATGGACTAAAGAACATTCAGGCATTCTAAATGCAACACACCTAGAGTACGTGAAGCAAGCTTGTTTACTCTTGACATGCTGCTCTGCGTTGCAGATGTGATGCTCTCTAATCCATGAAGACTCAAGCTGGGACTCATTACCTTTGAGTGATGTGGCTTCCCTGCTTCTGCAGAAGCCATGTTGGTCAGGTGAGGTGAAGCACTAAAGGTAGTTTTTTTTCACTTGACACTTTTGTTTGCAGCATCTTTGTTTCCTTCAGAAATCCATCAATTTGGAATACACACACACACACATGTAAACACTATGCAAATTCACTCTAAGCAGCCATGTTTGAAAGGTGATCATGTTTTTCATATGACAGGAAATAAATGTCCTTTCACTTAACTCCTCAAACAATATAGCATCATTTATGGTGCAACCATTTGATTTTTCTTTTTAATATCAAGAGAGTATGAATTTATGAAGCATTTCTAGATTTTATACTTCTCCAGTAAAAGGGATTATTTCCGATCCTTCAAAAGGACAAAAATCCAATCAAGCAATGACATTTTCAAAAACTTAAAAAGCTAGAGCAAATTTAGAATTGAAAATTTGACTGAGGGAAATGGTTTACCATAGCATGCACTGCATTTCAAGAGGACCATCATGTCTTATTATTTATTTGAACATATATTAATATATCATGTCGACTTCAGTTCTTTAAATCTGAATCTTTCACTCCAGAACTGAAAACAGTTTAAAATTATGTAGGAATGTAATAAAAAGAACCAAAATTAGTAAATCACACACAGTACAAGCTGCATTGCAAAAGATGGCAATGTATGCTAAACCCCCTTTGTACATGTATCAATATTATCTGTATGTATATAAGTCTAAGTGCTATTGCTATTTGCCTTTGTATCATTATTTCCTTGCAAATGCAGGAGACATGATGTGGCTTTCAAACTAGAAGGATATGTCAACAGATAATCATGAAGAATACACTGGATGAACATCGTGGGAATGACTTGTTAAAAGCTGAAGGATAATCAGAATATTTTTTAAAAAATAGTGAGATAAAATTTAAGTTTCCAAATATGCCATGTGGTAAGAAGAGGTACAAAGAGAATCACCAAGGAAAGATCTGCTCCCAGTGATCTGGCTGCATCTGGAGAGGGAAGAAATGAAGGCAGATACCACAAGAACTGCAGCTTGATCCCATACAAAGAATGCTGAAGAAGACCTGAGGAAATTCTGAGATAAGTAGGTTCATCCATTTGTTGATTACATTAATCACACTCATCTTGGTCATTCATGCCTCCTGTGAGGACTCTGACTTGGCTGTGCTTAGTCCCTAGTTAATAAGCAGAATGCAAAAACTATCTGATAATTCATATAACAACATGATATGGGAAGCATATATACCATTTAGTACAGGTAGAGCTCAACATACAACCGCAATTGAGCTCAAAATTTATGTTGCTAAGTGACAAATTTGTTAAGTGAGCTTTGCCCCATTTAACAACTTTTCTTGCAACATTTGTTAACTGAATCATTGCAGATATTAAATTTGTAAAAACTGGTCACATGAACCCGAGACACTGCAACCATCATAAATGGGAGTCAGTTGTCAAACATCTGAATGAAAATCATGTGACCTTGGAGATGCTGAAACAGTCATAAGTGTGAAAAATGATCATTAGTTAATTTTTACAGTGCCATTGTAACTTTGAACGGTCATTAAATGAACTGTACTAAGTCAAGGACTACCTGTAATCATGTTTAACTAGAACAAAACACTTTTTTTGCTCTGGAATATCTTCTTATTTAAAATGTGTGCATGTAGAAAAGTTTAGTAAAGTTAACGCTGTATTTCTGATTAAAGTCTTATTGATTGATTTGAAGTATGGGACTGGCTCAAATTACCAGGCCAAGTTATCTGTTTCATCTCATTCTTATCTTTATACCCTCATTTTGGACATTGATCACCATTAGAATTATAAACAAGTTGATCTATGCATACTTTGCATTAACTAGATGAAAGTGCAAAAATTTAAGCAAATCACTAATTATCATTACTTTTTATGGATGCTCAGTGTCATAAAAAGTTAAAGTAAAGGTCAAAAAGCAACATTTTAAATTGATCTTGGAAACCAACTGAGACATAACCTTAGAGTTTAAAATCCTTTTTATTTGATTAGTGGATTAGTGCAAGGTTTAGTTCTTTCATCCAACTTTCATTAAGTTGGGTGTTTTCATGATAACATTTGTTTTGTATAAATTATGGATGAATATGCACTTTGCAGAATTATAGGGCATCCTGTTACATATTATTATTGTGTTTCATTTGTTTTACTTTTGTACATTAGTTTTACTGCATTTATTACGAACTTGTGAACTAATTTTATTGGATCAAATTTTGTAACGATTTGGAGTTTATTTTGTTGTACTGTTCCTTGACATGTATCATCATCAACAATGCCTTCTGACTTACCCCATTCTAGATTCCAAATATTGAATAGTGAGCCTGATGCTTACAAAATAAAACTTCTACCAGATGATTGAGACATAATACAAAAATATGGTGTATTGTATTAGGTGAACCATATGGTGAACATTATAATGTGGCTACAAAAAAACTTGGCAAAAATCTACTTCTAATGTTAGATCAGATTTTTGAGATTGCATTTGACTGCACAGAATCCTAATTAGCTTTATACTGATTGGTCTGAAAGACATATCACTAAAATTAAGCTGGCTCTCATACAAAGTCGTGCTTGTAAACTGAATCATAGTATAATTTTATATTTGAAAGACTTATAGTCCAACCACAGCACCGAAATCTAGAAAGGCTACTGAGAGTTACAACTTTATCTTTGTGCTATAGTTTTTTGGGTGCTTGTGTAGGATAGATTTATAATGAAATATATTTCTTCACATAGATGTATCTCTCTAAAACAGGATACATGAATAAAAATATGCTTCTATCATGTCTGTGGAGATTCTTAATCATGGTTGTCCCAAAGGTGCTTTTTCAAAAGGCAACTGGACTTTGTTTTCCCAGGAAGAAGTTTCACTTCTCATCCAAAAAGAATTGAAGAAGCTTCTTGAATGAGAAGTGAAATGTCTTCCAGGGAAAACAAAGTCCAGTTTCTTTTGAGAAAAAAAAAAAAAAAAAAAAAACAATTTTGGGACATGCTTCTATCATGTTCATCCCTTTTACAAAATGTTTAGACCTGAGCTACAAAAATCCCTCTGACCACTAGGATTTAATAAATTAAGATTCTATATATTCATTGCCATCTGGAATTTGCAGTCCAAATCTGATCACAATAGCAATAGCACTTAAACTTATATACCACTTCATACTATATTACAGCCTTCTCTTGGTGGTTTACAGAGTCAGCGTATTGCCTCCAACAATCTGGGTCCTCATTTTACAGATCTTGGAAAGATGAAAGGTTGAGTCAACCTTGAACCAATGCGAATTGAACTGCTGAACTGCTGGCAGCCAGCGATCAGCAGAAGTAGTACTGCATTCTAACCACTGTGCCACTGGGACTCATAGCCCTCAATTGTAAGGCATGTTTAATGAGCATTTGAAATCATAAGTGAATCTGACTCATGAAAAACATATTATGAGAAAAGAATTGCAATGAAATGGGAAATTATAACATACTGCCTAATTTCTTTTATTTATAAGACACACACACACACACACACACAGACACAAATACCAGATTTTTAGCTGGACATGATTGGCATATCAGGTAACAAAATAGTATGGAAAAATATTGCCTTATTCAGTAGATCCCAATTTGTGTAGCCAAACAAGAGTGCAGTATTATCTGTTCCTCTGCTCTCTCTAAACACACACACACACACAAACACACCCTATTTGGCCCAACAGTGAATTAAATCCTAAATTTGTTTTACAGAGTCACCAAAAGCCTTCAGAAGGGAAACTCAATCAGGCATGGAAAACAATAATAGAAAAATAATGAAGGATACATAATTTAAATGACTAAATAAAAAAGATGTTCAAACAATCATTAACATATCAGAGAACCTGCCAACTATGTGCCAATTGCTAAAAGAGAAACATTTAAAAATAGCCCTTATACTATGATTTCATTATAAGATGTTTTCATTGATGGACTGCATTTATTCATGGATAAAACACTTTATTTTTTTCCTTAATGCTGTTTGCTTAAATACAAATGATTTGGAAGAAGGATTAAAATTCATTGCAGTAAATTGAAAATGCACCTCTTTTTATTGGCTTTAATTTATGTTTATGATTGGTTGTGTTTTTGGGCTTGTTTCTGGTTTTGGAAATAATTTACAAGTTGAATCATGAATATATTATATAAGCGTTTCATCACACAGACACACACAAATTGTATAGTGTATGTCCTTTTTTATTGCTGTTATAACATTATTTTCTACCTTGGATGACTTTGCCTAAGAAAAGAAAAATTGGGCAAAAATATATAAGTGGCTAGAAAAGATGATAGGAAAATATGTAGATTTTAAGCCTGAATTTTTTCTATTATGTACAGCACCAGAAAAAATGATAAATAAAATATATATTTAATATTGCATATATATTAATAGCAGTAAGAACTATATTTGCACAATATTGAAAAAATGAAGAAATACCATGAGATGAAGAGATAATTAGGAAGGTATTGGATTGTGTAAAAATGGACAGACTTACACTGAAGATTGAACAGAAAGAAGATACATAATATTATCAAACATGAGGTTTCTGGTTCCGCGTGGCTTCGGGGCAGCAGGAATTTGCGACTGTCCACGATTCCTACTGTGCTTGCCGCCGAGGTGCCCCCGATCCAAATGGATCCGGGGGATATGGCTGCCCTGTAGAGGCAGCCGAAGAGAGAGGGGAGCCGGACAGGGGGTTGGGGGTGTCGCAGACCCCCTCCTCGTCCGGAAAAAACCCTTTTTCCTGAGGTGGTGGAGCGGCAGTCAGTAATGGCCGCCACGAAGAAGCCAGCAACTGGGTAAGATTGTGCTGGAGGAAGAGGAAAAGTGAAAGTGCTGGCTGAGCCAGGTCAATCAACATCTCTTAAACTCTCTGGAACTGAATTGTTTGAATTGCTGGAGGATACATTGTATCCCTAAGAAGATCAGAAAGCAGCGGAGAAGCTGTTAAAGGGAACTTTTTTTTCCTATACTCTCCCACCCCATAGAAACAGCAGATGAAGATTTGAAATTTATTTGGGCATTGAAGGTGAATTATTTTGAAAGTTAAAGCCAAGGGACAAAAGAGTCTTTAGACATTGGACTTAATAATTTAAGAAATCGGGAAACTCTTATTAGAGGTATGGATTTCTGATCATTTAAAAATTGTTGTTGTAAGTGGGAAGGGAGAGGAAAAAAAAATTGGAGCAGAAGTTGAAAAAGGAGGAGATTGCCTAGAATTTTAAAGGAAGATATATGGTAATTGGACCTCTTTGATTAAACAGTAATCCCAGAAAGAGAAATAGAAGAAGGGAAAAAAAGTATTAACTTTTGGAATCTTTTTTGGAATTATTCTTGATTAAAAATACTTGGGTGGTTGTTTTGGGAAAAGTTTCTCTTTTCATGATGGCATCGCTTGTGGATGAATTAAAAACTGAATATCAAAAATATAAAAAGGAAGAACAAGATGGAAAAGATACTTTGGGCACTTTATTTCAATTTTTAGAAATGGCGTTATGCACATATGAAAAGTTGACTACGCAGCAGAACGACTGGGATAAAGAAGAAGAGGAAGAAGAAGCCATCTTTGATGAACAATGGGTTTTTTCTGGGGAGGAGGAGAAAGAGGATAAGAAAAAGGGGATTTTAAGGTTTGAAAAAACAACCAAAAAAAAAGAAAAATGAGATGAAAGGTGGATGCAAGGTTAGAAAACAACGGAAAGGGAGTAAGAAAAGGGGGGAGGAGAGACAAAGGGGTAAAAAGGGCAAGGAGAAGAATAAGCAAGAGAGAAAGTGGGGGAGGAGAAGCCTTAATGGTGGGAAGCAAGATTTAAAGAAAAAAAGCTTGTTTAGAGATAATGGGTGAATCTAATTGGGAAAAAAAAGGGATTCTGGAAGGTACATAAGATTGTGTCTTTATATGTGCATTTAGAGTAAAATGCTGAAGATATAAATGAGTATTAATATATACAATTAGTTTTTTTTTTTGGATAGTGGATAGTGCTTGTACAGGATTTTATTTAGTTATTGCTGGGTTTTTACCTTCTTTATAAAATTTATTGTGTAATTTTAGAATGTACTAAACAGAATCCCAAGATAAATTAAGTGTTATACGAAGTATAACAATGAGTTAAAGGCGTCACTCCAATCAGTGTATAGGAGAAGTATATTAAAAGAAAAAAGATGAATGGATAGTTGGAAATAGAACAGACAAAGAATGATATTGAAAATGATAATAAGATATGGAAGGATATATAAAGTGAATATGATGTTTGAATTTGTGTCTGTGTGAAGAGTTTCAACCCGGGATCAAGCAGCTTTCAGAAAAGATGTTTTAGAGTTGTTGTTTTTTTTCTATGTTCTGTGTTTTGTATGTTTATGAAAGGCAATAAAATTTTAATAAGCAAGAAATATAATTTGGATAATTAGAATGAAAAGGAGAAGTTGGGATAAGATATGAAGTTAAATAGATAATGTAAATATTGATATTACAATTTGGAATTATTTTGTATGTTCTATTGGCTTTCTTCTATTATTATTATTATTATTATTATTATTATTATTATTATTATTATTATTACTATTATTATTATTTAGAAAAGAATTATGCCTGGATTATTTGTGTATTGTTTTTGTAAAATTAATAAAATTTGTTTAAAAAAAAAATATTATCAAACATGGAACTTATTCTACCAATGGTTGGGGGGGAAAGAGATGAAGAATAAGAATGTAATGAGCACTGCTATGCAAATAAAATAACCCAGACAACATCATGTTTATTAAGCACTAACAAAATATAAACAATAGAAAATTAATAAAACTTTTTTAAAAAAATAGAAGAAAACGGGCCAGGAGTAAACATAAAAAAGCTTTAAAACATAAAGAGTGAACCAACGGAAACATTTTTTCCAGTAAGAGAAGGAAGAAAAGTCCAGAATGAAGCCCAAAATAGTTCAATCCTAGGTAGAGGCTAATAATTGGAATAGACTCTCCTGCTTGAGCAAGGGGTTGGACTAGATGACCTCCAAGGTCCCTTCCAACTCTGTTATTCTATGAAAGGAAAGAAAGCTTCTGAAAACATTTCCAGAAGCTGGCCCATACAGGACTACAGGAAATGTAACCAATGTCAGCGTTCCAACTAACCAACTCCATACCAATAAACTCTGAGACAATCAGTTCCTCAAAGTTCCATTTTATTTGAGTTGTCACATTGATATATCTGAGAAAACCCGAATCTGAGAGTGTCAGGTTTTCCCTTTCCCAAAAGAGAATTCAAAGATCCATCCTCTGCACCCATCTGTCCACCACATGGTCCAATCAAATTTCCATTCCAACTGGAAACATTCCCTCAGCCACTCCTCTCCAGGTGTTGAGCAACATGTCCTTGACTGTCTGAGAAAGAATGTTGTTATGTCTAATCTTCTACCCCAATATGAAATCCCCCCTCGCAAATTCCCAGCACTGAATATGGAAGCCTCGAAGCTAACAAGTAAAAAATGACTTCCAAGGCTGACAACCACTTTTGTAATTCAACATGTTGAAGTTCTCACTTGAGATCTTATGAGAAAAGGTACTACAAGGGAGAAGATTTTCAAGAACAGGACTTCTCTGCCATCATATAAAAACATACAGCATGTGTTCTGTATGGGCCACCTGAATTTAGGAATTAGTTTTTCAGATCAGAGCCAATGGAACGGCTGTTTAGGGCTCTGAGGTTCAGTATTATGCTTTATTGTGAAAACAGATGCTTTGCTTTTGAATAGGCTTTTGATTTGACCCTTCTGTCAGATGCTCTTTGTACAGCCTTTATGGTTTGAAGAATATGACTTATATTTTGTCTTCTACCTGTCAATGAATACTTCAGCTTCAACCATAACAACACAAGAGCACACAATAGATACAAACTCAAGGTTAATTGCACCAAACTTGATTGCAGGAAATACAACTTCAGCAATAGAGTGGTCAATGTCTGGAATACTCTACCTGACTCTGTGGTTTCTTCCCCAAACCCCAAAATCTTTCATGTTAGACTGTCTGCTATTGACCTCACCCCTTTCCTAAGAGGTCTATAGGGGGCATTGCATAAGCGCACCAACGTGCCTACCGTCCCTGTCCTATTGTTTCTTTTATTTTTCTTATATGTATCCATGTATTCATAACTATGTTTTACTTATACCTATTATCTTGTAAGCAATTGACAAAAATAAATAAATAAATAAATAAATTTTTAAAAAAACCTTTCTGATCTCTAGATAATTTTATAACTTTGTGTTTCTGTCTCTGGCTTTAGGCTATGAAATGGAACAGCTGGTCCAAAGCTGAAAGGCCATAGGAGATTACAAACCCTCCAGGGACAGAGTTTATGTTATTTATAGGACACAAATGAAAACATAATACTGTCCAAAGGAGGCAAACAATACAAGCTGAATGATGCTACATCTTATCGATATTTGGATAGTCCTTCTCAATTAATTAACAGTACCATCTGGAATATTGCAAGAGTCCACACCATAATGTCCCTATTGACTCTGAGCCTTGTTATGCACAAATTGGGAGACACATCTTGAAAAAGAGGGAAAGCCCCTAGAAACTTTGCAAATGAGAAGAGATTAGTATAATGCTCTTTTTTTGTTTTTACCCACAGTTGTTTATCAGAAGACTTGAGCTCTGTCTAACAACATGAATGGCTATTTTGGAAATTGGCAATAGATATACAAGAAATAGTTATCTAAAAAAAGACCATATGTTTGAAGGAAATGAACACTTTTTAATTTGTTAAGTTATTCCCCCAGGGGAAAATAACTTTAAACTAATTATTTTTGTATTGCTATTACTCTGTATGGACTTTGAAAATGCAGGATAGAAATAGTATTGACACTTTTGAATGTTGATGTTAGAGAAGACTCCAGAGAATACCATGGAAAAATAAACCCACTTATCCAATTTTAGACATATGTTGTAAAGACCCAGTTCTCTGCAGAATTCTCCAATGCTGGGGAAGGTGGAAAAAAGAAGCAAAGGACAACCAGAAGCAAGGTAGAAGAACTCAGTTATAGTGAAAATGAGTATCATTGGGAGACCTAAAAATAGGTTAGGGATAGATCATGATGAAGAAAATATATCATGTGGCAACAGGAATGATTAGGAGGCTGGAGGCTAAAACAAAAGAAGAACATTTACAGCATATCTAGTCTAACGAAAAGAAGGATAGTAGTGTTCCAATATTTGAGGGGCTCCTACAAAGTTGAGGGAGTCAATCTATTTTTAAGGCAGCTAAAGGCAAGACAAGAAACAATGGATGGAAGCTAACAGATAACAGATAATCAGAGTTGGAAGGGACCTTGTAGGTCATCTAGTCCAACCCCCCACCCAACTGGAAGACCCTACACCATTTCTGACAAATGGCAGTCTCTTCTTGAAAATCTCTTCTTGAAAATCTCAAGTGATGGTGCTCCCACAAACTTCCGAGAATAACTAAGAATAGAAGCAGCCTACAACTAAGAAGAAATTTCCTAATGGTGAGAGCAATCAACTAATAGAATAGCTTGCGTTCAGAAGTTGTGAATGCTCCATCACTGGAAGTTTTCAAAAAGAAACTGAACGATTGATTTGAAATGGAATAGAGTTTCTGCTCAAGCAAGGGGTTGGACTAGAAGACCTCCAAGTTACCTTCCAGCTCTATTGTTCTATGTTTTAACTTGACAGCACACAATCAATCAATCAGTAAATTTTATAAATAAATGTTATGGGCAGTAAAAATACGACAGAGAAGCTGCATTTTCCATCCCTGTAGAACTTTTACATAATCAGACTAGTTGTAATAATTGGAAAATCTATTTTATTAAAGGGCAGTGGTGCATAATCAGGCAGTGCCTGAACACAATTTGCCTCCCTTAACCATTGTAGTATTTCTAGCCCAATTACTTATATCATTTCTTTAAAAACAGACATTCTGCTTCTTCCTATGAACATAAACATTCCTAATAGGTGTTACGGTTAATCTGACTCACTTGTGAGACTTGTAACAAACAGCCTGTTATTTAAAGATATTTACTTGATTGTTTGTATTCCTATAATTATTTTAAAATCAAAGCTGAGAAGAAAGGGAAAGACCTGTCTTATCTTTGTATCTTTGAAATGCAAACTCAAAATTCACAAGGTCTGCTCAGCTGCTTTGTGATCAAATTATTTGTTTTACACTATTGTCATGAATAATTATATCAGTAAATATATTTTTCTTTAAATTATTGGAAGGGAGGGAGGGAGGAAAGGAAGGAAGGAGGGAGGGAAGGAAGGGAGGGAAGGAAGGGAGGAAGGAGGGAGGGAGGATGGGAGAGAGGACAGGAGGGAGGGAGGGAGGTAAAGAGGAAGGAAGGAAAGAAGATTATTTGACATGAATGTGGCATAGCTGGATTCCAAATAATCTTTCCTTTTCAATCTGGACTTACACAGCAGTTTTTCAATATATCCACCAGCATAATGGTACATTGTTAATGAAAGTGATTTCTTTCTTGACTGGCAGTTACGTACATTGCTTAGACAGATGAAAGACCTTCATATTGAATGAAACAACAGAACACATTTATGTGGATTGCAGTGTGTGAGAGAGAATAGACAGACTTATTCATCTGTGTGATTAGTCTTATCTTCAAGTACGTACATGAAGCTATATAAGAATTGTATGCCATTGGTGTATTAAGTCTAGTATTATTGCTTTTATTCACTATAGCTAGCTCTTTTCCGTACCATCCCACATTTACTTATGTTTTAAAGCACTCTTCTGCTTCTTTACCCTTTGGTTTTACATTAAGTCTATTTTTATCTGTTATTTTGAATTCTGACATTCAATTCCCTCTCTCTTTCCTCTTATGAAGCCCAAAACATTCTGTTCTCAGTAGTGGTTTGGGTATTCCTTTTCAAAACTAGTTCGGCAAATCTAAATGGCTAAGGATTTTATGAGGCAGTTAAGATTCTTAACAAGTCTCTCATAACATAAAAAGCACCTTATTTACAATGTCTACCTAATACGCTTCTCTCAATATCCCAATCATTGGTGACACTGTCAAAATCATTAATCTTACTGATAAAATTAGCCATCCTGCTGTGCTCTTTTTTTATTTTTTTCACTGGTAATCCTTTTTTTATTGGTCATATTTATATGTCTGTCCATCCCACAAACAATCGATTCTGAGTGGCATACAACAAAGCTTAAAAACAACATATAGAAACAAGTGTTAATATTTTTATTAAAAAAATAATTAAAAAAATAATAAAAAAATATTGAGTGAAGACAAGTATAAGTGACACTGGAGCCATCTTGGCATTTCAATATTTTTCCTTTGTTTTTTTGTTTTTTTATTTAAAGGCTCTTTCTGGATCCTGCATAGCTGTCCCCACTCTGTTTTTTCTACTGCTCAATTTTTTTTTAGAATAGTACGGAATGGTTTTATTTTTTTTTTTATTTTTTTTGCTCTTGGTTTACTGGAACTAATATCAGTGAGTCTTTAAACACTACAATGTAAGTTAAGGTAAAGGTTCCCCTCACACATACATGCTAGTTGTTTCCAACTCTAGGGGGCGGTGCTAATCTCCATAACAAAGCTGAAGAGCCAGTGCTGTCCAAAGACATCTCTGTGGTCATGTGGCCAACATGACTAAACACTGAAGGCACATGGAAGCTGCTATCTTCCCACCAAAATGGTCCCTATTTTTCTACTTGCATTTTTACATGCTTTTGAAAAGCTAGGTTGGCAGAAGCTGGGACAAGTAACTTCACTCCATTACGTGGTGCTAGGGATTTGAACTGCCAAACTGCCGACCTTTCTGATCAACAAGCTCAGCATCTTAGCCACTGAGCCACCGCATCCCTTCTTTACAATATATACATGTAGCAAATAGACAGATAGTCCTTGACTTATCACCACAATTTGATTGAGCCCAAATTTCTGTTATTAAATGAGACATTTGTTAAGTGAGTTGTGCCCCATTTTACAACTTTTCTTGCCACAGTTGTTAAGTGAATCACTGATAAATTAGTTACCTGGTTGTTATGTAAATCTGGCTTCCCCATTTACTTTGGTTGTCAGGAGGTCACAAAAGGTGATCACATGACCCAGGGATACAACAAAGGTCATAAATATGAACAAGTTGCTAAGCATTTGAATTTTGATCCATGACCATGGGGATGCTGCCAAGGTCATAACTGTGAAAAACGGGCATAACTCACATTTTTCAGTGCTCTTGTAACTTTGAGCAATTACTAAATGAACTTTATAAGTTGAGGACCACCTGTAATCAAGCAAGCATACTGGAACATAGGAACAACAATAGTCTAATCATATAACGTAGTAAGAGTCAGTTTAGTGTTATGGTTAAAGTTAGAAACTTGGAGAGTGTGAGTTCTCATCCCATCTGAGACACAAAGTCAGCTGGGTGACTTTGGACCAATCACACTCTATCTTAAAAAACAGACAGTGGCAAATCATTTATGAAAACCTTGCAAGGAAAACTACAAGGACTAGTCCAGACAATTTCCAGGAGCTCAAAAGTGACTCAAAAACACAAACAAAAACCTACAGTGGCATTCTTGGTGAGCAGAGGAATTGTATGGGCTTGATCTTATAAAAGCATTGTAAGATGCGCCATTGTTAAGGTTGAGAACATTTCATTCCTTGTGACATTCTGAGAAAGCATGTGGCTTGGGATGAGTTGTAGACTTGCATGTAATGATTCATCCCTCTTGCAAGGTATTGCAAGTAGCTGTCATTCCAGGACAAAGTTTTTATAGAATATAAACCATTGTAATTGGACCAATTCTGTGACTCTACGTGCAGCCCTTCTTCCTTATCATAAATTGTATGCATCCAGAATGAAGTTAAGTAATGTACTTTTGATTCCCTGATCACTGAAATACACGTGTGGCTTTGTTTGCTGTATTGTTTGAGCATGGTCATCATCATCATCATCAATTTCTGTGATATACCCATCAATGTGGTGAGTTACTCTGAGCTCTTATAGCAATAGTAACAGTACTTAGACTTATATACTGCTTCATAGTTCTTTACAGTTCTTTCTAACCAGTTTACAGATTAAAAAAATATCATCTCATCACCATCTTATGGGGTCCCAGGTTTAATCAGTTTTTGAGAAAATTGCTCATTTACTTTTATTGTTTCCCCGACAGCTGTTCTCGTTCATTTGTAAGGGTGATTTTTAAACAACATATATATGAAATGAAAATATGTATATGAATCTATAGGTGGCCATGCATATGAAAATTGTTTACTATAATACAGTAATTATAGCCTAGTACCCTGAGGTCATGTCACAAAGACAGCAGTATGAATAAAATTTGTTTATGTGCCTTCTTATTGTTTTACTTTGTTTTAAACCTTAGGACAGTTCAGTTGAAGCTGAATAAAATACTAATCTGCTTTGCTTTAAATATAAGCATTACAAGAGCTGATGTTTGAAATTGCCCATGAATATCTAGAGGAAATCTCTCTAAGCTGAAATTTGCAGCATTGTTTTCTTGCCAAGAATGTCCTTTGTTGTAGATATTACATCTAAGAATATCATTTTCCCTGTCAACAAAATGAAATATGCTCTATCCCTGTCCCATACAGTAGGTCAAAATCAAATCCCAGCTCTGCCAGTTTCAGTGAAAGAACACAACCACAGCAGAAGTATCAGTTGATACAGGAGCACAGAGAGGACCTATCTTTCTAGCAGGGAACTCAGAATACTTGACATTTCTAAGGAAAATAGTACTACGTGACTTTAAAAAAATAAGGAATGATTTAAGGTGACATATTTTCTTAACCATTGAATCTCAACCTAGGTGTTGATTTACCCTTAGTTTGCATCCATATAACACACAAATGCACCTAAGCATTTGCTGTATTTATAGATGCAGTAACATAAAAGGTTATGAAAAGCCGAAAGGGAAAAGTGTTACATATCACGAGAATTCTTACAATGTATTCGGCTCCAAACTGATTTTTTAGTTGAGATTTTTTGAGTACAATGTAAATTTTCATGCATGAATAAAAGTAAAATATATAAAGTCTTTAGTTAAAGGAAGATTTGGACCAGATTTACCTGTCTATAGATGAGTAAGCGATACTGATTTATGTAGTATTAACAGCCATTACTATATGCTTCAAAATATTGTTATTATGCAGTTCAGAAACTGATTAACCAATTGTTTTTTTTTCTTCCCTCCCTATTGTAAATAATAATTAAGATATCACCACTGCAAAGACTGTGCTCAAGATTTGATTTTCCTTAAAAAAGAAAAAGAAAAGAAGAAAAGAAGCTAGTTAGGTCAAACTAGTTAGATCCCTGTTTCTTTAGCTTATTGAAATATTGGTAAACAGAAGGTATTACAGTGGAAGAAACTGGTCACTTTAAGATTATATCTATCTATCTATCTATCTATCTATCTATCTATCTATCTATCTATCTATCTATCTAATCTATTATCTATCTTACTATCTATTATATATATATATATATATATATATATATATATATATATATATATATATATATATATATATATATATATATATATATATATATATATATATATATATATATATTATTACATATACTATTTATAGGCACAGATTTCAATGCATCATTAAAACTCAGAAAAAGCAATTGCTACCAATCTGCCTTCCATTGAGGACCTGTATACTTGGCATGAGGGCTGTGAAAATATCTACAGACCTCTCACATTCTGGACATAAAATGTTTCAACTTCTACCCTCAGAATGATTCTATAAGCACCAGAACAACTGGATATAAGGACAGTTATTTTCCCTGAATGCCATCACTCTGCTGAACAACTAATTACACTGTCAAACTATTTATTAAGACTGTATTACAATTATTCTTGTCATCCTCCCTATTACCTATCTCTTCCCACTTATCACTATCATGATATTGCTTGTATCTTTACAATTTATATTATTTTATTTGTTTTCTAGTATGATTTGATTGCTTATTAGTAACCTATGACTATCAATAAGCATTGTATTTTCTGATTCTTGATGAATGTATTTTATATTTTCTTTATGTACACCAAGAGATTATGCACCAAAGACAAATCCCTTGTGTGTCCAATCACACTTGGCCAATAAAGAATTCTATTCTATTTTATTCTATATCTATCCATCCATCCAAATTACATTTTGTAATAAACTTAAGAGATAATCTAGTATGGTGGCACTCACACATCAGACTGAAATAAACCTTTATGAATGTGGATCTATATACAAGCATTTTTTTAAAGTAATAATAATGTTGTCCCTGTGTCCTAGAGCTCTTAATGTGATAATACAAAGAAATCCCCATTGTGACCTCTTCATGTGAAACCTTTGAAATGGTGTTTTTGATTTGTATGAGGTTCTTGGTTCTCTTCATCTGAATGATTTTTTTTTTTCTATATGATTTTGTAAGCACAGATTATCTGATTTGGCCCTGGAAAATATGTAAGCCCTCCATCTCTTTGTAAGAGATTGTTTATCTGCTCCACATTAATCAAAATGTGTCCTTTCAGGTATTGAAGTATCTTTAGGACAATATGCAGTTATTGAAACTGGACAGTATGATGATCAATGTAATTGAATAATCATTTTTACTTTGCTACCCTACAGTCCTTGAAAAGGAAGAGAAACAGATAACTTGATCAGATAAAACAAATGGCTAATATAATTGCTTCTTTAAAGATTACCAAACTGCCTATCCACTTGGAAAGTATAAAAGATAGGATATGTTTAATGGCATTTTTTAATATTTTAAGCATGTTAGTGCTTAATGGGTCAAATATCTGTGAAATAGGTCAGTCTTAATTTAATCATTCTCAATAGAACATGTAAACTAACTTCACTAACACCACTCTGTGTTTCTTATCATCAATGGAAATGATACTTCTGTGTGTTCAAATCCTTGTCCCAGATTATCTTCCTCTACTATTGATTTAAAAATATCTTGACACAGGAGCTCTTTTTATTATTTAACATTTATTTATTTAACAAATTTTAAAACCATCCATCTCCATAGAGGAACTCTGCAAATAAAATATCAAAAACATAAAAACAGTTTTTATTGATGTAATAACTGAATATCCATGCTTTGCGACAAAACTATGCGCAGGAGAAATTTGGTTCACAATCCATTGGCTGAGTGGTGGTCAGTGATTGAAACACATAAGAACTTCCTTTCCTTTCCTTTCCTTTCCTTTCCTTTCCTTTCCTTTCCTTTCCTTTCCTTTCCTTTCCTTTCCTTTCCTTTCCTCTTTCCATTCCTATCTATCTATCTATCTATCTATCTATCTATCTATCTATCTATCTATCTATCTATCTATCTATTCAGCAAAAGTGTTGTAAAATACAATCCTCCAACTGTTGTACCAAAGGTGCTTTTTTCCAGGAGGCAACTGGACTTTCTGGTTTTTTGTTGAAAATGTTCTGCTTCTCATCCAAGGAACTTCTTCAGCTTTGACCGGATGGTGGGTAATAAAGATACTGCAACCTTTGATGCCAAAATAGCTTCCTGTTTAGAAGTGTAGTTTGCATCTTTTTAGAGAGTCGATTTCCTCGGGTCACCTAAGTGGTGCAAATGGCTGTGGAGTTACTAAGGTAACAGAATGTGAGGCAACAGGAATGTGTGGCAACTGGCAGTTGGAACAGAGTTCTTTTCACGTGGGGAGAGGGAGTAGAACTCCTTAGCATCTGAGAGTGTTAATTACTGTTTTAAGAAATACTAATGATCTGATGGTCATTTCGAAAAATCCTTTCTTAGCAAGCACCTAGAAGCCAAGAGGAACATATGTGCCAAATTTCAAGTTTGTAGGCTTTACAGTTCTGGAGATTTCATGATGCTGCATGAGTGGTATTTTGCTTTTATATAGAGAGAGATTGGAGGTACAAGGCTTGATGCAAACATAACATTCTGAAATCCTCTTTTTGTGGCTTCATCTTACATTTCAATACTTGATGAGGTAGCTACCCATCTGGATTTTGAGTAACAGACCTTCAAGTAACTGCTCGTACTATAAACATATATGCTTGACTGATTCCAACAGCCTCTTATTATATTTTTTTAAAGGAAATCTCTAAGGATTTATTAAACAGCTAAGATAAAGACCTCCAGAGCTTTGCTGTCATGAGGCCTGATAGAACATCACCATTTCTTGTCCTGCACCTCTATGCTTGGAAGACAATCCACACAGTTGATCATTATACTGAAAAAAAAAAATCAGTAACACAAACATTCTGCAGTTGATCTTTTACAAATTGAATATCTACAGAGTGTCTGATTCCTTAATTAGCACACAAGAAAAGAAACAACTAACACTGAACTTGATACTTCTCTTGGAGAAGCTAGCTATCAGTGAAACTTCTCATGGTTGACATTTTCCCAGTATTGCCACTTGCATATTACAGATGCATTTAAAATAGTAATAATAATAATAACTCTCCTCACAAACAATAGAGCAACAGAGACATCTACAGGAGTTTCTGTAATACTGGAGAGAAATTTTCCACAAGTAGAATAGGAGCGTTCCTGGAACATTAAGCATTTTGTGAGATATTTCTCATGGAATATTGGCAGATATCATAATTGCCAGAAAAATAATAAGTAGGAAATCAATGATTCTCATGTGCATTATTTATATCTAACAGCTATTTTTTAAAAATTCTTCCATTACTTAGATCGTATCATATTAAATATACATATACACTCATCAAACTGTTCAGTACTGATTGCCATAGTGTGGCTAACTTATCTTCATTACATTTCTATGCAAATCCTATTATAAGGACTGCAGCACTGGTTTTTCCAAGTGCTCAGATCTCTAAGAGTTCAAACATGTTGTCATGTCTTGGGCTTTTTTGAGGGGCTGGTTTTTTTTATAAGATTAACAGATTAACATAGTTGTAAGGGGCGTTGTAGGTTATCTAGTCCAACCCCCCACCTAAGCAGGAGACCCTACACCATTTCTGACAAATGGCAGTCCAGTCCCTTCTTGAAAACCGCCAGTGATGAAGCTCCCACAATTTCCAAAGGTAAGCTGTTCCATTGGTTGATCATTCTCAAAGGCAGAAAATTTCTCCTTATTTCTAGGTTGAATCTTTCCTTGATCAGTTTCCAATCATTATTCTTTGTATGGCCTTCAGAATCTTTGGAAAATAGCTTGACCCCTTCCTCTATGTGGCAGCCCCTCAAATACTGGAACACTGCTAATATGTCTACCCTGGTCCTTCTCTTCACTAGACTAGGCATGCCCAGTTCCTATAACTGTTCTTCATATGTTTTAGTCTCCAGTCCTCTAATCATCCTGGTTAAAAGCTTACTGATTATATTGCTTTGTAATATATCCTATAGAAACCTACATAAGTTAAATATATTTTAACATTAGGTTTCTACAGATGCTTATAGGTGATATAGAATTGCAGTTCTTAGATAATGGGGTAGATTTCCTTGAAAGCTAAATGTGTTTTGTTGCAGTCCAGAAGCATTTAACACGACAAATGAAGTCCAGCTCATATTTGTATTTACTTAGAAAGGAAAATGGAATGCTTGAAGCTGAGATTAGAGTTAGGGTTTGATATAGGCTATTGCAAAAGTACTGTATAAGAATCCCATGATGATATAAGCATTGATTGCCTGATTAATTGATTGGCTATGAACAATCCATTGGGTCTTGACCCTTAATGAGCAAACTGATTGTCTCCTCCAAGATGATATGTCTCTAATTTTGGACTTCAGATTACTCTTCTATTCATCAAGTCTATCTACCTTGGTGCTGGTCATCTTCTCTCTTCTAAATTTCTAGGTGTTGTAGAATTCTCAAGAGAGATGCAAGAATGTAGCAAAGAAGTTTTAAAAACCAGTAGAATTAAAAGTGCAAGTTTTGAAGACCATTTGAAGGGACAGCAAAAGGAAGTCCTGTTATTTGGTTACTATTAATCCATCCAACATGCAATTTCCTACTTGTATAGTTTCATACTATGACTATAGCTTCAACTTCACCTTGGATGGAACAGCTTAATTTCAGTTTGAGATAATTTTTCATAGGAACATTGATTGTATCCTGTCATTCTGTAAACCAGAATATTTAGTGTATATCTTGTCCAAATTTATCCTAAACTACTTATTTCTGTCTCCATTTGTATATGGCATTTATTTTAGGCCTGTGTTGTGCTATGAACCAAGAACCTTACAAAAAATAACTAATGGAAAATCATCTGCATATCAGGCCACGAAGCAGAACAAAGGGGGCTGATACTCTTGGAATTCAGCCAACAAAATACAAGCGATGAATAGAAGTACTGCTTAAATGTATGTATTTTAAATGAATATTTTCTGATATGGATTTGATTAGAAAATGTTATGAAAATATACAGAAGAAGAAAATCTTAATCTATCAATATGTTTACAAAATCCTCCATTATCTCATTCTGAAGGCCTATGAACATTGATATAGGGGATTGTGTCTTTTTTTTTAATAAAAGTTTTATTGCTTTTTAAGACAAACATAGACAAACACAACATAAAAATATATAGCCATCTTCCATATATTTATTCACATACATACATACATACATATATATATTTTCTTAAGTTTTCGCGGGTACTTACACGTATGGCATTCAGCTTTGTTTGGGTATTTTCCCACATCATTGTAGTTGTGCTTTTAAAGTTGTAGCAACGTTTCAGCAGAATCTCATCTGCCATCATTACAGAAGCCTGATGATGGCAGATGAGATTCTGCTGAAATGTTGCTACAACTTTAAAAGCACAACTACAATGACATGGGAAAATACCCGAACAAAGCTGAATGCCATATATATATATATATATATATATATATATATATATATATATATATATATATATATATATATATACATATACATATACATATACATATACATATACATATATATATGGATCTTTGGTTATTCGGGTTTTCTCCCGCGTAAGATTGGAAGTATCTAGGCAACGTTTCGATGAAGTCTCATTCATCATCTTCAGGCTTGGTCTTCAGCTCTGTGCTTCTCAAGCACAGAGCTGAAGACCAAGCCTGAAGATGATGAATGAGACTTCATCGAAACGTTGCCTAGATACTTCCAATCTTACGCGGGAGAAAACCCGAATAACCAAAGATCCACATACAAATACCCACGAGAACCTCAGAAAACAAATACATATATATGTATATATGTTTTCTTAACAATATATATACCGTATATACTCGAGTATAAGTCGACCCGAATATAAGCCGAGGCACCTAATTTAACCACAAAAAACTGGGAAAACTTATTGACTCGAGTATAAGTCGAGGGTGGGAAATGCAGCAGCTACTAGTAAATTTCAAAAATAAAAATAGATGCAAATAAAAACTTTCACTAGGACAGTTGAGAATAAGTTTGATGTTCACAATTTCCTCTTTGAAAGAGACCAGTAAATAGGGAACAAGAAGATGAAGAAAAAGAAGTGTGTTTTTTCACACTTTTCACACTGAAGTGAACAAAAATGGCATTATAGGAACAAGCTTATTCTCAGTCCAAAGGTTTGTTTCTGATTTCTTCCCTGATTTAAGGGAAATTTGGGAAACGATCTCACTATCATGAAAGGTTTGATTGATTCACTAACCCAAAAGATGATGATGATGACAGTGGTAGGCAGGAGTCACTCTCTCCCTTGCAAGAAAAAACCAAGAGCCGTTCTTATGATATATCTCTCTCTCTCTCTCCCCCTCCTCCCCCTCCTCCCGAGTGGACTGAAAGCAGCTGGAGCTGAGGAAATGAAGCTGAGTGGAGCGACCTCAGCTCGCGTTGCTTTCTCAGCCTAGAGCTCAGAAAAGCCTCCCCCTCCTCCTCCCCCTCCTCTCCCTCCTCCCGAGTGGACTGAAAGCAGCTGGAGCTGAGGAAATGAAACTGAGTGGAACGACCTAGGCTCGCATTGCTTTTTCAGCCTAGAGCTCAGAAAAGCCTCCCCCTCCTCCTCCCCCTCCTCCCGAGTGGACTGAAAGCAGCTGGAGCTGAGGAAATGAAACTGAGTGGAGCGACCTAGGCTCGCGTTGCTTTTTCAGCCTAGAGCTCAGAAAAGCCTCCCCCTCCCATGCTTAAAAGTTGCAAAGGAAACACGGAAGCAGGGAAGTGGCTGCCCAGCTTCGGAGCTCCACACCATTTTTTTTTCAGAGGGGAATCTGACTCGAGTATAAGCCGAGGGGGTTTTTTTCAGCACAAAAAATGTGCTGAAAAACTCGGCTTATACTCAAGTATATACGGTATATATATATATCTATATATCTATATCTATATCTATATCTATATCTATATCTATATCTATATCTATATCTATATCTATATCTATATCTATATCTATATCTATATCTATATCTATCTATCTATCTATCTATCTATCTATCTATCTATCTATCTATCTATCTATCTATCTATATATCTATCTATCTATCTATCTATCTATATATGCAACATATCTAGCCATCTTCCATATATATATATATATATGTTTCCTTAAGTTTTCGCGGGTACTTACATGAATAGCATTCAGTTTAGTATATATACATATACATATACATATACATATACATATACATATACATATACATATACATATACATATACATATACATATACATATATATATACATATACATACATATATACATACATATATACAGTGTGTCAGTTGGTTTACAAATTGTTTTGTGCTTCCACTTTGTAGTCTTCAATTACAATTACATTGTGTATGTTCTCATATTGTCAATCAAATATTCCTAAATACATTAATATCACTGTTAATCAATCATTTGACTATACTATTATTCATTCATGTTTTACAAGATAATCCATATTTTACTTAATTTGTTTTATGACAGTTCATATTATCATCCCAAATCTATTCTATAATCATTTTGTAGATGTAATAAAAAATACATCTTTATATATTCATTATGTTCTAAAAATCTACATATTTCATTGCCACGTTTTATTGCCTAATCATTGATAGAATAGATCCCAAATTTTATAAGATTGTTTATCTTCTTGTTCTCTGATTTCAAATGTCAATCTACTCATTTCAGCACATTCCAATATTTTCTTAATAACTTCCTCCTGTGTTGGTATTTTCTCATTTTTCCAGTTTTTTCGCAAATACAATCCTAGTTGCTGTTAATACATTTACAATCAAATATTTCAATTCTTTACTATATATTTCAGGTAAAATTCCCAATAAAAATATCTCTGGTTTCAAGTCTATATGCTCAGGTATGAAAATTGTTGTTCGGGGCATAGATTGCAGTCAGGAGTGTTTTCATATTATTGTCCATTATTTCCACCATTAGTAATCTTCCATCATCATCGGTATAAATCAATTTCACTGGGATAATATCTTTAATGTGTAAAACCACTCCTCTTTTCTTGCATTGTGTCAAAGAAGTAAATATTTTCCCTAACTTTGGCTGTATCAACATTTGTTCATGTTGCTTTTTAATATGTACTTCTTATAGTCAGATTATATCAAATTTTAATTTCTCTAATTTATGGAAAGTTTTCCTTCTTTTAACAGCTGAGTTAAGTCTGTTTATGTTAATTGAAATCAGTTTTTTTTTTTCTCTTCCATGATTATACTTTATAGATAGGTTTGGCAGCTCATAGATCTTGGTTCAGGTTGTCTTTAACTTCCACCTTTCCGCCTACTGTGCCTTCTTCTTTTCAGTCACTATTTGGCAGTCCTCTTGGAATTCAATTAGTGACATTTCTTTTTCTGTCTCCTCCTCTTTCCCTCCAAAATATTCTGTATAAAATAATTCAGCTTTCTCAATTGAGTCAATTCTGTGTCTCTGTTCTTGCCATGTGAACATTCTGAAATCAGCCATCTATAATTCACCTCTTTTGAAAGTAGAATTTTGGTCAGGAATCAGTATTCTCTTCTCATCTTTCTCACTCTTCTGGGTACTTGTTTCAGGACCCCAATCTCCTTATCTTTATATTTCAATGTTTTCTCTCTTGCCACTTGCAATATTTGTGTTTTAATGGCTTTCTTTGTAAATCTAATGTGAACTTCTCTTGGTAAGCTATTTATCATTGCATATCTTGTGAAGACTTGAAAAAACTCATCTATTCCATCCATCATCTTCTCTTTGTTTATTTCCAGAGCTTCAGCCAAGATTTCTATCATTATCTCAGCTAGCTTTTGTCCCTTTTCTTCCTCTATGTTTTGGAATCTGAGATAAAATTCTGATCTGTTCATCTCCCATCTCAGCATCCCACTTTTATCTTGTTCAACCACAGTTAATCTGCTATCAATATCTCCAATCTTCTTATCTCTTTGTTTATCTTCTTCTTCAATTTTTTGGAATCTCTCATCATATTTCATCATCATTTGTTGAATGTTCTCCACCTTTTCATCAGTTTCTCCTTTGTTTGTTCAATGTTCTCTGTTCTCTTTTCAATGTTCAATGTTCTCTGTTCTCTTTTCAATATTCTCTGTTCTTGTTTGTATATTTTGAATTCCTTGCATAATCATCTGCAGCGTCACCTTTTCCTGTTCTTTTTTGTTGTTGTAACATCATCTGTATTGAGCGTTGTCCTCCAGATGGTAAAGAGGAAGAAGTAGAAGTTGAAGAACCAGCCGCTGTTAGTTTCCTGCTCATTTCAAACAATTCAAAATCTTCAGGGTTTTCTAGACCTTAATCCACTCATGAAATAATCAATTGTAATTCCAAGTAAAAGTAGTGGGAAAAAAGAAGCCAATAATGATTAAAAAAAAAAAAAAAATTCAGGTTCTTGTATACCTTAATCCAACTGATTAGTTAAATAGCATTAAAAACTCAAAAAAGGAAAAAAAACCATAAACAGAAAAAGGAAAAAATTGTTAAAACTTGCAGGAGGTGGAAAATTAGAAAGTAAAAAACTAAAGAAGAAAAAAAGGAGTTCTTCAGGTTCTTCAACACCTTAATCCAATTAAAAAGTCTCAGGTATGAAAAGATATACAAAAAGAGGAAGCCACAAAAAAAAAAAAAAGCCCAATATGGAAAGTAAATAAAAAAATACAGGGGAGGGAGAGAGAAAAAAAGAAAAAAGACTACTCCCTTAAAAAAAAGAAGAAGAAGAAGGAAAACATTAATACTAAGACTTTTCCTTGAAAGTAAAATGCAAATGTAAAAATTAAGCTTCAAAAAACAAAAAGAAAGACAAAAACAAGTTCCAAAAAGCCAAAGATCCAAATAGCTATTACAAAAATTTAGCTAATAAGGAGCGGGTTTGTTAAAGTAAGGAATAGCTCAGCTTAAAAAAACAAAAACAAAGTAAAAAGAGCACACTGCACCTTATTTAGTTATCCAAGGCTTTTGTTAAATTTTATAACTCTCTTCTCTAGAGTCTTATCATCTTTTTTCTCTGTAAACTTCAACACCACACTCCATCTACTGATAGAAACCCAGAAGAGCATCTGCAATAACACTTTCCAATGCTCTTCCCTCAAACAGGCTCAATCATCAAATTATCAAACAATTATCAAACAGGCTCAAAGTCCTTGAAAAGAAGTCTCAGTTTTTTCTCAGCTTTGTCTGGTCAAGAGAAAAAAAAAAGAGATACAATATTTCCAAGCCTCTAGTTGGCAGTGTTACAAAGTTTCCTCTGCTTTCACTTTCCCCCTCCTTTTCCAAACAAGATGTAATAAAAATTAATTAAAAAGGAAAAAAGATATTAAAAAAAAAAAAAACTAAAAGGGAGTTTCTAGCCTAAAATATTATAGAGTCAAAAAGAAGAAAAGACAAAAGAGAAAAAATAGGTAGAGAAAAAAACAGTCCAGTTTCAAAATATAAGATCATATATAAAAAGCCCAGCAAAGAAAAAATATATATTAATTTGACTTCCTGTTTAAAATTGCTGCTTAATCACTTCTGTTGAAGATTTTACAGATTCTTTCCTTTCCTTAGGGTGTCCTTTCAAACCTTAAAGTAAAGAAAAAATTCTCACCAAACCGGCACACTTTCTCTTTCCGTTCTCTTCCATTTCAGAGCTGTCCCAACTTCAGCAGCTTTAATGGTTGCCTCTTTGCCGCTGGCAAAAAAGAGCTTCTCCTGGATCTACCAGGGACTTTGCGGTATCCCTAGGATCAACAGGATGCGCTCTTTACATTCACCGTCTCTTCGGGATGGTTTAGATCCGTTTGGACCATCGAGGAGCAAAGATATCGGCAGCGATCTCAGACCTCCAAGATCGCATGCCGTATCGTCACAACGCCAGCTCTGCCCTCCTTGGCCTGCTGCTTTCTTAACTTTCTGCAATGTCCTCTGGACAGAGATAACATCAAAGCTAAGAACTTGCTCAACAGGATGAGGCACAGCTTTCCTCACAGGGTGCTATTCGATGTCTCAAATGTTCCAAAAAATGTATTCAGATTGCTTAAAAAGTCTGTGTCACCCTTACAACATGATGGAGCCATCTTATAGTCTGTGACGGGGTGGATGCTTTGCCACATATGCCTGGTGTTCCTCAAGTCCTGAAAAAAGTTCTGGACCTTAGATTAGAGAAATGAGCAGAAGACCTGCTTCTCTGCTTCTCTTGTTACTTCTCTTGTCATGGATGGCAGACAAAGAGGTGGACAGGAGCAGAGGAATTTTACAGTCATCTCTGCAGCAATTGCAGAGAAGTCAATTCCCCTTTTTCTTCCTCCTATAAAATGACTCAGCTGCTTTCTGGATTAGGCATTGCAACATCTAATTCACATATATGTGTGCATTTATAATACATCTCTGTTTGTCTTTCAGAAGGTTCACGGATAGGTGTTAAAAAGTGCACTCACTGTGGATCAAATATTTTCTGCCCACTGTGATGGGTTGTGTGTGGAAATTTAGTATGAATGGTGGTACCTAAAGACCTGTTTTTTCTTCAGATACTTCCCTTCCCTGTTCTCTAGTCCCATCAGATATCGCTATTGGAAAGGAGAATTTATGGGAAGTGGCACTTAGATACAACATAGGATTTCACAGTCTTCCATTGTCAAAAAATAAAGTTCTCTACAGCAGCTACAGGTAGAAGGTTCCCTGCTCCATAAAAAAGAGTTTAAAAGGCAAGGATTGTATTGGCAGCAGATGAAAAATATGATTTTAATCAGCCTTTCCAGCAGGTCAGTAATAAATGGAAAGCAATTATCATCCATTTATATCTTCCTTAATGGTTTAATAAAAAAATTTCCTGCCATGCTTAGTGAGTGATGCAGAAGAGCTTCTTGCTCAAGAAACACAGTGTGGCTCTGAATAAAAAAGCAATATGCACACTAGAATTAGAACAGGTATAATTAATGTTTAATAAGTTAGGGATATTATTTTTTTTTAATCTGTTGGCTCTTCAACTTGGCTAAACATATTTAGATCAACTCCAGTAATATCTTGGTTACAAAATAGGTATATTCATCAACTGTGGCCTGCTTAATTGAAGTTGGAAGGGACTTTGTAAGTCATCTAATCCAACTCCCCAGCCAAGCAGGAGACCCTACACTATTTCTGACAAATGGCAGTCCAATCTCTTCTTGATAGTTTCCAGTGATGAAACTCCCACAGCTTCTGAAGGCAAGCTGTTCCATTGGTTGATTGTTCTCACAGGCAGAAAATTTCTCCTTATTTCTATGTTGAATCTCTCCTTGATCAGTTTCCATCCGTTATTCCTTGCCTTGCCTTTGAGTGCCTTGGAAAATAGATTGAACCCACTTCTCTCTGTGGCAGCCCCTCAAATATTGAAACCCTGCTATCATGTCTGAATCACAAAAAACCTTCATAGGGCTGACAATATTGAAACCCCGTAGTATTAACTATCCCAAACAAGATGAGTTTGTTCATATTTATTGATCTGATTACATGTGTGCCAGGAGCACGGTATCTATTTATACTTTGAAATTGTCAAAAATGCTTCTGTTTGTAACTTTTCTCAAACTATGTGCTTTTTCTGAAAGGTATATATGTCCAGAAAGAACCACTCATAGAAAAAAAAGTGATTGTTTTCCTGACATGAAGAGAAAAGAAACAGGAGAATCCACTAATCAGTAAGTTAATTCCTTGAAGACAAAATATTTTAGACATTATTATGGCCAGGGCAAAAGAAAACATTAAAATTTGGAAAGGAACTTCTTTTTTTTTAATCCAGTTTCATTTCATGAGCATTTATGCACAGGAGACAAACAACTGAAGGCTGATTTGCAGAAGAGCTGTTATGTATGTACCATAGTTAATAAAGTATGAGCTTGAGGTTAAGTGCAGGGTTCTGGCCCTGCACTTCTGATTGGCTGTTAGGCAGCCAGATCAGATTGGTTAGTTCTGAGGAATCCGATTGGCCCTTAACAGAGGATTCTTATTGGTTAAAAGAACTAGCGTTCATAGCTCACTATTGGACAATTCTTACAAGGGTTGCCTATATATAAGGCAGAGTTCACTGTTGCTGTTTTGGGAAGTCACTATGCTAATAAAGAGCTAAAAGTCACTATTCAGAGGCTGTCTCTATTTACTCCAACCCATGTCCAAGTACATAACAAGAGCCATCTGTCTCTTTCAAATAAGTTTAATTTACTCCAAACAGACAAAGGAAGCTGTTCAAAAACTTAGACCATCCAGAAATAGGGAAAGGCAGATTTTAGATTTGAGTTGGTTAGCTCTGAACAATCAGGTAGCACAGGAGTGTCAAACTCACATTGTGATGGCAGCATCATGTGATGTATCAGGACTTTCTCATCCACCTTCACTATAGCAGGCATTAGCATGGCCAGCATGTGATACATCCGGCCCATGGGCCTTGGGTTTGTCATTCCTAAAGTAGTAAAAGAAAGAATCACCAGGAAAGGAAATGTTGAGACATTTATTTTTGCATCATTTAATATGCAGTTATCAGAACTGTGTGCAAGTCATGTTGCTTTTTACTCAATTCTGTTAATCACATGAGAGCCAGTTGGGCATAGTAGTTAAAGCACCAGGCCAGAAACTGGAGACTGTGCATTCGAGTCTTGCTTCAGTGTTGCCAGTCATTTTCTCTCAGCCAAAGGAAGCAGGGAACCACTTCTGAAACCCACCAATGAACACTCCAAGCAGTTGCCAGGAGTCAACATTGACACAGGGTCATTAAATTAAATGCCCCCCCCAGCACACTCCATGGAAAAATGGTCTTTTACAAAATGGGTCCCTGGTGCCAAAAAGGTTGGGGACCACTGTTCCAGGCAGTATCTATTAACTTAGTGGCCTAGAATCTGATTCTGTTGGGGTTGGCACTTTCCTAGGCCTGCTTTAGATTTAATCTTGCCCTGCTTGTATATATAATGCACACCTTCAGATTCTACTGACCTTGTAAAATTTGGATCATTAATTTTGACATCACTATATATCTTATGATTTTGAGAGACATATAGGAAATTCATCTTACACAGGTTCCAGGTTATTGTAAAAGGTGTGCTAAGGTTCCATCAAGAAAGAAATATTTTTAGGTTCTTGATTTATTAGAAGACATTTTCAAGGTGGCGTACAGAAAATCTGGTGCATGCCTTTCTGTGGAATGGAAATTTTGGTTTCATAGTATTTATTCAAATGCTGAGCTGTTGCCATGCTGCAAAGGTACAGACGTTTTGTTCTAGAAATATCAGAAATCAAAAATAAACATCACGTAACATTATGTTATATATCTCTCAAGATGATTGTAAAAGAACACATATAACAATCATCCCTTTGTTTTTATTTTACTTCATGTTTCATACTACAGCTCATTATGAAAATTCATTCTAGCTAACCTAATTCCTGTTGTTTTTTTCCTTCCATTGATTCTTCCAGAACTGGAATTAATTACAGCACTATATAAACATGTTTGAATTTTTGTTTATCTGATTATTTGCAATTTCTATCAAATGGAGCTCATTTCCCATATTTGCTTTGAAACTTACAATATAATAAAATGACAAATTAAATTGCAAGCATGTGTGTGTGTGTGTCTGTGTGTGTGTGAATGTGTGTGTGTGTGTGTGTGCAGACAGATGTATAACTGAAAAATAATACATGGGCTGAATGATTAGTGTACAAACTTAAATTAAATTACGTGCAAGAAAAACTGGACAAATGTGAAAGATATCAAAATGGACTATAGCTTCTATTATTTTTTGTTTCCACTGTGTTGAGTGTTGAATGATTTTCTACCCATGAGAATAAGGATACGCTTTTATACCAGTGTATATTTTCAGACATTCTTCTCAATGACACCCATGAGGCTATGTTCAAGCATGAGAAAACATCCCAGCATGAAAATATATCTCACTTATTTTTCTACCCTTCTTGTGTGTTTTTGCCTAAGCTATCATTTCTGACTTATTTTTCACATCTTGGAAGGTTCTCCTTGAATATCTCTAGAGGAAGATCCCAACCTTAGAGTGGTTTAGGGAGAAGAAAAATAATGTGAAATCTCTATTTTTCCAGACTTTTTTCAAACAAAGACCTCAAAGTTTGTTAAGTAAGGAGCCAAAAAAATCTGAATAAAGCCCAGCAATTCCCCAACACCAAAAGATGAATAACATCAAAGACAAAAAAATGTCTCCTACTTTCAGGAGGTGAAGAGTTGACAACATAACATCTGCTTTATATATTGTCTTGTCATTGATTAAGTCAGTTGTGTTACAACTTGGACAGTGCAAGCCTATGCCATCATATTGGCAAGTTTGTATGGAAATCTTGGCTGTGTTGAATGTTTGTCCTATGCTGGTTAAAATATTGAAAGCTGTCTTTGATGCATAATTATGTAAAGATATCAAGTACAGGCATTTGAAGGAGGGACTAAAACCAGATGGCCATCTGGTCAGGATAGCTTCGCCAGTAGACAACTTCAACTGTCAGCTATGGAAAATAAGGCCAAGGAACAGCCCTCCATCTGTGTTACCTGCATTTGTAAGCAAGGTTGAACATACAATCAAAACATTGTAGGAAGTCCAGCTATTCACATAAACCCTGAATATATAAATCGCATTTTATTTTTCTTTCATGTTGTCTTTTTGGCTTGAAATTTCCATTCAGGTTTTTTTTTTCATAGACCTAATAAAGACTTCTATTCAGCTGTCCTACAGACATTTTGGGAAAATACAAGAATCTTGTGGAGGAAAAAGAATGTTTAGTATCACACATCCTTGTACAATTATATGCAAACACTCTTCATTGCAAAACCTATAAGTTCATTCATCTGATTGGACTTTTAAATTTAGATAGATATGTTGGAGACATGGAAGAATGGTTTGTATCATATCACTCCTTACTCCAGTTGACAACCAGTCATTGCATAAGGTCTAAACACAATGCCAGAACATTGGCAGAAGTATTTCTGACCTAAAGAAATGGTTAATAACTAATCATGGTAAAAGGATTTTGCACATAAGATCATACATATTTTGTTAAGAAGTCAAGATAATTTAAGAACATTCTTGAATAGACTCCACCAGTTTTCTCAATTGGATAATACATTTGCAGTGTGAAATAGGTAAGTTTTCTTTTGTCCCAAGAAAAATGTAGTCAAATTTATGTTTATGCTTATTTATACTATATAATCTAAGGCATCTATGCAAAGAATTACTGGGTATATTAATAGTGAACATTTCATAATCCATTAAATGCTACATTGCATGGTGATCTGAAACTCATATATCAAAATGCAAATTAATAAATTATGTACATTAGATGTAGTGGATGTACCCAGTTGTAGTAATAGTAGTAGTGATTTCAATTTCAGATTTAATTACATATAATTCACATATCATTGCAAAGCAGCTAGGTTGTAACATTTGCAGAACCCACATTCAATTTTCAGGTAATGTTATAATATCATAATAAAGATGGATTTATTCATTTAATTTCCTATTGCTTGTATTTGAATCTGGATTCAATATATTGGTTCCCAGTTTTTCTTTCATAAAAGATATAGGTGAGAATTCCCTTGTTTCACTATTGTTCCATTGTGATATATTTCAGCAGGAGGAGGAGGAGGAGGAGGAGGAAGCAGTGACAGCAGTGCAGATATTGTCTTATTTCTAACCAAAGAAGAAAAGAGCTCCTCATGCATATATAAATACCTATCAAAGTCATCCCTGGGCAGTGAAGATAGAATAATATTTTCCCAGCCACATTTTTTAATCCTGTGCAGGGAGATGTTATATAGAGAATCAACACATATTATGGAATAAGGAAGAAAAATTGTCCCTTCTGACTGGACCATCTAATCTCTAAATATTATTCACCTTTTTATGCATATAGTATGTTGAAGCTCTCTATATACTAGCCCTTATCTAATTGGTAGCTTGCAGGTGCACAGGTGCAGTTTAAAAATCCTCAGTGAGTGAAATGAATGTCTAAGACTCTCAAACTGTGTTTGTGTTCTATTTCAGTTTTCAAATAAACACTAGAATATTTTGGTTTTGATTTAATGTAAGATATGAATCTATTAATAATGTAATGTAGAATTGAATGCATAAGCACAACAGAACCAGAGAAACCAGTTATTTTTTAATTAATAAAGATTTTAGACTTCATGATGACAGAAAGCATATAGTTTTCTGTCATGATGAAGTCTAAAATCTTTATTAGTTGAATAGAATAGAATGGAAGGGAAGGGAAAGGAAGGGAACAGAACAGAGCAGAACCAAACCAAACCGAACAGAACAGAACTGAACAGAACCAAACAGAACAGAATAGAATAGAATTTGAAAGGGTAAAGAGTAGAGTAGAGTAGATAGAGTAGGACAGGACAGGACAGAATAGTTTTTTATTGGCCAAATGCTATTGGACACACAAGGAATTTGTCTCTAGATGTACACAAGGAATTTGTCTCCAGACACACAAGGAATTTGTCTCTAGATGTACATAGTGATAAATTATAAGCTACAATCATAAATCATAAGAAACAAACAAGTGATAAATCATAAGATACCAATAGGAGAAGAGAGTAGGAAAGATGAGAAGCTTAATAGTAATACTGTCCTATTAACATCCTTAGGCATTTAAGACAGTGCTGTGGGAATTATGTGTTTAGAAGAGCAATGGTATAGCTTTGCAGACTGGAAAATAACTAGAACTTACAGTGTGTGTGTGCATTTGTGTTTAAATTACAGCACTTAGAAAAGGTGATTGCCTAATCAGACTACTGGCAACCATTTTGTCAATGTGCCATTTTTTGATCAAATTATAAAGATGTCCATGAATTAATAATATTGTGCAAAAAAGAATGGATCCACCTTATCTACGGTATTCAGAAATCCTCAGTAGACAATAAGAGAACAGCAGACAGGTTTGTGGTCATTCAAAAACAGCTCAGGGTTTAGCTGATTTTCTTCCAGATGCTGGATTAAGAGAACTGAATTGATTTAGTTCAGTGCTGATTTATTTGAAATAGGAGAAAAGCCAGTTTTTCCTTAGCAATTTTGCGAGGCTTATGTGTGGTGCACTTTTGTAATGGCAAAAACTTATTCAACTTCCTGGCTCCTGAACTGATCTTTTCCTTTTCTCTCCATAACACTTTAGTGTGCTGTTCTTCATGCCTCAGGATTGTACCAATGGTTACTGCTTTAAAATGAATTCCAGTCCCTTTTTTTTGTGTGTGCAATCTATTTTTTCCAGATACTATTTTATTTTCAATTTTATCAATCCATCCTTCTAGTTATTATAATGTTCATGTATATGGGTATGACAGAGACAGAAAAAGAGTGTTGTTGTGTCGACAAGCTGCCTTGGTGCTCTTTAACTTCAGCATCTGTAGTTAGAACATAGACTTAGATCATTGTAATATTCATTTGCCTTGAACTTCGAGAGATGATTTTAATCATTTGGGGTTATATATCTGAGCACAGAGGGTGATGGCCTTCTATGAATAAATGATGGCTGTTCCATTGTTATTGTGATTTTCTTGTCCAGAATACATATAGTGCTCTTTGGTGTGAATGACCTATTCCAGCTACTTCAATAAACTGATTCCCAGGATGCCAACCTTCAGCCTTGACATAATATCAAATTGATTGCCATTCATAATTCTAATATTCTTGTTTGAGTGTGTGTGAAAACATATACCTATACATGCATACATACCATGTTTCTCCAACAATATGCCCCCCTAGGAAGACCCAGCATGTTTTCTAAGCATAAAATGAAATTAAGCCCCTCCCCCCAAATTTAGGCCTAGTTTAAAACATGTGAAATTGAGGGGAGGGAAGGCAGGGGGCAAACTTTCAATTAGGAGTGCCCTGCGGGCAGCTACACCTCACCATCAGCCGCTCCTAACACCATGGTGGAGCACGGAGGGCTCCCTTACCCCTCCCTTACCCGGGTCAGCAGGTGGGTGGCATGGGCGTGGATGTCCGGCAGTGTGTCAGCTGCTTCTCAGGCCAATGTAGCTTCCATGATTCCCACTGGTGCTGGCACCTCTCTTGCCAGGGCCGTCTCGAACAACAGCATTTGAGTCGCTCCCTCTTTTCCTCCGTCCCCATAACAACAGGAAAAAAAAGATTTTGAGTTACCTGGGAGTGCTGCGTACTGTGTTTAATCCTGAGTGGCTGAGTGGGCGTGAGAAGAGCTGAGTGAGTGTCTCTGCTGCTGCTACCCTTGGTTCTCTAGCCTCCGGCTCTGCAGATTTGCAAAAGTCTTGGTGCACAGCCCGTTCCTGCATTCCAAGCACACAGGCAAGCTGCATCTGTCCCTCTCTTGCCAGCATCATATCCAATAACAGCGGCAGCAGCGGTGGGAACCGTGGAAGTGTTTAGCCACTTCTCGGATGGGGGAGCCACCTCCGTAACTTCCACGGTTCCCGCTTCTGCTGCCGCTGTTATTGGAGATGGAGAGGGACAGCTGCAGCTCGGCCTGGGCATTTGGAATGGAGGAACAGGCTGTGCACCGGGACTTTTGCAAACTTGCAGGGCCTGAGGCTGGAGCACCAAGGGTAGCAGCAGCAGAGACACTCGCTGAGCTCTTCTCATGCCCACCTAGCCACTCGGGATTAAACCAAAACACAGTGTGCGGCACTTCCAGGTACCTCAAAATCTTTTTTTTCCTGTTGTTACGGGGATGGGGGAAAAGCGGGAGCAACTCAGATGATGTTGTTGGAGATGGCGCTGGTGCGCAGGGGGAGGGAAGAAATTAATTTACCCCCAAAAGATATCCTAGCTATTTTTTCAGGGCTCAAAAAAAAAAAAAAAGCCCTGGCCTTATTTTGTGAGAAACATGGTACACACACACACACACACACACACACACACACACACACACACACACAAACATCAGAGATGGTATTCAGCAAGTTCTGACCAGTTCTGGAGAACCAGTAGCAGAAATTTTGAGTAGTTCAGAGAACTGGCAAATGCCACCTCTGACTAGAGATTTTACAATATCCTTCCCCTGCCATGCCCACCAAGCCACGGTAGTAAAAAAAAAATTGAATCCCACCACTGACACACACATACATATGGTATATAAATGTGTGTGTGTGTGTGTATGTATGTCTCACCTATATTCACAAGTGAGAACAAGGAGTTCCACAGTTCAAAATATTCAAACAAAACAAAGCCAGACTAAAAAAGGGTTAACAGTACTATATTCTATTCCTTGGCAGACTTCCCGGAATGTGTCTGGTAATTCAGAATGTCCATAAATTACAAAGGCCGCTCCACACGTATCCTTTCGACTCATCAAACACTTTGCTTCCAAGCAAAGTTTGAGAATCAGCAATCTTCCTTAAATCACCTGGATGGACATGTCAGACTCTCTAATCAATGTCTGGCTTGATGCCTCCCTTCAGCTTAACATTTCAGTCTTCTCCTGGTTCTAGCATCAATCCACGATCTGTCAGTTTCCCCATTAGAAGCCTCTGACTCATTTTGTGGATCAGTTGCTGGCATGAATGAAGTCGAAGGTTCTGGGGAGGATTGTCTCTCCGACAATCTCTCATCCTCCTGGCTCACATCTGTGTCCTCTGATAATTCAGACTCCACAATCACAGCAGGCTCCTCCCTTCCATCTTCAGAGTCATCAGAGTCAAAACTCACAGCAAGATCAATCCTTTCAGTCACAACATATCTATATCTATATCTATATCTATATCTATATCTATATCTATATCTATATCTATATCTATATCTATATCTATATCTATATCTATATCTATATCTATCTATCTATCTATCTATCTATCTATCTATCTATCTATCTATCTATCTATCTATCTACCTACCCACCCACCCACCCACCCACCCACCCACCCACCCACCCACCCACCCATCCATCCATCCATCCATCCATCCATCCATCCATCCATCCATCCATCCATCCATCCATCCATCCATCCATCTATCTATCTATCTATCTATCTATCTATCTATCTATCTATCTATCTATCTATCTATCTATCTATCTATGGTATTCAGCTTTGTTTGGGTATTTTCCCACATCATTATAGTTGTGCTTTTAAAGTTGTAGCAACGTTTCAGCAGAATATCTGCCATCATCAGGCTTCTGTATTGTGTTCATCTGTGAGTCAGACTTCCACAGTTTTTTCTGTTTTAAATTTTCTTGCTAGACTATGCTGTGCCAGAATGGTTTTTTCTTCATCCTGATTGGTTGGGAGTCTTGGTCTGTGTTTATTGGTCTTGGAATTTTCTGTGTTCTGCTTGATTGGTGTTTCTAATATCTTCTGTCTGTTTTGTAGCTTTTTTTGTCTTGATTGGCTGGAACCAACCAAGTAGAACACAGCAAACTACACATATATATGTAGGTCTAGGTGTGTTTGGGTCTTTTCCTGTGTAAGATTAAGATTAAGATTACACAAGCCATTAAAACACTAGAGGCTAATGGAAAAAAGATCACTACAAAACAAGATACTGGCCAAACAAGATATTGGCCAAGATAGTCTTAATCTTACATGGGAAAAGACCTGAACACACCTAGACCTACATACAAGTACCTGTGAAAATCTACGAATATATACATATACATATACATATACATATACATATACATATACATATACATATACATATACATATACATATACATATACATATACATATACATATACATATACATATACATATACACTGAAACATAATAGAGATCCAGAAGATGAACAGACCTATGGAACAGCTGTCCTGCCCTACATAAGAAGTACTACAGACAAAATAAGTAAGGTACTACACAGACATCACACCAAGACTGCCTTCAAAACAGAAAAATAGCAGCCATCCTTAGAAACCCCAAAGATAAAATTGACCTGGAAAACCAAGGCATATACGAAGTCCCTGTGCATCATGCCCAGCCACATACATTGGACAGACCAATAGAAGAATAAGTACCTGCCTGGATGAACACAAAAATGCAGTTAAAAAGCTGGAACACACTTCCTCACTAGTCCAACACATGGAAGCCACAGGTCATAGCATCAACTTCAATGGCACCAAAACCCTAGCCACTATAGAAAACCCTAGCCACAGAATCATCAGAGAAGCCATAGAAATTGAAAAAAGACCAGAAAGCATGAACAGAAGAGATGATTCCACCAGGCTGTCAATCATTTGGAAGCCTGCACTCACAAACAAAAAAATCTCCACACCACAAGCCAGACAAACACCTGGGCACAAACAGATCCCCCCTAATACCTCCAGCTCAAACACACCCCAACCAGGCACCCAGATGAAACCCAGCTTCCTAACTAATGATAGCCGTCCATTTACCTGAAGCCAAGCTGTACTAAAGGCCTCCAATAAAGTAACACAATGTTGCCAGCCAATCAAGATACAAAAAGAGCCCCCCAAAAAGACAGAAGATATCAGAAACACCAATCAAGCAGAACACAGCAAACTCCAAGACCAATAAACACAGACCAAGACTCCCAACCAATCAGGAGGAAGAAAAAACCATTCTGGCACAGCAATAGGCTGCCCCAAATTTAAATCTGAAACCACTGTAAAAGTCTGACTCACAGATGAACACTATACAGAAGCCTGATGATGGCAGATGAGATTCTGCTGAAATGTTGCTACAACTTTAAAAGCACAACCCCTTTTTCCCAAGGCGGTGGAGCGGCGGTCAGCAATGGCCACCACGAAGAAGCCAGCAACCGGGTAAGATTGCGCTGGAGGAGAAGAGTGAAAGTGATGTCTGAGCCGGGTCAAGTAACATCCTTTAAATTGCCTGGAACTGAGCTGTTTGAATTGCTGGAGGATACATTGTATCCCTAAGAAGAGCGAAAGCGGCGGAGAAGCTGTTAAAGGGAACTTTTTTTTTTCTTCACTCTCCCACCCCATGGAAACAGCAGAAATGTTTGGATATATTGAACATTGAAAGTGAATTGTTTTGAGAGTTGAAGCTAAGGGACAAAAGGATTTTTGGACATTGAAAAATTTAAGAAATTGGAAAACCCTTGTTGGAGGTATGGATTTCTGATTATTTAAAATTGATATCGCAAGTGGGAAGGGAGAGGAGAAAAAATTGGAGCAGAAGCTGAAAAAGGAGGAGATTGCCTAGAATCCCAAAGAAAGATATATGGTAATTGGACCTCTTTGATTAAACATTAACCCCAGAAAGAGAAAGAGAAGAAGGAAGAAAAGTATTAACTTTTGGAACTTTTCTTTGAATTGTTTTTGATTAAAAATACTTGTGGTTGTTTTGGGAAAAGTTTCTCTTTTCATAATGGCATCGCTTGTGGATGAACTAAAGGCTGAATATCAAAAATATAAAAAGGAAGATACTTTGGACGCTTTGTTTCAATTTTTAGAAATGGCGTTATGTACTTATGAAAAGTTGATTACGCAGCAGAAGGACTGGGACAAGGAAGAAGAGGAAGAAGAAGCCATCTTTGATGAACAATGGGTCCTTTCCGGAGAGGAGGAGAAAAAGGATAAGAAAAAGGGGATTTTAAGAATTATAAAAACAATCAAAGAAGAGAAAAATGAGCGAAAAGGTGGAGGCAAGGTTAGAAAGCAAAGGAAAAGGAGTAAGAAAAGGGAGGAGGAAAAACAAAGGGGTAAAAAGGGCAAGGAGAAGAATAAGCAAGAGAGAAAGGGGGGGAGGAGAAGCCTCAATGGGGGGAAGCAAGATCTAAAGAAAAAAAGCTTATTTAGAGACAATGGGTGAATTTAATTTAGGATAAAAGAGGGATTCTGGAGGGTATATAAGATTGTGTTTTTATATGTGTATTTAGAGTATTAAATTTATTATGTAATTTTAGAATCTTTTAAACAGAATCCCAAGAAAAATTCTTATATGAAGTACTTTTAAGTTAGGGTAATGAGTTATAGATGTTACTCCAATTGGTGTATAGGAGAAGTATAGTAAAAGAAAAAAGATGAATGGATAGTTGGAAATAGAACAGACAAAGAATGTTATTGAAAATGGTAATAAGATATGAAAGGATATATAAAGGTTTTGTTATGGTTTTTTTTTTTTTTTTGGATTTTGTATATTGATAAAAGGCAATAAAATTTTAATTAACAAGAAATAATTTGGATGAAAAGTAGGGATAAGATATGAAGTTAAATAGATAAAGTATTGATACTATAATTTGGAATTGTTATGTTCTATTGGTTTTTTATTATTATTTTTTCCTAGAAAAGAATTTATAAGCTGTTATGCCTTGATTTTTTGTGCATTGTTTTTATAAAATTGATAAAAATGGATTATATATATATATAAAAAAATGAAAATGATAATAAGATATGGAAGGATATACAAAGTGAATATGATGTTTGAATTTGTGTCTGTGTGAAGAGTTTTAACCCGGGATCAGACAAACTTCAGAAAAGATTTTTTAGTTTTGTTTATGTTTTGTGTTTTGTATGTTTGTGTATTGTGTTTTCTGTAAAAAATTAATAAAATTTGAAAAAAAAAAAAAAAAAAGCACAACTATTATGACGTGGGAAAATACCCGAACTAAGCTGAATGCCATACATGTAAGTACCTGCGAAAACTTAAGAAAACAAATCGACTTATTAATTTAGTCAAACTGTTTTATGTGAATCTGGCTTCCCCATTGACTTTGCTTGTCATGCAGCCACATGCACATTCACTTTTTCAGCAGCAAGTTTTTCTTTTGTGTCTGAAAACATGAGCAGCTGACAAGTATGATAGGCAGCAATACTTCAATTACTTGCACTCTGCTGTTCTACAGTAGCCCCCTAAACACCATTTGGCCTGGGGTGGGGGAAGAGGAGCAACTTCCCATCTTGTTCTGGAGGAGGAGGAGGAGGAGATCCGAGTCATGTCAACTTGAACTATATATACTTATTTATTCTGGAGGGCAGAATAAGAAGCTAATTAAAGAGAGATCCAATAGTAAGGAGATATTTTCTGACAGTGGGAACAATTAATCCATGGAATAGCTTCCCTCCCAGCTGTAGATTCTCTATCATTGGAGATTGATATATAAATAGACTGGACATCCATTTTATTAAGGTGGTATAAGTTCTCCTGCTTTGATCAGAGGGGTTGGACTGGAAGACCTATAAAGTTCCTAAAAACCCTATTATTCTATGTTTTATGTTCAATGTACTTTTTTATTTTTTATTTATTTTTTATATGTCAATTGCTTACAAGATAAAAGGTATAAGTAAAAACATAGTTATGAATACATAGATACATATAAGAATAATAAAAAAAATATAAAAGAAAGGACAGGGATGGTAGGCATGTTGGTGCGCTTATGTACGCGCCCTACAGACCTCTTAGGAAAGGGGTGAGGTCAATAGTAGACAGTCTAAGGTTAAAGTTTTTGGGCTTTGGGGAAGAAACCACAGAGTCAGGTAGAGTATTTCAGACATTGACCACTCTGTTGCTGAAGTCCTATTTCCTGCAGCTTGGTGTGATTATCCTTGAGTTTGTATCTGGTGTTTCCTCTTGTGTTATTATGGTTGAAGCTGAAGTATTCATTGACTGATAGGACATTGCAATGTATAATTTTATATACTATACTTAGTTCGGACAGAAGGCGACATAATTTTAGGTTTTCTAGCTCTAGAATTTCAAGTTTGGTGGCATAAAGTATTCTGCAACGAGTAGAGGATGGAGAACTCTTCTTGTGAAATATTTCTGGACTTTCTCAACTGTGTTAATATCAGATACTTAATGTGGGTTCCAGACTGATGAGCTGTATTCGAGTATTGGTCTAGCAAATGTTTTGTATGCTTTAGTTAGTAGTGTAATATTACCAGAGAAAAAGCTACATAAGATTAGGTTAACAACTCTTAATGCCTTTTTGGCTATGTAGTTACAGTGGGCTTCCAGCACTTAGATCATTTGAGAGGAGTACTCCAAGATCCTTGACAGAGTTTGGATCATCAACGAGGTCTTGACTATTCAGCTTGTATTTTATTTATTTATTTGCCAATATATAGGACAGAGCATTTACTTGTTGAGATTTGAAGTTGCCATTTGTTTGACCATTCTGATACATAGTCAAGGTCTTTTTGAAGGGTAGCAGTATTGTCTGTGGTGTTGAATAGCTTTACATCATCAGCAAAAAGAATGCAGTTGCTCTTGATATGATCACAGAGGTCATTTATGTAGAGAATGAAAAGAGCTGGTCCTAGAACACTGCCTTGGGGGACACCACTGTTGACAGGTACAGAATTTGATAGGACGCTCCCAATTTTGAGCATTTGTTGTCTGTTTGACAGGAATGCTTCTATCCAGTTATGAAGGTGTCGAGAGATACTGTAAGATTTTAGTTTGTTGTGTACCACTGAATCAAAGGTTTTACAGAAGTCTATGTAGATTGCGTCTATTGCTTTGCCCTGATTGAGTTGTGTAGTCCATATGTTTTTGCAGTGTAAGAGTTGCAGATTACATGATAGTTTTTTTTTTTCCCTAAAACCAAATTGTTTATTAGAGAGTAGGTTATTTGTTTCTAAGTGGAGGATGATGGATTGATTAATAATTGATTCCATGACTTTACAGGTGACACAGCATAAAGAGATTGGTCTGTAATTTTCAACTAGGCTGGGGTCTCCCTTTTTGAAGATGGGGATGACCGTGGCTTGTGACCATAGTTTTGGTAAGGAGCTGGTCCTGAAAGATTTTTCAAAGATTATGCTTATAAGTTCGGTTATGGCATATGTACAGAAAATCCAGGGAATCCATATTCCTCCTATAAATATGACATCATTTCTTTTTCTTCTTTGGAAAACAAAATACACATTTTTTAAAATTTCCATCAAATGTACTGAGATTTTTTTTTAATTTTTGTTTTTAATGCAGAATACATTTTAACCTTAAGACTTGCAAAGATAGTAAATAAATGAATGAGGGGATTTAAAAGAAAAAGCCCACTGCTTACAGCTACTGCCTTCATTGATCATGAGGCTGAAAATACCTGAATTTTATTTCCTCTCCAACCTGAAATATTACTGTAAATACTTCCCCTAAAGTGGGATGCAAAATGAAATGGCCTTTTTAACAGTATGGTTTTCAACCTTCAGATACAAACATTTTAATGGGAAAGGTTGTTTGCTTGGTGTACCCTACATAAATCCTGCCTAAACCTCTCTCTGTGAATGTATTATTATCTCTGAAAGCCAGTTTCATTCAATTGGAAAATAGAGTTCACAGTCAGTAGGAAAAAGTTCACTTCTACTCACAATTTTTTCTCTCTCTGCCAAGCGATTTTGTACAGCTTACACACATTTTGAATTCAGTGAAAAGTGATGTTTAACTTTTAAGTAAATTCTTACACAATTGAACAGATAAATGTTTCTGGATGTTCATCAACATGCTTTCATTAGAATCTCAACTAAGAGAAGTAGAAATTTCACAAAAAAAAAAACAGAAGAAAATCTAAGCTTGTACTTGCTTTTCAATTGTTTTAATAATTAAAATAACTTCAGAGAGCTGTACAATCATGATTTATTTTATTAAGCATACATGAAATAAAACCTGATATGAATAAATATTTAATACAAATAAACAATCTAATTCAAGTATGCTTCCTTTGAGGATAGTGCCAGAACTACCAAAACATTTTTAAATTAAAATCCAGTCAGTACATTTCATATTTGACTAGACAAAGACAGGAAAATAAATTTTGGAGTCATAATTAATTAATTGACTGACTGACGATGATTAATCTGTGGAATAGCTTGCCTTCCAGAGATGTGGGTTCCCTACCTTTGGAAGTTCTCAACAATAAACTGGACAACCAGGATGCCTTAACCAGGGAGTTGGACTAGAAGTTGATTAGTTGATTGATTTTGCACAATTGCTGTGCCTCCACAATCATAAGTGGTTGGATTACTTTATATATAGTTATATATAGGATCAACTATTTAAAAATATTTCCTAGACACAAAAAGCCACAATTTATCGCATGTTTGTTCAGTCAAACGTAAGATATTTTTTGGCAGAGATTGTATAGTAAAGCTTTTCTGTCAATTTGGAGTGCCTGCAATAATGTGTGTGTGTGTGTGTGTGTGTGTGTGCTGTATGTGTTTTTTTGTGTGTGTATAATCCTAATTTTTTTGTGTGTATAATCCTAAATTTTTGTGTGTATAATCCTAAATTATTTCCTTGGGAGAAATGACTTGATCTGATTTAGCCCACAAGCAGCCATTTCAGATTCATGCCTAGCCCCAATGTGTGATTCCCAAAAAACAAAAGAAAACTTTTGTTAGATCTGGGAACGTGGGTGCAAGGAATGGAGACGAGGCATTGAATAGTGACTCCAACTCTTTATTAGTGACTTCAGAACATAGCAAAATATTAGGGTAGCAGCAGCTCCTTTTATAGAGCTGGCTGCTGTCACAACACCCAATGATTTGAGTTTGTCGCACTGGAAGCAACCAATCAGCAGCGACCCGCTATAAGCCAATCAGATCAGCCAAACCCGACCAATCATGATCCGCTACTAGCGGGCCAATCAGAAGTGCAGGGTTACGAGCCTGTCTTGAAAAGAAAACTATTAGAATTGCAAGCTAATGAGTTTGCTTAGTTCGGAACAACTTTGTTTTCCTGAATATTTTTTCTCTATTATTAACTAAAAACATGCATGAACACATAAGCAGTATTTTTCCTCTTTTATTTTTTAACTCAGAATTCCATATTTTTCCTGATATGCTTCAGGAAGAAACATTGATGTAGCCAATTTCTACCCAATAAAATTTTATTTAATTATGTAGAATGAAGAATGCTAAAATGTAGAATATAATCTGTAGGAAATAAAGAAAAGTTAGCCCTAAGGTAAGCGTGAAGACCAACATATGAATAGTATATAAAAAGTTTCCCTTATCAGTGCTTCCAAGATGTCCATGAAAACCATTGATTCAACAATGAATTAATCAACAGTGCATCTGATTCTATCATTTATATTCCTACCAAGTTTACCTTCAATAATTAGTTTATTTGGTGCGGCCTAAATAAATAGATTTTCATTTGCTAATAAAAAAGTTTGAAAATGAGCAGGAATTTAGAAAGTGGTAAGGAAGATTAGAAAAGATTCCTAATTGACATCGGGTTTAACAAATATCTGTTAAAGTGAGGACTGTTTTCTTGCCAAGAATATTTTACATTTTCAAGCATCTGGCAAATAGATGCTAAAGATATCTACAACCAGCCAATAAAGCAAACTGTGGCTGTATAAACCATCATGTAAAATGTGTTTATAAGGCTCTGCTTTGAATAAATGATTGTAGTTTGGTGTGAAAACTTGAATTAATTACTTGATTAAACAGAAATGGCCCACTCTGCTGCCATGTCATTTCTTGTGGAGAACGGTAGGTTTTCCATGGGAGAGAAGAGGGTTTTTATTACAGAATTGAAAGCAGGCATAAATGCTGTTGTTGGCATTATCTTAGCTTCTGATGAGACTATTTTGAAATGGAGGGACTTGATTTCATAGAAGATTGGATGGCAGGCTATCCTTAGGCCATACGTAAGCTGCCACAGCCATTCCATAGTGTAATGTTGGCTTTTTTTCTTGAATTTGCATAATTTCCATACCATTTCCACATTTGAATTGGCTGCCTCAGAAAATAAAGTTGTCTTATATTATAACATCATCCCTAAGAGTTAGTGCTTAGAGTAGCACTATGCTGTGGCTCATTTTTATTGATCCTGAGGCAAAACAGTTGGTATCTCATTGCAAAATGGAACATATTTAGTGATTTCTAACTGTCCTATTGAGATAATCCTTTTATATTTGCCTCCCAGTGTAAAAGAGAAAGAGAGATTGGCAAAACTTATGAAAATGTTTTAATATTTATTTCCTTCTCCATTCTCCAATCCACCTTGGGGTTTGGGATTCTTACAGAAGAGAAAAATGAATTGAAGAACTCTCACTTTTGTGTGAGAAAGTCACATTTACTTAAATGGGTGTATTGCTCTTTCTCATTCCCTGGAGTGTTAGATGAATAAATAGAAGGATTATCTTTTGTTTTTTTAAAGTCACCGAAGAAAGAAAGAACAAGAAAATGGGGCACAAAATCAGGGCACAAAGATTTGTCAGTCAAGTTTGTAATAGGTGAAGATCAGAGTCTGTCCCTGAGAACCCTGTTGTGAATTGTGATTGTTTATTAACCTATCCAATAATTGGAGTTGCCTGAATGACCTACAGTTTCTTTAAAGATATCTAATAATATATAAGCAGTACCACTTTTTTAAAAAGAAAAAAAAAATTAAGGTATGTTTATCTAAATTTAGTCTAGGGCATATGATGTGTGACTGAACTCAGGACTTGCACTGCTGTTTTTGGCTCACTCAATTGATTTTTTGTTTTTTGTTTTGTTTTTGTTTGTTTGTTTGTTTGTGTATCAACAAGAGAGTGTGAAACCATGAAGCTGACTCAATGTCCCTTGCTTAATAACTTGTAATTAAAATGTAATTGAAAGCCAAGTGGGGAATTCCCTTCCCAGTGGCAGCTGTTCATGAAGAAATCCTGGTTCCTTGCATTCATTTCTCATTGACTGTTGTAACCTCTATCATTGAATGTCACTTGGTGCAGATATGGCTTTAACAAACAACCAGATTTTTTTTTTTTTTTGCTATTTCTACTTTTTGGGGGTGATCAGAGTTAAATGTATGCTAGGATTTGATATAAATTTCAGTAAGGTAGTTTCTAAATATACCGCTTTAACTTATCCAAAAGTTACAACTTGGCTGCACCAATCCAGATGATCACTAGAGGGCGATCTGATGAGGCCAAATTTTAACTCTTTTCTGTCCCCTAGTGATTGATGGTTTGATAGGTCAATAATTGTTTTTTTTTTAAAAAAAAACAACAACAAACATACATATACAAAACATAAAAACATAAAACCATCTTCCAATTTATATACATACAGTGTGTCAGTTTGTTACATATCTTTTGTGCTATCCTTTTGTAGTCATTTACTCACAATGTATATCAGTCTTCACATTGTCGAACTAACATATTTATCAGCTATTAATCATCCATGACTAAACTATTTATTCCATCATTTTATACGAGATGTTCCAAGTTTTATCTTAAAAATTGTGTTATACTTTCAACCAGTGGTTATATATATCTATGTTTTATATCAGTCTATTAAATTTCTATCACAAAATTATCTAGTCTATTACATTACCATGCCTTTTTATCCAACCATTGATAAAACAAATCCCATATCATATAAAATTGCTTGTCTTTTTGTTCTCTAATTTCAAATGTCAGTTTACTCATTTCAGCACAGTCCATAATTTTTTTGATAACTTCCTCCTGCATAGGTATTTTGTCATTTTTCCAGTTCTTCAGAAATACAATTCTAGCCATGTTAAAACATTTACAATCAAATATTTCAGTTCTTTATTGTATATGTCTGGTATGACTCCTAATAAAAAGATCTCTGGTTTAAAGTCTATATGTTGTTTTATCATTTTTTCCAACCATGTGTGGATTTTAGTCCAATATTTCTTCGTGTCCGAACATGCCCACCATATATGGTAATATGAACCAGGTATCTGATGACATTTGCAGCATTTATCCAATTTATTCTTAAACATTCTCGCAAGTCTCGTCGGGGGCAAGTGGCACCTGTAAAACATCTTATACAAATTTTCTTTATATGCCGTTGACATTGTCATTTTATAATTTTGAGACCACAATTTTTGCCATTTTTCTAAATTAACCCCATATCCAAAATTTTTCCCCCAAGCAATCATCGTTTCTTTGACTTTTCCTCCTCCAATTTAAATTTTAATAGATGTCCATAAAGTTTTCAATTACCTTTTCCTCAGTACCCATCAACATTTTAACTAAATCAGTCAACTTGTCATAAATACCTTCTTCCTTAGAGTCTTTATCAAACCTAGATTGTATTTGCAAATATGAAAACCAATTCATTTTTACACCTTGTTCTTCCAACACTTGCATAGATTTAAGTTCACCCTTTTCATTCAATATCTCCCCATATCTAACTATTTGTTCCTTTTTATATATTATTGGACAAGAAAAAGCTTTAGTGTTTTAGTTCCCTTATACCAGAGAAAGGCATGCCATCCCAGCAGCAAGTCATGGCCTTCTAAAGTCAATAATCTACTGTTCCTCAGTATTATCCATTCCTTTACCTACATCAGACTTGTTGCCTGGTAATATAGCTCCCAACTGAGCAAGGCAAACCCTCCTCTTATTCTTGCATCTTGTAACAGTTTTAATTTTATTCTTGCTTTTTTACCCTGCCAAATATAATTCAACACAATTCTATTTAAATCTTCAAAAATCTCTTTCCCTAATCGAATAAGAATTGTCTGGAATAAATATAAAACTCTAGGCAATATATTTGTCTTAATTGTGGATATTCTCCCGATCAATGATAGTTGCTTTTTTTCCCCTTTTCATCAAATCTGTCGCAATCTGCTGTTTGACTTTAACATAATTATCTTCCTTCAGCGTACTACATCTTGGTGTAATATGAATCCCTAATTATTTAACCTTGTTCATGACCTGTATTTTTAAAATTTCTTCCAACTCTTTCTTTCGTCTTGCTAACATATTCTTTGTTAATATCTTTGTTTTGTCTTTGTTTATTCTCAAACCTGCTACTTTTCCATATTCTTCTATTTTTTTCTATTAATTTAGGTGCTGTTTCCTATGGGTCTTCTACTATAAATACCAGGTCATCTGCAAAAATTTATACTTTTCCTTTTTAATTTTAATTCCTTTTATTTCTTTTTCTTCTCTATATTCCTATTCAAGACTTTCAATGTTAACACAAACAGCAGAGGCAAAAATGGACAGTCACCTTGCCTTCTCCCTTTTCTTATATCTATTAATTCTCCATTCACCATCACTTTTGCAGTTTGTTCATGGTATATTGTTTCAATGGCTTGGATAAATTTCTTACCAAAGCCCGTTTGTATCAGTTGCAGTAAAATAAATCACCAACTCACATTGTCAAAGGCTTTTTGAGTATCTAGAAACATCAAGGCCATTTGCTGCTCAGGGTGTGCTTCATAATATTCCAGAGTATCCAAATGATTCTCACATTGTCTTTGATTTGTATCTTTGGCAGAAATCCATTTTGATCAGTATGAATAAAATTATGTAAGTACCTTTTTAGCCTTTCTGCCAAAATTGAAGCAAAGATTTTATAGTCTGAGTTCAATAAAGATATAGGTCTATAATTTTTAACTTGCTGTAGGTCTGTACCTTCCTTTGATATAAGTGTAATGTATGCTTTTGACCATGTTTTTGGTATTCTTTTCTTTAACATAACTTCATTCATAACTTTTAAAAAATAAAAATTCAATATTTCCTGAAAAGTCTTGTAAAATTCCTCTGGCAAACCATTTGGACCTGGTGCTTTTCCAGCATTCTGTTTTTTTAAGGCTTCTGTTCATTCCATCATTGTTATACTTCCTTCTAACACTGTTTCAATGTTTTTGGGTATCTGAGGTAGGTTTGCTTTCTGAAGATATTGTTTAACTTTTTCTTCTTGAATATTCTCTTGAAAGTACAGTTTTTCCTAGGAGTCTTGTATAATTTTTTTCTTATCCTCATTTCCATAGCAAACCTGTCCTTTATTTATCAATTGACTAATTCTCTTCTCTTTCCTTTCTCAGTTTATAAGCTAGCCATCTGCCTGGTTTATTTGCATCTTCAGAATAATTCTGTTTAGCATTTTTATTTTTATTTTTGTCCTCTTTTCCATTAGTCTCATTTTATGTTTAATTATATCCATTTTATTTTCTAGTGTCTTTTTCTGTTTTATGTTTCTTCTCCTAGTATAATCTATTATCAAGCCTCTTGTGTAGGCCTTCATCGTGTCCCAGAAACTCTGTAAAGATGTATCCTCTTTTCTATTTTCTTTGAAGAAGAAAACAAGTTCTTTCTCCATTTTCTGTTTAAAGTCTTTTTCTTTCAGTATCATATTATTTAAAGTCCATCTAGTTTTCCTCTTGTGTCCTTTCCAAATAACTGACACTGGATTATGATCTGCCCAAGTGCTTGTTTCTATTTCAATCTGTCATATATTAGTCAATAATTCTGCTGACATCCATATCATATCTCTTCTAGACCAGGATGTGTGCCTGTTTGAATAAAAGGTATATTGCTTACTTTCTGCATTTCTCTCTCTCCATGAATCTTTTAAATTAAATTCTTCTGTTATTCAAAGGAAGGACTTTGGCAGTATCTTTCTAACTTTCTTTGTTGTTTTCTGTGTTTTATAGTCCAACCGGTCGTTAATTATTCCATTAAAATCTCTCATCATACAAATATTAACATAGTCCAATTCAATTATTTTTGTATGTAATTTTCTATAGAATTCTTCTTGTTTATCATTCGGGGCATAAATTGCAATTAAAAGTGTTTTAATGTTGTTATCCATTATTTCCATCATCAAAATCCTTCCATCATCATCTGTGTAAATTAGTTCTGCCAAAATTGTTTCTTTAATATATAATACCACACCTCTTTTTTAAGATTGTGCCAGCAACGTAAATAATTTCCCTAGTTTTCTTAGTTTTAGTGTATATTCATGTTGTTTTTTTAATATGTACCTCTTGTAAACAGATTATATCAAATTTTAATTTTTCTAATTTATAAAATACTTCCCTTCTTTTAGTAGCGAAATTAAGTCCATTTATGTTAATTGTAATCAATTTTCTTTCATCCATGTTAAGCTTTATAAGAGGGTCTTATTGCTCTAGTAGATCTCAATTCTCGTTGTTCTCTGAGTTCACTGCCTACTGCACCTTCTTCTTTTTCTTCTTCAATTATTGCTATACACTCCTCTTGGAACTCAATTAGTGACTCTTCCTTTCTTTCTTTTTGCTCCTTTTCTCTAAAGTATTCTAAGTAAAATAGCTCAGCTTTTCCAACTGTGTCAATTCTGTGTCTTTGTTCCTGCCAAGTGAACAAGAGGCCTTCTGGCATCAGCCATCTGTAGTTTACTCCTCTTTTAAGTAACTCTTTAGTCAATAATAAATATTCTCTTCTCGTCTGTCTTACTCTTCTTGGTATCTGTTTCAGCACCACACTTTCTTTATCTTTATATTTTACTGTTTTCTCTCTCACCATCTGGAGTATCTGTGTTTTAATAATCTTCTTAGTAAATCTAATGTGAACTTCTCTTAGTAATCTATTCCTCATTGCATATCTTGTATAGACATGAAGCACTTCATCCATCCCATCCAACATCTTTTCTTTGGTTATTTCCAGTGCTTCTGCCAATATTTGTGCCATTATTTCAGCAAGATTTTCACCTTTTCCTTCTTCTATATTTTGAAATCTTAGATAAAATTCTGATTTATCTATTTCCCATCCTAATGGTTCATATCTGCCCTTCTCAACATCATTCAGATGAATATCTATATCTCCAATTTTCTTATCTCTTTGTATATCTTCTTCTTCATTTTTTTTTGAATCTGTCTTCATATTTCATCATCATCTGTTGAATATTTTCTACTTTTTCATCTGTCTTTTCAATTTTTTGCTCAATTTTCTGAATTCCTTGCATAATCATCTGTAATGTCACTTCCTTCTTTTTCACTTTTTTCTGTTATAATATTGTTTGTATAGATCATTGTCCTCCAGATAGTGAGGGAGTTGGAATCGAAAAAGCTAGGGCTGTTGTCTTTCTACTCAGCTTGTAATGCTTATCTGTAAAAAAAGAGAGAGGAAAAAGAGGAAAAAAAGAGGAAAAAAGAAAAAAAAAGAAAAAAAATGAAGGCAAGCAATTGCCACTCCAAAGGAAAAAAGGAAACAGAAAATCTTCAGGCACTTGTATACCTTAATCCAATTAGTTGCAATGGTAGATGTAAAAAGTAAAAAAGGAAAAAAGGAAAAAGGAAAAAAGAAAAAAGAAAAATATTCTATAAGTTCCTCTTAATAAACAAAAAGAAAACCAAAATAAAGCTGTTGCACCTCTCAGCTGTTTAGCACAGCAATCCGCTCTGCTGCACCAAACAGCTGAGAGGTTAAAAAGGACCTAGAAGCAGGGGTGGGTGTGTAGGTCCAACTGCAGAGTGCTGGAGAGACTCGAAGCAAATCAGTTCTCTGCTATCTGATCTTCAGCACTGCAACTATGCCATAACTAGGCCAAACCGTTTAGAATACCACCACTGGACCTCACCCCATTCTTAAGAGGTCCTTAAAGGGGGTGTGCATAAGTGCACCAGCATGCCTACCGTCTGTCTTACTGTCCCCATTTATCTGTATTTATTTCCTTTGTTCATGTTTATGTTCATACCTATACTTGTTATCTTGTACATGTTTGACAAACAAATAAAACAAACAAACAACTAAATAAATAAAATTTAGATGTACAGTGGGTAAAATAGGAAAAAAATATACACTTTATAGAGACTTACTGTAGCTTGGGCTTTTTTTTTTAATGGATAGGAGTTTATTTTATGTTTACCATTCATTGGTGAGATTGTTGACCATAGAATTTTAATCAATAAATATCACATGTAGAGGTTGTACAAACAGCAACAAAGAATGGCCCTTTTCTACATGTGTATTAAGGGCACAGAGTGAAGGTGACACAAATTTTGCTGGCCTTTTTTCCTCCTGGAATGACAAAAAGTGATTATCTGGATGACAGACTTTATGTTGCTATAGGTAATGTTGAGACACAGATGAAATATCAAATATGGCATTGGATTGTTGGGGAAAGCTTACAGAACATTCTTCATCCTTTAGTAACTCAGATGAAATTGCTGTTCAGAATGTATCTAGACATAGATAGATATTTCCTTCCATCTTCTTAAATTTTAAAGAAATGCTCACTGATTTCTTCATAGCATCAATAATTACACAGCGGCAGAAAATGTAATGTCTCTAGTGCTGTAAAAAAAAAAACTGAAAACTTATTATTTCTAGAGCTATGAAAATGAAGCTATAACAAGCCTTTAGAAATTTTGCAATCAACTGTGCACTTAACTTCCATGTTCTTTTGATATGCATTATTTTGCATCCTCTTTAGATAACTTCATTCCTGGGTATAGCTTCTAAGTACTGACATTATTGAATTTTTCTAATGAATTGTATTGAGGAAACTATTAATCTGTGTCGGGCTTTTAAGATGCACATAATGATAAAACAGGAAAGAAGTGTGACTACTATTGAAGCCATGCACTATCAGACAGGTTTGCATGTTTATTGATATTTGTTCTCACTCTTAGCTTGTGGCAAATTGTGACTTTATGAAGTTTTCTGCTAAGTATTTGCTTGATGTTAAATATAATCTATTCCAGCTTCTCTTTAGGAAATAGGTTTCTAAGACAGACATGGTGTTTTGATTTGGAAGCAATGTTCAATAATTTATCATTATAATAATTTTAATTATCAATAATTTTCTATTAGTTGACATTTTGGGGTAGGTGAAGAAAACCATTTCCAGTTTAAGGTTAGGGTTAAGAGAAGAAGAGATGCTACAATAACATTTTTTATGTTACTTTAACTTCCTGCTTCCCTCCCTCACCTCAGCTTCTATTGCTTCAATTATAAATATTCTTTTATTTACTTTTTCAATGATTATCTTTTTTTCTCCTCTCCCTTAAAAAAAACTTTCTGAGACAGATGACAGACAGAAGAGAGAAGAAAGAGAGAGGGGGAGGGAGGAAGAGAGAGAGTGAGTCAGACAGACAGACAGTGCTTTTCCAACTCAATCTGGAGTCATACTGTTTAGAAGTTTGATTCAGCCTTCCATCTTTCTGAGGTCAGTAAAATGAGAACCCAGATTGTAATATGTTGCCTCTGTAAACCACTTAGAGAGAGTTGTAAAGCACTATGAAGTGGTATGTAAATCTAAGTGCTATTGCTATTGTTATTTAGGCATTTTAGTTTTTTGGAGAAAAAAATATCTGCATTTACCTATAAATCTTTCCTCTGTATTTCTAAAGACACTGTGATTCTAATAACCTCTTGTCTTTTTATAACCTCTTCTATTTCAAGAAGATATATGGGACACCTGTGAGCACCTGTGAGATATATGTGCTATTATTGTTAACATAAAGGTACTAACAGCTTCTCTAGTCTTTCCCCTCTTCTAGGTCCAGGCAGGTTTTTATTAAATATTGATTGAGTGGGAATGGCTGAAAAATCTCAGTGTCTTTGAAATCCTGGCTTCATCTGAATTTTTTTGTAAGAGGATGACTGTTAGGTCTGGAGCATGGGTGCGAATGATGGAGACGAGCTGGTAGAAACAGTGAACTTCAAACTCTTTATTTACATATTGTGACAGCTTGAACTGGAGGGCTGCTATAGCCTTCCTTATATAGGCAACTTATTAACTATTCAACCAATAGCAAACCTGGAGCGCTAGCTCCATTAACCAATGGGAATAGCCTGTTAATGGCCAATCAGATGTTCCTGAACGGACCAATCCGATCCTGCCATTAACAGCCAATCAGAAGTGCAGGGCCAGAAGCTCAAGATAACTTTATTGGTATTATTCATTCACAATAATGACAATTCTTCCAACGCATTTGTGAGAGGTGATACAGGCTTGGAACAGAATGAGTCCTTAAGTCCTTAAGAGTCGCGGTGGCGCAGTGGTTAGAAGTACCGCAGGCTACCTCCGCTGCCTGCTGGCTGCCTGAAATTTGGCATTTCAAATCTCACCAGGCTCAAGGTTGACTCAGCCTTCCATCCTTCTGAAGTTGATAAAATGAGAACCCAAATTGTTGGGGGCATTATGCTGACTCTGTAAACCACTTAGAGAAGGCTGTAAAGCACTGTAAAGAGGTATATAAGTCCAAGTGCTATTGATATTAAGGGCTAAGAATTCAGATCTAGATCCACCATTGCAATCACCCATCCTATATGAATGGCAGCAGCAGAATATCAAAAGGCTGAAAGGCAGGTGAAATGACTTGGGTTTCTGTTTCAGAAGATGAAGGTATAGCACAACACAGAAAAATAACTGCTGAGAGTTTGAAATGAAGAAATTGATAGACTACTATTAGTTTTTGTGTCTGTCAATTTCATGTGTCTTTGTACATCAATTCTCCTCATTCTTTTGTTAATATTTATGGGTTAAAAAAAATCCCGTTGAATATATGAATATTCATTCCAGCATATTTTCCTCATAAAATATGCATTCTATAATGCATTGTTTAAAAAGCCTACAGAACAAGTTTCTGATGATACAGTCTATAGCAGCAATCACCAACCAGTGGGCTACAGCCCACTGGTGAGCCATGAGAAAATCTCACCCCCAGAGCACCCCTGCCAAAGCAATTAATCCAGGCTGCACAGAAACACAAGGCTGTCCCACCCACATGGCCTGCAGTAACCCTCCCCACCCACTCACTCCTTACCTGGTAAACTTGCCTGCTAAATTGCTATTTTTTTTTTTACTGACCATCATCTGTTCTGCTGTGCCATGAGATTTAGATTAGCTAGGAAGCAGGAAATGGTTGGATTTCTTGCTTTCTAGCTCATCTTTAGTTCTTCGGCTCAGCACAGCCGAAGGTTTGCTTGGAAGCAAATTCAGTGCAGACTCACGGCAAGCAAATTTGAGAGACTGAGCTAGCTGATAGCAGATAGATAGATCACTGAATGATTCTGTAAGCAATTCAATCTGCCTGCTTTGCCTGATTTTGGGTAAAAGTTGTTCTTGTTTTTTAATTAAAAAAAATCAATATTTACATGCATGGTGTGTTGTGAGTTAATTTTGTGAGTTTGCTTGCAGGCAAATTTTATGTGACAGACTGAGCTAGCAGATAGATCTCTGAATGAATCTGTGATTCTGTGAGCAACTCAATCTGCCTGCTTTGCCTGATTTTGGGTAAAAGTTGCTTTTTTAATAAAAAAATCAATATTTATATAAATATTTATAATATTTAGATACAAGCCATGCCCAGACAGTCAATGACCACCAAGCCACACCCACAAATTAGTCCACACCCACAGAATTGGTTAGTGGTCCCTGGGATCTAAAATTATGAGTTTGGTGGTCCCTGAGGTCCAAAAGGTTGGCGACCCTTGTTCTAGAGCATATCCACAAGGAAAGTATTGGTAATGCTGTTTAGCTTTGACATCTCTTCAACAGCCAGCATTTTGGATAATGATGTAGATCACTTAGATGTCCAGGAGAGTTGAAGTTGAGCCAATAGTCCCACACTTGAGCCACCAGACTTAGTTCCCTTGTGCAATAGCTATTATTCAACATACACCCAGTCAAAAAAACCTGATCAAGACCAAGAAGTATTTCATTGGTGTAGTTTAAATGCTTTTCTGGAGTAAATAGTGGGCTAATTAAAGCAGAGCCACTTAGGATACTTTGACATGCTTTTTCTCAGATTTCTCTCTATCTTGGACAAATGGCCATGTACAAGATACCCTGTTACCTGCTGCTCTCTTTCCATCCATTTCACAACCTCCCCACACTCTCTCACTATTATGGAAATGGAATTTTCCTCTACAACTGTCTGTTTGTTGCAATTATTGTGTGTGAAATTCTTTCTTTCTTTCTTTCTTTCTTTCTTTCTTTCTTTCTTTCTTTCTTTCTTTCTTTCCTTCCTTCCTTCCTTCCTTCCTTCCTTCCTTCCTTCTTTCTTTCTTTCTTTCTTTCTTTCTTTCTTTCTTTCTTTCTTTCTTTCTTTCTTTCTTTCTTTCTTTCTTTCTTATATCAATGACTCCTGGAAGTTCACAAATAAAAACATTAAAAATAAAATTTCTAGAGTAGACCAAAAGAAATTTTTAAAAATGGCAAAGATGACCAAAAGAAAAAACAGTCAGGAATGAAAAAAATAAGCCCATACAATCCAAATACTTCTTGTTCTATTAGTTTTTATTCCATGGGATAAAAGAGAATTTGCCTTTGAAATTTATTTCAAAGGAACAGAAAATGCCAGTGATTTTTTTTTTATGTGTATAGTGTTAATTAAAAAAAATAAATCTATGAGATGAGCAAAGACTCTGTGTGAATAGTATCTCACTGCGCAGTTTTCACTAATCTTTATCCAACTTAATCAGGGACTCTTAAGCAGACAAACAATATTTTGAAATAACTTGTCATTCAACTGAATATAAGATAAAAAACGAAACAGAAGTTGAAACTGTGAAATAGATTCCAGAATTATCCTAACTTTTATACTGCTTTTCATTAAAGAAAATATTGAAGTGCAATGTATTAATTTTTAAAACCCTATATTTTGTATGTTTATTTCCCCCCAATAGATTAAAACACTTCATATGGATTGTTTATTTTGTTTTTCATTTCAATCAAATAGACTTGACTTCTAATAATTTTTATCCCCAAAAAACAATTTCATTTTTTAAAAAGCATGCTTTTGTTGCCAAATAAAGAAACAGAATTGAGATGATTGAGGACAAAGTTGGTAAACTGTGACTGTATATATTTTCATAAACATAATAAAAATATTATCAATGTATGGATGTGGCAGTTCTTCAATATAGAGTTTTCCTTGCCAATTACATTCCTAAATTTATTATGTGTATAAAATAGACATATAGAGCTATTAAAAGATGCATACACATGCATAGTACATTCAAGATAGTTATTTGAGAAACTTTGAAAGCCTATCCATCATTGTTAAAGGATGTAATCTTTTTTATTTTTTATTATTAATATTAAGAAATGTATTTCACCACTATTTATTTCTATAAGCATCTCAGACAAATCCATTCTCTTTAAAGGAATCAGAAGCAAGATGACTATGCATGTTGAAACCCATATAAAAATCAGTACCGTAAATGTTGGCTTCAAGTTGGGGAAAGACATGCAGAGTGAAAAGAAAATAAATAAAACTCTGAAAGTATAGTCCAGAAGCATTATCTTTCGCATTATGATATAATATAGTTCAGGTGTTCTGAGAAATGTAATGTTTTCTCTTTTTATTCACCATGGTTTTATATCTGTAAGTATCTTCTATAAAACTTGGTTTAGTCTTTTTTTTTTCTCCCTTACCACATCATTCTACAATTCTCAGTAATAGCAAAAGGCATGTCAAAAACTACACCCACATTCATTGTATCACTATATTTGTTAAATTCAGTAATGCTACCTCTTGATTTGACCAGTATTCTAAAATACCACGTGTTCTCAATTTTGAACAGTGTCCTGTGAGGTTGGAAATATATGCCATATTGTTTATTTGGATTTAAATCAGAAATATGAAAAAGTAATAAACACTTATTATCAAACTACAAATATTGAATTATATCATTTCCACACTATCATCTTACTTTAACTAATTGCAAGCTATTTTTATTCAGCTAGTTATTTTTTGTTATTATTTTTTAAAATTATTTTTAGAAGTTGATTGATGCATTTACAATTCAATAAGTAAAATGCCAGGGAGACAGATCATGTCCAATACAGCATGAATCATTTCTTGTTTTGAAAGATATATTTTGGAAAATCATCAACTAAGACCAAAATGGATAAAGTGTCATACTTTGGAGAAAAATGTTCCAGATAATATCAAAATGTTTTGTGCTTATGTTTTATGTACAATTGAACCAAACTTACTTTGTATGGAGGTTGGTAAATGGTAAATCAGGATTTCTAGACATCACATTCAGGATGATGACAAAGATGTTCTTGCTTTTGTTTATAATGTATACATTAATCAATAATGGCTTAATTCTTTGGGCTTGTTCAGTGTTTCTAATCCTTGGCAGCTTTCAGATAATTGGACTTCAACTCTCCAGCTGGTTGGGGATTGAAATCTGCACACCTTCAAGTTGCCAATTTTGAAAATAATGACCTAGATCATTCCAGAGTACAGATCATGGAGTAATGTCCTTTAGTTAAAGGAAGTCAATTTTTAGTTAAATTGTAAGGAGAACTTATTAGCATCAACCAAAGTTCACAATGATGCTAAATACCTAGAGAGAAACTATGCTTCCCTTCACTAAATATGGAGGCTCAAAACATCTGCCATGAATGCTTTTATTTGGATTCCTGTGATGAGCAAGGATTGGATTTGATGGTTTTAATGGCTCTTTGCAGTGCTGTGAATAGCCCAAGTATTTCCCACAGAGCTGACAGATGTCTTTTCATACAATCTGACACAAAACAGATGACAATGTCTATTTCTGCCTTCTAGAAATGGAAGGAATGAAAAGAAAATAAGAAAACTGGAGTTAGGTATTAGGAGAAAAGGGGGAAAGGCCATTATTTATTTATTTAACTAATTGATTACATTTGGAAGTGGCCCAAGGCCAAAGTGAATCTGGGCAATTTGCAATTAAAAAATAAGAAATACTCATAAAACCAAACAAAAAAGATACATGTATGTCCAGAAAATATACAACAAAGAAAAAAAGAGCAGCCCATAAGAACCCAACAACCAACCTAGCCCAAGCCTGAGTCTTCAAGGACTTTCCAAATGTCATCAAAATGGAAGCTGTAGTGATCTTTTGGGAGATTGTTTTCTAGAGGGCAAATGTCACAAGGGACAAAGTATATTTCCTAGGTCTTGATAGATGTATGGTTTAATCAAAGGGACTTGAAGTCCTTCTATTCTGTGTGATCTCACTGTTCAGACAGAAGCAATTGGAGGTAGGCTATCCTTCAAATGACCAGTCTCTGTGCCATGAAGGGCTTTAAAGGTGATGACTAACACCTTGAGTTGTATGTGGAAGCTTATTGGAAATTTCTACAGTTCAATGAACAAGGATGCCGTGGCATACCTATATTTGCTTGTGCCACCCCATTCTGGATGAGCTATAGCTTACACATAAAGCTCATTGCAATGCTGCAGTGTATTACAGAAAAAGAAAAAAGTGGCACATGTAAGAAATAGATGAATCTTTAACTCTGCAACCCCTGACCCAGGAAAAATGCTTAGCATCCATACTTTACAATAGAGGTACACATCTGTATTCCAGGGACATGTATGCCTCCTGAACGTTTTGGATACAGTTCTTAGAGACTTAGTTTTACTCATTTGCAATTATTATTATCCTAGTTGGAAGAAAAATATTAAATAAAGAACTGTATTTAACTTCAACTAAAATGTACATTTAAATGAAATTATATTAATGTTGTTTCTGTTGTGGCCCCACTTTTACTGTTTAGAGTGAGACATTTGGTATGCTATTTAAAGTGAAGTGACCCTCTGGGTTCTAAAAAATTGTGTAGGGGTATTTATATGGACAGTTAACATCTAGCCTGAGGTTTATGGAGATTCTCAATCATCCAGGTCATAGTTGCCCCAAAAGTGCTTTTTAAAGAAGGAACTGGACTTTCTTGAAGAGGCCAACAAGTGGCATCATTAGCAACTGTTAAGAACTTAGCAAAATCAACCGTTGTTGCTTGTTGGTGACATCATGGACCATCACTTGGGAAATTGTGGAGAGCAGTGAAGAGCAATATCAGTAGTAAGTAGAATTATGTGTCAAAGCACAAATCTTGGTGAGTTCACCAACAAGATTTTTCATAATATGAGCTATTCTTGAGATGTGTGATATGGGGCAGACTCAGTAGCAGGCTTTATGGTCAAAACCGATTTCAGGCTCTTATCCTTGCCATCACTGAAAATTAGCTATTCTGTACATTGTGTATATCTCAGATGTAGCTTTTTAGGCTGAAAAATTCAATTCCATGGGATTATCAAGAAGCACTTGTACAAGGAGCTCCTTGATAAGTAGAAAGATTTTTCCTTTCTTTTGGAATAATGTTGGGAAAATGAGGGCAATTAGTATATTTACATCCCTTTGAGTTGTCTATCAACATTCTCATTAATCTAGTAGGCAGCAGTCTAAGCATGCAACAAGTGCATATGCAACAGAAATCTCATTGGTTGCCCTACTGATTAGCTACATTGGGACTTGGATGTAGGGACAAGCATCTTTCTGGTTCTTCAACTTTTGTTGAGCACAGTATATTCCCCAATCATATTCAAATATTAGTAATTGCTTGTGCCTACAACTCTGTCCCTTACAAAGCAGGCAAACCTTGACTTGGGGTCTAAAGGTTTTTAAGAATAAGAGAATGGGAATAAGGAAGCTAAGATTGAATCTCTGCAAGATAGTGATGTTTACTTATAAACTACACTGCATATGTCACTTGTTTCTGTGATACTTTTGAAGCAATCCTCCAAAAGAACTGGGTCTCAGATAAGGACTATCTCTAGGTTCACAGCTACTGTTAGGTGGGTAGGTAGAGGGTATACTCAAAGGGGTTTTTGTCAAGCTGTTTACCAGATGTGATCCTATCTGGAGCATAATGCACTGTCATCATCTCCCATAACAACTGCTGTAGTGCACTTTGTGCTGAAGGCTACCCAGATGCTACAGTTTGTTAAGAGCTACCTGTATTTTTAAATGCTGCATTGGCCATCAATTTAAGAAGGTTTTAAGACTCATTATGTATGATGTCTGTTATGAATTAGCAGTTATATACCAGAAGAATTGCCTTCTCCAAATAGAAATGACTTCTTTGGCATTTACAGCCAGAATTTACAACACTTTTGTAGGGGACAAAAATAAGAGTACACTGTCTCATTAATGCTGTTGACCACTCTTCCTTTTGAATTTCAAGAAATGCCCTTCCTGAATTTCCAGAGAGCCTTGAAGGCCAAACTTTTGAACAAAGCTTTTATAATTGGCAACTATAGATGAAGTGTTTTGTTTGGTGGCTGTTAGATGATGTTTTTAGAAATTGGCACTATAAATATTGTAATTGACTATTTGCCAATTAATAGCTCTGTGATATTTTCTTAAATATTTAAATCCTGTAGTTGCACATAAGTCCTTCCTTCCTTCCACATATATGGCTTTTGAAGCTCTTCACCTAGCCATTAAAATTAGATCTAGTTTTATGCTTCTTTAACTTTAGCACTTTCAGTGGATTTGCTCACGATTTCTCAAGCAGCTGGAGAACAAAATTAGTCTTGCTTGCATTTTCCTTTCAGTTACTTTTTGAACAAGGTAATAAAACAAAGTAACAGCAGGCTAATACAGCTTTCAGTATTTAGGAACTTAAACAGAACTGAATATAATTCCTTTGCTGATTGTCAGTGTAAATTCCCAGAGTGTCTCATATGTCCTAAAGAACAGTTGTCTTATCCAGCAATATATTTTTAGGCCTGTCTCTAGGCCTTGATAAACAGTAGATAAAACGTACTCTTTCCTCTTCAACTCTGAATCTATTACTGAAATGGATTAAATATTTGCCATCTTAAATAAAAATGAAAAGCACATTTATACAAATTTTAGGTTTATTTTGCTGTTTCAACTCTTGACAGATGTCTTAGAATGAAAATATTGTAACTGCATATATAGTTACTGGTTAAAAGTAACAGCCACTCTTTTCACTTGGAACTTCATTGAATCCATAATATACAACTGATTATTCAGCCAAATCCACTAACCTAATATTATATTTCTGGTGTGATATGTTAATAGAATAGAATAGAATAGAATAGAATAACAGAGTTGGAAGGGACCTTGGAGGTCTTCTAGCCTAATCCCCTGCTTAGGCAAGACACTCTACACCATTTTAGACAAATGGTGGTCCAATCTCTTTTTAAAAACTTCCAGTGTTGGAGCATTTACAACTTCTGGAGGCAAGTTGTTCCACTGATTAATTGTTTTGTCAGGAAATTTATCCTTAGTTCTAAGTTGCTTCCTGTCCTACCTTCAGATGCTTTGGAGAATAGCTTGACTCCATGTATGTATGTATCCATGAATTATAACAACACTAAATTGTTTTTCATTACACTATCATTACTACACATAATGGCTCCATAATGTTACATTTACTCTCTATTTTCTTTACGAACAAAAAGATAATATGATCTTCATTATCATAAAAGCCCTGGTGGTGCACTGATTAGACTGCATTATTGACTTGATGGGCACAAGCTTCAGCTTTCCACCCTTCCAAAGTTGATAAAATGAGGACCCAAATTGTTGGGAGCAATATGCTGGCATTGTAAAATGCTCAGAGAGTGCTGCAAAGCACCATGGAGTGTTATATATATCTAAATGCTATTGCTATTATAGTATGTGAGAGAAGAAAGAATATTTAAGTCTGAGATTCAGATGGGTGTTTACTTGTTCCCAGTTGTGAAATGTAGATAGAAAAAGTGGATAGAAAAAATATTGAAGTGATTCCATTGTGTATTTAGATTTGTAGCAGAGGTGGTATTCAGCAGGTTCTGACTAGTTCTGGAGAACTGGTAGTGGAAATTTTGAGTAGTTCAGAGAACCAGCAAATACCACCTCTGACTGGAGATTTTACAGTAATCTTCCCCTGCCACACCCACTAAGCCATGCCCATAGAATTGGTAGTAAAAAAAATTTGAATCCCACCACTGATTTGTAGATGCATGACTTAACTATGTTAATACTTGATGCCCACAATTTAGTAGTGTACATTTATGACACTGTAAATGTCTTCATATTTTTATACAATGACTTAACTCATAATGAATATAAGAGCAAGGAACAAGGAATAAAAGCTATGTGATGAATAAAATTGTGAATTATAATGGGAAATGACTCCAAGAAACTTTATAGTTTTATTTCTTTTAAACACTTAAAAAACCTAATTTGCTAACAAGAAGATCTGAGAATATAAAAGCATCATTTAGAGTTGGAATGGCTTATTAAGACTGTCTCCGCTTAATGCTGGATTATAAATAAAAGTATCTCTAAACTCCAAAGAATACATACAGTGGAGCCTTCCCTTGGCAAGTGATTCTGTGTTAAGTAGCAACTTTTAAATAAATACAAAAATCTGACAATTTTTGCCAAGCTTGTAAACAGTTTGAAATGTTTAATGTTAAATGTTTGCCTAGTGTGGATGACTCTAGTGGACTAATTTACAGAATTAGTCTGTTTCTACAAATAACAGATTGACTTCCTACATAGTAGAAAAGCTGATTTCCTTAGAAGATCCAATCTGGGTCAGTCACTGGGATCAAATATTTTGTCTTCCAGGGTTTTGGACTCATGCTGGACCCCATCAGGAAACTTCTCTGTGTGCTTTGGGTTGTTCTTTGTGTGTATTTACTATATATGAGGACTGTTGTATGTGGCTTTTTAGATGTAAATTGGGGTGTTTTTGGCTAGCTATTAAGTCATTGGCTGTTGGAGCCCTCATCTCTTAAGTTCTTGATAAAGTGGGGGCAAATCAGCACTTCCATTGATTGATGGGGGCTTTACCAGGCTTCAAAAATTTCCCTGGATGTTTTTGTGCCTGCTACTCCAACAATCTTAGTAGCTGCAAAATTGAATATATGCCCTTCCATACATTTCTTGCAATGTGAAGCTTCCAGTGAGTTTGGATCTCCTCGTCTGATTGCTCACTTGTGCACCTGCAATCTGGTGGCTAGCTTCCTCCCCATCCATCCTATATAGTCACAAGGCAATCCATGCAGGGGATCCAACATATTATACTGGAAGTATCTCCTACCTCCAAACAATTTTTACAGTGCATAATTTGTCCTCATATGGTAGCCTCTGGGTGGTGTGAGATGCCCATTTGCAGATCTCAGAAGCTGTGTTCTACTGCTTCCAAAATGTTTTTAATGTTTAGCTTGTTTCTTGCCTTCTCTCTCCATTGTGTTGCACAGACATATTGTAACAAATGATTGTGGGTACCTATTCTTCCTGAATTGATAATTTAGGTACCTGCTCTCCAACTATTTGGATTGTTGGGTGCTACAGTGGGTCTCATCTTGCTGTATGATGTTCTGATGGAACTCTGTGTGACAGTGGATGGTTTTAATGAACATAAATGACATAACAGTTTTGGATTTGTCCAAAGTATGGTTGTTTTATTTGCTTTGCTTTATTTTTCCTGAGATATTTTCTGAGTTAAGGGATTGCTGCTATTCCAGGTGACAGCATCAAAGACTCTTAGAGGACACAGATCTAAACTTTTCAGTTCTGATAGGACATTAACATGAGATTTCATTGCAAAACACCTGCCCCATGGACATCAAATAATAGGCTGTAATCATGGTGCATTTTAAGTTTGTATACTGCATGTGTTTTGCAAAGTGATCTCTAACTGTAATTATTGTGGGGGCATTTGTCAGTTTTCCATTTCTATTTTCTAATAATAGCACATGACTAAAAGAATGGCAAGTAAATCAATGGAACATTATTTGGCCTTCTTAGCAACCTACTTTTTAGTTTGAGAATAGCATCTCTCTGCTCATAAAATTGTATAATTCAACTTGCTGGAAGAGATGCAGTGTCCCAATTTTTTTTAACAGCAACATTTTAAAATTAAATACCTCAAGTACAGATATAGAAAAGGCCACCTTAATCTCTGCCATGATGCTGCTGGTCAGTATAGATGATACTGATCTAGATAAATCAATTATTTGATCTGACATAAGGCAGATTCCATATAATGGTGCCAAAAGATATTGCAGTAATGAGGGAGGACAACAACAAAGGGAAAAATATAGACTTCATAACCTTTTTCAGTCAATAATCTTGCTTGTTCCCTCTTCACAATTGCACCTCACTGAACTAAAGAATTAAAATGTAATTCATCCAGCATTAACAGATCTATAGTGTAAGACATTGAGTCCACCAGATATAATGTACATTTTACTTTTTCCTTATTTGAAAATGCCCTTAAAACATGTGTGACAAATAGCTGATAACTAATTTGACCTAAACAGGAGTATTATAAAGTGAGCCCAACTGGTTTCTTACAATTTAAGATGACTAGAATTGCAGCTCTGAAAGGGGAAGTCCTTGTTTTGTTTTATTTATTTATTTATTTTTGTCAATTGCTTACAAAATAATAAGTATAAGTAAAAACATAGTTATGAATACATGAAATGGGTACATATAAGAAAAATAAAAGAAACAACAGGACAGGGATGGAAGGCACATTGGTGCGCTTATGCACGCCCCCTACAGACCTCTTAGGAAAGGGGTGAGGTCAATAGTAGCCAGTCTAAGGTTAAAGGTTTGGGGGTTTGGGGAAGAAACCACAGTCTCAGGTGGAGTATTCCAGATACTGACCACTCTGTTGCTGAAGTCGTATTTCCTGCAATCAAGTTTGGTGCAATTAACCTTGAGTTTGTATCTATTGTTTGCTCTTGTGTTGTTATGGTTGAGGCTGAAGTATTCATTGACAGGTAGGACATTGCAATGTATAATTTTATATACTATACTTAGATCAGACCGAAGGCGGTGTAGTTTTCTAGGTCTAGAATTTCAAGTCTGGTGGCATAAAGGTATTCTGCAACGAGTAGAGGAGTGGAGAAGTCTTCTTGTGAAATATTTCTGGACTTTCTCAACTATGTTAATATCAGATACATAATATGGGTTTCAGACTGATAGCTGTATTGTAGTATTGGTCTCGCAAATGTTTTGACCTTCTTCTTCAGAGATCTTCCCTTCAGTTCCCTCTTCAGTTGTATTTGGACTACTGAAATGGAAAGGGCATTTATTCAACAGCCAAAACCCAGTTTGATTTCCTAGCAATCTCCATTTTTCAAAGTCCACAAACAGTATCTTCTTGCCAGTTATTTAGATCCAACTCCCCTCTGCTTTCCTCAAGCAGGAAAAAGTCTATTTCCCTATGAAAACCTTATCTGTTTCACTCCTAGTTATTCTCAGACCAAATTTATCTTCTTCAGACATGGCTTGTATATCTATGAGATCAGATGATAGAATGGCATTTACCTGCTCCATACAGTGTTGTTTTTAGACCAGTCTACAGGGAAATGTACCAGATGGAACAATATCAAATACACTGGAGAATCAGTAAAAGGTGATTGATTGATTATATGCCATCATGGATTTTCTCCATAATAATCTATTCCTAGCCCATTGTTCCAAAGTTCTACTCATTGCTAGATAGTTTGCCAACTAACTCACATTAGCTATCAAATGACATAAAATGTATAGACACTTCTAGTTATACTCAACCACTTTTTCACTTTTCTGTTAAGCAATCATAAAATTCATGAGATGCAGAGATAATTGATTCATCAATCTATTAGCCCAGAAATGGTTGCAAATCTATCATAACTGAGCTAAGTTGTTCAAGAAGAAGATTACGTGAATATTTATATCTCAGAATGGGTAGATTTAGTCATAGTGTGGCAATTAGCTTCAGCAGCACAAAAACTGGCTATAGCTATAAAGCTATTTAGCAATTGAACAGTCCATGAAACAGTATTTTCTGGATGAATTTTAAATACACAATTCTATAAGTTACAACAAAGAAGCAACCCCCCCAAAAAAAAAAAAATCTGCCACATTATCAAATTGTATCCATATTTAGGTAGTTGTCAAACTTTTTTTTTAAAATCCAAAACATCAATACAGTGAAAGTGTTAGAACATAGAAATTGGTCAGCCCAATCTTGCAGTATATAAAAAATGCCATACACATTCTCATGGCTTTAACTCAGTGTGTTCCCATCACTTGGTTCACATTAATAAATCTGGTAGTTTCCAAAATCAAAGGACTTGGAAACTTCCTTTAAAACACAGGTGAATAAAACTGCTGAAGCACAAAACATGCCTCCTACTTAAGAGCAACTATAATCTTTTTCAAGAAGGGGATGATCTATAACATTTAGGTAGTTTGAGTTTCAAAGGAAAGATTTCATAGATTTATCTGGTCTATTTTACACAATGCAGAAACTCTCTGGGCACAAGGAAAAATTGTCTGCTGTGAACTCCATTTGGGCATCAGGAAGGGTATCCAGCCAGTAAATGCTCAGCTCCAATCAGTCACCCCGACCCCCACCCTGAAACAAAGGTTTGCAGGATCATTAAAAAGGGGGAAATCACACAATGTAGAAAGTTTAAGTATGCTTTAATGACCTTTTGTAGCGGGATAACAGAATTTAAATCATATTAACTCTCCAAATAACCATGTTATTCTCCAAAAAAGGTTCTATTTTAATAAATTAAACTTGTCCCAACTTTGTAATTACAAAGCAAGTTTGGCAGAGCAAATGACATGTTTTATTGCATTTCTGAAAGGGGAGTTTCAGTACCAAAAAATAAACAACAATCAGTCCCAGAAAAGCAGAGATATATATGGCATAGAACAGAGACTAAACTGTAATCTAAGGGAAAAAGAAGAGGAAAACAGTAGAAGTTATTTCTGGGTTAATATGTATAAAATCATTTGGTGAATTATTGTGAAATCAACAGAGGTTGATTGGAAGTAGTAATTTATATACCACTTCTCAATGCTTTACAGCCCTCTCTAAGTAGTTTACAGAGTCAGCATATTGCCCCCAACAATCTGGGTCCTCATTTTACCAACTTTGGAAGGATGGAAGCAGAGGTGGTATTCAACTGGTTCGCACCTCCTCAGATGAACCGGTAGCAGTTATTTGGCGTGGGTCACTAAACCGATGGCAACCCCTGGCTGGCCACACCCCCAGCCCTGTCACCCAGTCGCTCACTTGCGATCGCTCTCCTAGCTTTCCGTTCCCCACGTCCTCTTTCTCCCTGGGGGAAAGGAAGAAATGCATGGACGCTGCAAGTATCGCTTTCCCCTTGTGAGTTAAAGTGCTGGAGTGAGAAGGAGCACAGTCTGACAGAAAGAGTGGGGAAATCCACTTCAGTCTTGAAGAAATTTAAAGGAGCTGCTTCTAAAATGCTTGTCTGTTAAGTGCTCTCTCTCTCTCTCTGTGTGTGTGTGTGTGTATTTTGTGTGTGTGTGTATGTATTTTGTGTGTGTGTGTGTGTGTGAGAGAGAGAGAGAGAGAGAGAGAAATAACTGCCTCTACCTAGGATTGAACTCACAGCCTCCTGATTGTGTGGTGACAGCTTCACCTCTAGGCCACCACACCACTCCAACCAATGGTCTTCTCATGATTTGGCCAAAATCAAGCGACAAAGAGGGAGGAAGGGAGAGAAAAAAAGAAAAAAAATAGGAAGAGAGAGAGAGAGATAAAACTCTGTGCTATTATTTTTAATTGTTCCATTATTTATCATGTGTTAATATTTTACACTGTCCCTACACCTAGAGTGATTTTTCTGCCTTTCTTTTGCCCAGGGCTACCACATATTTTTCAGGGTTTACATCAATTCAATGTCAATAGTCCAAAGCATAAAATACACATATGTTTAACAAGAGTTGAAGGGGCCTTGGAGGTCTTCTAGTCCAACCCCCAGCTCAGGCAAGAAAACTGAGGAAGCCAAACTCTGAGTAGAAATCCTGGGAAGGGTGTCAGAATAACACTTAGAAGGGACCTTGGGGTGAACCCTATACCATTTCAGAGAAGTGGCTGTCCAGTCTTTTCTTAAAAACTTCCACTGATTGAGCACCCAGAACTTCTGGAGGCAGGCAGTTCCACTGGTTAATTGTTCTCACTCACAGGAAGTTTCTCCTTAGTTTTAGGTTGCTTCTCTCTGTTCAGTTTCCACCCATTGCTTCTTGTTTGCATTCTGCTTCTTTGGAAAATACATTGTCCCCCTTTCTTTGTGGCAGCCCCTTAAAAGCCTGTTGCCTATCACACTCTGGAGTAAAGCATGTGAGCCATTTCCTCCTTTCAGTGGTCCATGAAAGTCCATCTATAGTATGCAGATAATAAAGTCAAAAAAGGTGAACAACATTTTTACAGAACTATAGATAAGTTGAGGCTGGGTGACAAGGAATGGCTGGGAGGGGAGGGGCCAGGTGAGGCATCCCTTGATGTGAGTGATATTGAGTTGGCCATGCCCACCCACTCACATGACCACTGAATCACACCCACCTACTCACATGACCACCAAGCCATGCCCACCAAATAAGTCACACCCACAGAACCGGTAATAAAAAATTTTGAATTCCACCACGGGATGGAAGGCTGAATCAACCTTGAGCCTGGTGAGATTCGAATTGCCAAATTTCAGGCAGCTGGCAGTCAGCAAAAGTAGCCTGCAGTACTGCATTCTAGCCACTGCACTACCATGGGTTAGGTTTTTAACAGATAATCAGAGTTGGAAGGGACCTTGTAGGTCATCTAGTCCATATAACATAATTCCCAATAAGTTTTTATAGCATTCTTTTCATATTATATATAGGATCAGATGCCTTCTATAAACTCCATATACAAGAAAACTACCAACAATTTCAATGCTTTGAATGCTTCAATGCTGCCACTTGTTCAACAAAAGGCATTTGTGACATGATTGTCAAATAGTATAGATGGACAGATATAGACATAGACATAGACATAGACATAGACATAGACATAGACATAGACATAGACATAGACATAGACATAGACATAGACATACATACATACATACATACATACATACATACATATATATATATATATATATATATATATATATATATATGGATCTTTGGTTATTCGGGTTTTCTCCCGCATAAGATTGGAAGTATCTAGGCAACGTTTCGATGAAGTCTCATTCATCATCTTCAGGCTTGGTCTTCAGCTCTGTGCTTCTCAGAGTGAATTCACTCTGAGAAGCACAGAGCTGAAGACCAAGCCTGAAGATGATGAATGAGACTTCATCGAAACGTTGCCTAGATACTTCCAATCTTACGCGGGAGAAAACCCAAATAACCAAAGATCCACATACAAATACCCACGAGAGCCTCAGAATATATATAAATCTAAATAAAGCAAAGAGAATCTAAATAAAGCAAAGAGAAATATGAGGTTTATTGAATAAGTAAATTTTTTGAACTAAATGGAAACCCATTTAGGGATACTGAATCTACATGATTGTTATTTGCACAGGTGCCCAGAATTGCTAGATTCTGGAGAAGAAAGATCTTGGATGTCAGATCTCAAGAGAGTACTAAGAAATAAAGATCTCTGGATTTTCCTTCCTCTTGTGGCTAAAAAAATGAAGGAGGTAGAGATGTCATGATAAACATAGGAACTGATAACCTTTCTAAATTCATTATATGAACACAGATTTTTTTTCTCCTTTGTTACCTATCTTTTAGCATGAATATCTAACAACTCTGGACAAGCTATGAGGTCATAACGAGATCGTTAACCTAATTTCATGAGGACTTTTGCCTCGATTTCAGAACCACTTCAGGATGTACTTGTAGGATACCTCATGCACTTTATGAACATTTAATTTCTTTCTTGACAAATGATTTTTTTTTTCTGTGTTGCTTTCAAAATCAACCCCTTGTTTTTATTAGAACCATTACCAATTCTGATAACTTTTCAGTAGGCAGTGAAGGATTACATTGCAAATAACTATATTATAAGTACTGTCGAACAGCCAGAATTGATTAGTATATAGTTAATGGCAGTGTGTATTTGATGTGCTAATCTCATAGAATTTTCAATCTGGAAATAAGAAGGCATAGTTATTAAGGCCATTATTATATTGTCTTATTAGTCTTCTCAAAAAAAAAAAAAAAAAAAACTTTTTCATTCTTGTGCCAGGTGAGCACCCAGATAATGCATTATTATTTTTTTTTGAAACAAATTTTTATTAATTTTAAAGATAAAACAACACATCATTAACCATTAAATACATAAACACATAAAACCTCTTAACATTGTAAATCCTTACAAGTCAAACAAAACATTATTTTTATACAGCGTAATTCCAATTTATCCCATCTCCAGATGGACACACAAATATCTTTCAGCAAATTTCTCATTATTTCTCTTTACTCCTATTCAATTTCATTTCTCTTCCATATTTATCCATTTTATAGTCATCATATTCTTTTCTTTCTGGCTTGTTTAAATTATTCTCATCTAACATTCCTCCAAGGTTTTATTGATTCTTTTTTCCTTTTTTTTATAAAAAACAAATTTTGTTAGTTTTACCAAAAACACAATACACAAACATACAAACACAAAACATATACAAAACTAAAAGATCTTTTCTGAAGGTTGTCTGTTCCCGGGTTAAAACTCTTCACACAGACACAAATTCAAACATCATATTCAACCCATATATCCTTCCATATCTTATTATCATTTTCTTTTATATATATATATATATAAACCATTTTTATCAGTTTTATAAAAACAATGCACAAAGAATCAAGGCATAGCAGCTTATAAATTCTTTTCTAAGAAAAAATAATAATAAAAGATCAATAAGGCATAACATTTCCAGATTATAATATCAATATTTCATATAATATTAACTTCATATCTTGTCCCTACTTCTCCTTTCCATCCAAATTATTTATTAATTAAAATTTTATTGCCTTTTATCAATATACAAAATCCAAAAAAAAAAAAAAGCATATATATCCTTCCATATCTTATTACCATTTTCAACAACATTCTTTGTCTGTTCTATTTCCAATTATCCATTCATCTTTTTTTTTCTTTTACTATACTTCTCCTGTACACCAATTGGAGTAACATCTATAACTCATTACCCTAACTTAGAAATACTACATATAGCAATCTTTCTTGGGATTCTGTTTAAAAGATTCTAAAATTACATAATAAATTTTATATTCTAAATATACATATAAAAACACACTCTTATATACCCTCCAGAATCCCTCTTTTAATCTAAATTAAATTCACCCATTGTCTCTAAATAAACTTTTTTTCTTTAGGTCTTGCTTCCCCCCATTAAGGCTTCTCCTCCCCCCCTTTCTCTCTTGCTTATTCTTCTCCTTGCCCTTTCTACCCCTTTGCTTTTTCCCTTCACTTTTCTTACTCCTTTTCCTTTGCTTTCTAACCTTGCCTCCATCTTTTCGCTCATTTTTCTCTCTTTTGGTTGTTTTTATAATTCTTAAAATCCCCTTTTTCTTATCCTTTTTCTCCTCCTCTCCGGAAGGGACCCATTGTTCATCAAAGATGGCTTCTTCTTCCTCTTCTTCCTTGTCTCAGTCCTTCTGCTGCGTAATCAACTTTTCAACAGAACATAACGCCATTTCTAAGAATTGAAACAAAGCGCCCAAAGTATCTTCTTTTTTATATTTTTGATATTCAATCTCTAGTTCATCCACAAACGATGCCATTATAAAAAGGGAAACTTTTTCCAAAACAACCACAAGTATTTTTAATCAAAGACAATCAAAAGCAATTAAAAAAAAAGTTCCAAAAGTTAATACTTTTCTTCCTTCTTCTCTTTCTCTTTCTGGATTAATTTTTATTCAAAGAGGTCCAATTACCACATATCTTCCTTTGGGATCCACAAAGACGTTCTAGACAATCTCCTCCTTTTTCAGCTTCTGCTCCAATTTTTTTTTCTCCCTTCCCACTTGCAATGACAATTTTAAATAATCAGAAATCTATACCTCCAGCAAAGATTTTCCAATTTCTTAAATTTTTCAATGTCCAAAAATCCCTTTGTCTCTTAGCTTCAACTTTCAAAGCAATCCACTTTCAATGTCTAATATATCCAAATATTTCTGCTATTTCCGTGGGGTGGGAGAGTAAAAAAAAAAAAAAAAAAGTTCCCTTTAACAGCTTCTCCGCCGCTTTTCGCTCTTCTTAGGGATACAATGTATCCTCCAGCAATTCAAGCAGCTCAATTCCAGGCAATTTAAAAGGTGTTACTTGACCCGGCTCAGACAGAACTTTCACTCTTCACACTTCCTCCAGCACAGTTCTTACCCGGTTGCTGGCTTCTTCGTGGCGGCCATTGCTGACCGCCGCTCCACCGCCTTGGGAAAAAGGGGTTTTCCCGGAGAAGGGGGGGGTCTGCGACACCCCCACCTCCCTATCCGACTCCCCTCTCTCTTCAGCTGTCCCTACAGGGCAGCCATATCCCCCTGACCCATCTGGATCGGGGGTACCTCGACGGCTAGCACAGCAGGAATCGCGAGCTGTCGCGAATTCCTGCTGCCCCGAAGCCACGCGAAACCGGAAGTCCAAGCTTCTGCTCCAATTTTTTTTCTCCCTTCCCACTTGCAATGACAATTTTAAATAATCAAAAATCCATACCTCCAGCAAAGATTTTCCAATTTCTTACATTTTTCAATGTCCAAAAATCCCTTTGTCTCTTAGCTTCAACTTTCAAAGCAATCCACTTTCAATGTCTAATATATCCAAATATTTCTGCTATTTCCGTGGGGTGGGAGAGTAAAAAAAAAAAAAGTTCCCTTTAACAGCTTCTCCGCCGCTTTTCGCTCTTCTTAGGGATACAATGTATCCTCCAGCAATTCAAGCAGCTCAATTCCAGGCAATTTAAAAGATGTTACTTGACCCGGCTCAGACAGAACTTTCACTCTTCACACTTCCTCCAGCACAGTTCTTACCCGGTTGCTGGCTTCTTCGTGGTGGCCATTGCTGACCGCCGCTCCACCGCCTTGGGAAAAAGGGGTTTTCCCGGAGAAGGGGGGGGTCTGCGACACCCCCACCTCCCTATCCGACTCCCCTCTCTCTTCAGCTGTCCCTACAGGGCAGCCATATCCCCCTGACCCATCTGAATCGGGGGTACCTCGACGGCTAGCACAGCAGGAATCGCAAGCTGTCGCGAAATCCTGCTGCCCCGAAGCCACACGAAACCGGAAGCCCCAGATAATGCATTATTGAAGATAATAATTTAAAAGACATTCTACCAAGATGACATCTGGGGTCTGATTCTGATTCTAGGGAAAAATAAGAAAAATGAGAAAAGACCTTTGACAGTCAAATGTGCATATCATAAATGAAGCACTATAGGAAATGGGAGGAAGACATTGCTACCTAGAGCATTGTGGGAATAAACTTTGACTTCAGTATTGGGTAATGATTAGTCTAAGACCTTATACATACATGTCTGCCTAAGGGTCACTGAGATAAGCAAGGAAATTAAAAACAAATACCAGGAACATTTAAGCAGCTCAGTTGACTGTAAACAATTCTGTGTAATTATTTTAATCCACAATGTGAATTCTTACTATGTACGAAATTCTCAATAAAAGGGAGCACTAGAATTTGCTCTAGACTCCCATCCCGAGTACACCAGCTGTGTCTCATTCTTTCCATGGGAGACCAACACAGAGCATGGCCATACTAATTCATACATAGAGTAATTTCCCCCTATTTCTGAGTCTGTATCTAAAAAACTATCAATGTATCCTTTAGGAATATAATACAGTACTGACTTTATTGTCACTGTTGACCAGTGTTCCACTACAATGAAAATGTGTACACGTACATCAACACTACTAATGTAGAACTATACATTGTATTAATTAGATTTGTTTAATGACTGTTCAACATGTAAAAGCATGGCCTTGTCATAAGTACATTGTTTTCAGTGCTTTTCTAACTGTTCAAAGTCCATGCTCTTACAAGTTGGGAACTGGCACATATTTACAATGGCTATAGCATATTAAGAGTCATGTGATCACTATTTGTAATCTTCCCAACGGGGTCTGACAAAGTCAATGAAAGAAGCTGAATTTACTTAGCAACCATGCAATTTGTTTAAAGATCACAGTAAATAAGGTTGTAAAATCGAGCATAACATAAGCACAACACAATTTAATGACCGCATGACTTAACACTAGAAGTTCCAATCCCAATTATGGTCATAAATCAAAGACAACTTAGATAGATAGCATTAAAGGTTCTAAAGTTTACCTTTATTTGTGCATGGAAAATTGTGGATAGTAGAAGACTATTCTATCAGCAATTGTAGGATTTTGTACCTGATAGCATATAATTTATGGAGGAGAACTTGAATTATTCCATGTAACATATGTGATTAGGTAAGTGGCTCATAACACAGGGTGGTATCAAATATGTCTAAAATATGCAAACTATATATCCATATACTATATCCATCAAACTTATGTAAATTGTGATGATGTGTGTATATGTGTGAGAGAGAGTTTGTGTGTTTGTGGAAAGGAGGATGTTCCCTCCGGTCAGATAATCTTCAGCAGGCAAAGATTTATCTTGTGATCTTTCCCTGCTTTATTCATTATATTTAAAAATTAGCTTAAACAATTGAACAAATTTCCCTTCTCCTTCATTATTCTTCCTTCAAAGATTTCAAAATCAAGCCTGGCATACAAGAAAAAAAAGTAAATTTTCTCTAATTCATGTAGGTTGTGGCTAATGCAGCATACAGTTTGCCACAACAAGGCCTTTTAGTGTAGATCATAGGGAATAAATGTTATCAAAATATAAATGACTATTATTTTGTTGAACAGAAAAAAATATAAGCATAGCAAGGCTGTTCAGACCAAAGGAATATTATGTCCACCACCCAATTTCCTATAATAGTTAATCAGATGTCCCTGGATAACCAATGTACAAGATCTTAGGGCTTATTTTATTCTTGTTCCCTAGCAACTGATTGAAAAGCATACTGCCCTTGATCTTGGATGTGGCATTTTGCAATTAGGGTTAATAACCCTTTGCATTCATTAACAGAGCAAACTTATGCATTTAGCTATTTCATTAGCTGAATAAACTTTTTTTTTTAATTGACTGCAGGGGTCACATTATGGCAATCCAATCAATTTGATTTATAAACCATTATTTATGCATTACTTTTTAACCCGGTAAATTGTGATTTAATAAAGCATGTTTAAACAAACTGTGGTTTAATCCAATGTGCATTGTGCTCAGAATAACTTATTCCTAGGTTAATTGCCTAACTCTCTTTTAAAATTACAGTAAATTAGTAGACATTGCCGCAGGCACATATTTTAAATATTCAGAGTTTAGGATTTATACAAAAAGGAGAATGGTATCTACTTTCAATAATGATCAAAATAAGGGTTTTCTTTAAGGGTGGTTTGCATGAAATAATTCTGTAATGATACAGAAATTTCTCTGGCATTCTATTAATTCACTATATAGAAAAAATGTTTTGAAATGACAGTCAAACCTATGTAAAGGTAGGATGGATTTGCCAGTTCTATAACGTTCAAATTCATATCTTAGTTCAGGTCAATACATGTAGTTGTTGACTTACAACAATTCATTTAGTGACCATTCAAAGTTACAACAGCAATGAAAAAAAGTGATTACAACTGTTGTAGCATCTCCACTGACATGTGATCAAAATTCAGATGCTTGGCAACTGACATTTATGATGGTAAAGAAAAACAAGAAAGTCCAGTTGTCTCTTGAAAAAAAAATCACCTTTGGGACTTCTGAAGTTCATGTGATCAGCTTTTGCAACTTTCTGACCAGCAAAGTCAATAGAGAAGTCAGATTTACTTAACAACTGAATGATTCACTTAACAACTGTGTCAAGAAAGATTGCAAAATGGGGCAAAATTTACTTAACAACCATCTTACTTAGCAACAGAAATTTTGAAGCTAATTGTAATCATAAGTTGAGGACTACCTGTAGAAAATATGTTGCTTTCAATATTGGCAAGTTTTCTTTCAGAAAAAGTTTATACAGCAGACAAGAAGTAATTTGATTGTCTGTTAGTTATGGATGTAGATGTCATATTGTGATTCAAAAAAAAATCCAGTAAACAGTTTGTTTGCTTCATTTGTTTTGCCAGTATAAGTAAACAGCTGTGTTTCCATAATTCAATAAAGAAACAATTAGAACTGAATATGGTGTCACATTTTTATTGGCTTGTCATTTCTTCGTTTTTCTTAAAAGGTAGTGAGGTAAAATCTGCCTGTCCAACATATGCAAACAAAGAATGGCCAGATGAATATTTTATATGTTAAATTGAGGCAGTCCAACAAGAGAAGACTCAAAAGCAGATACTTGATTTAGAAGTCTTCTGTGGACCTCCAGATGTTGGCCACCAAAAACAAGAATGTCCCTGTCCTTTGTGCTACTTGGGGGCTTTTAATTTAAAATTAATTGCACCAGAAAATTATAGGGGACTTCATGGAATTTGAAAAGAAATAAAAGAAATAGCCCATTAACATTCTCAATTTCATAACTTCATATAGAGGGTTTTATACTGCTTAATATTTTCCCCTATATAATCAGAAAACATATTGTTAGCAAATCCGCAAGGAATAATGTATGTACCACAGGTGCTTAGAAGAGAAACAGGGATGCTAACTTGCTAGTAATCATTTATTGCTTAAGTTGTTTCTAACAACACACAAGGAGTAGAACAAAGGATCTACTCTCCAAAATGGTAGTAACTGCATGGACTAAGTTTCACCAACAGGTCAAAATGTGCTGAAATGTACTTCAGTATCAAATCCATATATAGATCTTCTTAATACATAATAATTCAAATACCCATGGAAGAGATAAGCTTTCACTTGTCTTTGGTGAGCATGTCAGTATACCGTCTTAATAATGTAGTGCATGCATGATTATTTTGATGTGAATAAACCAAATATGTAATAGATCCAAAATGGGATTCACTGATCATTTGGTATTATTTCCATAAGTGGCCTCTATGATGTGTAACCATCCAGTTTTGTTTGGGGAAGATATTGAAATGTTCATTAAGCTTATTTTCATGCAAGGCATGGATGAAAGGTTTGCTACAGGACTGCCAAAAAATCTGAATTTGCTGCTAAACATTTGATTATGTCTCATAAATGACAAAAAAAAAATCATTTTTGTGGCATGTACTGCATCTGAGTGGCCAGTCAATGCAGTAAAATTCCCATATTTTTATCTGCAATGATTTTCTAAGTTCTCATAAATATTTTTATTATATCCTGCCAATAATGCTTGTTCTTTCATATTTGTCCCATGATATTGGTCAGAAGTATTATTAGATGTGTATCCATATTTATTTTGTACAGTTCAAGTTGGCTTACATAATGCTCTGTCATCTCTTATTTTCTCCACAAGAACTACTATGGGATGGAGATGGAGGTCTGAAAGAAGGTGACTTGTTCATTCTTAACTATCTCAATCAGCTTTCAAACCTAAGGGAGGACTAGAATTCATGGTTTCCCAGCTTCTGTTTCACTATCTTAACCACTACAGAGAACTGGTCTTGATACTAACACTGGACAAAGAATCATGTCTGAAAACATTCAGAAGTTCTATTTGTGTAAATAATAATTAACTTTATATATTTGTTTTTGTTTATTTATTGAATTTATATTGCCGCCTATTAACCCATGGCTACTTGAGGCAGCTTACAGAATGTAAAACCATATTTTTTTTAAAAAAATAATGAAAACTAACAAAAAGAATCAAATAAATTAATCAAGTACAATAGAACAAAATCTGAAAAAAAATCACCTTCAATTCCCATCCCGATGACAACAGGTCACACGAGCCATTTGATGAGCTCCATCCCACTCTGTGTTCTCCAGGCTTGCTGGCAGAACCAGGTCTTCAGTGCCTTCCAGAAGAATATTAGAGAGGGGGCCATTCAAATCTCCGGGGGAATGATTTACCAGAGAGAGGGAGCCGTCATGGAGAAGGGCCTTCTTCTGGGTCCCACCAGGTGTATCTCCCTCGGGGATGGGGCTCACAACATTCCCTGCCTCCCCACTCTGATGAGTCAGGTAGATGTGACCGGCAAGAGATGGTCCCTTAGATAACCTGGTCCCAAGACATGAAGGGCTTTAAAGGTGACAAGTACCTTGAATTGCACCCAGAAGCAAATTGGCAACCAATGCAGCTCCCGCAAGAGTGGTGAAATATGTGCACACCAGGGTTTGCACAAAACCATGTGGGCAGCTTTATTTTGCAGCAACTGGAGCTTCCAGATGATCTTCAAGGGCAACCCCATGTAGAGAACATTGCAATAATCAAGATGGGAAGTGACTAGGGCATGAGTGACAGTGAGTAGGGACTGTTGGTCCAGGAAAGGGCGTAACTGGTACACAACCCATAGTTGTGCAAAGGCCCTCTTGGCCAAAACTCCCACATGCTTTTCAAGCAGGAGTTGTGAGTCCAGAAAAACCCCTAGATTATGCACAGAGTCTGTTTGGGGTAGTGCCACCACATCCAAGACCAAACATGACAATTTCCCCTGAGCCAACAAACCCCAAACCCAGAACCACTTGGTCTTTCAAGGGTTTAGTTGCTCCCCATCCAGCACCTAACAGCCTCCAGATACTGCCAGAGGGAGGAAACAGCAACACTTAACTCACCACAGGCTGAGACATACAGCTGAGCATTATCAGCATATTGGTGATACCTCAGTCCCTGGTGATGGATGATCTCACCCAGCGGCTTCATATAAATGCTGAATGGGAGCTGAGTCCTGCAGAACCCCGTAAAGTAGTGGGTGAGGGCTGGATCTCTCCCTTCCTATCAACACTGACTGAGAGCAGCTCCAGAGGAAAGAAGTGAACCAGGACAGAACAAGGCCTCTGACTCCCATCCCCTGAAACCACTCCACAAAAATCCCATGGTCAATGATATTGAAAGCTGCTGAGAGGTCAAAGTAGAACAAGGATGGATGTACCACATACAGCCCCCTCCCCTCAAAGAGTATCCAAAAGTGTGACCTATGCCATTTCTGTCTCAAATCTAGGCCTGGATGCTGACTAGTAGGGTTCGAGATAATCCGTTTCATCCAGAAACCTCTGGAACTGCTGTGTGACCACCTTCTCAACAACCACAGACTCCTTAAAGTCTGGGGCACCATTCCCTCCTATAAGGAAACATTAATCACCACCAGAGTCCACCCGCCTGTCACCTCCTGGAAAGTTTTCCCAAGCCAGGAGGGACATGGGTCTAAAACACAGGTGCTTGTGCGCATACTTCCTAAGATCCTATCCACTTCTTCAGGAGCAACAGGGTCAAACCATTCCCAGGCAAGGACCTACCTCAGGAGTTTCCACCAGACCAGCAACCACTCCGGCATCCATCTGGGAACAAAGTCAAGCAATTTTGTCTTCCAGAAAACCTGCAAATTCCTCAGCACACCCCTTCAGGTGGACCTCAATCTCCTCCTTCCCCAAGAGGAGGGGGCTCACCTTAAAGAGAATCGCTGGGTGATTATCTGCAGAGGCACTTAGTGTGGAGAAGTATTTATACTTTGCTGCACAAATCATCATGAGGTAGGCCTTAATAGCAGCTCTTACCTGTGTTCGATCAAGTTCTTCCTCCAGCGGCGCTCTAGACATCACCTCATGTATTTCATCTGTCTCAGTTCCTCTGTATACCACAGGGCACAAAGAGATCTATGGGTGAGGAGAAGTTGCAAGGGTGCAATCCTATCCAGAGCCTCAGTCACCTTCCTATTCCAAACAGTGACTAAGAGCTTGATTAATATCACTTTGTATAATTTCCATGATTTATAAAGAAAGATTTAGGTAATTCTTTCAATCTCATTTTGGGTACAAGCTTATTCATAATATGAATTGGTGATTCATAGTAATGTTTAAAACTATGTTCAAAGTCTATCCCTAATACAATAAAGTTTTCCACTGAGACTTAAAATTGGCAGAAAGAATGAAATTAAAGAGTACAATGGATCATTTAACATAGAACAAAGGGATAAAATCACCTGCTAAAAGTCTAAAACTAGCCAATCACTTACACCAAGCCTAAAAATATTCAGATTGACAAAGACATTAAATGCTTTAATTGAAATAAAACATTTAAAGATATTTAAATATTAAATGGTCCAAAAGATCAAACAAGCCTTTGAAGATCATAGAAAAAATATAGAGACCAGAAAAATTCTTCTCAACATTTCACAATTTATAGATATTCATAGACATTCTGTACACATTGAGACAATTTAGAGATACCAGCCACATTTCAATCCATTTTTTTTTCTTCGTAGTATAATTAAAAGTGACAACTCAAGGTATAATACATCACAATTCAGTGTGATCTGTATACAGTTTTTTTGTCTTCCCTTCTGATTCTTCCCAACTAGCTTATATGTTTGTCTTGTTAAGTCATTTTTTATATTTAATGATAAGGATTTATGGTAGTACTCACAAAGTGTGTTTTAATATGCTTTTTCTTCAAATGTGAAATTGCATCTGCTTGAATTAGCCACAGTGCAATAATATTGTCAAATATATGGACTGATATATTTGACCATAATTTTACTGATATAATCCATTACCTTGGATTCATACTTCATCACATTTAAAGTAGATGTATTTCAAAATATTACTCCTTTTATTCATGCAAATGAATCAAAGAAGTGCAGAGCTCATTGCTGAAAAGAAAAGAAAATGATTTATTGAGTTGCAATCAACAGTTTCCATATGACAAAGAAAAAGGAATGGCATTTGTAGAAAAAAAGTAAGTTTAAAAGGAGAGTTGAATTCCTAACATAGATAACGTTATTGGTTATTAGTTTCATCAACTTGGAAGTCAGTGGTGTGATTCAAAAAAAATGATTACTGATTCTGTGGGCATGACTTGGTGGGCATGGCTTGGTGGATATGGCAGGGAAAAATTTCCATTCCCACCCCATTTCAGAGGAAGGATACTGCAAAATCTCCATTTCCACCCCACTCCTGGGGGCAGGTTACTCCAAAATCCCATTCCCTCCCCACCCTACTAACCTGCTTTCCTGCTCCGTTCTCCTATGCAGGACAACAAAAAAAGACACAGCCAATCAGCTGGGACTCAGGAGGCAAGGAATAGATGGGGTAGGGGCCAGTCAGAAGGGGCATTTGCCAGTTCTCCGAACTACTCAAAATTTCCACTACTAGTTCTCCAGAACTGGTCAGATCCTGCTGCATACCACCTCTGTTGGAAATGCAGAAAAGAACAACTAAGATGATTAAAGGACTGGAGACTAAAGCATATGAAGAATGGTTGCAGAAATTGGGTATAACTTCTCTAGAGAAAAGGACTAGGGGTAACATGATAGTAGTATTCCAGTATTTTGAGGGACTGCCACAAAGAAGAGGGGATCAATTTATTTTCCAAAGCACCAGAAGACAAGATAAGAAACAATGGATGGGAACTAAGGAGAGAAGCAACCTAGAACTAAAGAGAAACTTCTTAACAGTGAGGACAATTAACCAGTGAAACAGCTTTCCTTTAGAAGTTGTGGGTGCTTCATCACTGGAGGTTTTTAAGAAGAGACTGGATAGTCACTTGTCTGAAATGGTACGGTCTCCTGCTTGAGCAGAGGGTTTACTAAAAGACCTCCAAGATCCCTTCCAGCTTTACTGTATTCTGATTGATTGATTGATTGATTGATTGATTAAGATTGGCTGTTATGTTGACAGTTCCAAGAAAGGCCACCTTTTGCCAGGAGCCATTCATGCAGACACAGTTTCCTTCAATTAGCTAATTACACTAATGGATACAATTTCATTGTTTTAACTAATTGGAATGTGGTGAGTAGTTAACCAGATTAGCATAGTAAGGGATGCCTTTTTAGCCATGATTATTCAGTTGAGAGATAGAAAGTGCCAGCAGCAAAGTCGACTGCTTTGCTAATCCCTTCAAAAAAAGGGAAATTTAAGCCTTTTTACAGCCTATTGTAAAGTGCTGATTAAGCAACCCATCTTTCCCATGTCTACAATTACAAGATTGCTCTAGGTATGGAGAAAGAAAGAAGGAGAGTCCACATGTTTGAAGATTGTTGGGATTGAGTGTGTGGTGTCTTTGCCATTTTAATTGGTTGAGTTTATTAAAGAATTGAAATTATCTTCACAGATGACTTAAATATTATTGGTTTAAATCAGGAGTGTCAAACTGGTGGCCCATAGGCTGGATGTGTCATGCTGAGACCACGCCCACCCTGGCTACGCAAAGGTGAAAAATGTCATGAAATATCATGTAATAGCAATGTGACGCCTTGAGTTTGACATCTGTGGTTTAAATGAAATAGTTGTAAATATGACTAAGCAGTTGTATGGAGAAATGAGGCAATTCACTTCCAAGTGGTCCCAGTTGATAATTTGGAAAAGTAGTAAAGTCCTATCTTGAGAGAAAAATGGTTTTGTGGTAACTGGTTTGCTTGGAGGCTACACAAAATTAATAAAGAAAAAGTAATTAAAAGGATAGTGATTACTAAATGAAGTCTCCCACAGTCCAAAATCATGTAAAGAATCATATAAGGTGCCTACTCCATATTGATTCACCTTTGGAAAATAAATTATTGATGTGTTAATATCCTTTCAAAAAGCAGGCAAAATGGCAACCATCAAGAAGTACAGTGAAAAAAAATATCAGGGTTATGTATATTTTGAAAATTATTCAAGATAAGTACTTTGGGCCTCATCAATGAACTGATGTCTTATTAATGGAGCTCTCACAGCTCTTTCTTTTTTCTTTCTCTTCCCTCCCCCTCCCCTCAGGAATATGTAGAAACATTTAAAATTATTTTATGCTATGGACATTTAGACAGTTAAGTCAACCACTTTGGAACAGTCACTCTCTCTCTCTCTCTCTCTCTCTCTCTCTCTCTCTCTCTCTCTCTCTCTCTCTCTCTCTCTCTCTCTCTCAGCCCAACCCACCTCACAGGGTTGTTGTGGTGGAGAAAATAAGAGGAGGAAAGTGTGTTGAATGTGTTTGTTACTTTCAGTTATTTGGAACAATAATAAAGGCTGAATGTAAATAAATAAAATAAAAGACCACTTTAATTTGCTTTACAAGTAAAAAAGAAGAAAGGAAGGAAAATAAACAAGGAAGGAAGGACCATCTCTTTTCCTTCTACTTTTAGATTTCCCTAAATTAGAGCTCAAGATTCTGATCAGCATTATTCAAAACAAAAAAAGATGACCTGCATTTTACTATAAACTATGAGGGCATTCTATTTAAGCTAGCATAAGGCATTTAAAGTTTTGATTCAGAAAAATTCTTCTCAGCATCTAATAACTGAACATACTTTTATTTTGCCCTTCTAATTGGTGCCCTCCTTACTTTAGATATTCTAATACATTCCAAATTACATCAAAGCTTTCTTTCTTTCTTTCTTTCTTCCTTCCTTCCTTCCTTCCTTCCTTCCTTCCTTCCTTCCTTCCTTCCTTCCTTCTTTCTTTCTTTCTTTCTTTCTTTCTTTCTTTCTTTCTTTCTTTCTTTCTTTCTTTCTTTCTTTCTTTCTTTCTTTCTTTCTTTCTTTCTTTTTCTTTCATAATTTATGGGTAGCTTTACTCATATTCCATGACTAGCCTCATTGTTCCTGGAATATGGCCACAAATGAGCATCCTCCCAAGAGAACACTTTTCATTACAGGAAACTGCTTATTCATGCTGTTATTACCCAGTATTTTGTTAAAGAAATTGCTGAGGGATTGTGGTGCTTTTCCAATGGGAACAAATGATTTGGAAATATTATTTGTTGAATGTTAGCCACCAGATTTCTATTGAATGTTGGTAATCAGAAGCTTGAAAGCTGTGCAACTTAGACACCCCTTGAGGGCATGAAATGTGTCTATAAAAATACACTTCTGTAAAGGATGAAACAATAATTTGATGAATGGCTATATCAACATTACTTGTTATTTGTAAATAAACCAAAAGCAATATTTGTCTCTAGTTCACTGTTTCATCCAAAGGAAGTCAAACAGGGTTGTGTATGGCATATGATGTTATTCATAATTCATGGGGGCCCATGGGTGCACAGTCCTATTAATTCTGTACCTTTTTGTATATAATTTAATATACAATTCGGTATTGCAGACTAACTCTGCCTATTGCCAGGAATTTGATCCTGACTGGCTCAGTATGACTCAGCCTTCCATTCTTCTGAGGACTGTAAAATAAAAACCCAGATTGTTGTGTCCTCTCTGGTATACTGCTGGACACTACCATTGCCCAGTATTCTTTTCAATAGGTGAATAGTGATATAGGCTTGAGAAATAAAGAGTAAGCACTATGCAACTCACATTAATGATTACCGAGTTCTTAAGAGAGTTGCATGGATTGAGAGGCCAGGACACAAGATGGAGGCCGGGGCACAAGATGACACAAGATAGATTATTCCTATCATTGCCAATGTTGTTTCCAAAAAGACTAGAGTAAACTAGATCAGATTAGATTAGATAAGATTAGATTAATAGAGTTGGAAGGCACCTTGTAGGTCATCTAGTCCAACCCCCCATCCAAGCAGGAGACCCTACACCATTTCTGACAAATGGCAGTCCAATCTCTTCTTGAAAGCCTCCAGTGATGAAGCTCCCACAACTTCTGAGGGCAAGGTGTTCCACTGGTTGATTGTTCTCACTGTCAGAAAGTTTCTCCTTATTTCCAGGTTACATCTCTCCTTGTTCAGTTTCCATCCATTATTCCTTGTCTGGACTACAGGTGCTTTAGAAAATAGCTTGACCTCTTCCTCTCTGTGGCAGCCCCTCAAGTAGCCCCTCACTACTTGTTCCAATACTTGATGGTTCAAGAAAACCACATGAAGCCAGCATAATTGGGCCAACCCAGTGTGTTCTATCTCGGAGAATGGGCGCAATAATGGAGACGAGACATCGAATAGTGATTCCAACTCTTTATTAGTGACTTTGGAAAAACAGAGCAACACATATGGCAGCAGCAGCTCCTTTTATAGAGCTGGCTGCTGACAAAGCGTCCAATGGTTTAAGTTTGCCGCGCTTGGAGCGTCCAATTGCGGCAGCCTGCTAATCAGCCAATCAGATCAGTCCAGAATGACCAATCATGACCCGCTGTTCACGGACCAATCAAGTATGCAGGGTTTCGAGCCTGCTTGTGAAAAGCCAGTCAGGTTTGCAGGCTTACGAGCCTGCTAGTTCGGAACACCCCTCCCCTCTAGGTTTTGTCTCAGGGATGGGGTGATGTATTCACACAGGCAGGCAGGTCTTCGCATCTGTCTACCTGACCTGCGTTGTTCAACCGGCCTTTGCTCGGATTCTGGTTCTGGTGGACTGTTAAATGGTGACCCGGCCTCTATGCTGGGTGACTTGGGGATGCCTTCAACATTCCCCTTGTTCCTTTCGTCTGGGTCCTCTGGACTCGCTGAACCCGCTCGGCTGCTGTTGCCTGGAGAGATGACCATCTGCCATGGCTCCTCTTCAGCAGGTGAGTATGCTGGGCTTGATTGTGCGGACTGTGGGTTTGTGTGTCTGGGACCAGGTGTTAGTTCGTTTTCAAAATCCTCGGTTTCCCTTCCCCCTCTGGTTTCAATTTCAGAGTTCATGGAGGGGGTAGTTGTCAGCCTTGAACGTAGCTGGTCGATGTGGCGTTTCCACAATCTTCCATCTGTGGTTTCTAATCGGTAGGAACGGGGGCCCATAATTTTTGTTATCTTGGCAGGGATCCACAATGGGTCGCCTGTAAAGTTCTTTGCAAATACGAGGTCTCCTACCTTAAATGTGCAATGTTTGCTGCTGGACCCCAGGGACTTTTCTGGGGTGTAGGCAGGGTGTAGGTGGTCCAGATGTGATCTAAGTTTTCTGCCCATCAGGAGTTTGGCTGGACTTTTGTTCATGGTGCTGTTCAGTGTAATATGTTGGAGAAGGAGCATCCAGGTGACTCTGTCGTGGATGTTTCCTTGGTCCATTTTGTGTAGGGTTGTTTTTGTGAACTGAACCATTCGTTCAGTTCTGCCATTGGCCGCCGGGTGAGAAGGTGATGTCAGGGTGTGACGTATCCCCCGGTCCGCTAGGTATTGTTCAAATGCCAAGGCAGTTGGAACCAAGACATCTGGAAATCCGTGCATTGCAAATAGTCTGTTCAGTTTTTTGATGACCGCTTCTGTGGTGGTGGTCTTCATCTCGTTTACCTCGAGCCAGTTCGAGTAGGCATCCACTGTTATTAGAAAAGTATGTCCCTTTGTAGGTCCCGCAAAAACACATGTGGATGCGGGACCATGGACCCCTGGGCATTTCCCATTTCGTCGGTGGTGCTTTTGGTGGAGCCGCACGTGTTTCTTGGCATTTGCTGCAGGTGGCAACCCAGGCTTCGATTTGTCTATTCATACCTGGCCACCAGGCGTAGCTCCTCACCAGTGCTTTCATTCATATGATGCCCGGGTGTCCATCATGCAGCACTTTCAGTACTCTGCATTGAAGTTTTTCTGGAATGGCTACTCGGTCTCCCCACAATACACAACCTTTTTGGGAGAAAAGCTCTGTCTGTCTGCTTTTGAAGGGTTTGAATTTGTCGTTGGGTTCGATTTCTGGCCATCCCCTCTCCACCCAGCTGAGGACTTGCACCAAGCAAGGGTCTTTTTTTGTTTCTAGCGTGATATCCTGCGCAGTTAGTGGAGGTGAGGGAAGCATCTCAATTTGTAGCATGGATAGCGTAGGAGCTGGGTCATCTGGGAACTCAGGTAATGGTGAACGGCTTAAGGCGTCAGCATGGGGAATGGTTTTCCCCGGACAATGCGTTAACTGGTAGTCGTAGGCGGCTAAGAACTCTGACCATCGTGTCATTCTTGGTGATAGTATGTGGGGAGTTGGTTTATCCCCTGTCAAAATACCAAGCAATGGCTTGTGGTCTGTGGTTATGGAAAAGGATCTCCCATACACGTATTCATGGAACCTTTTAATTGTGGATACAATAACAAGGGCTTCTTTATTTAATTGACTATAGTTCCTTTCAGTTTTAGACAAAGTTCTTGAAAAGAATGCAATAGGTGCCTCCGTACCGTTTGATAGAACGTGGCTCAGGATGGCTCCTACTCCAAAAGGGGAAGCGTCACAAGTCACAGTCAAGGGTAGTGTCTCATTATATTGGATTAACACTGCATCTGATGTTAGGAGGTCTTTGACTTGCTGGAAAGCTTGCTCCTCTCGACGTTCCCAAAACCAGGAAGCCTTCTTGTTGAGGAGCCTATGCAGGGGTTCAGCAACAGTCACCTTCTGGGGTAGGAAGATGTTATAAAAGTTAATGAGGCCAAGGAAGGCTTGGAGGTCTGTCTTGTTTCTAGGTCTTGGAGCATTTTTAATAGCTGCTCATTTCTTTTTGGTAGGGTGAATACCATGTTTGTCAAGAAGGTAACCAAGAAATTCAACCCTTTCAGTGCATAATTGGCACTTGTCCTTCTTGACTTTGAGTCCTGCATCCTGGAACTTTTGTATGACAGTTCTTAGGCATTTTTCTAGCTGACTTCTTGTAGGGGCGGCTATCAATACATCATCGAAGTAGGGTACAACTCCTTTTATGCCCTGCAGCAAACTTTGAAAAATGCCAGGTGCTACGCTTACTCCGAACTGGAGTCTGTTACATTTGAAGGCACCCCTGTGTGTGACTATTGTTTGGGCTTCTGCAGTCTTTGCGTCTACTGGCAGCTGCTGATATGCTTGGGCCAGGTCAAGCTTCATGAATACTTTTCCGCCCCCAAGCGCGTGGAGAAGGTGTTGGACCACGGGTACTGGGTAGGCGCTCTATTGAAGCACGTGATTCAGGGTGGCCTTGTAATCCCCACAGATTCTCAGGGATCTGTCAGGTTTTATGGGGGTTACAATTGGGGTCTCCCATCAGGTGTGGTCAATGGGTTCTAGTACACCCTGTGCTGTTAATTTGTTCAGTTGCTCGTCAATTTTTGGTTTGAGAGCAAAGGGAACTCGGCGTGGCTTTAGACAGATGGGTGCGATATCAGGGCAGAGATTAAACGAAATGGGGGACCCCTTGTACTTGCCTTTTTGTTCGGTGAAGACTTCTTGAAAGTCTCAGATGAGGGCCGCCTCCCAGTCTTCGCTTACAGTCTGGTTGATGCCTGCCAATTCGATTCCTAATGGCGCGAACCACTGTAATCCCAATAAACTGGGTCAGTCCCTATCACCGATGTTGAGAGGTAGAGTTGCGGTGTGGTCTTTAAACGAGACCTGGATGTGACTGGAACTAGCAACTGGGATTCGATTGCCCTGGTAGTCCTTTAATATAAGTCTTTGGCTGCTGAGATCCTGGTGGCAGATGTCAGGGATCAGTTGCTTGAGAGTTTTCCAGGAGACCATTGATAGGGAAGACCCGGAATCGACTTCCATGATGCACGGTCTATTTTCAATGGTGATCTTTACCAGGTTTTTTTTTGCATCCATTGATGAGGCGTGGCCGATGGTGACGGTTTGATGTGCCTCTTCTCGTCTGGTATTGGTAGCAAGCATTCGGTTTCTATTGTACTGACTCCACTGGTTGTTTGGGCAGTCCTGGTTTGATAGGTGATTGCCCGCTGTCTGCCGAAAACTATTTTTGTTCCTCCTGGGGCTGGAAACTCGTTTACTTCTGCAGACTTTGGCGATGTGGCCCCTTTTATCGCAGGAACGACAGATGGTGTCTAGGAACCTGCAATCTGCTCGTGGGTGGTTCCCCCCGCATCTGGTACATTGAAAATTGGGTTTACGACCTCACTGGTCTTGCTGGTCACGCTCTGATCTGAGTCTGTTGACTTCTTCCTCCTCACTTTCCATAGAGGACTCGATGTCTTCGTGGTGGGCTGTTGTTGTGTGTCTCTCTGAGGGTATTGCGATGTCGCTGGCGAGTTGGTGGTTGGACCCATTCGCTCGGTGCATTCGGGCTGCTGACTTCCTGGTTGCTTCTGCTGCAGTAGCATCTGCTATGGCATATGCGAGTGCGATATCTCCTTTTGCCATAATCTTGCTTTGGATGGTGAGGTCTCTTAGACCCAGGACAATCCGATCTCTCATGGCTTCTTCCAGATTTTCGCAGCCACATAGTCCACCCAAATTTCTTAGTTCAGTGACAAAGTCCCCGATGCTTTTGCTTTCCCGTTGGTCCCTTTGGTAAAACTCGTGTCTTCTGATGAGGGTTGGAACTGCTTGGGCGTAATGAGCCCTGAGAATGGGAGCAAGGGTGTCCCAATCCATAGTTTTGACTTCAGCCAGTTTCGCTAGCACCTTTGGCATTTTGAAGACGGTGGGTCTGCAATGCGTTAGGAACACCACACGTTTCTTGCTAGGTGTAGCATCCTTCAGCTTGTTGGTTCCCAGGAACATTTGGAAGCTGTCCATATACGAGTCCCAATCTTCATTTGCCGGATCAAATGGAGCAGGTGGTATTGCACTGCTGGTCATTCTGCCATTTTCTGTGCATTGTCAGCCACATGCTCTGTCAATACTTCACGAGTGCTCAGTCAGCTCTTATCGTCTCCGCATCCCACCTTCATTGCCAGTGTTCTATCTCAGAGAATGGGTGCAATAATGGAGATGAGACATCGAATAATGACTCCAACTCTTTATTAGTGACTTCGGAAAAACAGAGTAACACATATGGCAGTAGCAGCTCCTTTTATAGAGCTGGCTGCTATCAAAGCGTCCAATGGTTTAAGTTTGCCATGCTTGGAGTGTCCAATCGCGGCAGCCTGCTAACCAGCCAATTGGATCAGTCCAGAATGACCAATCACGACCCGCTGTTCACGGACCAATCAAGTATGCAGGATTTCGAGCCTGCTTGTGAAAAGCCAGTCAGGTTTGCAGGCTTATGAGCCTGCTAGTTTGGAACACAGTGAGTTTCACTTTGAGCAATGGAAGAAGAAAGTTGTACAGAAAACATATGTGAAATGAATGAAGAAAGTTGTTTTATTATCCACAGTTTCATGCTTCAAGGGATTGAAGTCCATATTTGCATATGTATCTCACTGTCTCAGAATGTGTGCAGACAAGTTGGATATATTATGTTTTCACTTTTCAGAGCTCATAGATCATAAAAGATGTGCAAAAATGGAAAAGTAAGTGTACTCCAATGGACGTGGTAATTGGGAAGCTGGAAATAAGATGTGTCATGCCTCTGGTGGAGACTGACTCTGAGGGAGAGGAGGAACGGCCGAAGTGTGGCTCCGGAGGTTGTGGAGGAGGCTGGGGAAGGGCAGAGCCGGCTGAGCAGTCAGAGGAGGATCCAGGCCCATCTCCTCTCCATCCTAGGGCACGCAGGGAGGAGAGGATAAGGGCAAGATGTGGTCTACTCAGGAGGAGAGGACCTTGATCCTCTTCATGGGCTGCAGCTGTGATAACTGAATAAGAGTATGGACCTGCGTACTGGCAAATGCTGGAAACAAAGTGTGTAAATATTTCTAGTTTATAGTTTCCCTCTGAGTTTGGCATCCTTCCCAGTATATGTTATCTGTGGACATCCTCCAGCCCTTATCTTGTCTGGTTTGTGTTGCTTTTTTCCTTCATCGTGTAACTGTGTGGGAGGTTTTTTTTTTTGTCTTCCATCAAAAATATTCAGAGCTTGGAAGCAAAGTGAAGGAATAAAAGGGGCTTTACCTGTTTTCTGTGACTGTGTTTGTTTTGTATCCCACCCCGGTCATCACAAGATCATTTATATGCAGATCATTTATATGCAGATTGAGAAGGTTTTCCTTGATTTTTTGTTAGGGGATAAAATATTTTGTGAAAAGAATACATAGATGGATTTAAGACAGTGGTTATCATTTTAGGTAAAATGAATAATTGGATGTCAGATGGTGTCATCTGATGTCAGATGATCAGATGTAAGTGGTTCCCTTAAAATAGCACTATATACAGAGGAAACTAGAAATGCTAATGAAACTATAAAATTGCAGAATTTATTTGGTGTTATTTTTTTTTTAAAAAAAAAAACCTGGCTGATCCTTTCCCTGCTGAATCATTTAATCCACATTGTAACTACCGTATATACTCGAGAAAAAGTTGACCCGAATATAAGTCGAGGCACCCAATTTTACCACAAAAAACTGGGAAAACTTATTGACTCGAGTATAAGTCGAGGGTGGGAAATGCAGCAGCTACTGGTAAATTTCAAAAATAAAAATAGATGCCAATAAAAACTTTCACTAGGACAGTTGAGAATAAGTTTGATGTTCACAATTTCCTCTTTGAAAGAGACCAGTAAATAGGGAACAAGAAGATGAAGAAAAAGAAGTGTGTTTTTTCACACTTTTCACACTGAAGTGAACAAAAATGGCATCATAGGAACAAGCTTATTCTCAGCCCAAAGATTTGTTTCTGATTTCTTCCCTGATTTAAGGGAAATTTGGGAAACGATCTCACTATCATGAAAGGTTTGATTGATTCACTAACCCAAAAGATGATGATGATGACAGTGGTAGGCAGGAGTCACTCTCTCCCTTGCAAGAAAAAACCAAGAGCCGTTCTTATGATATCTCTCTCTCTCTCCCCCCCTCCTCCCCCTCCTCCCAAGTGGACTGAAAGCAGCTGGAGCTGAGGAAATGAAACTGAGTGGAGCGACCTCCACTTGCGTTGCTTTCTCAGCCTAAAGCTCAGAAAAGCCTCCCCCTCCTCCACCCCCTCCCCCTCCTCCCGAGTGGACTGAAAGCAGCTGGAGCTGAGGAAATGAAACTGAGTGGAGCGACCTCCACTTGCGTTGCTTTCTCAGCCTAAAGCTCAGAAAAGCCTCCCCCTCCTCCACCCCCCCTCCTCCCGAGTGGACTGAAAGCAGCTGGAGCTGAGGAAATGAAACTGAGTGGAGCGACCTCGGCTCGCGTTGCTTTTTCAGCCTAGAGCTCAGAAAAGCCTCCCCCTCCCATGCTTAAAAGTTGCAAAGGAAACACGGAAGCAGGGAAACGGCTGCCCAGCTTCGGAGCTCCACACCATTTTTTTTTCAGAGGGGAATCTGACTCGAGTATAAGTCGAGGGCGGTTTTTTCAGCACAAAAAATGGGCTGAAAAACTCGACTTATATTCGAGTATATACGGAAATTAGTACAAAACCTATGCCTCCAAGACATATTTTCTGTTGGATAAACATACACACAAACAGAAACACACAGAGGTGTTGATGAGTTATAAGCTTCATGTGTTGCTGTAGAAATGCTGCAAACTAATAGAGATCTTAAAACGGAGATCAAATACTCATATCTATTCCCAGAGCTTCTTAATATAATTTTTAAATCTAATAAATCTTCACTCTATTTTTATGCATGAAGAAGCAGAGAAGATTTTCCCTTTTTGATTATGAGGTCTCCGTGCTAGCGCAGCTGTTTCATTATCTGTGTATCTTTAATTGAAAAGGGAATAGCTTAAATCCCCCATATATTAAAATGCAAACACATTAGCTGACTTAGAAATTAGTATTTATGAATTAATGAAGTTTTAATCCATAAATCTTCAGCTCTGTAATTGTTTTCATTATATGCAACTGATTTGTTGTCCGAAAAAAATCAAGTAATATTATACCAAACACTGGTTGCAATAATCATGTTGTAATACTTATTTGTATTGCTTTTTTGCGATATTATTGTGATGCTTGACATTTCTAATTTTGTTATATTATCCCATTTTATAGGAACTTAGCTTGCTTGGTAATTACGCAATAGGCTGAGAGAAGAGAAAAATATTGAGAGACCTATAAAGTAATCAGAAAGAAGTTATGTAGGATAATGAGAAAAGAAGAAAAAACATGTAGAGCAACCACTGACTAACTGACCGTATGGAGAGCGAGCATGAATGAAATTGAGCTGCCATATTAAGAAAGAAAGCACTGTAATGCAACCTTGATAAATAACACATCTGGTTTATGACCAGATCTCACATAATTAGAGGTCTTTTCCAATCAAAAGCAGTAGGATGAAGTACACTTGCATTGGGTTTACTAAAATCACATATTAATGTAACATTATCACAAAAATGAGCTTCAAGTTGTATAACATCACAGAATTTATTCTCACAAAAATATCTTAGTGATTGTCTGTCTTAATTATTGATCATCTACATGTAACAAGGACCAGTGAAATATTGATACCACTTTATAGTGCCACACTTGGAATACTGCATCCAGTTTTGGTTGCCACGATATAAAAAAGATGTTGAGAGAGTGCAGAGAAAAGCAGCAAAGATGATTAGGGGATTGGAGGCTAAAACAGATAAAGAACAGATGCATGAATTGGGTACATTTAGTTTAATGAAAAGAAAGATTAGGAATGACATGACAGCAGTGTTCCAGTATCTCAGGGGTTGCCACAAAGAAGAGGAAATCAAGCTATTCTCCAACACACCCGAGGACAGGACAAGAAGCAATAAGTGGAAACTATTCAAGGAGAAAAGTAACCTAGAACTAAGAACTAAGGATAAATTTCCTAACTGTTAGAACAATTAATCAATGAAACAATGTGCCTCCAAAAGTTGTGAACACTGGAAGTGTTACGAACTAATAAAACGCTTAAATAAAGTTTTATCAAACCTTTAGAAAATAGCAGGGTTCTAGTCCTGCACTTCTGATTGGCTGATAATAGCAACATCGGATTGGTCCATTCAGGAGAATCTGATTGGCTATTAACGAGCCACTCTCATTGGTTAAGGGGGTTAACACTCCACGTTTCTCATTGGTTACTAGATCAGCAGCTTGCCTATAAAAGGGCTGCTGCTACCTTAGGTTTTTGCTCTGTTCAGAATGATTAATCAAGAGTTGAAGTTCACTGTTCACCGTCTCGTCTCCATTCCTTGAGCCCATGTGCAGAACTTAACACTGGCGATGAAGATGGGATACGGAGACGTCAGAGCTGACTGAACACTACAGAGCAACAAACAGAGCACGTAGCTGAGGCGCATCAACGGCGGAAACAATGACCGGCGGCACCATACCACCCACTCCATTCGACCCAGCACAAGAAGACTGGGACTCATACATGGACTGGTTCCAGATGTTTCTGGAGACCAACAACTTGAAGGATGCCACTACTGGAAAAAAGCGAGCGGTATTCCTGACTCACTGTGGACCTGCCATTTTTAAGATGGCTAAGGCACTGGCGAAACCGGCTGAGGTGAAATCCATGGACTGGGACATCCTCGAGCCCCTCCTACTATGCACCTCCCATACCAACGCTTGTCTGAAGACATGATTTTTACCAGAGAGACCAGCGGAAAGGAGAAAGCGTTGCAGATTTCATCGTGGATCTCCGGAACCTGGGAGGCCTCTGTGGGTTCGCTGACCTCAAAGAAGCTCTAAGAGACCGAATAGTTCTGGGTTTAGATGCACCTCACGTGCAAAGTAAGCTGATGGCAAAAGGTGACATCAGCCTTGCAGATACCATCGCTGAAGCTACTGCAGCAGAAGCAATCAGGAAGTCGGCTGCCCAAATGCGCCGCACCAACACCCCACTCTGCCAACTTGCCGGCGAAACCTCACCTCACCTAGAGGGACATACGAGGGCAACCCACCACGAGGACCTTGAATCATCATCAGAAAGTGATGAGGAAGAGGTCAACCGGCTCTGGTCTGAACTAGACCAACACACCAGCGTAACTAGAGACTGCAGTATCAATGCGCAGGTTGTGGGGCAAACCACCCACGATCAGACTGCAAATTCCTCGACGCGCTCTGCCATGTTTGTGGGAAGAGAGGCCACATCGGAAAGGTCCGTAGAAGCAAGCAAGGATCCAGCCCATTTCAGAGGGGGACCAACTACCGCCAAACCACAGGAAATCGTCCTGTGAGTCAGGAGCATTTGAACCACCAATGGAACAACCACTCCTACAGAAATAAACCACTGGCCCATTCAACGAAACGAGAAGAGGCACACCAAACCATTACAATGGTCACACCTCATCATTAGATGCAAAGAAGATCCGAGTGAAGGTCGCCATCGAAAACCACCCCTGCGTGATGGAAGTCGATTCAGGATCGTCCCTCTCGATGGTTTCCTAGAAGACCCTTAAACAATCAATCCCTGCCATCTGGCGGCAAGACCTCAGAACCCAAAGAATCATACTCAGGGAAACCGAATTCCGGTCGTTGGATCCAGCCTAGTCCAGGTCTCATTCAAAAATCGTACTGCATCTTTACCATTGACCATCATCGACCCTGATCGGCCTAGCTTGTTAGGCCTTCAATGGTTCGCTCCACTTGGGATCGAGGTAGCCGGCATTCACCAAACCAGCAGCGACGACTGGGAAGAGGCCCTCATCCAGGAATTCCAGGACGTCTTTGCAGACAAACTAGGCGAGTACAAGGGGACCCCGATATCATTTAACCTTAACCCTGAAGTAGCCCCCATCCGCCTTAAGCCTCGTCGAGTCCCTTTTGCCCTTAAACCAAAGATTGACGAACAGCTTGATAAATTAATAGCCCAGGAACCAACAGACCACGCTCCTTGGGAAACCCCAATCGTAACACCCATCAAACCGGATGGATCGTTAAGGATTTGTGGGGACTACTGTGCCACCCTGAATCACGCCCTTCAACAGAACGCTTACCCGGTGCCGGTGGTACAACACCTCCTCCATTCCCTGGGGGCCGGAATAGTCTTCGCTAAATTGGATTTAGCACAGGCATACTAACAACTGCCTGTAGATAAAAAAACAGCAGAGGCACAGAGCCTTTAAGTACAACCGACTCCAATTCGGAGTTAGCGTAGCCCCAGGGATTTTTCAGAGTTTGATGGAGAGACTCTTACAGGGGATAAAAGGGGTCATGCCATACTTTGATGACGTTTTGATTGCTGCCCCAAATAGAGAAATACTAAAGGAGCGTCTTAAACTGGTTCTCCAGAAATTTAAAAACTCCGGCCTTAAGGTTAAAAAAAATAAATGTCAACTGTGTACAGATAAAGTAGAGTTCCTGGGGTACCTAATCAATAGACAAAGCATTCACCCCACCAATAGCAAGCTAATAGCAATCAAGAATGCCCCAAGACCCAGAAATAAGACTGATCTCCAAGCTTTCCTGGGGCTCATTAATTTTTACAACATCTTCCTGCCCCACAAAGCGACCGTAGCTGAGCCCCTACATAGGCTTCTTGACAAAAAAGCAACCTGGGTCTGGGGGCACCAAGAGGAGCACGCGTTCTGACAAGTGAAAAACCTATTAACTTCAGATGCTGTTTTAATGCAGTATAACGAGACTTTGCCTTTAACCATTACATGTGACGTGTCACCATTTGGAGTAGGAGCCATTTTGAGCCACGTGTTACCAAACGGTAGTGAAGCCCCTATTGCCTATTTTTCAAGGACTCTATCAAAGGCTGAACGTAACTATAGTCAAATCGATAAAGAGGCTCTTGCTGTTGTATCTGCTGAAAAACGGTTTCATGAATATGTATATGGACGAGTTTTTACTATTGTTATTGACCACAAACCTTTGCTGGGGATTATAGCGGGAGACAAGCCAACCCCCTATATATTGTCACTTAGAATGACTCGCTGGTCGGAGTTTTTGGCTGTGTACAAATATAGGCTGCAACACCGCCCGGGGAAAGCCATTCCCCACGCTGACGCGCTGAGCCGTGTACCACTTCCGGAAACCTTCGACGACCCAGCTCCAACCCTTACAACACTCCAGATTGAAACGCTACATTCACCCCCTCTAACGGCTAGAGATATTGCGATCGAAACAAAATGCAATCCTATCTTAACGTGAGTTCTTAGCTGGGTTGAACTGGGATGGCCAGTAGATCAAACCCCTGACGACTTCACCCCCTTCAAGAACCGGCAAACAGAACTTTTTCCATAAAAAGGCTGCATCCTATGGGGGGATAGAGTCGTTGTCCCAGAGCGGCTACAACGAGCAGTATTAAAGACACTGCATGAGGGTCACCCCAGCATTGTGCATATGAAAGCGCTTGCACGAAGCTACGTGTGGTGGCCGGGCATCGACAAACAGATCAAAGCCTGGGTAAAGACTTGTTTAAAGTGCCAGGAAGTTAGCAATGCCCACCTAAAGCAACTCCAACAGAATGGGAAACACCCCAGGGACCATGGTCCCGCATCCACATTGACTTTGTGGGACCTACTAAGGGACATCCGCTCCTCCTAACAGTGGATGCCTATTCAAACTGGCTCGAGATCCACGAAATGAAAAGCACCACAACCGAGTCCGTCATCCGGAAGTTGAACAGGTTATTCGTGACCCATGGACTCCCAGTTGTTCTGGTATCTGACAACGGACTCCAGTTTACCGCTCTACCCTTTGAACAAAACTTAGCGGACCGGGGTATTCGCCATGCGCTAACTTCACCAGTGCACCCTGCGACTAACGGAAGAGCCGAGCGCATGGTACAATTTGTTAAAAAAAAACCTCTACAAAATGGACTATGGGGACATTGAAGATAAGATAAACAGAATACTCCTTCTCCAACACATCACTCCGCACAGCATCACCAACAAGACTTCAGCTGAACTATTGATGGGATGCAAACTCCGTTCCCACCTCGACCGGCTTCACCCTTCTTACGAGCCAGAGAAACCCTGTGGATCTAGTGGAAAATGCTGCGAGTTCAAGATAGGCGACTTAGTTTTCGCCAGAAATCTTTCTGGAGAACCGTTGTGGGTAGAGGCAACTGTAATTCAAGCCACTGGACCCAAGTCGTACTGGGTGAAAACCTGCAACGGAAAAATATGGAAACGCCATATAGATCAGCTTCGATCGAGGCTACAATCTAGTTTCCGCGACTCCGGTAACTCCCAAACTGAGGAGTGAGGGGATGTCAAAGAAACCGAATTCGAGATGGCGGAAAGCAGGAATGAAAGAAGTCAGCAATCGGGCGTAACGAATGAAGAAGAATCAGGGAAGGGTGTGTCCTCGCCACAGAGGAACACCTCAACAGAGGCAAGCCCGCAAAGGCCAGAGGACAACAACGAGAACATTAGCGGCACCGAGTCATCCAATGAGGAACCACCGGCACCCGACTTGCCCGAAAACATCCCGTCGAAACAGAGTTACAGACAAGAATCGGTGGGACAACGTAAATCCAATGGAAAGTCAAAACAACCTTCATACCTCAGAGATTACATCACCGCACCCCCTAAATGGAACCCGGGGGGAAGGGGTGTTATGAACTAATAAAACGCTTAAATAAAGTTTTATCAAACCTTTAGAAAATAGCAAGGTTCTAGTCCTGCACTTCTGATTGGCCAATAATAGTGATATCGGATTGGTCTGTTCAGGAGAATCTGATTGCCTGTTAACTAGCCACTCTCATTGGTTAAGAGGGTTAACACTCCACGTTTCTCATTAGTTACTCGATCAGCAGCTTGCCTATAAAAGGGCTGCTGCTGCCCTAGGTTTTTGCTCTGTTCAGAATTATCAATAAAGAGTTGAAGTTCACTGTTCACTGTCTCGTCTCCGTTCCTTGCGCCCATGCGCAGAACTTAACAGGAAGGATGCAAAAGGAGGGACAAAATAAATTGTGAATGACAAAAATCAAAATAATTCAACAATGAATTGTTGAATTGTCCCACAGTGAGTTGTCTCACAGCAAGTTGGCCACAGCAAGTTGTCCAATTCAGTGTTGGAGAATAACTATCTCTATGTGTCATATGGACTTGATAGCACAAATTTCCAAATCTATCACTCATCTGGGTTTTTTTTTTGTTTTTTGTTTTTTGTTTTGGTAAAGTTCTGTGATTTCAGATAAATGTGATAATGTTCCTTTCCAAAAGAATTAGGCAAAAATCAAAGTAGGACTAGAGATATAAGAGAATGTTATTAATTTGTTTTTAAATACTTTTGAACTGTTATATTTATTATTTATCACAATAATAGCACCATTCTTATTAATAGGGTGTCTTGAGGAAACATAAGGATTTTTTTTTTACTTAAATGTACCCTATGGAGCACTGAAAAATATTCAGAATATGATTATATTAGCTAATGCTTTATATGCAAGGGATCATAAAAGATTCACAGATTAGAGTCCCTTCTTGGCTTTAACATATGAGATGCAGAAAATAAGTGAATTTTTAATGATGAAACAGCTGACATTTTAGCAATAAGCCTCACCACTTCAGACAAAATTACAAATACATATTGCTAAGCAGCATCAATAAATTTCAAAATGTAATTAATTCACTTTGAGGTATATCTTGTGTGAAAGGTAATGAATGAGGCTTCTTGAAGCAGCCTTTTATAACTGTCTTCAGACAATTGACTGATTTCTTAATAATTGTTGATGGATTAGGATTTCAAGGGAGAATGATAAAACTTTTCTTTCTAAAAGAAGGTCTGATTCCTATAAAGCGAGCACCAGATTATTTCTCACCCAAAAGGAAAACAAGCAATTCACAAATCCTAAGGTTGCATAATTGATATCCTTTCACAAAGGAGGAAAGAATTATCTTGGAGAGAAAAAAATAATGCAGCAAATGTTCCAATAGAACTTTCAAGTTTGTTCTTAGAATTTTAACTTGACCTTTCTCATTGAAGTGAAAAGTTCCTTCCTGTATACACACAGTAAACAATCTTGTGCCAATTGAGCAAAGTTATTGAGAGGCTGGTGATAGTTCATCAGAGACAATCTTGAAGAGTGCAGATTGTTTAGATCTATTTCTGAATGAATTTAAGCCTAAATGTGATCGGAAACTCACTTGGCTCATCCAAACTTTTTATATCACCTCTCTTTATGTTATGATAATAGAGATCACCATGTTATCTTTACAAAAAAGTGACAGAAATTTGTTTAAATTAAGCAGTTGGAATTAGAAGAAAAATATGCAGTATGGTTACTAATATGAATGCAGACCATTTAAAATATATGAAAAATCATGTTCAAATGGAAATGGTGAAATTAAACTGGAGAAAGTCAAAATTTGGGGGGGAGGGGAATCAAGTTAATTAAAATAGATATCCTGAATTACTTTTTTTTAAATTGAAAAATAATTTAAAATTGGAATAAATGGTCAGTTCATATCAGATTAACTATCCATATCAACCTAAAATGGTTTTCATAAACTAGCATTCTTGAGGGATGAGGCAGAAGATATACGTGCTTCTCTACAACCACATCATAGAATAACGATTCAAAAAGGCAAGCCAAAAAAAAAGTCATATACAAAGACAAAATATTACAATGAACTGCCATCAAGTACCAGCCAGCCAAGACTATCTGAATCAGAGATCTTTAAATTGTTGCTTAATCTTTGATTAACCAGAAATTAATGGTGCAATGTTCCACTGATATGATTGGTAACCTTGAAATGTTAGAAAATTACACTAAAATCTATATCGCAGGTCAGATGCTTCACGTGCTGGCCATGCCCAGTTTAGCAAAGGAGGAAAAAGTCCCAATATATCATATGCCGTGATGACATGATATATATGAGGAGCCAGCTGCCAATGTTTTGTAACTATATCTCTTTGGAACAATATCTTAACCATTAATTAATTAGTCCTTACTAAAGCATTATAATTAATGTAAGACCTTTAGAGAACATTTCCCATATTCTGTAAAAAAAAATAGCATTTCATTTTTGAGATGAAATAGTCTATTCCAAGAGGAACTTATCTTTCATTTAATCTTGTGTGATTGAAACATATTTTACTTTTCATTCTCTTTAAACAAAAATAAAAGAAAACTCCCAATATTTCATTGGCTGCTAAAATATTTAGTTGGTTTCTCACTGTTGTGTCTATACATATGGTAATAAATTAAGGATTACAATCCATACATGTTTTACATCTATAATATACATTGTATAAATGTAATATTCTTGTCTTCTTTTTCAGTAAAATGTAAGAATGCTCACAAGAAGTCATTTTCATGGGAGGCAGGAAATAGTTGTTCTTGAGGAGGTATTTTGGGCATTTCTAGTGCAAAGAGATGCCAGAAATTGTTTTAATCTCATATATTTTTAATAAAAAACAGCAGCTGAAGTACAGCATTGGATACAGCTGAAGAGCACAACATTAGAAGAAAGAAAGGTAATGAGACAGTGAATATAGCAATTAAAAGGAAGCAGAGTTAATAGAAGGCAGTCAGGTTATCAGTGATCAAAGCAGAAATAATTTCACCACATTCCATCGCCTGTTTTTAAAATGTACCACAAACCAGAGTGCTAATTGATGAAATGTCCTATAATACACATCAGATGTCCTATAATACACATCAGATCATAATTTCTAGAATTCATTCTGTCAAATGTTGGAGAGATTTAGAATAGGATTAAATTTTGATTGATTGATTATTTTTACTACTATTATTCTTATCCTTATTCCTTCTTATATCTTATTCCTTATCCTTTGCCAACATTGTAGAATTGGGTCATGCCATTATGTGCCCAGAATATCAACTCTGATTATTTGCATCTTGAGTGAAAACTCTGAGTTGATTTGTTCCAGGAATAAGGGAAATTATGAAATAAATATTAAATGCTGTCAGCAAAATTAAAATTTGTGAATCAATATCTGCTTACTAGCTTGATACCCATGCTTTGCTATGAAACTATGTGGTCGGGCTTTTGGGGGAGGAATAAGGGAAAAAATTCTGCCTCTGCCTACCAGCATCCATCGGTATTCATCTGGCTAGCATCCTGTTAGTATGTGAGAGAGTTGAGAGATAGAGAGATTTTTGGAAACTGAAACAGTATTTGCTGTGTGAGCAAGGAGACAGCAAGGAGCCTGGGCATGGCTTAGCTCAAGTGTTCTATACTACAGCTGCTTGGTGCTGTAAAACTAAAATTGAAACTCCTCTCCTTTGCTTGTGTGTTGCATTTGGAACAGATTTTTTTTCAGGTGGGGAGGGGAAGTAGAACTCCTTAGCATCAGAGCATGTTAATAATAATATACAAAATACTAATGCTCTGATAGTCATTTCAAAAAATCATTTCTTAGTAAGCACCTAGAAGCCAAGACTAACATACTAAATGTGCCAAATTTCAAGTTTGTAGGCTTTATGGTTCTGGAGATTTTGTGATGATGTGTGAGTGGTATTTCACTTTTTTAATATATACATACCAAGTACATATCATGGCCTATGGATCAAACAAGATTCAGGATTTCTGCAGATGGATAGAAGAAACTGGTTTTGGACTAAGAGGTTGGAAAGGCAGAAAAGAGGTCAATCCCCTAGTCCATCAATGTAACAAAATGTATTATTCTTTTGTAATTTGCTAGTGTAAGGCAGAAAACATGAAGTTCAGAACAATCCAGCAATAAGATGAAGGTTCGCAGAAATGCTTCTCATCTTTTGTTTGTATAATTCTGGATTGTTCCAAAAACTAGAGTTGGGTTAGCAAGTTAGCTGGATGTGTTTAAAGGCATAAATAACAGCTACATTGTGCATTATAAAAATGTAAATTAAAAAAAAGGAGGAAAAGGGGGAAGCAGAGATAAATGATAGTGGAAGCCTTAAGGGTGCCTGAAGCATTCTCTAAATAGTGGCAGTTTCACACAGTGGGCTGTTTTGTGTCCTCTGGCAAACAAATGCGAACTGATTTTTTGTTCTCCTTAAGTCAAATTTCATTTGTACCCCAGTACAGTTTAATCCAAATGTATATACAGAACTATCCAGATTTCTTTTTCCATGAGATAAAGAGTGTACAGAAGCTTCTGAAGGTCACCTGCATTAAATTTCTTTGTGCATTTTGGCATTCATGCAGCACAATCAAAATGCTAGAAATTTTAATGGTTAAAGGTAACACAAAACTATGTATTTAATTTAAAGCTCATTCTTCCCTACCTCCTGAATTATTGTTATAAGTGCATTTAAAACATCCTGTAAAATCATCATGGTCATTATCATCATCAACAACACCCAAGAAAAATTTGACCGTCTGCAGACTAAAATCCTTAAAATATATATATATATTTGTTGTCTTGATTATACTTTACTGATACTTTTATATGAATAGTTTGGCTCATCTTTCTAATGTATGTTCAAGAACCTTCTCAATAGAGGGTAATGGAAATACATTTTTAAATCCTTCTTAGCAAAGAATTGCTAAGACTCATGTGTATATGACCACAAATTGCAGAATTTTTTTTTGATGAGATTGTTCCTATTCATGTGCCTCATTTTACAAGTATATTGATATCAATCAAGCACAGCACAAAAGCAATTATACCTGCAAATAATGAAATATATTTTTTGTAGACTTTTATCAATGCATGCCAAATACATGCCAATAGGCAACACCTATTCAACCTTGGTTGATCTTACAAAAACTATAATAGTAACTTGAGCAGTTTGATTCAGTGATGAACGAATCAAGCTACAAACAGGGAAACTAACATGAAATCAGCTAAGTGCCCTTATGCCTGCCTGCCTGCCTGCCTGACCCTCTCTTCTCTCTCCCTCTCTCCCTCCCTTCCCACACCTCTCATGCTTGGCTATAAGAGGATCAGAATTGAAGGCTGTATGTAACCTAGGAAATTTAACAAAAAAGTCTTGAAGGAGGCAGTAGCAAACATTTTCCATATTACCTGTCTGGATACATCCATAAAATCATTAGGAGCTAAGCTCCACTTAGTGAAGTTCTTAAGTATATTTCATCAGTATTTACATAAATCCTCATAATATGGGTGGGGAAAAGTAAAATCAATGTGATGGGAAAAATTGCAAATATAAATAAATTGTTGACTGTTTAGTTTCATATCACACAGATAGAAGTGTATTGACAAACATAGAGAAGAACACATACAAAGTGTAGTGATTAAAAATGTGATTATTTAAAAAGTGAAGCACAATATATGTTCCATGTGTGCTAGAGATGTTCTCTCCCCAGCATTGATGTAAAAAATGGAGCAAGAATAAGAAATATCTTGCAGTTCAGAGAATATAGCAATATTCAAAGTACAATGTATAAAAGGGCCTGAGTTTAAATTTATTATTAGAAAATAAGACTGGGGAAATGCCCTTCCTGATATTCTGGAGAATCACACAACTTAGCACATCCAATAGCAGGAATATAATTTTAATACCGTATATACTCGAGTATAAGTCGACCCGAATATAAGCTGAGGCACCTAATTTAACCATAAAAAACTGGGAAAACTTATTGACTCGAGTATAAGCCGAGGGTGGGAAATGCAGCAGCTACTGGTAAATTTCAAAAATAAAAATAGATACCAATAAAAACTTTCACTAGGACAGTTGAGAATAAGTTTGATGTTCACAATTTCCTCTTTGAAAGAGACCAGTAAATAGGGAACAAGAAGATGAAGAAAAAGAAGTGTGTTTTTTCACACTTTTCACACTGCAGTGAACAAAAATGGCATCATAGGAACAGGCTTATTCTCAGTCCAAAGGTTTGTTTCTGATTTCTTCCCTGATTTAAGGGAAATTTGGGAAACAATCTGTCGTGTCCGTCGGAAATGATGCCAGGAGTCGGTGACTTGTGCATTAGCTCTTTATTGGGTACAGGAACTGAACTCTCGAAAGGCAAACTTTGCGGCTTTTTATTTCCAAGCCGCAGCGGCCGCGGCCAATGGCACCGCTTTGAATCTCTCGCGATCCGAATGGACCAATCGCAGGAGATTCTCAGCGAGCCAATCGGTGCGGCTCGCCTAGCCAATCAGAGTGCCCCGCGCTTTGGCCAATCAAAGCGCGGGGATCTCAAGAATGCAAATGAGGGGACAGAACACCCCTCCCCTCTTGGTTCAGTCCTTATGTTGCGTAGTCCCATAGGTAGGCGGGGCTCCGTCTCTGCCTACTGGACCTGCGCAGGTCAGTTGTAGGTTGGATCCCAGCCGGTTCGGTCAGGGTCTCCGTTTCTCTGGACTCTGTCATGGGAACCGCCTGGTCTGTCTGGCCGGGCCGCTCTCCACAGCTCCCTCCTGGGCTTCTCGGGTTGGTTGAGCCGCGGGTTTCGCCGCTCCCGCTCGGTCTTCCTGGGTTAGTTGAGCTGGCCTGGCTGTCTCTTCCTGGCGAGGTTTCGTGCTGGCTGCTTTCAGGTGAGTATGGCTGGTTTATTCTTTCTTGGTTTTGGTTCCCTGGGTATTCCCTCCCCTCTTGGTTTGTGTTGTGGGGGTTGGTTTTGCTTGGTTGCGCATTGGTGATCTCTTGGGTGGTCATCCTCGATCTTAACTGGTCGATGTGGCGCTTCCACGCTCGTCCATCGGTTGTTTGTAGCCGGTATGAGTGTGGGCCTGTTAGCTGTGTTATGACGGCCGGTACCCATAATGGATCTCCCGTTAGGTTTTTCGCGTAGACGGCGTCGCCTGGTGCGAAAGTTCGGTGTTTGCTGGTTGAGTCTGGGGGTTTCTCTGGGTTGTATGTGGGGTGTAATCTATCAAGTGGGGACCTTATTTTCCTCCCCATTAGCAGTTTGGCTGGGCTTTTATTCGTTGTGGTATTTGGGGTTATGTGTTGGATAAAAAGTAATTTGTTTATTTTGTCCTGGATCTCCCCTGGTCTATTTTCTGGATGGTTTTCTCTGTGAATTGAACCATCCGTTCCGCCCTACCATTCGCCGCCGGATGCGCCGGGGCTGTCAGCGCGTGTCATATGCCCCTCTCCGCTAGGAATTTTTCGAATTCTAGCGAGGTGAATTGGGGCCCGTTGTCAGAAACGAGGACGTCTGGGAGGCCGTGTGTTGCAAAAAGTTTGCCGAGTTCTTTGGTCACGGCCTCCGTGGTAGTTGTTCTCATGTTGCTTACCTCCAGCCAGTTGGAGTAAGCGTCTATGGTTATTAAGAAAGTGTGTCCTTTTGTGAGCCCGGCGAAGTCTATGTGGATCCTAGACCAAGGTCCCCTGGGGGTTTCCCACTCTAGGACGGGTGCTGCGGGTGGGCTTGGCCTAGTTTCCTGGCATCGTTGACACCTTGCTACCCAGGCCTCGATCTGTTTGTCCATCCCTGGCCACCAAGCGTAACTTCTGGCCAGGGCTTTTGTCCTAACGATGCCCAGGTGCCCCTCGTGTAACAGTTCCAAAACCTTCCCTTGTAGTTTTTCGGGGATGACCACCCTATCCCCCCATAGTATTCACCCTTTTAGTAACGAGAGTTCCATTTGCCGGTTCCGGAATGTCCTGACGGACTCATCGTTGTTCCTTTCCGGCCACCCTTTTTCTACCCAATGCAACACCCGCGCCAGACGTTTGTCTTTATTAGTTTCTCAGGCAATGTCTGACGCGGTTATGGGTAGGTTGGGTAGAGTCTCTATACTGAGGGTGGTCATCGTGAGTGCTGGGTCAGTGTCAGGTTCCGGTAACGGTGAGTGGCTTAAGGCGTCCGCATGGGAGATAGTCTTACCCTGTGTGTGAATCCGTAGTTGTAGGCGGCCAGGAACTCGGACCACCTTGTCATTCGGGGAGACAGAATGTTCGGGGTGGCCCTGTTCCCTGCAAGGATTCCCAGCAGGGGTTTGTGGTCGGTGATGATGGTAAATGTCCGGCCGTAGAGGTACTTGTGAAACCTTTTTACTGCGGCGACGATAGCCAGAGCCTCTTTGTCCAGCTGGCTGTAGTTCCGCTCCGGTTTGGTGAGGGTCCTTGAAAAGAACGCAATGGGTGCTTCTTTTCCGTCGGGGAGAGTGTGGCTGAGGACAGCACCGACGCCGAAGGGTGATGCGTCGCATGTGATGGCTAGTGGTAGGGTCTCGTTGTACTGGATGAGGACGGCATCCGAAGTGAGTAGGTCCTTTGTTTTTTTGAAGGCGGCTTCCTCACGTTTCCCCCAAGTCCAGGTCGCCGCCTTGTCCAAGAGCCTATGCAAAGGCTCCGCCGCTGTCGCCTTTTAGGGCAGGAAGACATTATAAAAGTTAAGCAGCCCCAGAAATGCCTGCAGTTCTGTCTTTGACTTGGGTGGGGGGGCTTCTTTGATGGCTTTGATCTTTTTGCTGGTGGGGTGAATGCCGTGGCGGTCTAGCAGATGTCCTAGGAATTCAACCAGCTCCGTGTATAATTGGCATTTTTCCCTCTTTACTTTGAGGCCGGTCTCTTTGAACATGGTTAGGACCTCCTTTAGGCGACTCTCTAGTTCGGCCTGATTGGTTGCCGACACTAAGACGTCGTCGAAGTAGGGTACCACCCCCTTGATGCCTTGTAACAGTCTTTCCATTAGGCTTTGGAATATTCCAGGTGCCACGCTGACTCCGAATTGGAGCCGGTTGCATTTAAATGCTTCCCGGTGGGTGACTATGGTTTGCGCTTCTGCCATTTCCTCGTTGACCGGCAATTGTTGGTATGCCTGGGCGAGGTCGAGTTTAGCGAAAACCTTGCTCCCTCCCAGGGAATGCAGTAGGTGTTGCACTACTGGGACGGGGTAAGCGCTTTGCTGCAAGGCGCCATTTAGTGTGGCCTTATAGTCCCCACAGATTCTCACCGACCCATTAGGCTTAATAGGGGTGACTATGGGGGTCTCCCACCAGGCGTGATCTATGGGTTGCAGGACCCCTTGCTTGACGAGCTTGTCAATTTGATCGTCAATCCTCGGTTTTAGCGCGAATGGTACCCGCCTTGGTTTTAGGCGTTTTGGGGGGACGTTTGGGTCTAGGCTGAATGATATAGGGGGCCCTCGGTACTTGCCTAGGTTTCCGTCGAGCACCTCTTGGAATTCCCGGGCTAGTTGTTTCTCCCAGTCATCATCGGCGATGTGGTCGACGCCCGTGAGTGCGATGCCGAGCGGTGTGAACTATTGGAATCCCAGTAGGCTTGGGCGGTCACGATTGATGATGGTCAAGGGAAGTCTTTTGGTGTGTCCTTTGTAGGTTACCTTGAACTGTCTGGTTCCGACTACAGGGATGCGGTTTCCCTGGTAGTCTTTCACGATTAGTCTCTGGCTGTCTAGGGCTTTTCTCTGGATGGTAGGCACCAAGCGTTTTATTTCTTGCCATGCTACCATGGAGAGGTAGGACCTGGAGTCCACCTCCATTTTACATGGCTCGCCTTCGATGCCTACCTCCACGTAGACCTTCCGGGCATCGTTGGTTGTGGCGTGGCCGATGGTGACCGTCTGATGGGTCTCCTCTCTTTGCCGGGTCTCGCCGCCTCATAGGGATCGTCCGTTCCGGTCCCATCTGTTGTCAGCGGGGCGATCTCTGGTCCGGGGTGGTGTGCTCTCTCGTCTCCGTTCGCTCTGGTCCCATCGTGTAGGGCTGCAGTTCTTTTTGAGACGGCAGACGCGGGCAATGTGTCCCTTCTTGTCGCAATGCCGGCAGATTGAATCGAAGAACCGGCATTTGGACCTGGGGTGGTCACCTCCGCAACCAGCACAGGTGGTCCTTGACTTACGACCCCGCTGGTTCCGTGGGTCACGGCCTGCCTGGAGACGGTGGATTTCCTCCTCCTCGTCGGAAGTGCCCGAGTGGATGTCGCCCTGGTGGGTGGTCGTCTCAGGTTGGGCCTCGGTTGACCTTGCAGGGTGGTTGTTCCCGCTGCGGTCCCCGGCGTTTGGTCTGCGCATGCGGTCAGTGGACTTTCGGGTAGCTTCGGCTGCTGTGGCTTCGGCGAGGGTATCAGCGAGGGCGATGTTGCCCTTGGCTATCAGCCGACTCTGGAGGATGGAATCCCAAAGGCCGAGCACGATTCGGTCTCGCAGGGCTTCGTCCATGTTGTCGAATTCGCACAGCCCCCCCTTCTGCAACAAAGTCGCTGAAACTCTCACCCGACCGTTGGTCCCGACGGTAGAACTCGTGTCGTCGGATGAGGATGGGCACGGCTGGAGCGTAGTGTTGCCGGAGTATTGGCTCGAGGTCGTCCCAGTCCATCATGGTCACGTCGGCGGGTTTGGCAAGCGCTTTGGCCATCTTAAACGCTGCAGCCCCGCAGTGGGTCAGGAAGACAGCTCGCTTCTTCAGGCCAGTGGCGTCCTTCAGGTCTTTGCATTCGAGGAACATGCGGAATCTGTCTGAGTACGATTCCCAGTCCTCGCTGGCGGGGTTGAAGGGTGCGGGAGGCGCGATGTTTGCCATCGTGGAGTTTCGTCTGGCTTCCATCGGACACGTGCTTCGGTTCAGGATCAGTATCCCATCCTCGTCGCCAGTGTCGTGTCCGTCGGAAATGATGCCAGGAGTCGGTGACTTGTGCATTAGCTCTTTATTGGGTACAGGAACTGAACTCTCTAAAGGCAAACTTCGTGGCTTTTTATTTCCAAGCCGCCGTGGCCGTGGCCAATGGCACCGCTTTGAATCTCTCGCGATCCGAATGGACCAATCGCAGGAGATTCTCAGCGAGCCAATCGGTGCGGCTCGCCTAGCCAATCAGAGTGCCCCGCGCTTTGGCCAATCAAAGCGCGGGGATCCCAAGAATGCAAATGAGGGGACAGAACACAATCTCACTATCATGAAAGATTTAATTGATTCACTAACCCAAAAGATGATGATGATGACAGTGGGAGGCAGGAGTCACTCTCTCCCTTGCAAGAAAAAAGCAAGAGCCGTTCTTATGATCTCTCCCTCTCTCTCTCTCTCTCCCCGTAATACAGTCAAGCCCTTTCCAGCACGCGTGATCTGCCTTCACCACTTTGCACCTTGCAAATGCAAAATCCTGGGGTTTTTGCCTTTGCAAGGTGCAAAGTGGCGGGGGCGGATCCCGCATGCTGTATTACGGGGAGAGAGTGAGAGAGTGAGAGATCATAAGAATGGCTCTTGCTTTTTTTCTTGCAAGGGAGAGAGTGACTACTGCCTCCCACTGTCATCAACATCTTCTTCTTTTGGGTTAGTGAATCAATTAATTTGGGAAATGATCTCACTATCAGAAAACAACGTGGGCCGCCACCAACACCTCCTCCTCCCCCTCCTCCCGAGTGGACTGAAAGCAGCTGGAGCTGAGGAAACGAAGCTGAGTGGAGCCGAAGCAACCTCGGCTCACATTGTTTTCTCAGCCTAGAGAAAAGGGAAGGGGGCTCATCTGGACCAAGGGTGAGTCTCCCCCTCAGTTTCCCCTGAAGGATCTTCCATCGCTTTTGCCTTCTCCCTACATCTTCCCTCTGTTAAAATCCCCACACACACACACACACACTTATTTTCGGTCGGATAGATTTTGTGTCTGAGCATTCTCACATGGTGGTGGGTCTTCCCCCCAAAAAAACAGTTAAAAAAGAAAATACAATATATCCTCAAGCAAGAACTTTTCTGCTTCTGATTACCCTCATGCTTAAAAGTTGCAAAGGAAACACGGAAGCAGGGAAGTGGCTGCCCAGCTTCGGAGCTCCACACCATTTTTTTTTCAGAGGGGAATCTGACTCGAGTATAAGCCGAGGGGGGTTTTTTCAGCACAAAAAATGTGCTGAAAAACTCAGCTTATACTCGAGTATATACGGTAGCTGGTTTTCTTACAGCACGATAGTAATATCAATAGAAGGATTAAAACTGCAAAAGGAAATTGTTCTCCCAGAAGCAGATACTTTTGCCATTCTCTTTCTGAAGGTTTTCAGCTGATATAACAGCTAGCATAACTGCAGATACTGTACTGATAAACAAGCCCCCCATACACACACATGGGGGGGGTGTTGTTTAATTTAAGTGTTAAAACTTTAAAACTTTAAAATTTAAGTGTTAAAACTGAAAAGCAACAATCCAGGAAAGGTAGTGTGATTTATGGTGTACGATTCTAAAATAATATGCCTAAATATGTTTTTTGCCCTGGAATCATTTTGATTAAATTCATATGGGGGGAATAAAAATCACAAATGGAAATCTGAGGAAAGCATTTAAAAAAAATTCCTTCATGTTTGAAGAGTAACTTTAAAGCAGTTGGAATCCATTACTATAACCAATTAAACATCTAACCATATGTATTTTATCCTAAAATATTATTATCCATTTATTATCCATATACTTTTTCCCTACAAGCGTTTATCTGGTATATGTATGCCTTCTGATGACCTAATGTAATATATCTTTATTTTTTTAATTATTTTTATATTCCATTGGGAAAAGGGATTTGGTAATGAGTGAAGTCTCCCTTTTTCTGGAAGATTAAACCTGAAGAGGGGGGAAAAAAAACCAACATTGAGTAAATACTGTGACAGCTTCATGCTTCAATTATATGTGATAATAAACTTGTGTATACATAAAGATTTAATAAAGTGTGAGCTTGGAGTAAGTGCAGGGTTCTGGTCCTGCACTTCTGATTGGCTGTTAAGCGGCTGGACCGGATTGGCCTGTTCCGGGGAATCTGATTGGCCCTTAACAGAGAGTTTCTATTGGTTATAAGAGCTAGTGCTCCTAGCTCGTTATTGGTTAAAAGTTACAGGGTTTGCCTATATAAGGCGGGTTTAACTACTATCGAAGCAGAAGTCACAATGTAAATAAAGAGCTGAAGTTCACCGTTCAGAGGCTTGTCTCCATTCTTTCTCGCCCATGCTCAAAACTTAACAAAACTGAAGAATTATTTGAGCTAATTCTTATGTCTTCTGTGACTTAGAGGTGAGTAGTACGATGGATAATGTGTTTGACTAAGATAGCAGAAGCCAAAGTTCAAAGCTACTCTCAGCCATGGAATCTCACTGGGTGACTTTAGGTTAATAGCATCTCCCATTATACTGAGAACAAATTGGTGGAGGGACTATTATGTGACCTCTAAGCTTCTACAGAAGACAGGATAATGAACTAAAACATAAATAAAAATAAATCAATGCGGCATGTCAAGAACTGAAATTCATAGATGATATATTCATGTCCAAGAATTGGACACTGTTAAGTAGAAGAATAGATGTATATTTCAATTCTGTAAGTTGCAGAGTGATCAAAAGTGGACTTTCATCTATGTTTAGTATCAGAAAATTAAAAAAAAATCAAGTTTTTTTTTTCTCATTCACATCTTTAAATTATTTCGGTGTCCGTATTGAAAAGGCATTTATTTGATTTTTGGTGCTGCCTGACTCCAGAATAAGTGTGTGTGTGTGTGTGTTTTATATTTTTAGATATGAATTTTATATTATTTAAGCTTTTTCTAAAATGCTTTTTGTTCAGTGTTTTCAAAAACAAAGTCTCTGGCTTCACCTTCTTAACTGTAAAAACACTGGGGTGATTGAACCATTCTGAGAAAAATAAAATTAATTCTGACTCGCCCAAAAAGACTAACTATAATAGTTTTTGTTTTCTTTTTACAATGCTGTAATTTCTTGATTGGGTTGGGGTTAGTGTGACTGGGTGAAGCCAAGTGTTTACTGGCCAGATGCCCTCCCTGTCACCCATGTGGAGTTCACAGCAGATATTTTCTCTTTGCACCTTGAGAGAGAAATTTCTGCCACTACTTAGGATTGAATTCTCTCTGAGTGGGAGGCAAGTGTCTTCACTTGTAGGCCAACATGCTACTCAAGGCCAACTATAATAGTACAGTGACAAAATGTCTTTCATTTCTTAAAGGTATACCTTGCTTCCTGTGAAAGAAGCTTCTGTTTTTCTATTATATTCTAGGAAGTTATATATTTATTTTAAATTTATTGTGATTATATATAGATGATCTGAATTTACTTTTGGAAGAAGTTGGAAGACTGCTTTTGCTGAAATTGTTTGTTTATTGCTATTACACATATATAATTTTGAGGATATGTATAAGCAGGAAATGTATAAGAAGTTGGGGCAAATGTATTTTTGCATTTTTATTCTATAATCTAATAAAATATTCAAAATATTTTTAAAAAGAAGTTGGGGCAAATGTAAATTGGTATTGAATTATTGTACAGTGAAAAGAATAGTATAATAACACAACTTCACCACATCATAACTAAATATGTGTAAGGAAATCATACTCCATTCAGGAAAACTATCTTGAAATGTGTTTGTTTCCCTTAGCAGTAAATTGCCTTTCATTAAAAATGAATGAAAACCGGTAGAATCAGGAAGAGAAAAATCAACACCAAATTCAGGTGTTAATTAAATTATTATATGGTAATTTAAACTTTCCGGATTGTGCCAGCTCTGTTATCTATCACTGATTCTCTCTGGGGCCCAGAATGGAGATCATACAGTAATTCAAGAATTATTATATATATATTTTACTTGCTCATCTGATCTGACAATATAACATTGTGGCATTATAAGCTGGATCTCTCACTGTCATTTTTAAAATTGAATTATTAAAATATAAATGCAAGCTAATCCTATCGGCTCTCAAAAGGAAAGAAAACATATCCAAAATTATATTAGGGATTCTCTGTTCCCCTGTCTCCCTGGTTCATTTCCCACAATCTCAATGGATTGAACTGTTCTGATATCAGAGCTGAAAAAGCTTCAAGTAATAATTTCAAAGAATTTTCAAAATTATAGTATTCTTGCTGTAAGGAATGCATGATATGAGAAGGAGAGGGAAAACCTAAGCCCAGCCACCAAACTGCCTTCTTCAAATTGCCTTTTCTAAGGAAAAGCAGAAAATGTTTCTTGTTTTAGAAAGAATATTTAACAAAACATAACCGAGCCTGTCTTGTTTAGTTTATGCTTTGAGACAAGGCAATTACTACAGTGTAATGGTAGCATTTATTGGTACATGCTAAATATGAGCATCTTAAATTGAAACTTTCACCCTCTCTCTCCCTTTCCCTCTTTCTTTCTTTCTTTCTCTCTCTCTCTCTCTTTCTCTCCAAAGCTGTTGGAAGAAACAGTCAAGTCAGTGTTTCTGTATGCCAAGAGCAGCTCAGAGATGACAATTCCTACACTGAGATGACAGTATGATTCATAGCAACAGCTATAAAATTAGAAATTTCTCATGCAAAAATCTTGCTATGTAGATTGACTGGTACCAAGACTGGAAAACCAAACCTTTCAAAATCAGCAGATCTTTCTATTCTGTCAGGCTCCAACTGACAGCATCTTGCCTGTTGTGAATGCATAAGGTTTAATAAAGTTATCTTGAGCTTGGAGTCAAGTGCAGGGTTCTGGCCCTGCACTTCTGATTGACTGTTAATGGCAGGATCGGATTGGCCCATTCCGGGGGATCTGATTGGACATTAACAGAGCCAACCATGGCTGTGGAGCCAACCATGCCAGGTCCGAATGCAAATTCCACCACGCACTCTACCATGAGTGCGGGAAGAGAGGCCACATCGGACGGGTCTGCTGAAGTTTACAAGGACCCGGCCAGGCCTCAAAAGGGGCTAACTATCGCCAATTGACAGGAAACCGTCCTGTAAGGCGAGAACCAGTAAACCATTCCTACAGAAACTGAGTTTTGAATTGCCCCACGAAGCGAGAAGAGGCTCACCATACTATCACTATCGGTCACGCCTCTGCCTTGGATGCCAAGAAAATCCGAATTACAGTGGCCATCGAGAACCAGCCTTGCCAAATGGAAGTCGACTCGGGATCGTCCCTTTTGATGGTGTCCTGGAAGACCCTCAAGCAACTCATCCCCATGATCCAGCGCCAAGACCTCCATTCCCAAAGACTTATTCTTAAGGACTATCAAGGGAATCGAATCCCTGTCGTTGGTTCCAGCCGAGTCCAGGTCTCATTCAAGAAGCACACAGCGTACTTACCGCTAACTGTGATCGACAAAGATCAGCCTAGTCTGCTAGGTCTCCAATGGTTCGCGCCACTTGGCATTGAAGTGGCAGGCATAAACTGAGTCAGCGGAAGTGACTGGGAGAAGGACCTCATCCATGAATTCAGGGACGACTTCGCAGAAAATTTAGGTGAGTATAAGGGGACCCCAATATCGTTCAGCCTTAATCCAAAGATAGCTCCCATCCACCTTAAGCCCCGTCAAGTTCCGTTTGCCCTAAAGCCGAAAATCGATGAACAACTCAATAAATTAATAGCTCAGGGGGTGCTAGAACCTACCAATCACTCCCCCTGGGAGACCCCAATCGTAACACCAATTAAGCCGGATGGTTCAATTCAAATTTGTGGGGACTACCGGGCCACCCTGAACCACGCCCTACAGCAAAATGCATATCCGGTGCCAGTGGTGCAGCATCTCCTCCATTCCCTGGGGGTGGAAAAGTCTTCGCTAAATTAGACTTAGCTCAGGCATATCAGCAATTACCTGTTGATGAAAAGACGGCACAGGCACAAATGATTGTGATTCACCAAGGTGCCTTTAAATGTACCCGGCTCCAATTCGGAGTCAGTGTAGCCCCAGGAATTTTTCAGAGCCTTATGGAGAGGCTACTACAAGGTATTAAAGGCATGGTCCCCTACTTTGACGATGTATTAATTGCTGCACCTACAAAAAAATTCTTACAGGATCGTTTAAAATTAGTTCTACAAAAATTCCAAGACGCCGGTCTTAAAGTGAAAAAGAATAAGTGTAATTTTTGTACAGATCGTGTCGAGTTTTTAGGGTACCTAATTGACAGTCAGGGTATTCACCCTACCGAGAGTAAATTGAGAGCAATAAAAAACGCTCCCAGGCCTCGGAACAAGGCCGATCTCCAGGCATTCCTAGGCCTCATCAACTTTTATAATGTATTTCTACCACATAAAGCAACTGTTGCTGAGCCGTTACATCGTTTGCTAGACAAAAAAGCAATTTGGTTATGGGGTCATAAAGAAGAATAGGCATTCCGTAATGTAAAAAAACTACTGACTTCTGACTCTGTACTCATGCATTACAATGAGACTTTGCCGTTAAATATCACATGTGATGCTTTGCCTTTCGGAGTGGGCGCCATTTTGAGCCATGTACTGCCTAATGGTAACGAAGCCCCCATTGCATATTTTTCAAAGACACTTTCAAAAACTGAGCGAAATTATAGCCAAATCGATAAAGAAGCCCTCGCAATTGTATCTGCAATTAAAAGATTTCACGAGTACGTGTACAGCCGGGCTTTTACTATCGTGACTGACCACAAACCGTTATTGGGGATAATAGCTGGAGATAAGCCGACTCCCTACATATTATCCCCTAGGATGACTCGCTGGTCAGAATTCTTAGCTGCTTATAACTATCGGCTGCAATACCGCCTGGGGAAAGTCATTCCCCACGCCAACGCATTGAGCCGAGCACCACTTCCAGAGACTCTCGATGACCCCGCACCAATGGTAACCACATTACAGATTTAAAAACTCCACGCGCCGCCATTAACCGCCCGAGATATCGTGAGAGAAACCAGACGTGACCCCACCTTAGCGTGAGTCCTAGATTGGGTAGAACGCGGATGGCCATTGGACCAATTATCTGATGACTTCACACCATTCAAGACTTGACAAACGGAGTTGTTTTCTCAAAAAGGCTGTGTCATCTGGGGTGATAGAGTCGTTATCCCAGAACAACTCCAAAAAGCAGTACTGAGAACCTTGCACGATGGCCACCCCGGTATCGTGCGAATGAAAGCCCTCGCACGAAGCTACGCATGGTGGCTGGGCATCGACAAGCAAATCAAGAATTGGGTTAAAGCTTGTCATAGATGCCAAGAAGTGAGCAACGCCCCACCAAAAGCCATCCCTACCGAATGGGGGACACCACGGGGACCCTGGTCCCGTATTCACCTGGACTTTGCGGGGCCGACCAAAGGCCACACCTTTCTTCTCACCATCGATGCCTACTCAAATTGGCTCGAGATTCACCACATGACAAACACGACCACCGAAGCGGTTATCAAAAAATTGGAAAGACTGTTTACAACCCACGGATTACCAGACGTTCTGGTATCCGACAACGGGCCCCAATTTACCGAGCTGTCCTTTGAGCAGTACCTGGCTGACTGCGGCATCCGACATGCGCTCACCTTGCCTGTGCACCCTGCGACCAATGGCAGGGCTGAGCACATGGTCCAATTTCTTAAGAAAACTTTGCAGAAATTAGACTACGATAACATCGACGACAAAATCAACCGAATCCTTTTTCTACAACACATCACATCTCATAGCGTCACCAACAAAACTCCCGCCGAATTGCTAATGGGACGAAAGCTCTGCTCCCACCTCGACCGGTTACACCCAGCTTATGAACCGGAAAAACCACTAGGATCCAGCGGCTGATGTCGTACCTTCCAGGTAGGCGATTTGGTATATGCTAAAAACCTATCGGGCAATCCGCTGTGGGTAGAGGCGACAGTAGTTCGTGTAACCGGCCCGAGATCCTACCTTGTACAATGACTTGACGATAGACTATGGAAATGCCATATCGATCAATTACAATCACAGCTCCAGTTGGTCATTTCTGAACTCCCTTATGACCAAACTGAGGGGGGGGGGAGATACGGAAGAAGACAAATTTCAATTAGAAGAAAACCCGTTCGAAGGGAATGATAGCAGAATAGAGACGCAGGAATTGGAACCAGAGATGGGAATAGATTCACCTCAGGGAGTTGCCGAAGATATTGGTGATGACAAAAACGTGAACCCTGAACCAGAGGCAACCCCTTCGCCAAACAACGATCTACCTCAGCGAGATTGCAGCCAAATGCAAAACACACAGCGAAAATCAAAAAGACTAATAAAGCAACCGTCCTACCTTAAGGACTATGTAACTGCTCCCTGTAAACAGAAGCCAGGGAGAAGGGGTGTTGTGAATGCATAAGGTTTAATAAAGTTATCTTGAGCTTGAAGTCAAGTGCAGGGTTCTGGCCCTGCACTTCTGATTGGCTGTTAATGGCAGGATCGGATTGGCCCATTCCGGGGGATCTGATTGGCCATTAACGGAGTGTTCATATTGGTTAAGGGAGCTAGCGCTCCTAGATTGTTATTGGTTAAATAGTTATTGGGTTGCCTATATAAGGAGGGCTATAACTGCCATTAAGTTTAAGCTGTCACCATGTAAATAAAGAGTTGAAGTTCACCGTTCCAGAGGCTCGTCTCCATTCTTTCTCGCCCATGCTCCAAACATAACATTGCCAAACTGCATTCATAGACTTCACCTCTTGTTTGGTTCACACACACCCATTGCTCTAGTATGATTCACTCAATTTGACAAACGCAGCTCAATAAACCTTTGTTTTAAAAGGTTTTAGGTTGTTTAAATTTTTGATGGGAAACAAACTAAAGTTTGTTCCAAGATGGTCATCTATTAAAATGTTTTAAATGAATTGATTAAAATTTAATTTGCTGGTCTGAAGTGTCTCTTTATAAATTTTACATGCTGGTAGAGACATGACTCTAAGTTCCACTCACTTTCCCCCCCCCTCTTTGTTTTTTCTAACCAATTTACTCGATAAAAGTTCTTGGAATTTAGCCTCTGCAAGGCAGGCATTGTTCGAGTAATTATCTATTTGGATAATTACATAACAAGAAATAGGAATGGACCAAACTTATTTTTTGTGGAGAGGAAGGGGATGTGGAGGAATGAGATTCTAAAAGGATGGGCACCACAGGAGAAGAGAGTTTCTTGCTGGAACCCATCTTTCAACTTTCCTTCCTTCCTTCCTTCCTTCCTTCCTTCCTTCCTTCCTTCCTTCCTTCCTTCCTTCCTTCCTTCCTTCCTTCCTTCCTTCTTCCCCCCTCCCTCCCTCTTTCTTTCTTTCTTTCTTTCTTTCTTTCTTTCTTTCTTTCTTTCTTTCTTTCTTCCTTTCTTCCTTTCTTCCTTTCTTCCTTTCTTCCTTTCTTCCTTTCTTCCTTTCTGACTTCTATTCTGCCCATTTTGTTGAGTCTACCCTTCAGCTGAAGATACACTGAGCATCCAGGTAGATTCCTGGAGAGAAATGATTTTTAAATAATCCCTTTCCAAGTCATGAAAAATTTTAAACATGACAATGAATACCTTGACATATTGTTTTCAAATAATTAATGAAAAATAAAAAAACAGAATATTAATCAATATACTATTGGGTAAGCTGAACAGTGGCTCATAAATGTAGATGGGATCGTGATTATCCTTACACCAGAAACAAAAGAGTAATTAGACTTTCCTTCTGAAAATAAATAGAGACATAATGATCTTTATTTTTAAAATGATAAATGACAAAAGATAAGCTTAAAGTATATTCAAAGAAAAATAAAAATCTTGACTATATTTCAAATATTGATTTCCATGAGAGCATCTATACATTTTCTATAAAAGAAACAAGAATAAAATTCTTAATAAGCTTTTCTCCTTGTCACCTTACTGATCTCACTTAGAAACACATTTTCATTTGCTTGCTGTTTTTTTTTTTTTTACCTTGCTCATGTACCAGAATCTTAACTGGAAGGCATGTTGCCAATTAGGGAGCTAATGTACTGGAAGAAAGTGATCAAAGGGCAAACTATTTGCTCAATAGGAGCCTGTTAAGTTAAAAAGAATTACTGTCATGTATCTTCCAGCTTGTCGATAGTGAGAACCTAAACTGATATATCCCAAAGGTGCTTTTTTTTCAAGAGGCAACTGGACTTTCTGGTTTGTCTTTGAAGACCTTTCTCTTCTCATCCAAGAAGCTTCTTCAGCTCTGACTGGATGAACCAGAAAGTCCTTGAAAAAAAGCACCTTTGGGACAACCATGACCTAGATGACTGAGAATCTCCATAGACTATATTGATATACTGGAATATTTGATGTTACAACAGGCTTTAAAAAAACAAACAAACCAGCATGAGAACCATAGTTTGTTCCATGAATGTCTTCATTTGGTACATTTTGATGCAATATTCTATTAAAATGTTCCACTGGAAACAGCTCACTCAATTCCAATTGAAATCAGTTACATCTTGCTCTTTTGCTATTGGAGTAGCCACATTGACAGACAGGACTGAACGTGACTACTTTACTGGCACAATCACAGCAAAACATGTTGTGAATGAATAAATGCTTAATAAAATTATCTAGAGCTTGAAGTCAAGTGCAGGGTTCTGGCCCTGCACTTCTGATTGGCTGTTAAATGGCGAGATCAGATTGGTCCGTACAGGAGAATCTGATTGGCCATTAGCAAGCCGTTCTCATTGGTTAACGGAGCTAGCACTCCCAGGTTGCTATTGGTTGAATAGTTAATTAGTTGCCTATATAAGGAAGGCTATAGCAGCCATCGAGTTGAGCTGTCACACCATGTAAATAAAGAGTTGAAGTTCACTGTTTTCACCAGCTCGTCTCCATCATTCGCACCCATGCTCCACACTTAACACTGGCGATGAGGATGGGATGTGGAGACATCAGAGCTGACTAAACAACGAAGAAGACAACCGAGCATGTGGCTGAAACGCACACAGTGGAACCATGTCTGGCGACATTGTACCACCCGGTCCGTTCGACCCAGCGCAAGAAGACTGGGAGACCTACATGGATCGTTTCCAAATGTTCTTGGAAACCAATAATTTGAAGGATGCCACAACTGGCAAGAAACGGGCGGTATTCCTAACGCATTGTGGGCCAACCGTATTCAAGATGGCCAAGGCACTAGCGAAATTGGCAGAAGTGAAGGCTATGGACTGGGATGTCCTCGAACCTCTACTAAGGGCCCACTATGCGTTGACCGTACCAACGCTTGTAAGATGACATGAGTTCTACCAAAGAAACCAGCGGAAAGGAGAGAGCGTTGCCGAATTCATTGTGGACCTCCAAAACTTGGGTGGCCTCTGTGATTTCGCCGACCTGGAAGAGGCTTTGAGAGACTGAGTAGTTCTGGAAATAGATGCGCTAAACGTGCAGAGCAAAATAATGGCAAAGGGCGACATTAGCCTTGCCGATGCCATCGCTGAGGCTACAGCAGTGGAAGCAACCAAGAAGTCGGCTGCCCAACTGCACTGAAACCGCACTCCGACACACCAACCAGCCAGCGACATTTCACCTAAGTCAGAAAGACAGCTTCCGACAGCCCACGATGAGGACCTCTCTTCGGCATCAGACAGTGATGAAGAAGAGGTCCATCAACTGCGGTCCGATCAGGACCATTACCTGAAGTCCCAACAACCATGCGGTGGTTGTGGGGCCAACCATTACCGGTCCGATTGCAAATTCCGCAATGCGCTCTGCCATGAGTGCGGGAAACGAGGCCATATCGGACGGGTCTGCAGAAGTCTCCTAGGACCCAGCCAGACCTTGAAGGGGGCCAACTATCGCCAATCGACAGGAAACCGTCCTGTAAGGTGAGAACCAGTAAACCACTCCTACAGAAACCGACCCATGAATCGCCTAACGAAGCGAGAAGAGGCTCACCAAACTATCACTATCGGTCATGCCTCTTCCTTGGATGCTAAGAAAATCCTAATTAAAGTGGCCATCGAAAATCAGCCCTGCCAAATGGAAGTCGACTCGGGATCGTCTCTGTCAATGGTTTCCTGAAAGACCCTCAAGCAACTCATCCCTACTATCCGGCGCCAAGACCTTCATTCCCAAAGACTCAAACTTAAAGACTATCAGGGGAACCGGATTCCAGTCGTGGGATCCAGTCAAGTCTGGTTTCATTCAAAAACTGCACAGCGTACTTACCCCTGATGGTGATCGACAAGGACTGGCCTAGCCTGTTAGGCCTCCAATGGTTCGCACCACTCGGCATTGAAGTGGCTGGCATTAACCAAATCGGTGACAGTGACTGGGAGGAGGACCTCGTTCATGAATTCAAGGACGTCTTCATGGAAAAGCTAGGCGAGTACAAGGGGACCCCAATATCCTTTAGCCTTAATCCAAAAATAGCTCCCATCTGCCTTAAGCCTCGTCGAGTTCCATTCGCACTGAAGCCGAAAATCAACGAACAGCTTGATAAGTTAATAGCCGAGGGAGTGTTAAAGCCAACTGATCATTCTCCCTGGGAGACACCAATCGTGACACCCATTAAGCCAGATGGTTCAATTAGAATTTGTGGGGACTACCGAGCCACCCTGAACCACACCCTGCAGCAAAACCCATATCTGTTGTCAGTGGTGCAACACCTCCTCCATTCCCTGGGGGGCGGAAAAGTCTTCACTAAACTAGACTTAGCTCAGGCTTATCAGCAACTGCCGGTTGATGAAAAAACGGCACAGGCACAGACAATCGTAACGCACCGAGGTGCCTTTAAATGTACGCAGCTCCAATTCGGAGTGAGTGTAGCCCCGGGGATCTTTCAGAGCCTAATGGAAATACTCTTACAAGGAATTAAAGGTGTTGTCCCCTACTTTGACGATGTGTTAATTGCTGCCCCTACTTCAAAAATTTTACGGGATTGTCTAAGACTAGTTCTCAAAAAATTTCAAGACACAGGCCTTAAGGTGAAAAAAAATAAGTGTAAGCTGTGTACAGATTGTGTCGAATTTTTAGGGTACTTAATTGACAGTCAGGGTATTCACCCTACAGATAACAAATTGAGAGCAATAAAAAACGCTCCCAGACCCCAGAATAAGGCCAACCTTCAGGCGTTTCTAGGCCTCATCAATTTTTATAACGTATTCTTGCCGCACAAGGCAACTGTCGCTAAACCTTTACATCGTCTACTGGACAAAAAAGCAATCTGGGTATGGGGTCATAGAGAAGAGCAGGCGTTCCATAATGTAAAAAACCTACTGACTTCTGATGCTGTGCTAATGCAGTACAATGAAACCTTACCGTTAAACATCACGTGTGATGCATCGCCTTTCAGAGTAGGCACCATTTTGAGTCACATATTGCCTAACGGTAGCGAAGCCCCTGTTGCCTATTTTTCAAAGACACTCTCAAAAACCGAGCGAAATTATAGCCAGATTGATAAAGAAGCCCTTGCAATTGTGTCAGCTGTCAAAAGATTTCATGAATACGTGTACGGCCAGGCTTTTACTATAGTGACTGACCACAAACCTTTCCTGGAAATAATAGCTGGGGTAAGCCAACCCCCTATATATTATCTCCCAGGATGACTCGCTGGTCAGAATTCTTGGCTGCTTATAATTATCGGCTGCAATACTGCCCCGGGAAAGCTATTCCCCATGCCGATGCATTGAGCCGTGCATCGCTCCCAGAGACTACTGACGACCCTGCACCAACAATGACAACGTTGCAGATCGAGACACTGCATGCGCCACCATTATCTGCCCGTAATATCGCGAGAGAAACAAAACACGACCCCACCTTAGCATGAGTCCTCACGTGGGTAGAATGCGGATGGCCATTGGACCAGGTATCAGATGACTTCGCACCATTCAAAAGTCGACAAACAGAATTGTTTTCTCAAAAGGGCTGCATCATCTGGGGCGATAGAGTCATTATTCCAGAACGACTCCAACAGGTACTACTAAAAACCTTGCACGATGGCCACCCCAGCATCGTGCGCATGAAGGCCCTCGCACGAAGCTACATGTGGTGGCCAGGCATCGACAAACAAATTGAGTCGTGGGTCAAAACTTGTCGTAGATGCCAAGAAGTAAGCAACGCTCCACCAAAGGCAATCCCAACTGAGTGGGAGACACCACAGGGACCCTGGTTCCGTATCCATCTGGATTTTGCTGGGCCGACCAAAGGCCACACCTTATTGTTAACCATAGACGCCTACTCGAACTGGCTCGAAATCCACCAAATGAGAAACACAACAACTGAAACTGTCATCAAAAAACTAGAAAGACTGTTTGCAACCCACGGATTACCAGACGTTCTGGTATCCGACAAAAGGCCCCAATTTACCACGCTGTCCTTTGAGCAGTACCTGGCAGACCGTGGTATTCGACATGCGCTCACTTCGCCTGCGCATCCTGCGGCCAACGGTAGGGCCGAGCGCATGGTACAATTCATCAAGAAAATGCTACAAAAAGTGGACTATGACAACATCAAAGAGAAGATAAACCGAATCCTCTTTTTACAGAACATCACTCCTCACAGCGTCACCAACAAGACTCCCGCCGAGCTGCTAATGGGACATAAGCTCCGCTCCCACCTCGACCGGTTACACCCAGCCTAGGAACCGGAGAAACCACTCGGATCCAGCGGCCGATGCTGTACCTTCCAGGTAGGAGATTTGGTGTTCGCCAAAAACTTATCAAGCGATCCGCTGTGGGTAGAAGTGACTGTAGTCCGCGTAACTGGCCCGAGATCATACCTTGTACAATGCCCTGACGATAGACTTTGGAAGCACCATATCAATCAACTATGATCAAGGCTGCAGTCAGGCATTTCTGAACTCCCTAATGACCAAACCGAGGGGGGAGGAAGATACAGAAGAAGATGAATATCAATTAGCAGAAAACCTTTTTGAAGGAAACGATAGCGGAACAGAAACGCGAGAACAGGAATCAGGGATGGGAGTGAGTGAACCTCAGGGTGATACCGAAGATGTTGGTGAGAACGAAAACGCGAACTCTGAATCAGAGGCAATCCCTTTGCCAAACAACGCCCTACCTCAACAAGAGTGCAGCCAAATGCAGGATGCACAGAGAAAATCAAAAAGACTAACAAAACAACCGTCCTACCTCAAGGACTACATGACCACACTCCATAAATGGAACCCAGGGGGAAGGGGTGTTGTGAATGAATAAATGCTTAATAAAGTTATCTAGTGCTTGAAGTCAAGTGCAGGGTACTGGCCCTGCACTTCTGATTGGCTGTTAAATGGTGAGGTCAGATTGGTCCGTACAGGAGAATCTGATTGGCCATTAGCAAGCCGTTCTCATTGGTTAACGGAGCTAGCGCTCCCAGGTTGCTATTGGTTGAATAGTTAATTAGTTGCCTATATAAGGAAGGCTATAGCAGCCATCGAGTTGAGCTGTCACACCATGCAAATAAAGAGTTGAAGTTCACTGTTTTCACCGGCTCGTCTCCATTATTCACACCCATGCTCCACACTTTACAAAACACTCATTTTTTAAAAACCTGAATCCACTTTTGATTATCAGAATCTTATTTCTTTTTTCTAAAAGGAAGACTACATTTGTATGGCTACTGTCACAAAGACAATTAAACAACTTAGTAATAACTTCAAACTATTTCCTGTTTGATTCCTTTTTCATTTCATGCAAATCCTTGGCTCCCCTCTCTATTTTTTTTTTTTAAAGACAATAGCTCAAAAATTGTCATTACAATGTAAGATCTATTAACAAATAATACATGTTCTTTAAAAAAAAGAACTGGCCAAACTCAATGTTTTGAGAATAATGATGAAATAATGGATTGTATCTAAGAAAAGAGAGGTAATATGATCAAGTACAATAAAGTGGAGGTTTGTTTGTTTGTTTGTTTATTCATTCATTCATTCATTTATTTAATGTGGAGAGAATCCATTTTACTGACAGAATGAACATGAGCAATAGGCAGTTTTCCTGGAAAAAAATCAGCATATTTCAAGGATGGAGACAACTTAGTCCAGAGCTGGATCAGAGACAGAGGAAATTGTTATGTTCTGAGCATGGGTGCAAGGATGGAGATGAGCCAGTGAAACAGTGAACTTCAAACTCTTTATTTACATGTTAAACAGCTCTACCAATGGCCACGATGGGCCCCTTTATATAGGCAACTCTTAACTTATTTAACCAAGGAAACACAGGGAGTGCTAGCTCCATTAACCAATGGAAGAGGCTCGTTAATAGCCAATCAGATTCTACTGAACGGACCAATCTGATGTCGCTATTATTGGCCAATCAGAAGTGCAGGGCCTGAACCCTGCACTTTACTTCAAGCTCTTAATGATCTTTATTAAGTATTTATTGATTCACAGCACCCCTTCCTCCCTGGTTCCATTTAAGGGGTGTGGTCACGTAGTCTTTGAGGTAGGCCGGTTGTTTCGATTGTCTATTAGATTTTCGTTGTCCTCCCGGTATTTGGCTACAGTCTTGTTGGGGTAGGACATTATCTGGAGAAAAAGGTGCCTCCCGTTCCGCATTTGAATTTTCGTCATCGCTACTGCTTTCGGCATCTCCATGAGTTGAGGCCACCCCCATTCAAGTTCCATCACGTACTGCCTCTGAGCCATCATTACTACTGCTTCAACTTTCTGCCACTTCAAATTCAGCTTCCTCGCTATCTCCTCACCCCTCAGTTTGGAAATCAGGGGGCTAGGCGATCCCCGACTGTAGCCTTGATCGTAGCTGATCAATGTGGCATTTCCAAATTCTATTGTCGTGGCATTTTACGTAGTACAATCTAGGGCCGGTTACTTGTACTATAGTTGCCTCGACCCACAATGGATCGCCCGAAAAGTTCCTAGCAAAAACTAAATTGCCTACCTGGAAATTGCGACATTTCCTGCTAGAACCGTGTGGCTTTTAAGGTTCATATGTTGGATGCAGGTGGTCGAGGTGGGAGTGGAGCTTCCGTCCCATTAATAACTCGATGGGAGTTTTATTGGTGACGCTGTGTGGAGTGATATGCTGTAGAATGAGTATCTGGTTAATCTTGTCTTCTATGTCACCATAGTCCATCTTATGCAAGGTTTTCTTGAGGAATTGTACCATGCGCTCGGCCCTTCCGTTGGCCGCAGGGTGCACCGGTGAAGTCAGTGCATGTCGGATATCACGGTCCGCCAGGTACTGTTCGAAGGACAACGCGGTAAATTGAGGCCCGTTGTCGGATACCAGAACGTCTGGTAATCTGTGTGTCGCAAAGAGTCTGTCCAGTTTTCTGATGACTGCTTCGGTCGTTGTATTGCTCATTTCATGGATTTCAAGCCAGTTCGAGTAGGCATCCACCATCAGTAAGAATGTGTGTCCCTTAGTAGGACCCGCAAAGTCCAGATGAATGTGGGACCATGGTCCCCTCGGAGTTTCCCATTCAGTTGGGGTTGCTTTCGGTGGAGCATTGCTTACTTCTTGGCATTTCCAACAGGCTTTTATCCATGTCTCTATCTGCTTGTCAATACCAGGCCACCACGCGTAGCTTCGTGCGAGGGCTTTCATACGCATGATGCCGGGGTGGCCATCGTGCAAGGTCCTTAGTATTGCTGGTCGCAACCGCTCTGGGATGACAACTCTATCACCCCAGATAATGCAGCCCTTTTGAGAAAATAGTTCCATTTGCCGATTTTTGAATGGGGCGTAGTCGTCAGATATTTGGTCTAACGGCCATCCCCGCTCGACCCAACTAAGGACTTGTGATAAAATGGGGTTGTGTTTCGCTTCTATCGCGATATCCCGGGCCGTTAATGGTGGTGTTTGAAGTGTCTCGATCTGCAGCACTGTGGCCATTGGAGCAGGGTCATCCATAGTCTCTGGAAGAGGTGCACAGCTCAATGCATCGGCGTGGGGAATGGCCTTCCCTGGGCGATGTTGTAATTTATAATTGTATGCTGCCAAAAATTCTGACCAGCGGGTCATTCTGGGAGATAATATATACAGTGTTGGCCTATCTCCCACAATTATTCCCAGCAAAGGTTTGTGGTCAGTCACTATGGTAAATGCTCGGCCATACACATATTCATGAAATCTCTTAACCACGGACACTATAGCAAGGGCCTCCTTGTCAAGTTGACTATAGTTGCGTTCTGTTTTTGATAACGTCTGTGAGAAATAAGCAACAGGGGCTTCATTACCATTTGGTAAAACGTGGCTTAAAATGGCGCCCACCCCAAATGGGGATGCATCACACGTGATCGTTAAAGGCAAAGTCTCGTTATACTGCCTCAGGACAGAATCAGAAGTCAATAAATCTTTTACATGTCGAAACATCTGTTCTTCTCTACGTCCCCATACCCAGGTTGCTTTTTTGTCCAATAAACGATGTAATGGCTCAGCTACAGTTGCTTTGTGAGGCAGGAAAACATTATAAAAATTGATAAGGCCCAGAAAAGCCTGGAAGTCGGCCTTGTTCCAGGGTTTTGGGGCATTCTTGATCGCCCTGAGTTTGTTATCGGTGGGGTGAATGCCTTTACTATCAATTAAATATCCCAAAAATTCTACGCGATCTGTACATAGATAACACTTGTTCTTTTTAACTTTGAGACCGGAGTCTTTAAATCTCTGGAGAACCAACCTCAGGCGTTCCTTTAGTATTTTCTGGGTTGGGGCTGCGATTAACACATCATCAAAATATGGAACAACACCTTTTATCCCTTGTAAAAGCCTCTCCATTAAGCTTTGAAAAATTCCCGGGGCTATGCTCACTCCGAACTAGAGCCGGTTACATTTAAATGCGCCTCTGTGCATAAGGATTGTTTGGGCCTCTGCCATATTTTTGTCCACAGGCAGTTGTTGGTATGCCTGGGCTAAGTCTAGTTTAGCGAAAACTTTTCCGCACAACAGGGAATGGAGGAGGTGTTGTACCACTGGTATTGGGTAAGCGTTTTGTTGAAGGGCATGGTTCAGGGTGGCTCGGTAGTCCCCACAAATTCTTATTGATCCATCCGGCTTGATGGGCGTTACGATTGGGGTTTCCCAGGGAGAGTGGTCGGTTGGTTCTAGCACTCCCTGGGCTATTAATTTATCAAGCTGCTCGTCAATCTTTGGTTTTAGGGCAAAAGGAACTCGACGAGGCTTAAGGCGGATGGGAGCTATTTCGGGATTGAGGTTAAACGATATCAGGGTCCCCTTGTACTCACCTAATTTTTCCCCGAAGACATCCTGGAATTCATGGACAAGGTCTTCTTCCCAATCGCTGCTGTAGGTTCAGTGAATGCCAGCCAATTCAATTCCAAGTGGAGCGAACCATTGGAGGCCTAGCAAACTAGGCCGATCCTTGTCGATTACAGTCAGGGGTAAAAATGCTGTACGGTTCTTAAACGATACCCGTACTCGGCTGGATCCAACAATCGGGATTCGATTTCCTTGATAGTCCTTAAGTATAAGTCTTTGGAACCGGAGGTCTTGCCTACAGATAGTGGGGATAAGCTGCTTGAGGGTCTTCCAGGAAACCATCGAGAGGGACGATCCTGAATCGACTTTTATCAGGCAGGGCTGGTTTTCGATGGCCACTTTCACTCAGATCTTTTTGGCATCCAGTGACGAGGCGTGACCGATCGTGATCATTTGGTGAGCTTCTTCTCACTTCGTTGGGTGGTTTAGGTTTTTGTTTCTGTAGGAGTGGTTGTTCCATTGGTGGTTCACAGGTTCTCACTTCACGGGACGACTTCCCGACAGTTGGCGATAGTTAGCCCCCCTTGAGGGCTGGCCGGGTCCTGGCTTGCTTCTACAGACCCGTCCTATATGGCCTCTTTTCCTGCACACATGGCAGAGCATGTCGAGAAATTTGCATTCTGACCGGAGGTGGCTTGCTCCACACCCGGCGCATTGGTACTGTGATTTCTGGCGTTGGTCCCGTTCGGACCGAAGTTGATGGACCTCTTCCTCGTTGCTGTCTGATGACGAGTCGAGGTCCTCATGGTGGGCTGTTTCCAGCTGTCCCTCTGACTGAGGTGAAATGTCACTGGCTGGTGTGTGTGGCGCATTTGGGCAGCCGACTTCCTGGTTGCTTCTGCTGCAGTAGCTTCAGCTATGGCGTCTTTAAGGGTGATGTCGCCCTTTGCCATTAATTTACTCTGAGTGCCTGGTGCATCTAATCCCAGAACGATTCAGTCTCTTAGGGGCTTCTTCTAAGTCGGTAAACTCGCATAGGCCTCCCTGATTCCGGAGATCCGCAGTGAAATCAGCAACACTTTCACCCTTCTGCTGACTTCTCTGATAGAATTCATGCCTTCTCACGAGTGTTGGCACGGTCGGTGCATAGTGAGCCCTTAGAAGCGGTTCGAGGACGTCCCAGTCCATAGATTTTACTTCTGCCGGTTTTGCTAGTGCCTTGGCCATCTTGAATACGGTTGGCCCACAATGAGTTAGGAATACTGCTCGTTTCTTTCCGGTAGTGGCATCCTTTAAATTGTTGGTTTCCAGAAACATCTGGAAGTGATCCATATATGAGTCCCTGTCTTCTTGTGCCGGGTCGAATGGAGCGGGTGGTATGACGCTGCTGGACATGGTTCCGCCATTTGTGTGTTCAGCCACGTGCTCGGTTATGGTTCTTCGTCGTTCAGCAAGCTCTGATGTCTCCACATCCCATCCTCGTCACCAGTGTTATGTTCTGAGCATGGGTACAAGGATGGAGACGAGCCAGTGAAACAGTGAAATTCAAACTCTTTATTTACATGTTAAACAGCTCTACCAATGGCCACGATGGGCCCCTTTATATAGGCAACTCTTTACTTATTTAACCAATGAAACACAGGGAGCGCTAGCTCCATTAACCAATGGAAGAGGCTCGTTAATAGCCAATCAGATTCTCCTGAATGGACCAATCTGATGTCGCTAGTATCGGCCAATCAGAAGTGCAGGGCCTGAACCCTGCACTTTACTTCAAGCTCTTAATGATCTTTATGAAGCATTTATTGATTCACAACAAAAATTATTTAGTTTAGCTCTTCCTAGAATCTCCTAGGGTATATCTGTTAAGGAAAAAGTAGTATATATTTAGTCTGGCAAGATTCTGTTTATATAGTGTGATCAAATAGAAAGCAGAACTTTGGCTGGATTGATCCATGCCTTTCTTGGTCTGGGCCTAAAAGATATTTTGCTAGTACTTTGAAATAAAGTCTCAGAAATCATAGCTTTCACTTTATTTGGAGGATGGGACATTGGACTCTCATTGGATCAGAAATAAAGTAAGCTATTCTTTGATATCTAAAGAGAAAATGTTTGGTTTAGTCTGATCTCATTTGTGCCTCAGGAAATTCAGTCAAAGAATGAGGAAGGGTAGTGAGGGACAATCTATGAAAATGAGAACACAATGGGGAAAATATACAGCTTTGAGCTAGATACCAAAATATTCAAGATACATAGAGACAGTGTTGCTATTAAAGAATTTATCTTTTATTATAAGATATATCGCTGACACAAAATTGCTCTTAGACATCTTTTTTAGGCTTTCAAATTTGGTCAGATATGAAAAGTAAGACAGAGTTATTTTTAAAAACAACTGGAAACAAAGCATGCTCTGAATCATGGATATTATGGGTTTCTACTATATTAAATTATTACCAGAGAAGCTTCTGAATATTATCAAAATATTTCCTTCCTTCCCTCTCCCCTTAGCTCCTCTCCCTCCTCTCCCTTTTGTTCTTCCTTTCCATTTTCCTTTCCCCTTCTCACTCCTTCTTCCTTTTCTTCTCTTCTCTCTCTCTCCCCCCTCATTTTCCTCTCCTTCCCTCTCCTTCTTCTCTTCTTTCCCCTCCTCTCTTTCATTCCTTCCTCTGTCTATTCCTCCCCTTTTCCTTGTACCACTGCGTAGTAATAATCAGCTCTCAGGCTAAGAAATAGCTCTACTTTTTATTATTTTATTGAACCTTAAATATATTTTTTCAGAAATTCATTCCATATATTAATGAACAATAGAGTTGATTTCTCATTATTAGCAGCATATATTTATTTTCCTGATCTAGATTAGATAAATCAGAAATTCTATGTCAAATATCCAAGCTCTATATATGCTGCCCACACCTTTTCTCTTGCTCACTCTTCTCCTGATTTTAATCTTAACTGAAAAAAAAAATCATTATAAATGGTGCCATTTTCACCTTCACTATAATTTATGCATTTTCAGCTTGTATTTTTCAGCTAGTTCTCTCATATATATTCAGAATATATTTTATGGGTGGAACATGTGGTTTATTCTTTCTTTCCAGATAAAAACAACAACAGAATAGCCTACCAGGAATGGCATCTTTCCAAAAATGGCAGCCTAATTAACCAGTTATATTTCCTAAATGTTAATATGCTAGTTAGCATATTGAACAACAGATATTACCATATGCCTTCACAAAGACATCCCCAGGTTCAAAATTCACCAGTTATAACTAAAAGACTTTTCTAAGATTCTGAAAAAAAACTGATTGATTTTCACAAGGTCTTATTTTTTCAAAATATTTTATAGCATTTTAAAATTGCATATGAACTATTTTTATATTAAAAAATAATTAAAATATACAGCATTTAAACTATAAAATATAGGCTGCAGACACAGACTGAAAGAAAGGTTTTGTGATAGTGTGCAAGTTAAAGTAGTAGTAGAATAATTCAGTCAGAAATATCTGGTGCTGAAAGACAATAAAGAGTCACAGAGGTTGATACACATGCACACACACACACACACACACACACAGAGAGAGAGAGAGAGAGAGAGAGAAATCATTCATTCACTTCCCTGCACTTTTGAGGACTTGACTAGCAACACAGATCGGGATGGCTGATAAATCCCATGTGAGCTGAGATTATTCCCCATTGTGGTCAAGGAATCACTGAAAGTATAGCTCATGTCCTGTTGCATTATAACTTCTATTATGATTTACAGACTCATTTTATAACTTATACTGGTTTTCTTTATTATTATAGGTTCCTCAGTTGTTGGTCTAGCTTAGAATTTTTCAGCCTTAGCAAGCTGGTAGGGGAATTCTGGGAGTTGAAGTCTATGCATCTTAAAATTGCTAAGATTGAGGAACACTCTAGTTGGTCCAATTGGATTTAGGTCTGTTCAGTTAATTGGGATATGCCCAAGAACCTTGACATCTGTAATGCTTTTGCTATTTTTGGTTCTTGTCTTTTAGCTCATTCTTTTCTCAGAATTGCTTTTTCAAATTCCCTTTGCCTGGGATTTTACTTATCATGCTTTCTCAGCATGTAGCCTTCATTTCTAACTGATAATGAATTAGCTTTAGCTTTATAATATTAGATAAAAGGAAAATGCTAAGTACAAGAAAGCATAATATATAATATAAATTGCAACATCAGAAGCATATAGACTATGAAGCCCTGTGTAAATCTTATTGAACCAGCTTTGACGTACTTATATGTTGTATCTTTGTAGCATATGAGACCAATACATTTTTAATATGCTTTCTACACAAAAGTAGTTTCTTCTTAACACAGGTATAACATGCAAGCACCAGTTGACTAGTAAGCAAGAAATTTTCTCACAATTTTTCTATTTTTTGATTCATTCTTCTACTTTGTTTTTGTTTTGTTTTTTGGTGTAAAATTTTTCTAATAACCCAGCTTTCTTCACTTCAGTTCAGAATCAATAAGTACTTTGAAAGGTCATTCAGCTCCATTTTTGTGGCTTTCAGAGATCAGTCAACAATACTTAGAACTTCTACAAGGTTGCCTTTTTCTAGCCCATAAAATTGGATTAAACCTCAGGTATGTAGGCTATTAAAGAGGTTCCTCCAGCTGAGCTTGAATTCTTGTGATTGAGTTCACCTAGTTTTCTTGGCAGTAATATGAAAGTGAGTTGTTTCAGGGATGTGTTTTACCCTAACTTTTCAGTCTAGCTGATAGCCCTAGGATTTTGTGCAGGTTTTCCATTGAAGTTAAGATTGAAACTGCTTAATTTTTCAAAACCAGCCAAGGGTTAACAAATCTAATTTTATCAGAAAAAAAGTTTCCCAACTGTTTGTAAAACAAAAACAGATTTCAACTCCAATTGCTCAGGAGATGCCATCTTATTATTGTCATGAGCCGTGGTGGCACAATGGTTAGAATGCAGTATTGCAGGCTACTTCCACTGACTGCCACCTACCTGCAATTTGGCAGTTCAAATCTCACCAGCTTCAAGTCTTCCATCTTTCTGAGCTTGGTAAAATGAGGTTCCAGATTGTTGGGGGCAATAAACTGACTCTGTAAACTACTTAGAGAGGACTGTAAAACACTGCGAAGTGATATACAAATCTAAGTGCTATTGTATTGCCATGATCATTGCTGCCCTTGGAATACAATTCCCATTTAGATGAGATACCCTCATATATATGTGCATACACACTAATCCTGTTCTTTGAATCAAAATGTTTCACCATCATCGCCTGTTGTAAAATAACATGAGCGGGCTGGTGCCAGACTGTTTGACAACCTATATCCTCCAACTTTCCCTTTTCCTCAAATTTGTATTTATACACTTTAATCCCTAAACAGCTGGGCAAAACTAAGGAAACAAAAATGGCAGAGTAATTTTTGTTAATACTCATTGGAGGTAAATAAAGAACTTTGAAAACTGTAAGTGGATTACTCTAGTTGGGAGTTGAAGTCACACATCTTAAAAGTTGCTAAGATTGACCCTTGATTATTTGCTTTGAGTCCTACATTTTGATTCTACAGTGGGTTATATAAACATGATTATGAAACAAACTCTAAAATTTTCAGATGATAACATTCTCTTGAACTACGTATCTAGTGCATGGAATTTGACAACCTGATAGTTTAAATGAATTCTCCATACCCTTACAATGGCCAAAAGAACAATACTGCAGCATCGAAAAGATTAATGTGCAGTTTGTTTCAGAAATTGGATTAAGGACCTGATTATATTCACCACCTATGAGCAAATTACTTTGATGAACAGGTAAAATGATATTTATACAAAAATTAGTAGGTTAAATAAATTATAACTATATAAGTGTATTAGAAATGCTAATTTGATGCATGTGTGTACGACAGAGAGAGAGAAAGAAAGAAAAAGGGAGAAAGCAACTATGAATATTTTTTTAAAAAAATAAGGATAATACCTGGCTTTCAAAGGGACTTGCTGAAGTACCAATAATAGATTCTGTCATAGATTCAGGCATGGGTAGAATGAATGGAGACAGTTTTAGTTGGTGAACTTTCAACTCTTTATTGCATAGTGACTTCTAACTTGTATAACAACAACTCTGCTTTATATAGACAATGCTAATGTGAAATAACCAATAGGAGCTTGTGAAACGCTAGCTCCAGTACCAATAAAAGTCCTTCGTTAAGGGCCAATCAGATTCTCAGAACCCGACCAATCCGATCTAGCCGCTTAACACCCAATCAGAAGTACAGGGCCAGAACCCTGCACTTTACCCCAAGCTTGCCTTTATTCAACTATTTACATACATAACATCCCTTCCCCCTGGCTTCACAATTAGTTTGTGACTATGTAGTCCTTTAAATAGGACGGTTGTCTCTTGGGTCTGTCAGATATTCTTTGGACTGGCTGCATGCAGTCCCGTTGAGGTAAGGTGTTGTTTTGTAGTGGCTCAGCTTCTCGTTCTGGTGTGATTTCCCTTGGAGCGTACGATTCTTCTTCCTGCTCCATTTCCTGGGTTTCACTTGATTCATCGCTTTCCTGGAACAGGTTTCCTGGCATATCGTCATCTGCTCTTCCTTCCCCCCCCTCAGTTTGGTCGTTGGGAAGTTGTTGGCTAGCAGTTATACGTCGTGGCCGTAATTGGTCAACATGTCTTTTCCATAGTCTCTCATCAATACATTTTACAATATAGGATCTGGGCCCAGTCTCGCGTATTACCGTTGCTTCAATCCAAACTGGGTCGCCCGATAAATTTCTTGCATAAACGGGGTCGCCTACCTTGAAGGCACGGTAGCGTCCGCTGGATCCTGGAGGTTTTTCTGGCTCGTAAGCAGGGTGCAGTCGGTCGAGGCGGGAACGGAGTTTTCGCCCCATGAGAAGTTCAGCGGGAGTTCTGCCAGTTTCGCTGTGCGGAGTGATGTGTTGTAGAAGTAGAATGCGGTTTATTTTTTCGTCAAAATTATCACAGTCCAGCTTTTGTAAAGTCTTTTTTACAAATTGTACCATGCGTTCCGCTCGGCCGTTGGTAGCAGGATGCACTGGCGAGGTGAGCGCATGGCGGATGCCGTTGTCAGCAAGGTACTGTTCAAACATTAGCACTGTAAACTGTGGTCCGTTATCGGACACCAGGACGTCCGGCAATCCATGAGTTGCAAAGAGTCTATTGAGGACTTTAATGACTGCCTCGGAGGTTGTATTGGCCATTCGATGAATTTCTAACCAATTAGAGTATGCATCGACAGTCAACAGCAATGTCTGTCCTTTGATCGGCCCTGCGAAATCCAGGTGGATTCTGGACCAGGGTCCACGTGGCGTCTCCCATTCAGTCGGTGCAGCTTTTGGTGGTGCGTTGCTGGTTTGTTGGCACTTGGTGCAGGCCTTGACCCATTGCTCGATGTGTCGGTCCATGCCTGGCCACCAAGCGTATCTCCGTGCGAATGCCTTCATTCGCACGATCCCGGGATGTCCATCGTGCAAGATTTGTAACAATGTCTTTTGGAGTCGTTCTGGGATGATGACTCTATCGCCCCAGATACCGCAGCCTTTTTGGGAAAAAAGTTCAGTCTGTCTTGTTTTAAATGGCGCGAAGTCATCTGGGATCTAGTCCAATGGCCATCCACGCTCTACCCAGCCTAGGACTCGTGCTAGGGTGTGGTCTCGTCTGGTCTCCCTCGCGATATCTCGAGCGGTCATAGGAGGCGAGTTGAGCGTTTCGATTTGTAACGCTGATACTGTTGGTGCCGGATGGTCGAGAGTCTCTGGTAGCGGTGCTCTGCTGAGTGCGTCGGCATGGGGAATGGCTTTTCCCGGTCGATGTAACAATCAATAATTATAAGCAGCTAGAAACTCTGACCATCGAGTCATTCTTGGGGACAATATATAGGGAGTTGGTTTGTCCCTAGCGATTATCCCTGTTAAGCCTGGTTTCCCCAACCAGGGTTAGGGAGACAAGCTAAACAGAATGTGCAGCTTAGTCAGATAGGCACACAGATAAATGAGTGAGCTAAGCTTGTATATTTATTAACATACAGTAAAAATGACAGATACGCTTGTGCTATCAAATATATAGTTTATTCCATTATGAGTTCATAGCATAGTCAAAATAACAGTCCAATAGTCATGTATCATTTAGTCAGTCCATTCAGGGATATTCAGTTAGCAAAGTCCGTTTTGAATATCCTTTGTCAAATTCACTTACAAGCCAGTCTTTTGTTTTCTCTCCCGTTCGAGCAATGCAGACTTGTTTCCTTGCAGTAATCAGGGATCATCAAAGCCAGAGAGATAGCAAGCTGCCATCTTGCTTCTTTTAAAGTGCTTTCACAACCACTCCCTTAATTACTATCCCACAGTTAAAGTTGCAGACACTTTAACATACAAACTATGATTATATATTATTATTTACCTAAACCAGTTAGGGTAAAACAATGTTATCCCTGACATTCTCCCCTTTTAGGAAATAATAATAAATATAACTATTTACATCTTTAAATCATATTTGTTACAACTCTCTTTAAACTTAGTTACTCCTTGAGCTTTTGTAAATTGGTCTGCAATGTTTTCTTCCGTCATGCAGTATTCCAATTTAATTAGTCCATTCTTTACAGATTCTCTAACATTTAAGTATCTTAAATCAGTATGTTTTGATCTAGTTTTTACAGCAATACTTGTAGCTAACTTTATAGCTGCTTGGTTATCTTCGTACACAATAATAGAATCTTTTACAGTTATACCCATGTCTAATAATAACTGTTTGTACAAAATCAAATCAGTGCATAGTAATGACAGACATGAAAATTCCGCTTCCATCGTGGACAAGCTGATATGCTGTTGTCTGATTGACCTCCACCCTATTAGTGTCTTACCAAATAATATAGCCATCCCAGAAGTTGATTTTCTTGTGTTTATATCAGTTGCAAAACTTGCATCTGCATAGGCACTAAGAATCAAATCACCCTTTGGTTCTATATACAATGCATGGTTCAGTGTTCCTTTAAGATATCTTAAAATTCTCTTTAATGATTGCCAATGACATTGTTGTGGATCTGAATTAAAACGTGCCAGCTGATTTACACTATAAGCTATATCAGGCCTAGACCAATTGCTTATATATGATAAGCTGCCAATCAAAGATTGATATGTGGACTTATCAAATTTGGGACTTTGATCATCAGTTTGGCAAACTTCCTGACTCATTGGAGTCTTTGCCGGTTTACAAAGTTCCATTTTAAACGTTTTAATTAATTGGCAAATTTTATCTTCTTGAGATATCTTAAAACCATTTTTTGTTTTGTTAATTGTCAATCCTAGATACTTTTTAATTTCACCTAAATGCTTTAATTTTATCTTTTGGGCTAATAATGATATAATCTCATTAGCTTCATTATTAGTCTTAGTTATCAAAGCAATATCATCTGTAAATAATAACAATAATGACACCGTTCCATTATTTTCTCTTTTAAATACACATGGATCTGCTAAACCAGATTTAAAACCTATATTGTTTAACTCTTTCACAATATATTGGTTCCACTCAAACCCAGATTGTTTCAACCTGTAAAGACTCTTTTTGAGTTTCCAACAATCATTACTATTTACTTTATGGTCTTTTATACCTATTGGTTTTCTTAAATATATAGTGTGCTGCAATGGTGCATGTAGATAAGCAGTTTCTACATCTAAATGGTTAATCACATAGTTTTTCTTAGCTGCCCACACTAATGCTGCTCTTAAAGATGTTGCTTTAAGACTTGGTGCAAAAACTTCATCATAATCAGATGTAGTTTGATTAAATCCTTGAGCTACTAACCTAGCTTTATGGGTAACAGTCCCATCATTTCCAGTTTTTACTTTAAATATCCATTTGCACCCAATGGATTTTTCTCCTGGAGGTAATTTAGCATCTTCATAAACTTTCATTACCTTTAATGAATTTAGTTCCTTTTTCATTGCCTTTTGCCAATTCTCCTGATCCTTAGCAAGATACATCCTAAGTTCATCTACACTAGTTGGAACTTTAGTTACTTGGCAAACTATACTTGCTTGATACCTATCAGGTGGTCTAGTTACACGTGTAGTACGCCTAGGTATTACAGGACTTACAGGTAGACTTTCATTTATTAACTCTTCTTGATTATCTAACTCTTCCTGATCAACTGTTTCCTCTTGTTCTGGTCATATTTGTTCTTCTTGGACTTCTTCTTTAATTGGACTCTTCTTATAACTAGTCTGATCTTTCTGCCTTTTGTAGGGTTCAATAATTACTTCATTATTTAAATCTTGCTCTAATCTATTCCATCCTACATGTTCTAGGAATTTAGCACTAGCACTGGTGTAAACTCTAGGTGTACCTGGTTCCCAGAATCTATAAGATCTATGATTAGATGTATATCGTACAAAATATAATCTTTTAGCTCTATGCTGTCCTTTGTGTCTAAGTTGTGTAGGGATATGCACCCATGCTGGTGCTCCAAATGTGTGCATGTAACTTAAATCAGGTTTTGTACCATGCCACAGTGTGAATGGTAATTCACCTGTTGTTGAATTAACAACATTATTTAATATATGAATACCACACATTATTGCTTCTCCCCATAAATTGTCAGGTAATCCTGAATCAGACATCATAGATCGTGCCATTGATTGTAATGTTTGGCCTCTTCTCTCTATAAAGGCATTATGTTGTGGCCTATATGGTGCAGACTTTTTATGTTGAATACCTAACATTCTTAGTCTGTTCTGGAATTTATTATTTGTAAATTCTGTACCATTATCTGTTTTAAGAGTTACTAATTTCTTTTTAGTTTTTCTTTCTGCAAATTTAATCCAATTAAAGAGATTTAGATACATTTCAGTTTTGCTTTTCATTAAATAGCAAAACCCATATCTAGAATAATGGTCCATTATACTTAGTATGTAACGAGCTCCTCCTACACTTGGTTTTTTAGGACCTATTAAATCTGCAAATACTACCTCTAAAGGTTCTTTGGTAGTAAATCCATCAACTCTATTAGCCGGTGTAACCCTGGTCTTGCTTTGATTGCAAATATTACATTGCAAATACTTATTACAAGGTTTCAAACTTATTCCCTTAGATAATTCAACAGTTCTCTTAAGCATTTTAAAATTTAAATGCCCTAGCCTTCGATGTAACAAGTGAATACATTCATCATGAGGTTTCTTATTTTCATAAACTGTGTTAGCCACCTTTAAACCATCATCATTTAACACATATAATTCACCTCTTAAAGATGCAGTAATTTTCTTATTTTCTTTCTCAATTATGCAGTTATCTCCTTTAAAAGTAACTACATATCCTAGTTTAACCAAAATTGTTACTGAAATTAAATTAAATTTAAGTTGTGGTACATATAATATTTTTACATTCTCTTTTATAAAAGAACAATATGCTATACCTTGACCTTTAGCTTTCAGTTTCCAGCCATTGGCTAACGATATCTGCTGTGTACTCTTGGACATTTTAATAAAATTTTTCTTATCATTTGTTATACAATGTGATGCTCCACTGTCAACCACCCATAAATTATTTTTTACAGCTCCGTTAGTATACATGGCTAACTCTAAATTTTTATTTATCTTTTGATGACTTTTAGTATTCTGGCCAGCGTTCTGGCGTTTTGCCTTTTTACAAAATCTTGCCAAATGTCCTCTTCCTCCACAATTAAAACACTTTTTAATTGCGTATGCAGTAGGAGTTTCATTATCTTCTTTTTGAGGTTTCTGCCTCCTTAATTCATTTCTTTCAAGCCTTCTTCTGGCCACTTCAATCAATCTGCCAGTTATATCAGTTAAAGTTAGGCTTTCCTTTGGCAATATTTCAAGGGAAGTTACGTAGTTATCATAACTTTCGTCAAGGGAAGATAGAATTATGTAGACTTGGTGCAGTTCAGAGAAAATAAGCTCTTTCTCGTGCAGTTCTTGAAAAATGCTTTGCATAGTTTTCAAATGACTCAGCATATCACCATTCTTATGGAGATGTGTACTGAAAAGTTTCCGTGTTAGATTTATGTGGGCACCAACATTATCTCGAACATAAATCCTCTTCAGCTTCTGCCAACACCCAACAGCTAATTTCTCTCCGTGGATATAAACAAGTTGCTTATCAGTTAAGGTTAAAGCAATAATGCAAATAGCTTGTTGATTTTTATGCATAAATTCTTCTATCTTTAATTTATCTTCCTCATCCTCTGGATCCCATTCTTCTACGTTTGGTGGATTTTCAATTATGTTCCACAAACCTTCTCTTCGTAGAAGCATACTACATTTCATTGACCATGATACATAGTTTGTTCCATCCAGCTTGGATATCAGGGACAAACTTTGTAGATTGACTTGTGCCATGTTTTCTTATATGGATATAAAAATATAATTAATAAAACACAGCTGTCTGTTTACTGTAATGTATAACAACACAAACTCTCACTTTTACATAAATCTGTTTTATCCTAGTTAAACTGACTTTGCAGCTTCTGGGCCCATAACCAGTGTTAAACCTGGTTTCCCCAACCAGGGTTAGGGAGACAAGCTAAACAGAATGTGCAGCTTAGTCAGATAGGCACACAGATAAATGAGTGAGCTAAGCTTGTATGTTTATTAACATACAGTAAAAATGACAGATACGCTTGTGCTATCAAATATATAGTTTATTCCATTATGAGTTCATAGCATAGTCAAAATAACAGTCCAATAGTCATGTATCATTTAGTCAGTCCATTCAGGGATATTCAGTTAGCAAAGTCCGTTTTGAATATCCTTTGTCAAATTCACTTACAAGCCAGTCCTTTGTTTTCTCTCCTGTTCGAGCAATGCAGACTTGTTTCCTTGCAGTAATCAGGGATCATCAAAGCCAGAGAGATAGCAAGCTGCCGTCTTGCTTCTTTTAAAGTGCTTTCACAACCACTCCCTTAATTACTATCCCACAGTTAAAGTTGCAGACACTTTAACATACAAACTATGATTACATATTATTATTTACCTAAACCAGTTAGGGTAAAACAATGTTATCCCTAACAATCCCCAATAAAGGTTTGTGGTTGGTTACAATTGTAAATGTCCTTCCATATACATACTCATGGAATTTTTTTACGGCTGACACAATTGAAAGAGCCTCCTTGTCTATTTGTCCATAGTTACGTTCTGCCTGGGATAGAGTCTTCGAAAAGTATGCAACGGGAGCCTCATTTCCATTAGGTAGCACATGGCTCAAAATAGCGCCCACCCCAAACGGTGAGGCATCACAAGTTATAACCAAGGGTAATGTTTCATTATATTGCATAAGTACAGAATCAGATGTAAGTAAATCTTTTACATTTCTAAATGCTTTTTCTTCTCGGTAACCCCAAATCCATAATGCTTTTTTATCTAATAACCGGTGTAATGGTTCAGCCACAGTCGCCTTATGCGGTAAAAACACATTGTAGAAATTGATAAGGCCTAAAAATGCTTGAAGATCAGTTTTGTTATGAGGTCTGGGAGCATTTCTAATCGCCCTTAATTTACTCTCAGTTGGGTGAATACCCTGACTATCAATGCGATAACCTAGAAATTCAACACCATCGGTATACAGATAACATTTATCCCTTTTTACTTTAAATCCCGCTTTTTGGAATTTTTTAAGAACACATTTTAAACGATTCTGCAGAATTTTTTTACTAGGAGCTGCAATCAATAGGTCATCAAAATACGGAACCACGCCCTTGATTCCCTGTAACAATCGTTCCATTAAACTTTGGAATATTCCCGGGGACACACTCACCCCGAACTGCAATTGGGTACATTTAAAAGCACCTCTGTGCGTTACTATCGTTTGGGCTTAGGCTGTTGTATCGTCCACGGGCAATTGTTGATAGGCTTGAGCTAAATCTAGCTTTGCGAAAACCTTCCCACCTCCCAGAGAATGAAGGAGGAGCTGCACCACCGGCACTGGATACGCGTTCTGTTGGAGGGCGTGGTTTAGAGTTGCTCGGTAGTCCCCACAGATTCGGATTGACCCATCTGGTTTAATGGGGGTTACAATAGGAGTTTCCCATGGGGAATGATCAATGGGTTGCAGTACCCCTTGTTTAATTAGTTTGTCAAGTTGTTCATATATCTTGGCCATAAGGGCGAACGGAACTCGACGGGGCTTTAAACGGATCGGGGCGACCTTAGGGTCAAGGCTGAACGAAATTGGGGTCCCCTTATACTCGCCCAGACGATCTGCGAAGACATCGCTGAATTCAGACATAAGATCCTCCTCCCACTCGCAATCACCGACTCGGTTCACGCCGGCTAGTTCGATGCCGAGTGGCACAAACCATTGGAGGCCCGACAAACTAGGCCTGTCCCTATCGATGATCGTTAGAGGTAAGTATGCCGTATGCTTTTTAAACGAGACGCGGACTCGACAAGACCCGACCACAGGGATCCGATTCCCTTGGTAATCTTTAAGGATAAGGCGTTGCATTCGAAGGTCTTGGTGTTGGATGGTAGGAATGAGCTGCTTTAATGTCTTCCATGACACCATCGAGAGGGACGATCCCGAATCGACCTCCATGTGGCAGGGTTGGTTCTCTATGGCTACTGTAACTCGAATCTTCTGAGCGTCCAGGGCCGAGGCATGACCTATAGTGATAGTATGGTGAGCCTATTCTTTCTGCAATGCTCGATATCTGTAGGAGTGGTTTGCTGGGTCTCGCCTTACAGGACGGTTTCCTGCCGATTGGCAAAAGTTGGTTCCCTTTGAGGCCGGGCTTGGTCCCGGTAAACTGCGACAGACTTGACCGATGTGGCCTCGTTTCCCGCACTCGTGGCAGAGTGCGTCGCGGAATTTGCAGTCTGCCCTGGGATGGTTTGCCTCGCAGCCAGCGCAAGGGCGTGAGGTTTTAGGACGAGGGTCCCGGTCGGAACGCAGTCGATGGACCCCTTCTTCGTCGCTGTCTGACGATGAAGAGAGGTCCTCGTGGTGCGTCGTAACGAGCTGCTCTTCCGACTTGGATAAAAGGTCGCCAGTTGGTGGGGTCGTTGGGTTTCGGCTTCGCCGTAGTTGTGCCGCAGACTTTTTGGTCGCCTCAGCAGCAGTGGCTTCGGCGATGGCGTCAGCAAAGCCGATGTCGCCCTTCGCCATCAGCTTGCTCTGCACGCCTAGCGCATCTAATCCCAGAATTAGGCGGTCTCTCAATGCTTCATCTAAGTCTGCGAACCCGCAGAGGCCTCCCAAGTGCCGGAGGTCTGCCACGAAGTCAGCCACACTCTCTCCTTTTCGTTGGCTTCGTTGATAGAACTCGTGGCGTCTCACGAGTGTGGGTACGGTTGGCGCGTAATGGTCTCTCAGGAGAGGTTCAAGGTCGTCCCAGCTTATTGCTTTCACTTCTCGAGGCTTCGCGAGGGCTTTAGCCATTTTAAAGACAGCCGGGCCGCAGTATGTCAGGAACAGCGCCCGCTTCTTGGCTGATGTGGCATCCTTCAGGTTGTTCGTTTCGAGGAACATCTGAAAGCGATCCATGTAGGATTCCCAATCCTCTTGGGATGGATCGTACGGAGCGGGTGGTACGATGCCGCCAGACATGGCTTCCGTTGGTGGCGCCGTTTTTTACACGTGCTCTGTTTTTTTCTTCCAAGTTCCTTAAGATCAGATGTCTCCAAATCCCATCCTCGTCACCAGTGTCATAGATTCAGGCATGGGTAGAATGAATGGAGACAGTCTTAGTTGGTGAACTTTCAACTCTTTATTGCATAGTGACTTCTAACTTGTATAACAACAATTCTGCTTTATATAGGCAATGCTAATGTGAAATAACCAATAGGAGCTTGTGAAACCCTAGCTCCAGTACCAATAAAAGTCCTTCGTTAAGGGCCAATCAGATTCTCAGAACCCGACCAATCCGAACTAGCCGCTTAACACCCAATCAGAAGTGCAGGGCCAGAACCCTGCACTTTACCCCAAGCTTGCCTTTATTCAACTATTTACATACATAACAGATTCTATAACAGCACCTAGTGATCTTTGAGTCAGTGCTTTCATCTTTTAGCAGATTGTCTCTGGGATATGGGTTTCTGCAAGTTCTGCAAAACTCATCATTGTTAAGGACAGATAAATCAAAGGCTAGATAATATGTTTGCCTATCCCCCAGGTCCTGTTTCCAGCATCCTGCTGAGAATTTGATGCATGGCTTAGAAACACTCTGGGAAAATTGAAAGGGTGTTAATTCTTACATCATATATCTGATGTTGTGCAAAATGCTGGTCTCCTGAACTTTACTTGACTTCTTCCATCTGACAAGCTCAGCAATTCCATTTTCCTCAAATAGTTTGTGTTGAGAAACTGAAAGGTAATGCATAAGCTTCTGTCATTTTGCTGAAGTGCTACTTTAAGTATTTTGTTATGATTCATTTTATGTGAAAGAAAGAACCTAGAGGCATTTATTTTCTTCTTACCATTATAAAGGTCCAGCAAAATAACCAAGAAAAAAATGTCTTCAAAGAGGTAAACTTTTTTTTTAATTCTTCCATGGAGAAACAATTTGTTGGTTTAAACTTTAAAAGTAGACTGCAAAATAAAATTTCAATATTCAAATTAAATGAAAGCCAACACAGTAAGCCAAGAAAATAGCTTATTACTGAACAAGATATCTGAAAGCACACCAGAGGAAAATGCTTTTAGGCTGCTGTTCCATAAGTGAATTTACTCAGAAGTGAGTTGAATTAGAACATAACAGAATAACAGAGTTGGAAGGGACATGAGGTTGGAGGCCATGGTGGGATTCAATTTGTTTTTTACTACCAGTTCTGTGGGAGTGGCTTGGTGGGTTTGGCTTGGTGGGCATGGCAGTGGAAGGATACCGTAAAATCTGCATTCCCATCCCACTCCAGGGAAAGGATACTGTAAAATCCCCATTCCCTCCCCAACCCACTAACCTGCTTTCCAGCTCTGTTCTCCTGTGCATGGCAACAAAAAAAGACCCACCCAATCAGCTGGGACTTGGGAGGCAGAAAATAGATGGGGGCAGAGCCAGTCAGAGGTGTTATTTGCCAGTTCTCTGAACTGTTATTCTCCCCTTTAATTGCAGGCGAGCAAAACAAAAAGCAGCCATTTCAGAATTAATTCAAATCAAAAACAAACCCCCACAAGAGAACGGCTGGAGTAATTCCAATACGCAGCAATAAATCCACACTCTGTCCGGCAATTCGGGCATAGCAGTAATTCATGAGACTCAGAGAGTTTACTGCATGTCTTCACTCCATTTAGACACTTTGCTTCTGGAGAATTCCATCAGCCCAGCCGTGTCCTTTTATCCACTTATGGATTGTGTTAATTTCCCTAATTAGTTACTGGCTCTACACCTTCTCCCTAACTGAGATTGGCGTCTGAGCCTCCTCCTATTTTTGACGTCATGCCATACATTCTCCAAATTATCATCTCCACTGGAAAACTCTTGCATGCCTTCCTTGTTAGCCATTCCCAGCTGCTGTTCAGATAAAGAACCAGAGGAGGTCAAAGGTTCTGACAACTCTATTAAATCAGGTTTATCTCCCCTTGTTACATCCATCTCCTCATCCTGGCTACTATCAAGTCATTAAGCAATGCCGGCTCATATTTTGCTGCCATATCCTCATCACTTGAACTCATCTCTGCCACAGGAGCAGATTCCAAACCCGGAGCCACAACACTGAACTACTCAAAATTTCTGCTACCAGTTCTCCAGAACTGGTCAGAATCTGCTGAATACCACCTCTGGTTGGAGGTCTTCTAGTTCAACTCCCTGCACAAACAGAAGACCCTATACCATTCAGACAAATAACTGTCCAATATTTTCTTAAAAGCCTCCAGGGATGGAGCAATCACAACTTCTGAAGGGAAGCCATTCCACTGGTTAATTGCTCTCACCATTAGGAAATTTATCCTTAATTTCAGATTTCTTCTCTCCTTGATTAGTTTCCATCTACTGTTTCTTATCTTGCCTTCTGGAGCTTTGGAAAATAGGTTGACTCCCCCTCTTCTTGTGGCAGTCCCTCAAATATTAGAATGCTGCTATCATGTCACCCCTAGTCTTTCTTTTCACTAGACTGAACATACCTAATTTCTGCAACTGTTCTCTGTATGTTTTAGCCTCCAGGCCCCTAATATGTAATATAATATATAAAACATATGATTGCACTGTTTATTTTGTTCTGGAAAGATGATACACAGAGATATTTGTTTGGAATTCCAGTTGGAAGATCTGCCAATCAACCACCTGAGCATCACATTGTGAATTTGGATTTTAAAAAAATAGACTTTCAGGAACTCAGTTACTCAGTTCAAAGTAACTGACTTTTAAAATGACTTGTCTTGTTATTTTAGTCCTCTTATATTATAGTCAGTATATGTAGATGAAAATATATTATAAAAGGAAAAGGGGTGAAGTAAAGCTTAAATAAAGTTAAAGCTGAAGTAAAGTTGAATTCATTATGACTATAAGGTCATATCTTCATAGTTTCCTTAGCCAAAAAGAAGTGTTTTGCAATTTCATCCTTTTTGGATTTTTTTTTTTTTTTAGTTCCTAGGTTCCTATAGACCAGGGTGTCAAACTCAAGGCCATCAAGGCTTAGATTTGACCTGCAGGGCTTCCTTGGAAACATCAAAGGACTGGCACGCACCTGCCCAAGCTCTGTTTTTGCTGGCAGAAGGCTGCAGGAGGCTGTTGTGGCCAAAAACAGGGGCCGCATGTGGCCCTCCCGAGCTCCATTTTTATTGGCAGAGGGCTCTTGGATGCTGTTGCAGCTGAAAACAGACATCAAGCTGGCCAAGCCCACCCTGGGGATTCCCCCCACCCCACTGAGGTCAAACACAACCCTAATGTGGCCCTGAATAAAATCAACTTTGACAAAGGAAGAAGGCGGAGCCTCCTCGCCGACGGATGGTAGATCACAACTCTCTGCAACTATCGTTCGTGCTCTTTCATCGGAGAGCCCCAATTATCCTGATTAGGGGCTGAAACTGCTTTGGAGGGGCAGCGGAGTAAGAGGAAGCAGCAAGCCTGTCTGTGGGGAGCCGCATCTCCCCCCCCCCCTGGACTTGGCTTTTTTTCCTCCCGAAGATAACTACAGCGATGGTCTAAAATGGCCATCCCAAAGAGGATGACTCAGCTTGGCTAAGATTTGTGCAGGAGGGAAGAAAGAGGTGAATAACATCTGAACCGGGACAACTGGGCACTATAACCAAATAAAAGTACCCCGGGATAAAGGTAATATGGAATTTTTAAGAAAAGAAAAGTGAGCTGCGAAATTACAAAGGGACAGAGAAAAAAAAAAGGAAAATATTTTTTTTTAAAAAAAAAGATTTTATTAATTTTCTACAAACAAACAAGGCAAACAAAACATTAAAACATCAACTCTCATATGTACATCCAGTGTGTCAGTTGGTTCATCAGTTTTGTGCATTCATTTTGTAGTCTCAATTACAATTATATTACATAACAACTCATATTGTCAATCCAAACTTATATATCCTAATATCACTTAAAAAAGAAATTTTTGACTATACTTTTAATCATTCATGCTTTATGAGATAACAATACTTTAACCAGTTTATTCTGTAACAAATCAAAAATCATACCAAATCAATCCTAAAAAACCCTTTATAAATATAGCATCAAATAACAAAGTAATAACAAAATAGCAAAATAAAGATATTCCTTACTGTCTAGCATTCTAAATATTCTATTATCATATCTTATCATCTAGCCATTGATAAAAAAGATCCCAAATTTCATAAAATTGTTTCTCCTCTTGCTCTCTAATTTCAAATGTCAATCTACTCATCTCAGCACATTCCAATATTTTCTTAATAATTTCTTCCTGTAATGGTATTTTCTCATTCTTCCAATTTTTAGCAAATACAATCCTAGCCGCTGTTAATACATTTGCAATCAGGTATTTCAAATCTTTACTATATATATCAGGTAAAATTCCCAATAGGAAGATCTCTGGTTTCAAGTCTATGTGTTTCTTTGTCATTTTTTCCAACCACATGTAAACTTTAGTCCAATATTTTCTAGCGTCCTCACAAGTCCACCACATATGGAAATACGAGCCGGGTATCTGATGACATTTCCAGCATTTTTCAGATTTGTTCTTAAACATTCTTGCTATTCTTGTCGGGGGAAAGTGCCACCTGTAAAACATCTTATACAAGTTTTCTTTATATGCTGTTGACATTGTCATTTTATAATTTTTAGACCACAATTTCTGCCATTTCTCTAGATCAATCCCACATCCAAAATTCTTCCCCCAAACAATCATAGTTTCTTTGACTTGTTCTTCCTCTAATTTCATTCCCAGTAAATAACCATATAATTTTTTAATCACCTTCTCATCAGTACCCATCAAAATCTTATCTAAATCAGTCTGCTTATCATAGAATCCCTCCGTTTTAGAATCTTCATCATACCTTGAATGTATTTGCGCATATGAAAACCAATTCATCCTTATACCTTGTTCCTTTAAGTTTTGTATCGATTTAAGTTCACCCTTTTCATCCAATAGCTCCTCATATCTAACTGTTTGTTCCTTCTTATAAATTATAGGATAGGAAAATGCTTCAATAGTCGATAACCAAACTGGAATTTTCAAATAACATTGTCTTTTTTTCTTCTCCCAGTTTAACCACAAAGACCCCAGTATATAATGTCTTCTAAAATAACCCTGTGTTTTAGTTCCCTTATACCATAAAAAAGCATGCCAGCCCAACAGCAAATCATGCCCTTCTAATGTCAACAATCTATGCTTTCTTAATGTTATCCATTCTTTGACCCACATCAAACTTGCAGCTTGATAATACAATTCCCAATTAGGCAGGCCAAAACCTCCTCTAATTCTAGCGTCTTGCAAAAGCTTTAGCTTTATTCTCGCTTTTTTACCTTGCCATATAAACTTCAACATGATTTTATTTAAATCTTCAAAATAGTCATTTCCAAGCCTAATTGGTATTGTTTGGAACAAAAATAAAATTCTGGGTAAAATATTCATCTTGATTGTTGAGATTCTCCCTATTAATGACAATTGCAAATTTTCCCACTTCTTCAAATTTGTAGCTATCTGTTGTTTGAGTTTAATATAATTATTCTCTTTTAATGTGCTACAACTTGTTGTCAGATATATCCCCAGATACTTAACCTTATTTGTAACTTGGATTTTCAAAAGATCTGCCAGTTCTTCTCTCTGTCTCAAAAGCATGTTCTTTGTCAAAATCTTTGTTTTATCTTTATTTATTTTCAAACCAGCCATCTCACCATATGTCTCTATCTTTTCCAATAACCTTGGAGCTGTTTCTAATGGGTCTTCCAGAATAAAAGCTAAATCATCAGCAAAAGCTTGTAGTTTAAATTCTTCCTTCTTAATTTTCATTCCTTTTATACTTTTATCATCCCTAATATTTCTTTTTTTTAAAAAAAAAGATTTTATTAATTTTCTACAAACAAACAAGACAAAGAAAACATAAAAACATCAACTCTTATATGTACATCCAGTGTGCCAGTTGGTTCATCATTTTTGTGCATTCATTCTGTAGTCTCAATTACAATTATGTTACATAACAACTCATATTGTCAATCCAAACTTTTATATCCTAATATCACTAAAAAAAAAAAAGTTTTTGACTATATTTTTAATCATTCATGCTTTATGAGCTAACAATACTTTAAACCAATTTACTCTATAACAAATCATATAATCATATCAAATCAATCCTAAAAAACCCTTTATAAATATAATGTCAAATAACAAAATAATAGCAAAATAAAGATATTCCTTACTGTCTAGCATTCTAAATATTCTATTATCGTATTTTATCATCTAACCATTGCTAAAAAAGATCCCAAATTTCATAAAATTGTTTATCCTCTTGCTCTCTAATTTCAAATGTCAATCTACTCATCTCAGAATATTCCAATATTTTCTTAATAATTTCTTCCTGTAATGGTATTTTCTCATTCTTCCAATTTTTAGCAAATACAATCCTAGCTGCTGTTAATACATTTACAATCAGGTACTTCAAATCTTTACGATATATATCAGGTAAAATTCCCAATAAGAAGATCTCTGGTTTCAAGTCTATGTGTTTCTTTGTCATTTTTTCCAACCACATGTGAATTATAGTCCAATATTTTCTAGCGTCCTCACAAGTCCACCACATATGGTAATACGAGCCGGGTATCTGATGACATTTCCAGCATTTTTCAGATTTGTTCTTGAACATTCTTGCTATTCTTGTCGGAGGAAAGTGCCACCTGTAAAACATCTTATACAAGTTTTCTTTATATGCTGTTGACATTGTCATTTTATAATTTTGAGACCACAATTCGGCTCGCTAAGAATCTCCCGCGATTGGTCAATTCGAATTGCGGGAGATTCAAAGCGGTGCCATTGGCCGCGGCCGCCGCGGCTAAAAGAATAAAAACCCCGAACCTTGTGCAAAGCGCCAGTTTGGTTCCTACTTTAATAAAAGAGCATGATTTGAAGTCACCGACTCCTGGCATCATTTTCGAGGACACCACAGTTTGGAACAAAAATAAAATTCTAGGTAAAATATTCATCTTGATTGTTGAAATTCTCCCTATTAATGACAATTGCAAGTTTTCCCACTTCTTCAAATCTGTAGCTATCTGTTGCTTGAGTTTAATATAATTATTCTCTTTTAATGTGCTACATCTTGCTGTCAAATATATCCCCAGTTACTTAACCTTATTTGTAATTTGAATTTTCAAAAGATCTGCCAGTTCTTCTCTTTTTCTCAATAGCATGCTCTTTGTCAAAATCTTTGTTTTATCTTTATTTATTTTCAGACCAGCCATCTCACCAAATGTCTCTATCTTTTCCAATAACCTTGGAGCTGTTTCTAACGGATCTTCCAAAATAAAAGCTAAATTATCAGCAAAAGCTTGTAGTTTAAATTCTTCCTTCTTAATTTTCATTCCTTTTATGCTTTTATCATCCCTAATATTTCTATTCAACACTTCCAAGGTCAACACAAATAGCAAAGGAGATAGGGGATATCCTTGTCCTGTGCCTTTTCTTATATTAATAAAATCTGTAAGTTCCCCCTCCATTATTACCTTTGCTGTCTGTTTATTATATATGGCTTCTATTGCTTGAGTAAATTTTTTAGCAAAACCCATCTGTTCCAATAGTAATGACATAAATCTCCAGTTCACGTTGTCAAATGCCTTTTGAGCATCTAGGAATATCAAAGCCATTTGCTTTTCAGGATGAGCCTCATAGTATTCCAAAGTATCCAAGATTACTCTCTTATTGTCTCTGATTTGTCTCTTTGGCAGAAATCCATTTTGATCTGGGTGAACAAAATTATTTAAATATTTTTTAAGTCTTTCTGCTAAAATTGAAGCAAAGATTTTATAGTCTGCATTCAATAAAGATATCGGTCTATAATTCTTAATTTGTAGTGGGTCAGTCTCTTCTTTTGGAATAAGTGTAATATAAGCCTCTGACCATGTTTTGGGTATCATCTTTTTTAACATAACTTCATTCATGACTTCTAACAATGGGATGCTCAATGATTCTTGAAATGTTTTATAGAATTCTGCCGGAAGCCCATCTGGACCCGGTGCTCTCCCATTGTTTTGTTTCTTAAATGCTTCATTTAATTCCATCATTGTTATGTTGCTTTCTAGCATTTCTCCAGTCTCTTTAGGTATCTTCGGTAAATTAGCATTCTGTAAATATTGTTTGACTTTTTCCTCATCAATATTCTCTTGTTTATATAGTTGCCCATAAAAATCTCGAATAATTTCCTTTTTCTCCTTATTACCATAACAAACTTGGCCTTGATCATCTATTAGCTTCAATATTTTTCTTGATTCCTTCTCCTTTCTCAATTTATATGCTAGCCATCTACCTGGTTTATTTGCATCTTCAAAATAATTCTGTTTAGAATTTCTGATTTTCTGTGCCAGTTCTTCTTTCTCTATTAATTCCATTTTATGTTTAATTACATCCAGCTTCAATTTAATATCTTTTTTCTGTGGCATTTTCTCTAATTCTTTTTCAAGTCTTTTATACTCATCTTCCAAGGCCTTAGAAGCTTGCCTTTTCCTAATATTCTTTTTTCTTGTATAATCTATTATCAAACCTTTAGCGTATGCCTTCATTGTATCCCAAACATTCTGCGTTGAACTATCTTCTTTTTTATTTTCTCTGAAGAAAAAAGCCAATTCCTTCTCCATCCATTGTATAAAATCTTTCTCCTTTAAAATAGTATTATTTAATGTCCATCTCGATCTTTTTTTTTTGTCCCTTCCATTTAATTGTCATTGGGCTATGATCTGCCCAAGTACTTGTTTCAATATTTGTTTCTTGAATATTGGATATTAATTCTGTTGAGATTCAAATCATATCTAATCTGGACCATGATAAATGTCTATTTGAATAAAAAGTATATTGTTTAGCTTTAACATTTCTTTCTCTCCAAATATCTTTTAAAGTTAGTTCGTTGTCATTTTAAAAAAAGATTTAGGGAGAGCCTTTCTATTTTGCTTTGTTGTTGCTGCTGTGTAGTCCAATTTATTGTCCACAATTCCATTAAAATCTCCCATCATAATTATATTAACATAGTCCAGTCCAATTATTTTCATGTGTAGATTTTTATAAAACTCTTCTTGTTTATCATTTGGAGCATAAATTGCAATCAAGAGTATTTTTATATTATTGTCCATTATTTCTACCATTAATACTCTTCCGTCTTCATCCGTGTAGATCAGTTTTGCTGGGATAGCCTCTTTAATGTTTAGAACCACTCCTCTTTTCTTACATTGAGTCAAAGAAGTAAATATTTTCCCCAATTTTGGCTGTACTAACAATTGTTCATGTTGTTTTTTAATATGAGCTTCTTGTCGACAAATTATATCAAATTTTAATTTCTCTAATTTATAAAAAGTTTTCCTTCTTTTAACAGCTGAATTAAGTCCATTTATATTCATTGTGATCAGTTTTTTTTCTTCCATGATTATGCTTTATATTTAGGTCTAACAGCTCTCGTGGATCTCACTTCACACCATTCTTTACTATCCACCTTTCCACCTACAGCTCCTTTCTCTTTTTCAGTCTCCAGTTGTTCCTCTTGAAACTCAATTAATGAGACCTCTTTCTCTGCCTCCTTTCTTCTTCCTCCAAAAAATTTTGCATGGAAAAGTTCTGCTTTCTCAATTGAATCAATTCTATATCTCTGCTCTTGCCACGTAAACATTAGTCCTTCTGGAATCAGCCATCTATAATTCACTTCGTTTTCCAGTAGCATTTTGGTCAGAAATCAATATTCTCTTCTCATCTCTCTCACTCTTCTGGGTATTTGTTTTAAAACCACAATCTCTTTACCTTTGTATTTCAATGTTTTCTCTCTTACTACTTGTAATATTTGTGTTTTAATGGAATTTTATCTCAGATTTCAAAATATAGAAGAGGAAAAAGGAGAAAATTTGGTTGCGATAATGATAGAAATTTTGGCAGATGCTTTGGAAATTACAGAGGAAAAGATGATGGATGGAGTAGATGAGGTATATCGAGTTTATACAAGATATGCGATGAGAAATAAATTACTCAAGGAAGTCCATATTAGATTTACCAAAAAAAGGAAAATATTTTTGACAGCTAAATGGGGCTTCAAATCAGGAAAGGAAGAAGCTGGAATTAAAGATTTAATGAAATTGGACTCAAATAATTTGGGAATAATCAAGTATAAAATTAAAGCTGGATTTAATATTGCCAAAGAATAATAATAATAAAGTTTATAAATTGGAGATTGGATTGTCTTGGAATATTGAGGTTCAAAAAACCTTAAATAAAAATATAAGGGAAAAAAAGTGAAGACTTCATATAATGGAGAATGTCACCTTTTGATAAAAATTTAGTTCAAATAAAAAGGAAAACATTTTGTTTTTGAATGAACTGGTATAAAATTACAGAAATATTGAAACAAAGTAAGAATTTTAGAAAGTGAAAGCAGAACCAGAATAAAGGAAAAAGCAAAGATTGTTTGTGGGACTGACTGATGTTTTTGGTATGAACCCTGAACTGGAATAGCTGAGAACTTTAAAAAATTGAAAGAAGAAAGAAGGAAAGTAAAAGTGGTGTTTTTTTTTTTTTTTTTTTTTGTGGACTTTGAGGATTATAAAATATAAGAATGATGATATCTCTTTGGGACTTAAAAATGGAACTTAAAAATATGAGAGAATTATCCGGTTTCGCGTGGCTTCGGGGCAGCAGGAATTCGCAACAGCTCGCGATTCCTGCTGTGCTAGCCGTCGAGGTACCCCCGATTCAGATGGGTCAGGGGGATATGGCTGCCCTGTAGGGACAGCTGAAGAGAGAGGAGAGTCGGATAGGGGGGTGGGGGTGTCGCAGACCCCCCCCTTCTCCGGAAAAACCCCTTTTTCCCAAGGCGGTGGAGCGGCGGTCAGCAATGGCCGCCACGAAGAAGCCAGCAACCGGGTAAGATTGCGCTGGAGGAAATGAGAAGAGTGAAAGTGTTGTCTGAGCCGGGTCAAGTAACATCCTTTAAATTGCTTGGAATTGAGCTGTTTGAATTTCTGGAGGATACATTGTATCCCTAAGAAGAGTGAAAGCGGCGGAGAAGCTGTTAAAGGGAACTTTTTTTTTTCTTCACTCTCCCACCCCATGGAAACAGCAGAAATGTTTGGATATATTGGACATTGAAAGTGAATTGTTTTGAGAGTTGAAGCTAAGGGACAAAAGGACTCTTGGACATTGAAAAATTGAAGAAATTGGAAAACCCTTGTTGGAGGTATGAATTTCTGATTATTTAAAATTGATATTGCAAGTGGGAAGGGAGAGGAAAAAAAATTGGAGCAGAAGCTGAAAAAGGAGGAGATTGCCTAGAATCCCAAAGAAAGATATATGGTAATTGGACCTCTTTGATTAAACATTAACCCCAGAAAGAGAAAGAGAAGAAGGAAGAAAAGTATTAACTTTTGGAACTTTTTTTGAATTGTTTTTGATTAAAAATACTTGTGGTTGTTTTGGGAAAAGTTTCTCTTTTCATAATGGCATCGCTTGTGGATGAACTAAAGACTGAATATCAAAAATATAAAAAGGAAGATACTTTGGGCGCTTTGTTTCAATTCTTAGAAATGGCGTTATGTACTTATGAAAAGTTGATTACGCAGCAGAAGGACTGGGACAAGGAAGAAGAGGAAGAAGAAGCCATCTTTGATGAACAATGGGTCCCTTCCGGAGAGGAGGAGAAAAAGGATAAGAAAAAGGGGATTTTAAGAATTATAAAAACAACCAAAGAAGAGAAAAATGAGCGAAAAGGTGGAGGCAAGGTTAGAAAGCAAAGGAAAAGGAGTAAGAAAAGGGAGGAGAAAAAACAAAGGGGTAAAAAGGGCAAGGAGAAGAATAAGCAAAAGAGAAAGGGGGGGAGGAGAAGCCTCAATGGGGGGAAGCAAGATCTAAAGAAAAAAAGTTTATTTAGAGACAATGGGTGAATTTAATTTAAGATAAAAGAGGGATTCTGGAGGGTACATAAGATTGTGTTTTTATATGTGTATTTAGAGTATAAAATTCATTATGTAATTTTAGAATCTTTTAAACAGAATCCCAAGAAAAATTGTTATACGAAGTACTTTTAAGTTAGGGTAATGAGTTATGGACGTTACTCCAATTGGTGTATAGGAGAAGTATAGTAAAAGAAAAAAGATGAATGGATAGTTGGAAATAGAACAGACAAAGAATGTTATTGAAAATGGTAATAAGATATGAAAGGATATATAAAGGTTTTGTTATGGTTTTTTTTGGATTTTGTATATTGATAAAAGGCAATAAAATTTTAATTAACAAGAAATAATTTGGATGAAAAGGAGAAGTAGGGATAAGATATGAAGTTAAATAGATAAAGTATTGATACTATAATTTGGAAGTGTTATGTTCTATTGGTTTTTTATTATTATTTTTTCCTAGAAAAGAATTTATAAGCTGTTATGCCTTGATTCTTTGTGCATTGTTTTTATAAAATTGATAAAAATGGTTTATATATAAATATATATAAAAAGAAAATGATAATAAGATATGGAAGGATATATAAAGTGAATATGATGTTTGAATTTGTGTCTGTGTGAAGAGTTTTAACCCGGGATCAGACAACCTTCAGAAAAGATCTTTTAGTTTTGTTTATGTTTTGTGTTTTGTATGTTTGTGTATTGTGTTTTCTGTAAAATTAATAAAATTTGTTAAAAAAAAATATGAGAGAATTACTACAGGAAAGAGGCGAATCACTTTGCTCTGTGCTAGAAAAAATGGAAATGGCGACTGAAGAACAAGAAGAAAGATTCTCAGAAGAGCAGGAATTGACTCAAGGAGAAGACATTTTGAATGGACAATTAACACAAAGAACATTACAAAAAAGTGGGGAAAGAAGGAAGGTTAAAAAGTTGAATTTTAAGAAAGCAATTAAAAGAGGAATAATTGTGAAGTTAGAAAAGGCAGGAAGATTCAGCAGAAAAGGGAAAGGGAAGATATTAAGAAGGAGATAAATTGGAATGAGAAAAGTCATGGGGAAAAAAGAGGGAGGAGAAACAGTAAGACTAGTAAAATGTTGAAAGGAAATTGTTTCTTTACAATTAAAAGAAGGAATACTTGTGAAGTCAGGAAATGTAGAAAGAATGAGAAAAGACATGGGGAAGAGAGCGGGAGGAGACTTGGGTTCGCTCCCTGGACAATGCACCGGAGAAGCAGTAAGAAACAGGCATGTGACAGAAAGAACCACAGAACTAGTAAAATGTTGAAAAGAAATTGCCTTTTCAGAGATAATAGTTGATGAATTAAAAGGGGGATTCTGCAGGGTGACAAAGGGTAATAAGAATATTTCTGCAATTAAAAATATTTAGAAAATAGGGTAATATAGATATTGATAACTCTTATTAAAGGGGGGGAAATATGCTGTGGAATCCAATTGAGAAGATGTAATGGTTTATTGGGAATTAAGATGAGGGAATAAAGGTATATTCTAATCATTAAGGTGTCACACTCAAAATAGTAAAAGAGGGGAAACTTATACTTGTTCTTTTTTCTTTTTGTGTGGGTGTGTTAAGATCTGTATCAATTTAGAACTTATTAAATGTGTGTAATTGAAAGGGAATGTGACAGACTAAAGAACCAGCTAAATTAATAAGTTTAATATAGATTATTAAAAGCAAGGAGAGACATTGGTAACTTCATTATTACCACTATTAGGCAAATATATATTGTTTATTTGTATTTTTAAAATAAATATTAAGGATTATATTTGAAAAAATTGAAATGAAATTAAATATATAGATTGGGATTAATGAAAGAATTTAGAAATAAACCTTATTAGTATTTATTAGGTAAATACATATTGTTTATGTTTAAAAACCAATACTAAAGGATTAATTTGAAATAATTGAAATGAAACAAAATTGATTAAAATTAAGGAAAGAGGCTAGAATTAATGTGTTTGTTTCTCTCCCTACTGAAAATTTGGAATGGAAAAGGTAATAATAGAATTAATTATGCATATATCATTGTATAATTTCTGTCATATTTGTATGTAAAGATGATAACCCGGAAATATGTTGTCCACCAAAAAGAGATTTTTGTTTTTAATGTGAAAACTGAATAAAGTTTGTTAAAAAATAAAATAAAATCAAGTTTGACACTCCTGCTGTAGATCTTGAGTTTTCTAAAGCTTTCCAGTCTAAAATTTTTCATACTCATCATTTTTTTGAATTCAGCCAACATTTATGAGGGATTGACATCTATTAAGATGTTAAAACCCTCTTGAGTCAAATTTGGCTTTTGGTGACTTTTTGAATGCATTCATATATTTATCCCCCCTAGGTTCCGTCTGAGGGGTGGGGTGATGTATTCTCGTAAGTAGGAAGGTCACTTCACCTGTCTGCTTGATTTGCACTGTTCCACCGTTTTCTGTCCTGGCTCTGGTTCCTGTGGGCTGCTTGCTGAGTTGGATGGTGAAGACAGTCCCACTGTTCCATTGGATGGCTCGGGGCTGTCCTCTCCGCTCTCGCCAATGCTGTCATCCGGATTCCCTGGATCTGTTTCCATCGTGGTGCTGCTACGCGGTGAGTCAATCACCCGGCTTGGTTCTCCTTCTGAAGGTGAATATCCCATGGTTGGTTGTGTAGACTGCTGAGTTCCAATTGTTAGGTCATCTGCTATTTCTTTTTTGGCCCCCCTCGATGTCCCTTCTCCCCCCCCCCCGGTTTGAGATTCAGGGGATGAGATGGGAGTAGGTGCTAGTCTGGATCGAAGTTGGTCTATGTGGCGCTTTCACATTTTTCCATCCGCAGTTTGTAGACGTTAGGATCGGGGCCCCGTAAGTTGTGTTATGGTAGCAGGGACCCACAATGGGTCACCCGAGAGGTTTTTTGCAAAAACGGAGTCGCCTACCTGGAATGTATGACACTTGCTGCTGTATCCCAGCGGTTGTTCTGGTGTGTGGGCAGGGTGAAGGCGATCAAGATGTGAGCAAAGTTTTCGGCCCATCAGGAGTTCGGCCGGGGTTCTGTTTGTGGTGCTGCTTGGAGTGATATGTTGGAGGAGAAGCATCCTGGTTATCTTGTCGTCAATGTTCCATCTTGTATAAAGTTTTCTTTACAAATTGGACCAGGGTGAGTTGGCGATGTTAAGGCATGGCGGATGCCCCGGTCTGCTAGGTACTGTTCGAATGTGAGGGCAGTGAATTGAGGGCCATTATCGGAGACCAGGACATCTGGCAATCCATGGGTAGCGAATAGCTTATTCAGTTTTTTAATGACCGCTTCCGTGGTGGTGCTTTTCATTTTATGGACCTCGAGCCAGTTGGAATAGGCATCCACGGTTAGAAGGAATGTGTGTCCTTTTGTGGGTCCCGCAAAATCGATGTGGATGCGGGACCAGGGACCACGATGTGTTTCCCACTGAGTTGGGGGTGTTTTGGGAGGAGCGGCACGAGTCTCCTCGCACTTGCTGCACATAGCTACCCAGGCTTCTATCTGCTTATCTATGCCTGGCCACCACGCATAACTCCTTGCCAATGCCTTCATCCACACGATGCCTGGATATCCATCATGCAACATTTTTAAAACTTTATGTTGTAATTTCTCCGGGATGACGACTCTGTCTCCCCACAAGATGCAGCCCTTTTGAGAGAACAGTTCTGTCTGTCGGTTTCTGAACGGCTTGAAGGTGTCGTTAGGTTCGTTGTCAGGCCAACCTCGTTCCACCCAGCTGAGGACTCGTGCCAAAGAAGGATCCTTCTTTGTTTCCGAGGCGATGTCTTGTGTGGTCAGCGGTGGTGACTGAAGAGTCTTGATTTGCAATACAGCTAGGGTTGGAGCTGGGTCATCTATGACTTCTGGTAGCAGAGAATGGCTCAAGGCATCAGCGTGGGGAATGGCTTTCCCCGGACGGTGTTGCAGTTGGTAGTCATATGCGGCTAAAAACTCTGACCAACGTGTCATTCTTGGTGATAAGATGTGAGGAGTAGGTTTGTCTCCCGTTAAAATGCCAAGTAACAGCTTGTGGTCTATAATTATGGCAAAGGGTCTTCCATAGACATACTCATGGAAATGTTTAATTGCAGACACAATAGCGAGAGCCTCTTTATCAAGTTGGCTATAGTTAGTGCCTCATTACCATTTGGCAGGACATGGCTTAAGATGGCTCCCACTCCGAATGGTGAGGCATCACAGGTAACCGTGAAGGGTAGAGTCTCGTTGTATTGTATTAATACAGCATCAGAAGTTAAGAGGTTTTTTTTACTTGTTGAAATGCTCATTCTTCACGCCATCCCCAGACCCAGGAAGCCTTTTTGTTGAGAAGTCTATGTAGGGGCTCAGCTACAGTCGCCTTCTAGGGCAAGAAGATGTTATAAAAGTTAACGAGTCCCAGGAAGGCTTGGAGGTCTGTCTTATTTCTAGGGCTTGGGGCATTTTTGATTGCAGTTAGTTTTTTTTCGGTAGGGTGGATTCCCTGTCTGTCAAGAAGGTATCCAAGGAACTCCACCCTCTCTGTACAAAGTTGACACTTGTCCTTTTTTACTTTCAGGCCGGTGTCCTTAAATTTTTGGAGAACCATTCTGAGTCGTTTTTCTAATAATTCTCTAGTAGGGGCAGCTATTAAGATGTCATCAAAATAAGGCATGACCCCTTTTATGCCTTGTAATAGTCTCTCCATCAGACTTTGGAAAATGCCTGGTGCCACGCTTACTCTGAATTGGAGTCTATTGCACTTAAAGGCACCTCTGTATGTGACTATAGTCTGGGCTTCTGCAGTCTTCGCATCTACGGGTAGCTGTTGGTATGCCTGAGCTAAGGCCAATTTTGCAAATATTTTTCCGCCATCCAGGGAGTGAAGAAGGTGTTGGACCACTGGTACCAGGTAAGCATTCTGCTGGAGCGCATGATTTAGGGTGGCCTGGTAATTCCCACAAATTCTTAATGATCCATCTGGCTTTATGGGTGTTACTATTGAGGTTTCCCATCAGGCGTGGTCAATCGGTTCCAATACACCCTGGGCTATTAATTTGTCCAGTTGCTCATCAATCTTTGGCTTGAGTGCAAAAGGCACCCGATGAGGCTTAAGGCAAATGGGAGCTACATTGGGGCTGAGATTAAATGATATAAGGGTCCCTTTGTACTTGCCTAACTTCTCTGTGAAAATGTCCTGGAATTCCTGGATGAGGGCCTTTTCCCAGTGATCGCTTCCGGTTTGGTGGATGCCAGCTAGTTCAATCCTGAGTGGGGCAAACCACTATAAACCTAGCAAACTGGGCCGGTCACGATCGACAATGGTCGATCGATGCTACGTTGCGGTGCGGTCTTTGAAGGATACTTGGACGTGGCTGGAACTGACAACCAGAATTCTGTTTCCTTGGTAGTCCTTTAGTATGATATTTGAGTGCTGAGGTTCTGGTGACAGATGGCAGGGATCAGCTGTTTGAGGGTTTTCCAGGAGACCATCGATTGGGATGACCCCAAGTCGACTTCCATTACACAAGGTCGATTCTCAATAGCGACCTTTACTCGGATCTTCCTTGCATCCAGGGATGAAGCGTGGCCGATAGTGATGGTTTGGTGTGCCTCTTCCCGTCTAGTTGAAGCGGCAGGTGCTCGATTTCTGTAGTAGTGGTTGTTCCATTGGTGGTTCAGGCAGTCTCGATTTACAGGTGGGTTGCCTGTAGCCTGGCGGAGATTATTCTCCCTCCGGATTGGACTGGACCCTCGCTTGCTTCTGCAGACCTTTGCGATATGGCCTCTCTTTCCACAGGAGTGGCAGAGTGCGTTGAGGAATTTGCAGTCTGCTCACGGGTGGTTTGCCCCGCAACCAGCGCATTGGCGCGGGAATCTCTGGTTCCGTTGGTTTTGTTGGTTTCGTTCTGACCATAGCCGGTTGACCTCCTTTTCCTCGCTGTCTGATGAGGATTCGAGGTCTTCATGATGGGCAATAGTAGTGTGCCTCTCAGAGGAAGGCGGACTGTCACTAGCGAGTTGGCGGTGTGATGCATTCACTTGGCGCATTCGAGCGGCTGACTTCCTGGTTGCTTCTGCTGCAGTAGTGTCGGCGATGACATCTGCGAGGCTGATGTCTCCCTTTGCCATAATCTTGCTCTGTATCATGTGGTCATCTAATCCCAGAACTATTTGGTCTCTCATTGCTTCCTCGAGGTTTGCGAAAGCACAGAGTCCACCCAGGTTCCAGAGGTCAGCGATGAAGTCTCTAACACTCTCATTTTTCCGTTGGTCCCTCTGGTCAAACTCATGTCTTAGGATGAGTGTTGGCACTATGGGTGCATAATGGACCTGGAGGATCAGTGCGAGGTTATCCCAATCCATTGTCTTCACCTCTGCTGGTTTTGCAAGCGCCTTAGCCATTTTAAAAACAGCAGGCCCGCAATGGGTCAGGAATACTGCTCGTTTCTTGCCAGGCGTAGCATCCTTCAGATTGTTGGTCTCTAGGAACATCTGGAACCGGTCCACATATGAATCCCAGTCTTCATTTGCCGGGTCAAATGGAGCAGGTGGTATGGCGCCGCTGGTCATCCTTCCGTTTGTTGCTTGCGCTCTCAGCCACGTGCTCTGTATTGTTCGATGAGTGCTCAGTCAGCTCTATCATCTCCGCATCCCACCTTTGTCGCCAGTGTTATGTCCTGAGCATGGGCGCAAGGAACAGAGACAAGGCATTGAACTGTGACTTCAACATTGAACTGTAACTTCAGAACAGAGCAAAATACTTGGGCAGCAGCAGTTCTTTTATAGAGCTGGCTGCTGTCACAACAACCAATGATTTGAGTTTACCACTCTAATAAGCGTCCAATCAGAGATGACCCGCTGTCAGCCAATCAGATCAGCCAGAAACGACCAATCATGACTCGCTATTCGCTGGTCAATGAGAAGTGCAGGATTACGAGCCTGCTGTTAATGTAAAACTATTAGGGTTGTAAATGAACGCGTTAGCTTAGTCCTTAACAAAGTCCAACTGACTTACATGGCTAAGACAGAACTAGAACTTACTCTCTCCGACTTTGTAGCCTGGTATCATATCCACAAGACCAAATGGATTTACAATATGTTCACGTCTGAGATAGCACTGTACATTATTATTTACTTTCTACATTTTAATAAATATCACAAGACAAGCCAGGATGTTAAAACAATGCAGTTTTGTTTGTTATGCCATGAATTTCAAGGATGTAGATTTTATAAGCAATATGTTTTGTATTTATCCGGATCCCAAATCTCTAACTGAATTGGGCAAGATTTGAATATATTGAAAAATAATACTAAAGTTAAAGGACCACGGAATATTTTCATAAAAGCTGCTCATTAAATTATAATTTGAAGAACTTGTCTAAATTTATTTCCTTTTTTTCTTTTTCTGTTTTATTGTTCACAAATTTCCTTTTGCTTTTTTTTTGTCCCTGCAGCCTGATAGCTGACTATTTTTACTGTACTGAGCAGTGAAGTTAAATGCTTAAAGTAATAAATGGGAGTGGAAAGTTGTCTGTGTGTGTTGGTGTGTGTGCGCATATATCTAAATTTTACCTGCATATCCTCTAAAGTTATATTAGGCATTCAGGATTCAACTCTACAGGTTGCTTTGCTGTATGTTGCTGAAAAATGGGGAAAATACGTGTTCCTTCACTAAAGTGCTTTGCACCACATAAATGGCTTCTTTCAGTGCTATTCCTAGTCAAAAAGGCCTCAAGCTTGTTTTCTCCATCAAACTGAACTGAAAAGGCCACTCTGTGGCTTAAATTAGGAAGGCATTTATTAAGGCCCTGTGAGCAGGTGTCTGGAGGAATATTCCATCAAAGCAATGTACCTCTTCAAACACTTTCACAGTCCAAAGATCCTTTTTGTAGAAAAGCCTGTGGATGTTGCAGGTATCTAAAACAATCTTCTACTTCTATCTTTCTTTTCTACTATTCATATTGTATATATTAGTTAGAATAGAAGCTTTTTTGCTTAACCCTGACAATCACATGGTTATTTTTCACATTATTTCCACTTTCCGCAGGATAGGTATAGATTTCAACTGATAGTTAGAACTGCAGACAAAACAATTGCAACCAGCCTACTTTCCATTGAGGAACTGGATGCTGTTATAGACCATTTCATGCCAAAAAAAAAATAGACATAAAGATAGTTCCCTCCCACCATGCCATCACAAATTTTTAACAACCGGTTCTGTGGGCATGGCTTAGTTAGTCAGGTGGCTTGGTGGTCATGTGACTGGGTGGGTGTGGCCAACTCGACATCACTTATGTCAACGGGAGCTTCTCCTCGCCTAGCCTCTTATGGCAGTGGGGATGCTGCAACAGTCATAAGTGCCATTGTAACTTTGAATGGTCACTAAATGAACTGTTGTAAGTCAAGGATTACCTGTACAAAAATACAAAAAGCTTCTTTGCTTGCAAAAAGCTACCCTAAAAACCAATCATTAGATTAAAAATATCTGCAAGCCGGAGTTATAAATCAGGCAAGTTGCCAGAGCATCTTTTGTTTTTTTTGAACAAATTTTATTAATTTTTTTTAAAAAACACATAGACCAGCAAACAAAACATAGGATGTTGTAACATAAAATATCTTTTTCCAGAAAACTCATAAAATATCTTGTCTAACGAGAAAAATAATTCCAACTTATCCCATTTCTATACAGGCACAATTTAATATATATATTTATCTTATCTGTTCAACTTCATATACTTTCCTGACTTCTCTTTACTGCTCCCTTTCATTCTGTTTAATTGTATTTCTTTTATCTTATTCATTATATATAATTTCATTAGTTCTCTTCCAACATCCTTTTAAACATAAACAAGCATTACACAAAACATAAATACATAAAACTTCTTTTTGGGAAGTGGCTTACCCCGGGTTAGATCTTTTTGTACAGACATAAATCAAAATCATGCTCACATAATATACTATATCATATCTTAATTAACATTCTATATTTTCTATATATTTTCTCTCTTCTATTCATTCTTTTAATTCTATTTTATTTATTTCATCTCAATTCAAATAATTATATTTGCATCTTTTGTCCGTTCTTTTTCAATCATCTATTTTTCTTTCCTTTCTAATACAATATTTTCCCTCTAACCACTGGTTGAAGTATGACAGCTTTTTATCTTTCCCCTAAATTTTACACTTAAAATAATGCATACTTTCCATACTGATTCTGCTTCATACATTCTAAATACTACATTTCAAAATAATAAGACAAACGCTTAATATTAAATTTAGTAAGTAATAGTAAAACCAAAAAGAGGAATATTGAGTTTATAATATAATAAAAATGATATTTCATAGTAAATTAAACTTTGTTATCAAATCTTAAACATTTTCAAGCTTCTCTTTAATGCATTATTAATTCATGTAATATTTTAATTTTCTAATTCAATTTCAAATACTAATATCTACCATACAATCATGTACTTTTGCAGAATCATTTTTATAAAATTATATCTTACCCCTTATCTCTAAAAAAACACTTGTTTTTTGGCATCTTGTTTAAAGCTTTTATGACTTCTCTTTCCTTTTTCCCTTCCTTTCTTATCTATTCTGGCTTTTTGACCCCCCCATATCTCTCAAGTTTCACTCTCTTAATCTTCCCTCTCTGTTGTATTTCTCTTTTCTGTTGCTTTCTGACATCGTATCGATTATTCATCTTAATTTTCTTTTCCTTGGTTGCTTTTTTAAGTCCTGAATTCACCATTTCTTCACCCCCCTTACGTTTTTCTTCCTCCATTAAAAGTATCTGTCCATTAAAAATGGCTTCTTCTTCTTCTTCTTGGTCCCAGTCTTCCTGTCGCTGTTGTAGTTCATGATAGGTAGAAATCACCATTTCTAAAAAGTGGAAAATAGATCCAGAAGAGCTCATGCCTTCCTGTTCCTCTTCTTTCAATTTTTGAAATTCCATTTGTAGATCTTCAAAAGATAATGCCATTTTTCCCTTTTTTTAAAAACAACCCAAATATCTTTAGTCTTTCAAAAAGTAGTTCACAAAGATCCCAAAGTCACAAAGCAAACCAAATCAAAACAAACAGTTCCATTTAGCACTTTCTTCTTTCTATGTTTTCTCTTCCTAGGGTAGGATTCAAATAACACAATTACAAAGTAATCTTCTAGAAGTCCATAGTATCTTTTATTTTTGATCTTATAAGCTCAAAGCAGTCTCCTTCAATACAATCTTAAAATAAATCTTTACCTCTTCCCTTCCACTTATAACAAATAATTTTTTTTTAAGTTTTTAATTCCAACGTCCAGAAATCCTTTATCCCCTTGGCTTAAAATTTCAGGTTTACCTTCTATGCCCAAGCAGGTTTTCCAGATTTCCAACTGTTGTTTCTGTGGGAAAGGAGAGTAAAAGAAAGTAACTTTCCCTTTCAACTTTTTTTCGCTGCTTTTACGATGTTCCTTGAGAAACAATGTATCCTTAGAATGTTTCAGTTTTCAGGGTATTTAGAGGTTTCTTGTAGTCCCAGTTCAGCCAAAACTTTCACTTTCACCTGCTTCCTCCAGCACAAATCTTACCCAGCTGCAGACTTCTTTGTGGCGGCCATTGCTGACTGCCCCTCCACTGCCTTGGAAAAAAGGGGTTTTGCTGGCTGAGGAGGGGGTTTGCAATACCCCCAAACCCAAATCCAGATCCCCTCTCTCTTCGGCTGCCTCTATAGGGCAGCCCTATCCTCCGGATCCATTCGAATCAGAGGAACCTCGGTGGCGTGCACAGCAGGAATCGTGGAGAATCGCGAATTCCTGCCACCGCCAAAGCCTTGCAAAACTGGAAGCCTCAAGTTGCCTGAGAATTTTGAGGGATTAAAATAGTTAAAATGAAATGACAACTATCAGCAGCCAACTCTTGCTCATAAAGTGAAACCCTTTAGCAGAATGATCATTTAACCTCTCCAGAAAGAGCAGACACAGGAAAAGCAATCCTTAGATCCATTTGCACCACTTAAAGATACCAACTGATGTCACTCATCTCACAAAATTTCCTAAGGAAATTATCCAGATTTAAGGAAAGGTCACATGCTCCCCAAAAAGTCAGTGAAACAATTTGTGCCAAGCTTGCATCCTGCATCTTAGAAGTACACCCCAAAAGGACAGTGTCAGATTACCACTAAAGCAATGAATGAAGACCCCCTCTCCACATTGAAAAAGAAACCATGAGGCAAGAAAAAAATTCAAACACAATACAAATAATTAAATCACAACAGTAGCTGTTGCTTGTTAAACCAATTACCAGAACAAATAGACACAGGAATTAGCCAGATTTCTCAATCCCGTTTCTTTTCAGGAACAGAGATTAATCTTTTTTCCTTCCAAACAAGGCTGAATAGGGAAAAATATCTCATCAATAAACATAGGATTAAATGTCACCCAGCACAGAATTAAACTTCACCAAAAAACAGTTTTAGACCAAAACTCAGAAAGGGTATGTAAATTTATGTTTGAATGTCAGTCTTTCTAGCAAGCCAAGAAGCATTGCTGAATGTCACTCATCTTGGTTCCTTGTCATTAAAAAGCTTCTTTCCCCAGCTCTGCTTCATTATTCAATTATTTCTTCAAAGTGCTGATCATTGCATGCCCAGGGGAGTATTTCCTCCCAATAGCAGTGTAAAAATCTTAAAACAACCCTTCCCCTTTAAGAAAGTATCAAGAAACAAAAAAAAAATTCCTTCAAAGACAGTAAGTATAGGCATACTGCCAAGAATTATAATAAGGGTGGAAAAAAAGAAAAGGAGATTTTTTCTAACTACCGGTTCTTCGAACTGCTTAGAAAGTTAACAAGGGATTCTATAGAACCAGTTAGAATTGGTAGAATCCCACCCCTGCCTAATTTCCACAGCACTGTCTCAGGCTTAAAGATATTTATCCATAATAATAGGCTGTTGTACTATTACCCTTCTCATCTTTTCATCTTTCCTTCTACTTTCTTCTATTAGTATCTATGATTATAACTTGTTGTATCTTATGATTAATGATTGCAACTATAATATATAATCTATCACTTTGTTGTTGCATGTACGCTGAGAATTTATGCACTGAAACATATCCCTTGTGTGTCCAATCACCTTTGGACAATAAAAATTATCTATCTATCTATCTATCTATCTATCTATCTATCTATCTATCTATCATCATCATCATCATCATCATCATCATCATCATCATCATCATCTTCTATAGATAGATAAATAGGTTGGAAGACAGACAGACAGACAGACACACACACACATGAATTTTTCACCATCTACCAGGACCAAATTCTATCTATCTATCTATCTATCTATCTCTATCTATCTATCTATCTATCTATCTATCTATCTATCTATCTATCTATCTATCATCTATCTATTTATCTATCATCTATCTAAAATGTAAAGTATATAAATATAAAATTAGGTTGGAAGACTATATAATTTTTCACCATCTGCAATGTTGAAATTCAAAAGGAAAAGCCATTTCAAAAGTCTATTTCTGCCTGTCATGTATCGGTTAAATCAGGATCTTTCAAATATGGCAACTTTAAGATACATGGATTCAACTCACCCACTTCAACTCACCAGCCTAGGAATCCACATATCTTAAAGTTGCCAAGCTTAAAAATCACTGATTTAACAGATATTCAAAACTATTCACAACTTTACAATGTGTGGATTTCAACACCCAGAATTCTTCAGTCAGCATGCCTGGAAATTCTGGAAATCAAAGTATACAAATCTTGAAGTTACTGTTTGAAAACATTTTTTAATCATCAGGAGCATTTCAAAGAGAGTGAGAGGTACCAATACCAAAAAGGATCTTTTGAATTCTCTCCACTGATGATTAAATACAAAGAAGTTCAAATCCTTTTGAAGTCCTCTGCATAGAGAGAGGAAACATTTTAAATAAAGTTGGCATGTATTAACAATGTACTGTTACATATTGTCAAGCAGCAATTGAGGAAAATAGATATGATGTGCGTTCTTCTATTTAGATAGAATGGTGTTGAATTAATTTATTTGAAATAAAGCTGCATTTGGACTGGAAATATTAACCTCAGTTGACTGTTCTTTTAAATAATTATTAATTAGAAAGATGGATTTACTTTTATGTTCCTTCATGTCATTTGAATCATTGTTCTAAATGTTTCTAAATGCACAGTCATTATGAATACAAGGCATTAATGGCCATCTGTGCTAAATTATTAAAGAGTTGTTTCTGAACAGACAACAAAAGGATCAGATTCAATTCCAATTGAAACAACTTGTCCCAGAATTCAAAGGAATTAATGGCTTAAGATATGAACGTTTGTAGATTCATTGTTCAATTTACAATTTGTAGGGAATATATGTGTTCTTTCATGGTAATTTACATTTTGGAGGACAACAATTTGCCCCAAAATTTCAAGTTTTGATTTTGGGGAGTTGGTTTTGCATTTGGTTTTATTCCCTACCCACACACTTTAAAGATCTTGATACAGGAGATTATGCTAAAGAGTTTATTTTATTGCTTCTTATTGTATGTCTTTACTTGCAAGTAAAATGGACAAGTTGTGAGTCCCCACAAGGTATTCCCCAGGCAGAAAGATGGTGATAGAATAGTAACTAGCAACTTGCTATATCAAAACAAATGTCAGGGTTCTATTATGAATGATCCAAAACTTAATTTGGTGAACACTTTTAGAACAAGTGAACTGGAATTCAGAGAAAGAAAGAAAGCATCTGTTTGATTTTAGGCAGCAAGAGGACTAGAAATAAGAGGAAATGTGTTTATTTTAAAGGATAGTAGTACAAAAGAGAAAGTTCTGAACAGACCCATAATAAAAATTGATTTGTCAATTTCTGAGAATATTACTCTAGAACATTATACATATATAGTTTCTACCTCACATTTATTCTTTCTATGCCAGAGTCCACTAGTAATTCACTAGTAAGGTATGGAACTCCAAAAATCCACCAGATTCATCATTAAATTTTGAGTGAAGCACATCTCAAAACTTAGATATACTTCCTCAGCTCTGATCTGAATGTCTCTTATTACTTTACCTCAAAAAGATGAACGTGTGCAGAAGTCATATTCTTCCAAGAAAGATCATTTATCTAGGTCAACATTTCACAAGACCTAAAACACTACTTTCACCTTACAAAAGTGAAATATTGATGAAGAATGTGTCCACATCATACTACCTTGATGGAAAAAAAAATATTCTAAAATATATTTGTGTAGTGAGCCAAAAGCCCCACAATAAGATTGTTGTATCCCCACTAAAGCATGTTGAACTGAAATTTATGAGCATATACCAATATTTTTCATTTTGAGAATGAAAAATAATATGGAATTGTCAGCATAAATTAACATTAATCTCCTCAGTCTTTTCTATAAAACAATGTTACTTTCCTTATCACACACACCTCAATTTTTTTTCAGATGATACTGTTTCATAGTTCAGTCAGAATTATTGTGAACTATTCTGCAGAGAAGACTTCAGCTTTCCTGAGTACCGTATATACTCGAGTATAAGTCAACCCGAATATAAGCCGAGGCACCTAATTTAACCGCAAAAAAACTGGGAAAACTTATTGACTCGAGTATAAGCCGAGGGTGGGAAATGCAGCAGCTACTGGTAAATTTCAAAAATAAAAATAGATACCAATAAAAACTTTCACCAGGACAGTTGAGAATAAGTTTGATGTTCACAATTTCCTCTTTGAAAGAGACCAGTAAATAGGGAACAAGAAGATGAAGAAAAAGAAGTGTGTTTTTTCACACTTTTCACACTGCAGTGAACAAAAATGGCATCATAGGAACAGGCTTATTCTCAGCCCAAAGGTTTGTTTCTGATTTCTTCCCTGATTTAAGGGAAATTTGGGAAACGATCTCACTATCATGAAAGGTTTAATTGATTCACTAACCCAAAAGATGATGATAATGACAGTGGGAGGCAGGAGTCACTCTCTCCCTTGCAAGAAAAAAGCATGTGTATGTGCTGCATGTACATCCTGTTTTGGAGAGCCACCATCTCTTTCACAGCTCTCCCTCATGCCTCCATTGCATGTGCACACATGCCATGGCTCAGTAGTAGGTCAACATACAGATGTCACACTAGGTTCCCTCCTCAAAAGGAACATCCAACCTTTCTTAAGAAGTACAAACTTCATCTGTTCAGGATTGTGGTGACAAAGGTGAAGGAGGATGGGGCTGAGAGAAGGGAAGGGAAGAAAAGATCATTGACAGGGAGAAAGACAGGGAGAAACACCTGGAAGTGTGAGCCCTCGAGTTTCCTTAGGGAAGACCAGACAACAAGGGGAGAGGAGGAGGAGGAGGAGGAGGAGGAGGAGGAGGAGAGCTAAAAAAAAAAGAGTGGGAAGCCAACTCACGCGTGCCATCAAAGCGGGTTGCTATGGTATCCAGGAAGGTGTTTTGGGGAGCCAGGAGGCCCCTCATCACCGGCATTTTAAGACTTGCTCAAGGACATCGCCATCGTCCAGTTGGAAGGGGGAAAAAAACCCAGAGGTATCTGAGAAGGACGGGAGCCGAGACGGGGTCCTTCGCTTCTCCCCGAGACAGGCCAGGGGGAAGCGGGGCTTTCTCCGCCTTCTGCTGCCAGAGGGGTGCGGGGGGGAGTGCGGGGAAAGGGGGTTCGTGCTGAGGCTCCGCAAGCCACTGCCGCCTCCTCCAGACGAGTGCCCTGACCTCGCGGTCTCTGCAGCCACGACAGCAGAGACCGCGAGGTCAGACAGAGACGAGGGGCGCCCCCGAAGAGCTCCGACTGCAGTGAAGGTGAGCGGCCACCACTTCCCTGGTGCACGGCGGCAGGGCAACTCCTGGCGCAGACTGGCTCGAAGTCCGACGTGACTCGCTGAGCCCTGCAAACGGCCGGCCGAAAGCCGAGAGGAGGATGCCCGGGCGGCTGCCACCCCTGGATCCTAACTGGAAAGACCCCACCGCCACCGCCGCCTCCCGCTCAGGCAGGGTCCCCATTCCCCTGGCCGGCCAGGGGCACAGCCGCTTCCCACTCCAGAGCGGCGTCCCGTCTGTGGAAGCCCGAAGTCCTTGCGGCAGCACCAGCGGATGCCTCAATCTGCTCTGGTTGCCTTCACATGTTCCGACGGCGAGTCCTGAACAGCCCGGGCGCTGCTAGTCAGCCTCGCTCAGCGCCCAGGGTGGCATTGCTGGCGGGGGAGGGGGTGTTGTTGCTCCAAGACCCTCGTTAGGAAAGCGAGCAACTCACTACTCGCTTCCAGCCAATAAATCTTGCCCGGAGGAGCGGCAAAAAACGCTCGAGGAAGCTACTTTGCCTCCTCGCTCTTCCAGCCCTTTAGGACACCTCCTAAAGGAAAGGAGAAAATAAAAGACAGCGGGGAGGGAGGGGGGCACAAAGCAGCCCAAACGCGTAGCAGTGGAAGGAAGGCGCGCTGGTGCGAGGAAGGGAGAGAGAGAGAGAGAGAGAGACACACACACACACAGAGAGAAAGACAGACAGACAGACAGACACACACACACTTACTTCGCCACTTTGCACCTTGCAAATGCAAAATCCTGGGGTTTTTGCATTTGCAAAGTGCAAAGCGGTGGGGGTGGATCCCGCGTGCTGGAAAGGGCTTGACTGTATTACGGGGAGAGAGAGAGAGAGGGAGAGATGATAAGAACGGCTCTTGCTTTTTTCTTGCAAGGGAGAGAGCCGCCGCCACCACCTCCTCCTCCCCCTCCTCCTGAGTGGACTGAAAGCAGCTGGAGCTGAGGAAACGAAGCTGAGTGGAGCCGAAGCAACCTCGGCTCGCGTTGTTTTCTCAGCCTAGAGAAAGGGGAAGGGGGCTCATCTGGACCAAGGGTGAGTCTCCCCCTGAGTTTCCCCTGAAGGATCTTCTGTCGCTTTTGCCTTCTCCCTACATCTTCCCTTTGTTAAAATCCCCCCCCCACACACACACACACACTTATTTTTGGTCGGATAGATTTCGTGTCTGAGCATTCTCACATGGCGGTGGGTCATTTTTTTTTCAGAGGGGAATCTGACTCAAGTATAAGCCGAGGGCGGTTTTTTCAGCACAAAAAATGGGCTGAAAAACTCGGCTTATACTCGAGTATATAGTATTTGGTTTTCTTAATTACTGTAATGCCTCAAAAAAAGAAACAGCAAAAAAAAAATGTTTTAACAAATATTATGAAATTAACTGTGAGATAGAGGACAAACATGGCTATTTGTGTGCAGAATCTAAATAAATATGGTCAGTACCAACAACATATGGCTAGCCACATGTTTTTCAATTATATAGGTGGCATAGCATTTTTATAGGAAGCAAATATTAAAGCTTTGATAATCGTTAATTTTAAATATGCTAATATTTCTGATCCTCCAAAGAAACAATGCTTCAGACTATTTTTTTTTTCCCTCAAGTAGAACAGTGAGACAGAATAGGCTAATCCGCTTCCTCTTTTAGCCATCTCCAGATGTTTCAAGCTATACTCATGAAAAGAAAACTATATAGATCAATAAAAGAGAATATTTCTAGTTCAGGTTTGAAATGAGGGGTCCTTATTACTTGTTACTAGGTAACATTATTGTCATCATTATTACTAATGATGCTACCTAGTTTGGGTAATGAAATATCTGCAAGAAAACAACCAAGCTCAGGAAGCACCAAGGACCACTCAGAACTGTATAGATTTTCTTCTATGGACTGAGATTATTATATAGGGATATCCAGGAGGAGGAAAAGATGCGCATTCTCATGAACTGTCTACAGTGGAAGTTTTACATTCTTGTGGAGGGGTCAGTTGCAATCCTGATTCAGAAGCAATTACTTTTTTGCCTGGATTAATATAAATTGCTAAAGCGAGATTAACAAAACCTAGTTAATGAATACACATATCCTCCAAATACTTTTCTTTTTTCAGATAAATCATTTTAAATAAAATCATCCTAGATCTTCTGAATTCATGGGGGCAGTTGATTCCCTCCCATCTAATCTGTTTTGTTGTTTGTTGTTGTTTGTTTCATGGGATAAGACCTTGTTTTCTTCAGAGAATAATTAGGACTGCAGAAAAAACTATTACTATCAACCTGCCTTCAGTCGAGGGTCTGTATACTGCATGAGTCAAAAAGAGGGCTGTGAAAACATTTACAGATCCCTCACATCCTGGACATAAACTGTTTGAGCTCCTACCCTCAAAATGGTGCTATAGAACACTGCACACCAGAACTAGACACAAGAACAGTTTTTTCCCGAATGCCATCACTCTGCTAAAACAAATAATTTCCTTAACACTATCAAACTATATACTAAGTCTGCATTACTATTACTATTAATCCTCCCATCCTTCCTTTCATTCATCTCCTCCCACTTATGATTGTATGACTGTAACCTTGTTGCTTGCATCCTAACAATTTTTATTGATTAGTATGATTTCCTAGTATGATTTGATTGCTTATTGTACCCTATGACTATTAAGTGTTGTATCTTATGACTCTTGACTCTTGACGAATATATCTTTTCTTTTATATACACTGAAAGCATATGCACTAAGACGAATTCCTTGTGTGTCCAATCACACTTGCCCAATAAATAACTCTATTCTATTCTATTCTATTCTATTCTATTCTATTCTATTCTATTCTATTCTATTCTATTCTATTCTATTCTATTCTATTCTGGGAGTAAATGCAGAACAGCAACTGGTTGAAACAGCAGCTTTCCCCTGTGCATTGTTTTCTCTTTGCTTTGAATTTTGTTTGTATCTTTTTTTTAAATTCAGATTGAATCTTTCCAACAGAGACCCTCAACATTCATAACTTTATTTTCCCACTGAATCGAAGAAGAAATAACCCAAAGGAAAAATGATGAAGGGTATATTGGATCATTGTAACACCCATCTTTTTGAAGCACAATTAAAGACATCATGCTGAAACTCTTGTAATATTCTCCCCTCTCTCTGTTCGTTCTCGTTCTCTCTCTTTCTCTCTCGTTCTCTCTCTCTCTCTCTCCCTCCCTCCCTCTCTCCCTCTCCCTCTGTTTTGAAACTTCTAATTACGCCCTTGTTATTCTATTGCCAGAACCATGATACAACAGGGATCATTTCCATTTTTTAAAGCCCACTAATAATTTTGTTTTACATTAAATATGCTGAGCTCCAAATCACAAATGCAAATCCTTTGTTCTTTTCTCTTTTGAGCAGTGGGTAAGGACTATGCAGAAATGTGGGTAGGTAAGAACACTAATTTAAATAAATACTTCTGATATTATTTTTGTTTAATTTTGTTTATAGATGTATTTCATCATTTCTGTTATGGACTAAGCCAACGCAGCGATACAACCCTCAACAGCTTCATCTTATAGCAGGCTTGTAATCCTGCACTTCTCATTGGCCCATAGATAGCGAGTCGTGGTTGGTCGTTTTTGGCCAGTCTGATTGGCCGTTAATGGGACCCCCTGATTGGACGCTTGTGAAAGCAGTAGACTCAGTTCATTGGTTGTTTTGACAGCAGCCAGCTCTATAAAAAGAGCTGCTGTTGCCCAGGTATTTGGCTCAGTTCTTTCTTGCTAATAAAGAGTTGAAGTCACCGTTCGATGTCTCATCTCCGTTCCTTGCGCCCAAGCCCAGGACTTAACACTGGCGATGAAGATGGGATGCGAAGACGATAGAGCTGACTAGAATGCATCGAACAAGACAGAGCACATGGCGAAAGAGCGCACGCAACAAACGGCAAGATGACCAGCGGCGCCATACCACCCGCTCCATTCGACCCAGCAAACGAAGACTTGGACTCGTATATAGATCGCTTCCAGATGTTCCTGGAGACCAACAATTTGAAAGATGCTACGCCTGGCAAGAAACGAGCAGTGTTCCTGACTCACTGCGGCCCCGTCATTTTCAAAATGGCTAAAGCACTAGCAAAACGGGCGGAAGTGAAGACCATGGATTGGGATACCCTCGCTCCAATCCTCCAGGCCCATTACTCACCCACAGTACCTACACTGATACGAAGACATGAATTTTACCAGAGGGACCAATGGAAGGATGAGAGCATGGGTAATTTTGTAGCCGACCTCCAAAACCTAGGAGGCCTTTGTGGTTTTGCAAACTTAGAGGAAGCCCTAAGAGACCGTATAGTTCTGGGTTTAAATGCACCACATGTGCAGATTAAACTGAAGGCTAAAGGCGACATCAGACTTACAGATGTCATCGCCGACGCTACTGCCGCAGAAGCAACCAGGAAGTCAGCCACTCGAATGCACCTAGTGAACGCACTGCTTCGCCAACTTGCCAACGAGATCCCACTTGCCACTGAGAAGCACACTACCACTACCCACCACAAAGACCTTGAGTCATCCTCAGACAGTGATGAAGAGGAGGTCAACTGGCTCCACTCGGAATGAGAGCAAAGGAACCAGAGACGTCCACGGCAATGTGCTGGTTGCGGGGCAAACCACCTGCGATTGGATTGCAAATTCCTTGACGCACTCTACTGTAACTGCAGAAAAAAAGGCCACATCGCGAAGGTCTGCAGAAGCAGATGAGAGTCCAGTCCCAACCAAAGGGAGAACAACCTCCGTCGGGAGATAGGCAAACCTCCTGAGAACTGGGACCATCTGAACCACCAATGGAACAACCACTACTACCACAGAAACCAAGCACTTGCCTCTTCAACGAGACGAGAAGAGGCCCACCAAACCATTATCATCGGCCACGCTTCATCGTTCGATGCAAGAAAGATCTGCGTAAGGGTTACTATTGAGAATCGACCGTGCATGATGGAAGTCGATTCGGGATCATCCCTATCGATGGTGTCCTGGAAAACCCTCAAACAGCTGATCCCTGCCATTTGCCACCCAGACCTCAGCATGCAACGAATCATCCTGAAAGACTACCAGGGAAACAGAATCCCAGTTGTCAGTTCCAGCAACGTCCAAGTATCCTTTAAGGACTACACAGCAATGCTTCCCCTGACTGTCGTCGATCGTGACTGACCCAGTTTGTTAGGGTTACAGTGGTTCGCCCCACTTGGGATTGAACTAGCCGGCATACATCAAACCAGAAGCAATGACTGGGAAGAGGCTCTCATCCAGGAATTCCAGGACGTATTCACAGGAATATTAGGCAAGTACAAAGGGACCCCTATATCGTTTAATCTCAGCCCCAATGTAGCTCCCATTCGGCTTAAGCCCCCTTTTGCCTTAAAACCTAAAATTAACGAGCAGCTAGATAAACTGATAGCGCAGGGCATATTGGAATTGATTGACCACGCCCATTGGGAAACCCCGATAGTAATGCCCATGAAGCTAGATGGTTCATTACGAATTTGCAGGGATTACCAGGCCACCCTAAATCATGCTCTTCAACAGAGCGCTTATCCAGTACCGGTGGTTCAACACCTTCTTCATTCCCTGGGTGGCGGAAAAATATTTACGAAATTGGACTTAGCTCAGGCGTACCAGCAACTACCTGTAGACGCAGCAACTGCAGAAGCCCAGACAATAGTTACACATAGAGGCGCTTTCAAGTGCAATAGGCTCCAGTTCGGAGTAAGCATGGTGCCGGGCATTTTCCAAAGTTTAATGGAGAGACTATTACAAGGCATAAAAGGCGTCGTGCCTTATTTTGACGACGTCCTAATAGCTGCCTCCACTAAAGAGTTATTAGTACAACGACTCAGAAAAGTCCTTCAGAAATTCAAAGACACTGGTCTGAAGATAAAAAGAGACAAGTGTCAACTTTGTACGGAGAGAGTGGAGTTCCTGGGATACCTTCTCAACAGACAGGGTATCCACCCCACCGAAAAAAAACTAACCGCAATCAAAAAAGCCCCGAGACCTAGGAACAAAACAGATCTCCAAGCCTTCCTGGGACTCATGAACTTTTATAACATTTTCTTGCCCCAGAAGGCAACTGTAGCCAAGCCCCTACATAGACTTCTCGATAAAAAGGCTTCCTGGGTCTGGGGATGGCATGAAGAGACAGCGTTCAAAGAGATAAAAGACCTTTTAACGTCCGATGCTGTATTAATGCAATACAACAAGACTCTACCTTTGACGGTTACCTGTGATGTCTCACCATTTGAAGTAGGAGCCATCTTAAGCCATGTCCTACCAAATGGAAATGAGGCACCCATTGCATTCTTTTCGAGAACTTTGTCTAAAACCGAAAGGAACTATAGTCAACTTGATAAAGAGGCCCTCGCTATTGTATCCGCAATTAAATGTTTCCATGAATATGTATATGGGAGACCCTTTACCATAATTACAGACCACAAGCCGCTACTTGGTATTTTGGCGGGAAACAAACCAACTCCCCATATCCTATCACCAAGAATGACACGTTGGTCAGAATTTTTAGCCGCCTATGATTACCGATTGCAACATCGCCCAGGGAAAACCATTCCCCACGCTGACACTTTGAGCTGCTCTCCACTACCAGACATTATAGAGGACCCTGCTCCAACCGTAGCCATATTGCAAATTGAAACCCTCAAATCACCACCAATAACCACTCGAGACATAGCCTTAGAGACAAAAAAGGACCCTGTTTTGGCATGAGTTCTCATCTGGGTAGAATGGGGTTGACCGGTCAGTGCAACCAATGACACGTTCAAGCCATTTAGGAATCGTCAAACAGAACAATTCTCCCAGAAAGGCTGCATAGTGTGGGGAGACAGAGTCATAGTCCCGGAGAAATTGCAATATAGGGTATTGAAAATGCTGCACGATGGACATCTAGGCATCGTGCGGATGAAGGCATTAGCCAGGAGTTACACATGGTGACTTGGTTTAGATAAACAGATAGAGACCTGGATAGCAAAATGCAGTTAATGCATTTTGTTTTACTCCTCCAAAGACTCCCCCAACTCAGTGGGAAACGCCTCGAAGTCCTTGGTCCTGTATCCACATCGATTTTGCGGGACCCACAAGAGGACACACTTTCCTCCTAACAGTGGATGCCTATTCAAACTGGCTCAAAGTCCACAAGATGAAAAGCACCACCACAGACACAGTCACTAAAATACTGAATAAACTATTTGCTATCCATGGACTTCCCGATGTCCTGGTCTCAGATAATGGCCCAGATAATGGCTCAAATAATGGCCCCCAATTCACTGCCCTGCCATTCGAACAATACCTGGCAGATCGGGGCATCTGCCATGCTTTAACATCGCCAGCTCACCCTGCGGCCAATAGTAGGGCTGAGCGAATGGTTCAATTTGTAAAACAGACCCTGCACAAAATGGACCACGGCGACATTGATGACAAAATAAACCGAATGCTTCTGCTCCAACACATAACCCCAAACAGCACCATGAACAAAACCCCAGCTGAACTCCTGATGGGCCAGAAACTTCGCTCGCATCTCGATCACCTCCACCCGAACTACACACCAGAACAACCCCCAGGATCCAGCAACAAGTATCGGGCATTCCAGGAGGGGGACCTTGTGTTTGCAAAAAACTTCTTGGGTGACCCATTGTGGGTCCCTGTGACAATAATGCAACTTACAGGACCCCGATCCTATCGCCTACAAACGGCAGATGGTAAGATTTGGAAACGCTATGTAGACCAACTCCGTTCCAGATTAGCACCAGAACCTCTAGCTGGGGGGGGAGGAACATTGAGGAGGACGAAGAAGAAATGATAATCAAAACCCAACAGCCCACACAACCAACCAGGGGATACTCACCATCCGAAGGAGAACCAAGCCAGGGAACGGCCTCGCCACGTGACAGCACCCTGATGGTAGCAGATCCAGGGAATCCAGAAGACAGCGCTGACGTAAGCAGGGAAAGCAGCCCGGGGCCACAATCTTTGCCATCCAACCCAGCTAGCAGCCCACTGGAACCAGAACCAGAACCAGGACAGAACCCGGTGGAACAGCGCAGGTCGAGCACCTGCCTACTTGCGAGAATACATCACCCCACCCCTCAGATGGAACCGAGGGGGGAGGGGTGTTATGGACTAAGCCAACGCAGCGATACAAACTCAACAGCTTCGTCTTTCAGCAGGCTTGTAATCCTGCATTTCTCATTGGCCCTTAGATAGCGAGTCGTGATTGGTCATTTTTGGCCAGTCTGATTGGCTGTTAATGGGACCCCCTGATTGGATGCTTGTGAAAGTGGTAGACTCAGTTCATTGGTTGTTTTGACGGCAGCCAGCTCTATAAAAAGAGCTGCTGTTGCCCAGGTATTTGGCTCTGTTCTTTCTTGTTAATAAAAAGTTGAAGTCACCGTTCGATGTTTCGTCTCCATTCCTTGCGCCCATGCCCAGGACTTAACAATTCTCATAGAGGGATCTATATACACACTCTGTCTAACAGCATTTCTCAATCAAATCCAGCCAGAAACAGAGATATACCCTTCCCTTTTGCATAGATTCACACAGAAGGGAAGCATCTAAGACAAGAAGGCAAGAGAAGTTACAATGGATGAAAACTAACCAAGGAGAAAAGCAATCTAGAATTAAGGAGAAACTTCCTAATAGTGAGGTCAATTAACCACTAGAACAGCTTGCATTCAGAAGTTGTGGATGTTTCATCACTGGAGGTTTTTAAGAATACTTGTCCGGAATGGTGTAGACTAGAGTCTTCTGCTTAAGCAAAGGTTTGGACTAGAAAATCTCCAAGGTCCCTTCCAATTCTATAGCACAAAGTAAAATCTCCTCTCACCACTTGTAAACAGCAATGCTTTCCAGCCTAGCTTTAAAATAAATTGATTTCTCTAAGGCACAACCACCTTTTGTTCACTCTAAAATGAACTTATTTCTATCCACCTCAGTGCTTAGTAAAGTCAGGTTCTGCACTGATTAAAAGAGTAAATCCACACTGTCCCTTGATGGACCTTTTACTATCCATTGTTAGAGTACAGGAACAATAGACTTGGATTATACCTTCCATATATTAGCAACTGTTTTTTGCAACTCCTCCAAACAAAAATGTGAATTTATAGAAAGACAGGTCAGTTTAATGGGTTACTAGATGTTTTATTTATTTTTATCTCATGCATTTTTTCTGGCAATGCAAAGTGTTCCTTTGAGATCATAAATAATATTACAGTTATACTTTTAAAATATTACTCCAAGTAGCCATCTGTATTTCTTATACACTTAGGTTAGCATTAGTCTCTTGGCAGGCACTTTTAACTTCCAATTTTCCATGAGGAAAGGTCATTCTGGCTTAATGAAGCTGATCACCTTGAAAAAGTAGATTGCTCTTCTCCCATGAATTTTCAAGACAGGGCCAATGTTTCCTGAATTTTCAAGACAGGGCCAATGTTTCCTGATTACCCACATTCCTTTGCTGGAAGCCATTACTGAATTAACATCAGTCATTTGAGGTCAGGGAGCAGAAACAGCAGAGATTCCCGGAATTGCTAGTTTAGTTGTAGGCTAAAATAACAGGGTCTGGAATGCCTGTCAGATTGTCTACCCTACAAAATCAGATTTCTTTTTTACTTTTTTAAACTTTTCACTTCTCAAGTCCAATTAAACTTTTTTCTTCATTTAACACTTCACTGCTGCTTGACCTGGGGATATTTTGTGCATTTTTAAAAGAACGTTGTGATATACATGTTTAATGGTATGTTGGAATAATAATAATCATAAAACAGCATGACAAAGTTGTTCCATACTAGCAGGCTTGTAGGCCTGCATTCCTATTGGTCTGGAAAAGCCGGGCCGTGATTGGACAAATATTAAGCATTCTGATTGGTTCTTATTCAGCTGCCGCGATTAGGTAAAACCAAGCGCGGCAAGCTCAAATGCATGTCATAGGCTGCCTAGCCGCAGCCAGCTCTATAAAAGGAGCTGCCTCGGCTGGGAGTCTTGTCTCAGTATCTGGTTTCCTAATAAAGAGCTGTTGTCACTACTTCAAGTCTCGTCTCTTCTTGGGACCCACCGCCCAGACTTAATACTGGCGACGAGGATGGGATACTGAGACAACAGAGCTGACTAGCTCATGGCAGATAGCGCATAGATGACCTGCAAGATGGCCAGCAGTGCCGTGCCACCCACACCATTCGATCCAGCCAGCAAGGACTGGGAGTCCTACATCGATCGTTTCCAAATGTTCTTGGAACCAAACAACCTGAAGGATGCCATCGGCAGCAAGAAGCGAGTGGTTTTTCTAACACACTGCGAACCCGCCATTTTTAAAATGGCCAAGGCACTCACGAAGCCAACAGACATCAAGACCATGCATTGGGATACCCTAGCTCCCATCCTCCAGAACCACTATGCCCCAGCATTGCCGATTCTCATCCTTCGGCATGACTTTTACCAGAGGGATCAGTGCAAGGGTGAGAGCGTTGGAGAGTTTGTAGCCGACCTGAGGGACCTAGGAGGCTTGTGCGGATTCACCAATCTAGACGAGGCCATGCATGACCGAGTCATCCTTGGCCTGAAAGACCCAACTCTCCAAAAGCAGACTGATGGCTAAAGGAGACATCTCCCTTACCGATGCCGTAGTTGAAGCCACCGCAGCCGAGGCCACCTGTAAGTCAGTGGCACGAATGCGGTGTTCAAACGGAAATGACCACCAACCCACCAGCGAGACGGCAACCGCAGCAGACAAACACGCAGCATCCACCCACCATGGTGACATAGAATCCCCTTCTGACAGCGAAGAGGAAGAAATTCACAGACTTCAGTCAGAATGTGAGCAACAAGAATGGTGCAGTCGTAAGTCGAGCTACCAATGTGCCAGCTGTGGAGAAAATCACCCGCATTCTGAATGCAAGTTCTTGGATGCTGTTTGCCGCTTTTGTGAAAAATGAGGGCATATTGCCAAAGTATGCCATAACAAATGAAATTCCAGCCCCCGACGATGAGGAAACAGCCCAAGAAGAAGAGATGGCACCCCCACCATAAACTGGGACCGCCATAATGACAGCTGATGGAACCGGGACAGCCAACCCAGGAAGTTCATCAAGGTACCCAGAAGAGAAGAAATGCACCAAACAGTCACCATCGGCCACGCTTCATCAATAGATGCACAAAAGATATGTGTAGAGGTCAACATCAAGAATCAGCCTTGCACCATGGAGGTAGACTCCAGTTCCTCCCTCTCTATGGTCTCCTGGAGGACCATCAAAAGACTAATTCCCAGCATCCACCGCCAAGAGCTAAGCAACCAGAAGCTAATATTAAGAGACTATCAAGGTAATCGCATTCTGGTCGTTGGCACTGGACATTTTCAAGTTTCATTCCACACCACCATCCTACCACTCACAATCGTCGATAAAGACAGACCCAGCCTACTCGGGTTGCAGTGGTTTGCATCGTTGGGGATCGAGATGGCAGGCATCAACCACACAGAAGATGAAAACTGGGAAGCAACGCTCATCCAGGACTTCCAAGAAGTCTTCAGTGAATATCTAGGCAAGTACAAGGGGTCTTCTATCCCCTTTAATCTCAGCCCTGACATCGCTCCCATCCGTCTCAAGCCGCGCTGAGTGCCTTTTGCACTCAAGCCTAAAATAGACGAACAATTAGACAAACTAATAGCGCAAGGCGTGTTAGAACCCATTGATCATGCCCGTTGGGAGACCCCAATTGTCACCCCCATCAAACCTGATGGCTCCTTGAGAATTTGTGGTGACTACAAGGCCACCCTCAACCACGCATTGCAGCAGAGAGCCTACCCAGTGCCCATAGTCCAACATCTCCTGCACTCACTAGAGGATGGCAAGATCTTTGCAAAGCTCTACCTGGCTCAAGCTTATCAACAACTGCCAGTCGATGCTGAAACTGCCGAAGCCCAAACAATAGTGACACATAGAGGGGTGTTCAAATGTAACTGGCTCCAGTTTGGGGTCAGCATCGCACCGGGCATTTTTCAAAGTCTAATGGAGAGATTGCTGCAGGGAATTAAAGGATTCGTGCCTTATTTCAACGACATTCTGGTAGCAGCCCCTACCAAAAAAATGACTGAGGGCGGTCCTACAGAAATTCAAAGATGCTGGCTCAAGGTGAAAAAGGAAAAGTGCCAATTATGCACTGAAAGGGTTGAATTTCTTGGCTACCTCCTTGACAAACAAGGAATTCACCCCACAGATAAAAAATTGAAAGCCATCAAAAACGCCCCCAGACCAAAGAACAAAATGGACCTCCAAGCCTTCCTCGGACTCATTAATTTCTATAACATTTTTCTACCCCAGAAAGCAACTGTTGCAGAACCTCTGCATAGACTCCTTGATAAAAAGGCTTCCTGGATATGGAGATGGTGAGAAGAGCACACTTTTCACCAGATAAAAAACCTTTTGACTTCAGACGCAGTCCTCATGTAATACAATGAAATGCTACCTCTGACTGTTACTTGCGACGCATCGCCTTTCGGGGTTGGCGCCATCCTGAGCCACATTTTACCAAATGGAATGGAAGCCCCCATTGCATTCTTTTCCAGAATATTGTCCAAGCCAGAGAGGAACTATAGCCAGCTGGACAAAGAAGCCCTCGCCATCGTTTCAGCAGTAAAGAGATTCCACAAATACATTTATGGTAGGACATTTTCCATTATTACAGACCATAAGCCCCTACTTGGCATATTGGTAGGTGACAAGTCCACTCCACACATCTTGTCACCTAGAATGACAAGATGGTTTGAATTTCTTGCCGCTTATAATTACAAATTGATACATCGCCTTGGCAAGACAATCTCGCACGTCATTGCCGTAAGCTGCTCCCCCTTGCCAGATTTGCAAGAGGACCCAGCACCCACATTACCAGTCTTGCAAATTGAAATGATCCCCATACCACCAGTAACCACGCAAGACATCGCCCACGAAAGTAGGAAGGACAGACGCTTGGTGGGAGTTCTCAGCTAGGTGGAGAGGGGATGGCCAGAAACCAAGCCAAACGAACTTTTTAAACTGTTTAAAAACCGGCAAACTGAACTCTTTTCGCAAAGAGAATGCGTGTTGTGGGGAGACCGGGTAGTAATACCAGAGACACTACAGAAAAAAGTTTTAGACTTGCTGCATGACGGGCATCCTGGCATTGTGCGCATGAAAGCCCTGGCCAGGAGCTATGCTTGGTGACCAGGCATGGACAAGCAAATTGAAACCTGGGTCATCGCTTGTAACAGATACCAAGAGACTCGCTCGGCTCCTCCTAAGGCCCCACCATTAGAATAAGAAATACCCAGAGGTCCTTGGCCACGCATCCATATTGACTTCGCAGGGCCGACCAAGGGGCACACCTTCTTAATCACTGTTGACGCTCATTCAAATTGGCTTGAGGTGAGCACAATGAAGACAACCACCACGGAAGCTGTCATCAAGAAATTAAATAGACTTTTCGCAACGCATGGTCTGCCAGATGTTATCATTTCTGACAACGGGCCACAATTTACCGCCTTGGGTTTTGAACAATACTTGGCAGACTGCAGCATCCAACACGCATTGACATCGCCAGCTCACCCAGCAGCGAATGGTAGAGCTAAACGCATGGTTCAATTTACAAAAAAAACTCTGCACAAAATGGAACATGGCAACATCCATGAGAAGATCACCAGGATGCTTCTTCTACAACATATCACACCAAATACCACCACCAACAAGAGCCCAGCAGAGCTATTAATGGACAGAAGACTCAGGTCACCTCTAGACCGCCTGCACCCTGCTTACACTCCAGAAAAAAACCCTGGTTCCAGCAGCAAGCACCATGCCTTCAAGGTAGGAGACACTGTATTTGACAAAAACTTTACAGGGGACCCACTTTGGATCCCTGCAAAAATCACCCAAGTCACAGGCCCCTGCTCCTACAGGCTCGAGACTATCGATGGGATGTCGTGGAAATGTCATATTGACCAGCTAAGATCCAGGCTGGCTGCTTCCCCCCTCATAGACTCTAACCAAGAAATCAGAGGGGGTGGGGGGGAAACCTCAAGTTCAGAAAATGAATGAACATCTGTACAAGTAGAACACCCCCCACAGACATTAAACAAAAACCAACAATACTTACCAGCCAGAAGGGAGTCGTGGCAGACGGGCACTTTGCCTGGAAGCAGCAGCCGGACAAGCTCCACCAGCCCAGAGAGCCCAGGCAGGAGCAGCAGAGCAAATGACTCAATCGGCCCGGAATCACCAGGTGGGAGTCGCAGCCAGAGGACCGGCTCACCCTTCCAGGCAGTTCCATCTTGCAGCTTGAGAGTGACGCAGAGCCCATCTGAACCCGATGGTGAACAGAGACACTGTGAACTGCACAAACCTAGTAGGCAGGTACGAAGACCCGCCTACTTGCGTGATTACATTACCCCACCCCCTTGGACAGAACCATGAGGGGAGGGGTGTTCCATACTAGCAGGCTTGTGGGCCTGCATTCCTATTGGTACGGAAAAGCCGGGCCGTGATTGGACAAATACTAAGCGTTCTGACTGGTTCTTATTCAGCTTCCGCGATTGGGTAAACCAAGTGGGGCAAGCTCAAATGCATGTCATAGGCTGCCTAGCCGCAGCCAGCTCTATAAAAGGAGCTGCCTCAGCTGGGAGTCTTGTCTCAATATCTGGTTTCCTAATAAAGAGCTGTTGTCACTACTTTGAGTTTCGTTTCTCCTTGGGACCCACCGCCCAGACTTAACGAAAGTAATACAATGGTCAATAGAATATTTTCAAGATCTATCACTTGTCTGCAAGCAAAATTAAGAAATTAAAGTGCTTTGGGACTTTACAATTCAGACAAGCACACAACATTCCAGACTTAACAACTGTGGATAAGAAAGACCAAAAAGTATGAATAGTAGATGTGGCAGTACCTGAATATAGTGAAATAAAAAGAACTGGAGCAAATTAAAAAACAAAACAAAAAACACCCTGCAAATGGAAGTAGAATGACAGTGACAAAAGAGAGCAAAGATATGCCCACAGTATTATACCAATTTTCAGACTATAAGTCACACCTAAGTTTAGAGAAGGCAAAAAAGAAAAATAATTGTTTTTGGCCTCCATGAGTCCAATTTTTCCTTCCCCGGCATCCAGAAGCACTCTGCAGGCCAAAAACAGGCCCATTTTTAGGCTGCAAAGTGCTTCTGGGTGCCAGGAAGGCAAAAATGGGACATGTGGGGGATTTGGAAGGCCCCAAATGAGCCCATATTCGCTCTATAAGATGCACAGACATTTTCACCCACTTTGGGGGAGGGAGAGTGTGTCTTATAGTCTGAAAAATATGGTAGATACTTTCTTTGTAGTTCATTCAGGAAAGGATTTCATTTTAGACAATAAAAAAAATCAAAAAAAGGTTTCATTTCATTAGAAGATGCTAAATTTTTCAGTATACAGTCAAAGATGTGGGAGAAGATGAAGCCGGATAGTCAGCCTCATATTCACATCTTCCTTTAGTTTTCCAGAGACATATAATGCTAGAATCTTTCTTCCAGCTGTCCAAAAAATAAGGAATCAGGTGAGTGATCTTTAAAACACATGAGCCAAGGGGAAAATATCTCCCACCACAGATTGTTGTATTAAAAATTCATTTCAAATTAAACCATCAGCTTTCACTTTTTTTCATTTTTGTAAACAATGAATGGCACCGGATATTATTTGTTGGATGTATATTGTGCTCTTTCGTTCAGGTGCTTCAAGAAATCCATATGATTTGATTGGCCAGGTCTGTGGCTGAGAATAACATATATCCAATACAGTGGAGGTTTTGCTTTTCTTTTTGCTTTTTTTTTTTTTTTTACAAATCTACAATTTATATAACTGAACTATTTCATTCCTGTGAATATTTACTTAATCTACTTTTATTCCACCAATTGCACCAATAACTGTAGAATGTCTTTGCAAGGTCCTTCAGTTTCATTGTTAGCACTCTATTTTATGGTTTTTTCTCTCCTTAATCTCTCTCTCTCTTGGTACTGCCATATCTGCAAATGTCACTCTTTTCAATTATTTTTATACAACTGTTTAGTTATGTTCTAGATGGTAATTAGTGTGTTGCAAAAAATCCCATTTCCATCATTATCGGCTACTTTCTCAGTTTTGTGATCATATCACATTCAGGAAATTCTGAAATTATAGTTGTTGTGTCAATGCCAATAGTTCACAATGGCTGCTCTGTCATTATGTTGCTTATACTCAGCCTGGGCATTTTTTTTTCTGCATCCATTTATTCATAATGTATGGTTTTATCTTTTCATTTTTAAATTCCGCACTTGCAGCTGTCCGATAGATGTTGAATCCTTGATTTCATCAAGGTTGTTTGCAATGCTTCTTCTTGAACTGCAAAAATTAATCCTACTGTTTTCTTCTTAATTGTGTCAGTTTGTAACCATTGCCAGTTCCAATTTTGTCCTCTTTACTTCGAGGTTTTTTTTTAAAATGTATTTATAATTTAATGGTCCACTTCTCCAGTTTTTTAAATGATTTATTTAGTAGTCCCTTATATAGCCATTTTTGCCTCTGATTATTATTGTTGTTGATGTTCTTATAGTTGGTTGACAGTCAGCCAGATGTTTAGAATGAATTTGCTGTTCCAGGTAAAGCAATTGACTGTGATTTTGGCAATTGACTATGATTTTGTCAATGAGGATAGTGCTCTTGCGGGTTATGTGGCAGGTGCTTGTCTTGTCAATTCTGAAATCCCAATGTATTATAATTTCTTCATTTTCTACTACTTTGTCTATTTTGTTCTTTTGTTCTTGCTTGCAGTCAAATAGTGTTTCTTGCAGATATTTGAATGCACCATTGTTATTACTTTATTATGCCATTGTTTGCAGGCAGCATGCATGATCTTGCAGCAACTAACTGTTTCTTCAGCTTCTTTAAAGAAGCAGCTGTCTGTTCATGTATGGCGTTGAATCCCTACATTCTTAAGGCTTGGTCTTGTGCAGCCAGAATTATCTCTCTGTTTTCAACTTTCCTGCTCTTTAGCCATTGCCAGGTTTTGTTATGTGCTTCATCTGCTTGGTTGCTGAGGGTTTTTTTTTAATGTATTGGTCACTTTGCCTTTCCCTAGTTCTTTTATCTTCTTTCTCTTTCTCTTCTTAGTAAGGTTCTACATTTAGACAAGAAAAATCAAATGCACAGGTACAATATATATGGTACCTTGCTTAATAGTAGTAACTGTGAGAGGGATCTTGGAGTCCTAGTGGACAACCATTTAAATATGAGCCAGCAGTGTGAAGTAGCTGCCAAAAAAAGCCAACACAGTTCTAGGCTGCATAAACAGAGGGATAGAATCAAGATCATGTGAAGTGTTAATACCACTTTATAATGCCTGGGTAAGGCCACACTTGGAATACTGCATCCAGTTTTCATCATACGGTGTAAAAAAGATGTTAACACTCTAGAAAGAGTGCAGAGAAGAGCAACAAAGATGATATGGGGACTGGAGGCTAAAACACATGAAGAACAGTTGCAGGAACTGGTTATCTCTAGTCTAATGAAAAGAAGGACTAGGAGAGAAATGATAGCAGTGTTCCAGTATCTCAGGGGCTGCCACAAAGAAGAGGGAATCAAGCTATTCTCCAAAACACCTAAGGGAAGAAGCAATGGGTAGAAATTAATCAAGGAGAGAAGCAACTTAGAACTAAGGAGAAATTTCCTGACAGAACAATTTATCAGTGGAACAACTTGCCTCCAGAAGTTGTGAATGCTCCAACACTGGAAGTTTTTAAAAATATGTTGTAAAACCATTTGCCTGAAGTGGTGTAGGGTTTCCTGCCTAGGCAGGGGCTTGGACTAGAAGACCTCCAAGGTACCTTCCAATTCTGTGATTCTATTTTATTCTGTTCTTTATTTGGTATTTGTTATAGACTAGTTGGGTTTCTTTGCTATTCAATAAGCCTTCCTGGTGCACTAGCTTTAGTGCAACTTTTTCACTGTCCTTCAGATATCCTCCCAATGCCCCATTTGCTTCTTTAACTGTCTGGTGGACATACAACTTTCCATACCCATCTATTTTCTTTGATACAGAGAGTCTGTCAATGTCTCCATGGATGAAAGGGATTCGTTATTATTATTTTTTCCTGGTTTTTCTATCCAGGACTTCTGGTTCTGCTTAACCCTGTCCACTATTCCAGCTGTGTATCTAATGACTGGAATTGCCCACATGGTAATTGTCTTGATAGTGTGTCTGCCATTCAGTTTGGACATTAAAATCTTCACTTTTCTGATGTATTCACTAGTAAACTTCTTCTTGACTTCAATGTGCTTGATGTTGTGAGCCTGAAGTGCAGTGTCTTCTGTTGTGCCATTGATTTTTATACACATTTTCTGATATTTCTACTGACTCCTGTTATTTCTAAGAATTTGATTTATCTAAGATGGGAATCTTGAATCAATCCAAGCTACATTCAGTGTTATCTTCCTTCTCTTGCAGTTTTCCAAACTCATCTTGTGAATTAGGACCTGATTATTTATTTATTTATTTATATGTTTGTTTGTTTATTTATTTATTTATTTATTATAGTCAGAAATGGTATAGGGTCTCTCACTTGGGTAGCGGGTTGGACTAGATGACCTACAAGGTTCCTTCCCACTCTGATCATCTGTATATCTGTATTCCTCTGCTATTTGATTCAGTTTCCAAGTTTAGTATCTGTGTTTCCCCAAAAATAACTCCCCGTTTTATATTTTTTGCTGCCAAAAAAGGCACCAGGTCTTATTTTGAGGGGGGAATGTTGTCCACTGACTCACCTCACTTGCATGTGTCACCCCAACCTCCTTTTTGCTGTCAGATACCTTCAGCAACTTCTTTGTCCAGGAAGGCTAGCAAGATAAATCCGGAGCTCTGTTATTAATTACAAAGGCTTCAGGAAAGCCTTGATGCCTGCAGAAGAAATGGGTCAAGGTGTACGAGGCCTGGCTGCAACTATCCAAAGGTAAGAAGTCGGGCAGTTCCACACACTCCCATTCCCACCCTAGCTTAATTTTTATCTGTGCATCCTGGAGTGGACGGTGTTTAATTAGGGCTTATTTTGGGGGTGTGGCTTATATTGGATGTATTTCTAAAAATGAACCTAGGACTTACTTTCTGAGTAGGTTATATTACAGCACAGTATTAGATGCTTACATTGTAGACCAGTAATGTGGCTTGTCATATATGATGTAGTGGGACACAAGAATGGAACAGTGATTCTTACGCTAAACAGAGAAACCACTAAGCAATATTTCAGCTCATACATTTTGTGATTTTATGAGATCACACTTCAATTTTACAATGCAGAAACTTGGATCAAAAGGCAAGTGAGAAAAAAGCAGATCTGTAACTCAGAATAAATTAGCTGCAAGGAGGTGAAAAATATTACTTATTACTTGTGATATTTATTTCTCCATAAAAATCTAAAACATCTTGGTATAGTTCAAAATAACCTACCCCAAAACATATTTAATTCAAATAAAAAGGCTGAAATGTTAGAGATCTCATATAGGGACAAATTTTCAAAGCAAAGCCAATAACATTCACCACATAGTTCCTCTAGTTCACTCTAGTTCACTCTAGTTCAGTCTCTCTAGTTCACTCTAGTTCAGTCTCTCGTTCCAGCTGTTGTTTCTAAATCTCTTATTGCATATTCTGTCCTTCAACATTAGATTTTTTTTTCCAGAAATCTTGTAGATGACCTGCTTGATTTGGATTTTGCAAGCAAAGAAGTATCAATTCATGACTTTCCTTGCCAAGTGCTTTTCTATCTCAATGAATTTGATAATTCCTAAGCTAAGATGTTTTTAGTCAAGAAGTGTATCGTGGACAACAGGTTTAGAATGACAAACATATATTCTTACAAGTTGTTGTGATCACATCAACATGAGAGTAGAGGTTATGGTTAGATTATTTCCAAATCTTCTGTTTCATTTGTGACTCTACTTATAGATTCAGGTTTGCCCATTATTCACACTGTGAGGCTAGGCACTTCTAAAGAGGGACTGATTAAGGAGAATATTTGTAGTTCAGAATTGAAATGAGGAGTAGCACTGTTCACAGCAGTATAGTAGTAGTAAATATTGTCAGTGATGATGTTACCTAGTTTGGGTAATGAAACATCTGCAAGAAAACAAGCTCAGGGAGTAACAAGGACCTTCAATGATGGACCATCTATGGCATTTGTTAATATCATCAGTTATTCTGTACACCAATAGAGAAGAAATGAGGTCAAAAAATCAATTTGATCCAAGTCCTAACTGTCCTTATCTACATTTGTTATTTTGGTTAAAACCTATCCCCCCACCATATTTAGGTGTGGGGTTTTTTTTGTATCATTTTGTTGCTATCTAGTAGTAATCGGGATGTTTACAGTCTTCATTTGGTAGACTTTGTAAGAATATTACATATCAATAATATGATAAACATTGCACACATTTAGTTGAAAGTAATTCTAAGCCTGCATAATTCCACCCGTGCAATTCAGATAAAAGAACCAATTTGATTATAGTTAAAGTATCAAGCTGTAAGCCAGGAGATTGTGAATTTTATTTTTGCCTTAGGCATCACTCACTATTAATTACACGTCAATCAGTCACTATTAGCCTTAGAAGGGCAGCAATGGCCAACCTTCCCAAAAACCAACCTTGCCAAGAAAACTGCAGTTGCTAGAAGTAAAAAACCCGATGAAGTCACTGGTAGGGAGGAAGATGCACATAAAAAGGGCAGGACTTTCATCATGCAGTCTTTTGCTTTTTATGTGTTCGGTAGGTATTCCTGGCATATATTTTGAAAACTGGTTCTGTGAACTCAACCAGTTCTTTGAATGGGGTCACTGTTATATCTGACTAAGTAAATTTACTTGGACATTTAAAAAAGAAAATGCCACTGAATTCCCATCTAGCATGACTACGAGATTCTGTAACAGCTTTGTTCTCTATGCCATCTGTTATGAACTAATAAAGGCGCTTAAATAAAATTTTAACAAACCTTAAGAAAAGCAGGGTTCTAATCCTGCACTTCTGATTGGCTGATAATAGCGATATCAGATTGGTCCGTTCTGGGGAATCTGATTGGTTGTTAACGAGCCACTCTCATTGGTTCAAGGGTTTAACACTTCCATGTTTCTCATCGGCTAATAGGTCAGCAGCCTACCCTATAAAAGGGCTGCTGCTGCCCTAGGGTTTTTGCTCTGTTCAGAATGATTAATAAAGAGTTGAAGTTCACTGTTCACTGCCTCATCTCCATTCCTTGCACCCATGCACAGAACTTAACACTGGCAACGAGGATGGGATGCGGAGACATCAGAGCTGACTGAACACTACAGAGCACCAAACAGAGTACGTGGCTGAAGGCACATCGACAACGGAAACCATGTCCGGGGTTGCCATACCACCCTCTCCATTTGACCAGGCACAAGAAGACTGGGACTCGTACATAGACCGGTTCCAGATGTTTCTGGAGACCAACAACTTGAAGGATGCCACTACGGGGAAAAAGCGAGCAGTGTTCCTGACCCATTGCGGGCCTGCCATCTTTAAGATGGCCAGGGCACTAGCAAAACCAGCTGAGGGGAAAACCATGGACTGGGACGTCCTCGCGCCCCTTCTACGGGCCCACTATGCACCCACTGTACCAACGTTTGTCCGAAGACATGAATTTTACTAGAGGGACCAGCGGAAAGGGGAGAGCGTTGCAGATTTCATTGCGGCTCTCCGGAACCTGGGAGGCCTCTGTGGGTTTACAGACCTTGAAGAAGCTCTGAGAGACCGAATAATTCTGGGATTAGATGACCACACTACGCAGAGCAAGATGATGGCCAAAGGGGACATCAACCTTGCTGATGTCATCAAGGACGCTACTGCAGCAGAAGCAACCAGGAAGTCAGCCGCCCGAAAGATCCGCACCAATGCACCGCTCCGTCAACTCACCAGCGATACCTCACCTCGCCTAGAGAGGCACACAACAGTAAACCACCACGAGGACCTCGAATCGCCATCAGAAAGTGATGAGGAGGAGGTCAACCGGCTCCGGTCTGAACGTGACCAACGCCAACAGCGGAATCAAAGGCTATGCACCAATGCGCGGGTTGTGGGGCAAACCACCCGCGATCAGACTGCAAATTCCTCGATGTGCTCTGCCATTTCTGTGGGAAAAGAGGCTACATCGGGAAAGTCTGTACAAGCAAGCAAGGATCCAGCCCACTTCAGAGGTGAAACAACTACCGCCAGACCACAGGGAATCGTCCTGTGAGTTGGGAACATTTGAACCACCAATGGAACAACCACTTCTACAGAAATAAAACACTGGCCACTTCAACGAGATGAGAAGAGGCACACCAAACTATTACAATCGGTCACGCCTCATCGCTAGATGCAAAGAAGATCCGAGTGAAGGTCGCCATCGAAAACCAGCCTTGCGTGATGGAAGTTGATTCAGGATCGTCCCTCTCGATGGTTTTCTGGAAGACTCTTAAACAATTAATCCCTACCGTCCGGCGTCAAGACCTCAGAGCCCAAAGAATCATACTCAAAGATTATCAGGGGAACCGAATTCTGGTCGTTGGATCCAGCCAAGTCCAAGTATCATTCAAAAATCGTACTGCGTCATTACCACTGACCATCGTTGACCGTGACTGGCCTAATTTGTTAGGCCTTCAATGGATCACCCCACTTGGGATTGAAGTAGCCGGCATTCAACAAACCAGAAGCGATGACTGGGAGGAGGCCCTCATCCAGAAATTCTAGGACGTCTTTGCAGACAAACTAGGTGAGTACAAGAGGACCCCAATATCATTTAACCTTAACCCTGAAGTAGCCCCCATCCTCCTTAAGCCTCGTTGGGTACCTTTTGCCCTTAAACCAAAGATTGATGAGCAGCTCAATAAATTAATAGCCCAGAGTGTTTTAGAACCAACTGACCATGCTCGTTGGGAAACCCCAATCGTAATACCCATCAAACCGGATGGATTGTTAAGGATTTGTGGGGACTACCGTGCCAACCTGAATCACGCCCTTCAACAGAACGCTTTCCCAGTGCCGGTGGTACAACACCTTCTTCATTCCCTGGGGGGCGGAAAAGTCTTCATTAAATTGGATTTAGCACAGGTGTACCAACAACTGCTTGTAGATAAAAAAACCGCAGAGGCATAGACAATCGTTACGCACTGAGGCGCCTTTAAATGCAACCGACTCCAATTCGGAGTGAGCGTAGCCTCAGGCATTTTTCAAAATCTGATGGAGAGACTCTTGCAAGGGATCAAGGGGGTCATGCCATACTTTGATGACGTTTTAATTGCGGCCCCGAATAGAGAAGTACTAGAAAAGCGTCTTAAAATGGTTCTCCAGAAATTTAAAAACTCTGGCCTTAAGGTTAAAAAAAATAAATGTCAACTGTGTACAGATAAAGTAGAGTTCCTGGGGTACCTAATCGATAAACAAAGCATTCACCCCACTAATAGCAAACTAAAAGCAATCAAAAATACCCCAAGACCCAGAAATAAGACTGACCTCCAAGCTTTCCTGGGGCTCATTAACTTCTACAACATCTTCTTGCCCCAGAAAGCAACCATAGCTGAGCCCCTACATAGACTTCTCGACAAAAAAGCAACCTGGGTCTGGGGACACCGAGAGGAGCACGCATTCTGACAAGTGAAAAACTTACTAACCCCAGCTGCTGTTTTAATGCAGTATAACAAGACTTTGCCTTTAACAATTACATACGTCACTGTTTGGAGTAGGAGCCATTTTGAGTCATGTGTTACCAAATGGTAGTGAGGCCCCTATTGCCTATTTTTCAAGGACACTATCAAAGGCTGAACATAACTATAGCCAAATTGACAAAGAGGCTCTTGCTGTTGTATCTGCTGTAAAACAGTTTCATGAATATGTGCATGGATGAGTTTTTACTATTGTTACCGATCACAAACTTTTGCTAGGGATTATAGCGGGAGACAAGCCAAGCCCCTATATATTGTCACCTAGAATGACTTGCTGGTCGGAGTTGTACAATGGACCCCAGTTCACCGCCCTGGCGTTTGAACAATACTTAGTGGACCGCGGTATCCGCCATGCACTAACTTCGCCAGTGCACCCTGCGGCTAACGGCAGGGCCAAGTGCATGGTACAATTTGTTAAAAAAACTCTCCACAAAATGGACTATGGGGACATTGATGACAAACTAAACAGAATACTCCTGCTCCAACACATCACTCCGCACAGCGTCACCAACAAGACTCCAGCTGAACTGTTGATGGGATGCAAGCTCCGTTCCCACCTCGACCGGCTCCACCTGTCCTACGAGCCAGAGAAACCCTGTGGATCTAGCAGAAAATGCTGCGAGTTCAAGGTAGGCGACTTAGTTTTCGCTAAAAACCTCTCCGGCGAACCATTATGGGTTGAAGCAACCGTAATTCAAACCACCGGGCCCAGATCGTACCATGTGAAAACCTGGGACGGAAAAATATGGAAATGCCATATAGATCAGCTTCACTCTAGGCTACAACCCAGTTCCCACGACTCCTGTGACTCCCAAACTGAGGGGGGAGGGGATGTCGAAGAAACCGAATTCGAGATGGTGGAAAGCAGAAGCGAAGGAAGTCAGCAATCGGCGCGACACATGAAGAAGAATCAGGGAGGGGATTGGCCTCGCCACAGAAAAATACCTCAACGGAGGCAAGCCCGCAAAGATCGGAGGACAACAATGACAGAATTAGCAGCACCGAGTTGTCCAGTGAGGATACGGAACCGCCTGTACCAGATATGTCCAAAAACGTCCCGCCGAAACCGGACTACAGACAGGAACTGGTGGGACAGCGCAAATCTAATAGACAGTTAAAACAATCTACATATCTTAGGGATTAAGTCACCGCACCCCTCAAATGGAACCTAGGGGGAAGGGGTGTTATGAACTAATAAAGGCACTTAAATAAAGTTTTAACAAACCTTAAGAAAAGCTGGGTTCTCATCCTGCACTTCTGATTGGCCGATAATAGCGATATCAGATTGGTCCGTTCAGGGGAATCTGATTGGCTGTTAACAAGCCACTCTCATTGGTTCAAGGATTTAACACTTCCGTGTTTCTCATTGGCTAATAGGTCAGCAGCCTACCCTATAAAAGGGCTGCTGCTGTCCTAGGGTTTTTGCTCTGTTCAGAATGATTAATAAAGAGTTGAAGTTCATTGTTCACTGCCTTGTCTCCGTTCCTTGCCCCCATGCACAGAACTTAACACCATCTATCTGGTAAACTTGCAAGATTAATTTTGCTCGCCTTGTACATGCATATATCCAAACTAGACTGTGTTGTTTCTCTGTGTCATACAATATATGTGGGAATATACATTATTGATTTATTAATTTGTTTGTTTATTTATTTTGTCATGTTCGTGTAGTATATATTGGAGGTGGAGACCCTTTGAGAACTTTATGCAATGAAACGTCATTTTAATGTATGCCAATTAATGTACATTCAAAGTAGCAATCAAGTTATTTTAAGTTCTATAAATATCCAAAATTCAATGTTTGATTTCACACACACACACACACACAGAGAGAGAGAGAGAGAGAGAGAGAGAGAGAGAGAGAGAGAGAGAGAGAGAGAGAGAGAGAGAGAGAAGTTATTGAACAGTTCCTGATTAAGACATGTCAGAGGGAGGTGAATAAACTAATGATTAGCCAAAAGAGGAACTGTGAGATCAGGAATTGTAGCAGTAAGATCTAGTTAAAATTCTCTGGATGTGTTGTACCAATTCTCATGAGCCCCAGCTATCACACCTCAGATCTAGAAAGGCTAATCAAAATATAGATTTACATAGCATTTATTTCCAATTATATCTCTCTTTAATGACAGAACACATTGGAGCGAGACAATGCAAGTTCTATTAATATGATTGCAATTTTCAAACATCAGTGAACTGTTTAGGAGAAAAGGCTGACATAAGGTAGGAAATGTTATGTTCTGAGCATGGGTGCAAGGATGGAGACGAGCCAGTGAAACAGTGAACTTCAACTCTTTATTTACATGTGAAAAGAGCTCGGAATAATGGCCACGATGGGCCCCTTTATATAGGCAACTCTTAACTTATTTAACCAATGAAACACAGGGAGCGCTAGCTCCATTAACCATTGGGAGAGGCTCATTAATAGCCAATCAGATTCTCCTGAACGGACCAATCCGATGTCGCTACTATCAGCCAATCAGAAGTGCAGGGCCAGAACCCTGCACTTTAATTCAAGCTCTTAATGATCTTTATTAAGCATTTATTGATTCACAACAACTCTTCCCCCCGGGTTCCGTTTAAGGGGTGCGGTCATGTAGTCTTTGAGGTAGGCAGGTTGTTTCGATTGTCTATTAGATTTTTGCTGTCCTCCTGGTATTTGGCTACAGTCTTGTTGGGGTAGGACATTATCTGGTGAAAAGGGTGCCTCCCGTTCCGCATTCGAATTTTCGTTGTCGGTACTGCTCTCGGCATCTCTTTGAGGCGAGGCCACCCCATTCCAGGTCCATCACATGCTGCCTCTGAGCGGTCATTACTACCGCTTAAGCTTTCTGCCGCTTCAAATTCAGCTTCCTCGCTATCTCCTCCCCCCTTGGTTTGGAAATCAGGGGGCTCGGAGATCCCCGACTGTAGCCTTGAACGCAGCTGATCAATATGGCGTTTCCAAATTCTATTGTCGGTGACATTTTACGTAGTACGATCTAGGGCCGGTTACTTGTACTATAGTTGCCTCGACCCACAACGGATTGCCCGAAAAGTTCCGCGCAAAAATCAAATCGCCTAACTGGAAATTTCAACATTTCCCGCTAGAACCGTGTGGCTTTTCAGGTTCATATGATGGATGTAGGCGTTCGAGGTGGGAGCGGAGCTTCCATCCCATCAATAACTTGGTGGGAGTTTTATTGGTGACGCTGTGGGGAGTGATATGCTGCAAAAGGAGTATCCGGTTAATCTTGTCTTCTATATCGCCATAGTCCATTTATGGACTATGGCGATATAGAAGATTTTCTTGACGAATTGTTTTCTTGACGAATTGTACCATGCGCTCGGCCCTTTCGTTGGCCGCAGGATGTGCCGGCGAAGTCAGCACATGTCGAATATCTCGGTCCGCCAAGAACTGTTCGAAGGACAGCACGGTAAATTGAGGCCTGATGTCAGATACCAGAACGTCTGGTAATCTGTGTGTCACAAAGAGTCTGTCCAGTTTCCTGATGACTGCTTCAGTCATTGTATTCCTCATTTCATGGATTTCAAGCCAGTTCGAGAAGGCATCCACCATCAGTAAGAATGTGTGTCCCTTGGTAGGACCCACAAAGTCCAGATGAATGCGGGACCATGGTCCCCTCGGTGTTTCCCATTCAGTTGGGGTTGCTTTCAGTGGGGCGCTGTTTACTTCTTGGCATTTGTGACAGGCTTTTACCCATGTCTCTATCTGTTTGTCAATACCCGGCCACCACGCGTAGCTTCGTGTCAGGGCTTTCATATGCACGATGCCGGGGTGGCCATCGTGCAAGGTCCTTTGTATCGCTGGTCGCAACCGCTCTGGGATGACAACTCTATCACCCCAGATAATGCAGCCCTTTTGAGAAAATAGTTCCGTTTGCCAATATTTGAATGGGGCATAGTCGTCAGGTATTTGGTCCAATGGCCATCCCCGCTGGACCCAACTAAGGATTCATGCTAAAATGGGGTCACGTTTCATTTCCATCACGATGTCTCAGGCCGTTAATGGCGGCGTTTGAAGTGTCTTGATCTGCAGCATTGTGACCGTCGGAGCGGGGTCATCAATGGTCTCTGGAAGAGGTGCATGGCTCAATGCATTGGTGTGGACAATGGCCTTCCCTGGGCAATGTTGCAACTTGTAATTGTATGCCACCAAGAATTCTGACCAGTGGGTCATTCTGGGAGATAATGTATACGGTGTTGGCCTATCTCCCGCGATTATTCCCAGCAAAGGTTTGTGGTCAGTCATACACATATTCATGAAATCTCTTAACTGCGGATACTATAGCAAGGGCCTCTTTGTCAATTTGACTATAGTTGCGTTCTGTTTTTGATAACGTCTTTGAGAAATAAGCAACAGGGGCTTCATTACCATTTGGCAAAACATGGCTTAAAATGGCACCCACCCTGAATGGGGATGCATCACACGTGATCGTTAAAGGCAAAGTCTCATTATACTGCATCAGGGCAGCATCGGAAGTCAATAAATTTTTTACATATCAAAACTCCTGTTCTTCTCTATTTCCCCATACCCAGGTTGCTTTTTTGTCCAATAAACAATGTAGGGGCTCAGCTACGGTTGCTTTGTGAGGCAGGAAAACGTTATAAAAATTGATAAGGCCCATAAAAGCCTGGAGGTCAGCCTTGTTCTGGGGTTTTGGGGCATTCTTGATTGCCCTGAGTTTGTTATCAGTGGGGTGAATGCCTTGACTATCAATTAAATATCCCAAAAATTCTACGCGATCCGTACATAAATAACACTTGTTCTTTTTAACTTTGAGACCGGAGTCTTTAAATCTCTGGAGAACCAACCTCAGGCGTTCCTTTAGTATTTACTGGGTTGGGGCTGCGATTAACACATCATCAAAATATGGAACAACACCTTTTATCCCTTGTAATAGCCTCTCCATTAAGCTTTGAAAGATTCCCGGGGCTACGCTCACTCCGAACTGGAGTGGGTTACATTTAAAGGCACCTCTGTGAGTAATGATTGTTTGGGCCTCTGCCGTTTTTTGTCAACAGGCAGTTGTTGGTATGCCTGGGCTAAGTCTAGTTTAGCGAAGACTTTTCCACCCCCCAGGGAATGGAGGAGGCGTTGCACCACTGGTACTGGGTAAGCGTTTTGTTGAAGGGCATGGTTCAGGGTGGCTCGGTAGTCTCCACAAATTCTTATTGATCCATCCGGCTTGATGGGCGTTACGATTGGGGTTTCCCAGGGAAAGTGATCAGTTGGTTCTAACACTCCCTGGGCTATTAATTTATCAAGCTGCTCATCAATCTTTGGTTTAAGAGCAAATGGAACTCGACGAGGCTTAAGGTGGATGGGAGCTATTTCGGGATTGAGGTTAAATGATATCGGGGTCCCCTTGTACTTGCCCAATTTTTCTGTGAAGACGTCCTGGAATTCGTGGACGAGGTCTTCTTCCCAATCGCTGCTGTAGGTTCGGTGAATGCCGGCTACTTCAATTCCAAGTGGAGTGAACCATTGGAGGCCTAACAAACTAGGCCGATCCTTGTCGATTACAGTCAGGGGTAGAAATGCTGTACGGTTCTTAAACGATACCCCTACTCGGCTGGATCCAACAATCGGGATTCGATTTCCTTGATAGTCCTTAAGTATGAGCCTTTGGAACCAGAGGTCTTGCCTACGGATAATGGGGATGAGCTGCTTGAGGGTCTTCCAGGGAACCATCGAGAGGGACGATCCTGAAT